>JAOPSE010000006.1:99300662-99900662 GCA_029449295.1 Zea luxurians | reverse complement strand
CTCAGCGAGCCGGGCACGGTGCAGCTGTCAGCGCCAGAGACGACTCCCGCCCTTCCCCCCGATCACTAAGGGAAGGAGGGGGCCACCGCCCACGCAGGGGCCGACCTCAACTTGGCACACTCCCCTCCCCAGCCCTGGTGATGAAAATCCTTGAGGCTGAGGGAGGGGCAGAGGCCGCAGCCCGGCTCGCTTTCCCCCACCATCAAGCCGGAGGTCGCCATCTTGGGTGACCGCCGGTGGAGGGGTACAGCCGGGCCGCATGATGAAAATCCTTGAAGCCGAACGATGGCTGAAAGGTACCAACTCCCACGGAGTTGCGTTCCTCCAACGATGAGGCGAAAAGACGGCGGTTTCCCCCATCTGGGGGCTTGGAAGGTGGAAAAACACAATGCATAAGGGAGGAAGAAGACGTGGTCGCCTTACGGAAGGGGTCGCCCTCCTTTTAAAGGCGACTCTCCTTGCTTGCGCCCCCAACCGTCACGGGCTGAGTCTCCTCCAACACACCTCCAAAGCCCTCCCCTGCGGCGCGGGGGCTGGGTCCCGCATGTCATGCAGACCGGCTCCGAGCAGAAGAAGCCAAACCGCCGCGCACGGCGCACGCAACCACCCAGCGGTTACAAGTGACCCTCCACTTTTGCCCAGACCAACGGGCGAGAGGGGCAGGCAGCCATGCTGGCGGCATGCAACCGCGCCAAGTGGACGCGCCTCTCCGACTCCTGACATGCCAGCACGGAAGCCCAAGCCTACGCGTCGCGCGATCGGCGCGCCGGATGCTGCATGCAAGCAACTGTACCACTTGCGCCACCACGGCGCCTCCTCGATTGTGGAACCGATACCGCGACCCGAGGCGACTAAGCGCGCGACCCAACAGCGCCAGCCTGACGCAGCGGTCAAACGCGGTCAAAAGTGGGCCGGCAGTAATGACGGTGGCAGGCACACGGGAGCAGCGGTCACGCCGTCAGCTAAGCTCACGTCCCATCCGGAGCCAGCGAGAAGACCCCCTCTCACGGCGTGAAGACGACGCGCCCGTGACCCGTCCCTCGAACGGCTCGCGCACGCGCAACGGCAGCCTCGCCAACTACTCGCCCCGTCGCATTAACTCCGCGGCTGGACAGGCGGCGCTTCTGGCAGGAGCAGCTGGCGACGCTTCGCCTTCGCCAAAACGACCGCGCCAAAAAAGGTACGCCGCGTCGTTCAGTTTCGTATCCTTTTTCCTTTTTTCCTCTTTCTCTATCTCTTGCAACAGGGACCGGGAAAGGGGATACCCCTAAAGGGATCCTTCCCCGTGAAGGAACTAGGCTCCGAGCCTCCTTACTGATCAGGGGTTCGAAGGCTGGCCCCCCGAAGGGTTCAACAGCCGCCTTAGATCGCGTGGGCCCGACACCCACTACTGGTCAGAGGTTCGAAGGTCGGCCTCCCGAAAGGTTCCACGGCCGCCTCAGGCTACTCGGGCTCCGCGCCCATTACTGATCAGGGGTTCGAAGGCTAGCCCCCCGAAGGGTTCACAGTCGCCTCAGACACCGAGCGAGGGATGACCAGGGGTACGTTCGATACATAACCAAGGCTCGGGCTGCGCTCCCGAGGTACCCTAGGACATTTCCGAGACCAGCGGGAACGATCCTGTAACGGAATCCCATCGGAGGGAGGCATCGAGCCCTCGGACCCTGTCGCCAGGGGACCGGGTCCGGCAGATCACCCGCAGGTACTTTTGGGCATGCCTCCGGGCCCCTAGCCGACCCCCAACGAACGGGGCACGGACGTCCACTCGGATTACCCGCTTGCAGCTCACCGGAGACACCATGTTCGGTGCCCATCGAGGGTAACATGGCGCTCTCCCCCCCTCCTCCTTGCGGAAAGGCGACGTAGGGGCGTATGTAAAAAAGCCGAGTCTGTCCCTGATCGCCCTCTCGCCCTGTGCGGAGGCTCGGGGGCTGCTCTCGCAAACCCGGCTCCGGCCAAACCGTTGACAGCGTCAACATACCAGCCCGAGAACTTGGGCCCCGACAGTGCACCCAGGCTACGGCCAGTTCGCATGAGGGAACCACCAGACCAGCCGAAGCATTACGCAAGGCATTAAGACCTCGAAGGAGTGAAACCACTCCTCCGAGGCCTCGGGGGCTACACCCGGCGGGTGCGCTCGCGCGCACCCACCGGAACAAAATGCAACCGAGAAAGGCTGGTCCCCTTGCAAAAAAGTGCGACGAAAGCCTCCAAGCGAGTGCTAACACTCCCTTCGAGGCTCAGGGGCTACTGTCGGGGACCATAATTAGGGGTACCCTCAAGACGCCTAATTCTCAGCTGGTAACCCCCATCAGCATAAAGCTGCAGAGGACTGATGGGTGCGATTAAGTCAGGGATCAGTCCATACGAGCGACTCGATCGCGCCTCGCCCGAGCCTAGCCTCGGGCAAGGGCAGCCGACCCTGAGGTGTTTCCGTCTCGCCCGAGGCCCCCTTTTCACGGCAGACGCATCTCCGGCTCTCCCGAGGCCTTGCCTTCGTTAAGAAGCAAACCTGACTAAATCGCCGCGCCAACCGACCAAGTCACAGGGGCATTTAACGCAAAGGTAGCCTGGCACCTTTATCCTGACGCGCGCCCCCTGGCAGAGCCGAAGTGACCGCCGTCACTTCGCCGCTCCACTGACCGGTCTGACAGAAGGACAGCGCCGCCTGCGCCATCCCGACTGCAGTGCCACTTGACAGAGTGAGACTGACAGGCAGCCAGGCCTTGCCAAAGGCGCCATAGGAGGCTCCGCCCGACCCAGGGCTCGGACTCGGGCTAAGGCCCCGGAAGACGGCGAACTCCGCTTCGCCCGACCCAGGGCTCGGACTCGGGCTAAGGCCCCGGAAGACGGCGAACTCCGCTCCGCCCGACCCAGGGCTCGGACTCGGGCTAAGGCCCCGGAAGATGGCGAACTCCGCTCCGCCCGATCCAGGGCTCGGACTCGGGCTAAGGCCCCGGAAGACGGCGAACTCCGCTCCGCCCGACCCAGGGCTCGGACTCGGGCTAAGGCCCCGAAAGACGACGAACTCCGCCTCGCCCGACCCCAGGGGTCGGACTCCGCCCTGCCCTCTGCCAAACGACCTCCGCCTCGCCCGACCCAGGAGCTCGGGCTCGGCCTCGGCCATGCAGGACAGACTCGACCTCGGCTTCGGAGGAGCCTCCACGTCGCCCGACCTAGGGCACAGGTCCGCCACGTCAACAGGAAGCGCCATCACCACCCTACCCCGAGCCGACTCGGGCCGCAGAGAACAGGACCGACGTCCCATCTGGCTAGCTCTGCCAGATAGGCAATGGTGGCGCCCCGCTAGACCCATGACGACGGCGGCTCTCAGCTCCCTTACGGAAGCAGGGGGACGTCAGCAAGGGCCCAACCACTCCGACAGCTGTCCCTCCACCAAGCTCCATTGCTTCTCCGACAGCCACGACGCCACACCAGCTGGGTGCCAAGATCTCTCCGGCTGCCACCTTGGCATGTACTTAGGGCACTAGCTCTCCCCCGCTAGACACGTAGCACCTTGCTACACCTCATTTGTACACCTGGATCCTCTCCTTACGCCTATAAAAGGAAGGACCAGGGCCTTCTTAGAGAAGGTTGGCCCCGCGGGAACGAGGGCAGGGGCAGGCGCTCTCTTGGGGCCGCTCGCTCCCCTCACCCGCGTGGACGCTTGTAATCCCCTACTGCAAGCGCACCGGACCTGGGCACGGGACGAACATGAAGGCCGCGGGATCTCCACCTCCCTCTCGACTCGGCTCCGGCTGCCTCGCTCTTCCCCCCTTCGCGCTCGCCCACGCGCTCGACCCATCTGGGCTGGGGCACGTGGCACACTCACTCGTCGGCTCGGGGACCCCCCGGTCTCGAAACGCCGACACAGCCACTAAGTGACACTCCTTAGGATCGGATTGAAATCTAGCACACATGCATACGCTAAGCATAATATCCGGTCTACTAACACATAGATAAAGCAGAGAACCTATCATGGACCGGTATGCTTTTTGATCAACGGACTTACCACCTTTGTTGAGGTTGGTGTGTCCGTCAGTTCCCATCGGCGTCTTTGCGGGCTTGGCGTCCTTCATCCCAAACCGCTTTAGCAAGTCTTGCGTGTACTTCGTTTGGGAGATGAAGGTGCCGTCCTTGAGTTGCTTCACTTGGAACCCAAGGAAGTAGTTCAACTCGCCCATCATCGACATCTCGAATTTCTGCGTCATCACCCTGCTAAACTCTTCACAAGACTTTTGGTTAGTAGAACCAAATATTATGTCATCGACATAAATTTGGCACACAAAAAGATCACCATCACAAGTCTTAGTAAAAAGAGTTGGATCGGCTTTCCCAACCTTGAAAGCATTAGCAATTAAAAAGTCTCTAAGGCATTCATACCATGCTCTTGGGGCTTGCTTAAGTCCATAGAGCGCCTTAGAGAGCTTACACACGTGGTCGGGGTACCGTTCATCCTCAAAGCCAGGGGGTTGCTCCACGTACACCTCCTCCTTGATCGGCCCGTTGAGGAAAGCGCTCTTCACATCCATTTGGTACAACCTGAAAGAATGGTGAGCGGCATATGCTACCAAGATACGAATTGATTCTAGCCTAGCCACAGGAGCGAATGTCTCCTCAAAGTCCAAACCTGCGACTTGGGCATAACCTTTTGCCACAAGCCGAGCCTTGTTCCTTGTCACCACCCCGTGCTCGTCCTGTTTGTTGCGGAACACCCACTTGGTTCCCACAACATTTTGCTTGGGACGAGGCACCAGTGTCCAAACTTCATTGCGCTTGAAATTGTTGAGTTCCTCCTGCATGGCCAACACCCAGTCCGGATCTAGCAAGGCCTCTTCTACCCTGAAAGGCTCAATAGAAGAGACAAAAGAGTAATGCTCACAAAAATTAACTAATCTTGAACGAGTAGTTACTCCCTTGCTAATATCACCCAAAATTTGGTCGACGGGATGATCCCTTTGGATCGTCGCTCGAACTTGGGTTGGAGGTGCCTGAGGTGCTTCTTCCTTTTCAATTTGAACATCCTGTGCTCCCCCTTGATCATGCGCCTCCACTTGAGGTACCTGTTCGTCATCCTGGGTTGGGGGATGCACCATAGTTGAGGAAGACGGTTGATCTTGCTCCAAATGTTCCTGAGGCCGTACATCTCCAATCGCCATGGTGCGTATCGCGGCCGTTGGAACGTCTTCTTCATCTACATCATCAAGATCAACAACTTGCTCTCTTGGAGAGCCATTAGTCTCATCAAATACAACGTCGCTAGAGACTTCAACCAAACCTGATGATTTGTTGAAGACCCTATACGCCTTTGTATTTGAATCATAACCTAACAAAAACCCTTCTACAGCTTTGGGAGCAAATTTAGAAGTTCTACCTTTCTTCACAAGAATATAACATTTGCTCCCAAATACACGAAAATAAGACACATTGGGTTTGTTACCAGTTAGCAGCTCGTATGAGGTCTTCTTGAGGAGGCGGTGAAGGTAGACCCTGTTGATGGCATGGCAAGCCGTGTTCACGGCTTCCGACCAAAAACACTCGGGGGTCTTGAACTCTCCAAGCATAGTCCTCACCATATCTATGAGTGTCCTGTTCTTCCTCTCTACCACACCATTTTGCTGAGGTGTGTAGGGAGCGGAGAACTCGTGCTTGATCCCCTCCTCCTCAAGGAACTCTTCTACTTGAAGATTCTTGAATTCGGACCCGTTGTCGCTCCTTATCTTCTTCACCTTGAGCTCAAACTCATTTTGAGCCCTCCTTAGGAAGCGCTTGAGGGTCCCTTGGGTTTCAGACTTATCCTGCAAAAAGAACACCCAAGTGAAGCGGGAAAAGTCATCAACAATAACTAGACCATACTTACTTCCTCCTATGCTCAGATAGGCGACGGGTCCGAAGAGGTCCATATGCAGCAGCTCCAGAGGTCTTGACGTGGTCATCACATTCTTGCTGTGATGTGCTCCTCCCACTTGTTTACCTGCTTGACAAGCTGCACAAGGTCTATCTTTTTCGAAATGAACATTGGTTAGACCTATCACGTGTTCTCCCTATAGAAGCTTGTGGAGGTTCTTCATCCCCACATGTGCTAAGCGGCGATGCCACAACCAGCCCATGCAAGTCTTAGCCATTAAGCATGCATCTAGATCGGCCTCTTCTTTTGCAAAATCAACTAAGTAAAGTTTGCCGTCTAGTACACCCTTAAAAGCTAGTGAACCATCACATCTTCTAAAGACAGACACATCTACATTTGTAAATAAACAGTTATATCCCATATTGCATAATTGACTAACAGATAGCAAATTATATCCAAGAGACTCTACTAAAAACACATTAGAGATAGAGTGCTCATTTGAGATTGCAATTTTACCTAACCCTTTTACCTTGCCTTGATTCCCATCACCGAATATTATTGAATCTTGGGAATCCTTATTCTTGACGTAGGAGGTGAACATCTTCTTCTCCCCCGTCATATGGTTTGTGCATCCGCTGTCGATAATCCAGCTTGAACCCCCGGATGCATAAACCTGCAAGGCAAATTTAGGCTTGGGTCTTAGGTACCCAACTCTTGTTGGGTCCTACAAGGTTAGCACAAATATCCTTAGGGACCCAAATGCAAGTTTTGTCTCCCTTGCATCTTGCCCCTAATTTTCTAGCAACTATCTTCCTATCCTTTCTACAAATAGCAAAAGAAGCATTTAAAGCATGATATATTGTAGAAGGTTCATTTACTTTCCTAGGAATATTAACAACATTTCTCCTAGGCATATTATGAACAACATTTTTCCTACCAACATTTCTATCATGCACATAAGAAGAACTAGAAGCAAACATGGCATGAGAATCAAAGGCATTATATGCATTACAACTCCTATAAGCATTTCTAGATTGTCTCCTATCATGGTACATAAAGGCATGGTTCTTTTGCACACTACTAGCCATAGGGGCCTTCCCTTTCTCCTTGGCGGACATGGGAGCCTTATGGCTTGTCAAGTTCTTGGCTTCCCTCTTGTAGCCAAGTCCATCCTTAATTGAGGGGTGTCTACCAATCGTGTAGGCATCCCTTGCAAATTTTAGCTTGTCAAATTCATTCTTGCTAGTCTTAAGTTGGGCATTAAGACTAGCTAATTCCTCATTTAATTTGGAAATTGAAACTAAATGATCACTACAAGCATCAATGTCAAAATCTTTACACCTATTACAAGTTTCAACAATTTCTACACAAGAATTAGATTTACTAGCTACTTCTAGTTTAGCATTTAAATCATCATTAAAACTTTTTAACGTAGCAATAGTTTCATGACAAGAAGATAATTCACTAGAGAGCATTTCATTCCTTTTAATTTCTAGAGCAAGAGTCTTTTGTGCTTCTACAAATTTATCATGTTCTTCATACAACAAATCCTCTTGCTTTTCTAAAAGCATATTCTTATCATTCAAGGCATCAATCAATTCATTAATTTTGTCTACCTTGGTTCTATCTAGGCCCTTAAACAAACATGAATAATCTATTTCATCCTCATCACTAGATTCGTCCTCACTTGAAGAAGCATAAGTAGAGTTTTGAGTACATACCTTCTTCTCTCTTGCCATAAGGCATGTGTGACGCTCGTTTGGAAAGAGGGCCGATTTGTTGAAGGCGGTGGCGGTGAGTCCCTCATTGTCAGAGTCGGAAGAGGAGCAATCCGAATCCCACTCCTTGCCTAGATGCGCCTCGCCTTTTGCCTTCTTATACTTCTTCTTCTTCTCCCTCTTGTTCCCTTGTTCCTTTTGGGAGGAGGAAGATTCGTCGCTGTCGTAGTAGACAATTTCCTTGATGCGCCTTGTCTTCTTCTTCCTCCCGTCTTTTCTTTTGTGGCCCGAGCCTGAGTCGGTGGACCTGTCATCATTGGGCTCGTTGACGAAGGACTCCTTCTCCTTGTCGTTGATCACCACCCCCTTGCCCTTAGGATCCATCTCTTCGGGCGGTTAGTCCCTTTCTTGAAGAGAACGGCTCCGATACCAATTGAGAGCACCTAGAGGGGGGTGAATAGGTGATCCTGTGAAACTTCAAAAACTTAAGCCACAAAACTTGGTTAATTGTTAGCACAATAATTGCCAAGTGGCTAGAGAGGAGTCAAAACACAATAACCACAATAAATCAATCACAGAGATGGCACGGTGGTTATCCCGTGGTTCGGCCAAGACCAACGCTTGCCTACTCCACGTTGTGGCGTCCCAACGAACGAGGGTTGCAATCAACCCCTCTCAAGCGGTCCAAAGACCCACTTGAATACCACGGTGTTTTGCTTGCTTTATCTCAATCCCGTTTGCGAGGAATCTCCACAACTTGGAGCCTCTCGCCCTTACACTTGAAATTCACAAAGAACACGGAGCAAGGGAGGGATTAGCAACGCACACAAGACACAAGAATCAAAGCGTCAACACGCACACAAGTCGCAACAAGAGCTCGCAACACAACTCAATGAGTTCACAACTCCACTAGAGCTCTATATGCTATCACAATGAAACGAATGCGCGAAATCGATGTCTTGGTGCTTAGAAATGATTAGGAGATGCTTGGTGTGCTCCTCCATGCGCCTAGGGGTCCCTTTTATAGCCCTAAGGCAGCTAGGAGCCGTTGGGAGCAATCTGGGAAGGCAATTCTTGCCTTCTGTCGTCTGGCGCACCGGACAGTCCGGTGCACACCGGACATGTCTGGTGCACAATTTCTTTCCATAAACAGCGCAGTCGACCGTTGGCAGCCTAGGAGCCGTTGGTGCACTTGACATGTCCGGTGCACACCTGACAGTCCGGTGCCATCTTCTAGCTGTTGGCTCGGCCATGTGTCCCGCGCAGATTGCGCGGCCGACCGTTGGCCCGGCCGACCGTTGGCTCACCGGACAGTCCGGTGCACACCGGACAGTCCGGTGATTTTTAGCCGTACGCCGTTGATGGTTTCCCGAGAGCGACGAGTTCGCCTGTGAGCGGCCCACCGGACAGTCCGGTGCACACCGGACAGTCCGGTGAATTTTAGCCGTACACCGCCGTCGAAGTCCCGAGAGCAGCCACTTTGCCCAAGCCAGCCTGGCGCACCGGACACTGTCCGGTGCACCACCGGACAGTCCGGTGCACCCAGACTGGGCAGACTTTGGCTGCTCGAGCCATCTCTTCTCCAACTCGATTTTTTCTGTTTCCAGCACTTAGACACAATACATTAGTCCATAAAACAATGTACTAAGTTTGAGAAACATACCTTTATCCTTGATTTGTACTTTGTCCACCATTTTACAATTAGGCACCTGTGTTGGGCACTAAATCACCAAAACACTTAGAAATGGCCCAAGGGCACATTTCCCTTTTAGTTACACAAATGAAATGTTTCATTTCATCCGAGAAAAGCCACCTCTTTCTCCACAAACAATGTATTTGTCATTTGATCCAGGAGCCTTCCGTTAGATAGGAACAACTTTGCTAAATACTGAGAACTCTCGGACAGAGTATTAGAATGAAAAGACCATTAATTATATAAGGAAGAGCTCAGGGTTCTAGCCCATTCCCATTCCTAAATCAATAATTCGTAGTGCTTTTGCCTTTCTTGCGTACTCCTGGTGAACTAGTTGCTAGCCATATGTTTAGGAGGCTTTTTTCTCCAGGTACTAGTACTAAACCGCTTTGCCATCTCTTCATCTTCATCTGCAAAGAATTCTCGACGTGAAAACACAGAGACAAAGGCCTTATCTTTGAATAGGAAAAAGAATGGATCTGAAGGTTCCAAATCAATTTACTTATTCGAAAAAAGCCTTCTTCTATGAAAGATATATTGCGTGTCTGGTACTACATTGTTCCACTCTGCAAGAGGTCTGAATCAGTCTCTTGCACCTCCCCCTTTTCACTGGCGGTTGTTTTGTAACCATCGGCGGAAATGTTATTTTCACTGTTGATTTTTTAAAGAAAACGCTAGTGAAAATATTATATCCATCGGCCCACCTGTTTATTTTCACTTACGCGCGTTAGCTGAAACCGCCAGTAAAATTTGTGCGTACCACCAACTTAGAGCTCTTTTCTACTAATGTCTAGATCCTAACCTGACTTGTTTCCTAATCTAATCTAATATTAGACATATCAGGGACATATTCCTTACCGAACTAACAAACTACTAACATACCAAAGTAGGATTAGTACTAACAAAGCCGCCATTTTAAAGACTCGGGTCGAAGAAGGCGGAGAGGTCGCGGTGACTTCCTGGCTACCGCCGTCAGGCGCCTGCGAGGAGCCGTCGTCCTCCTCATTGGGGACGTCATACTCCAACTCCAAGTCACCGCCCTCCTCACTGGTGATGTCATCATACCCCGAGCCCGAGTCGTCGCAATCATCCTCGTCGTCCCAGTAGTCCTGCTCCACCGGCACCGGCGCCCGGCAGTAGGGGCACGTCGGGTACACGGCTGTTTAGCGGTCCAGGCACCTGTGATGGAACGTGTGGTTGCACGTGTGGCGGAACTGCCCGAATTATTCCAACTTATGTGCCTAAGCCCTGCCTTAGAGGCTAGACCACACTTAAATGGGAATAACCCGTCAATCCCTCGGATCTAGTCCGACACGGCCACTGACAGGATCAAGTACCACAGTCTCACTCGATGGTGAGTCACAGAGCAAATACAATAAAACATAAAACCATGCATGGAAGAGTGTTAAATTATTACATCATCATTGTCATCATCGGAGTTTTTGCAAAAGTGACCATCATTGTTTTGGAGTGCAGCGGAAATAAACTAACGGTAAATAAATAGGGAGATGGGGAAGCCTGTCCCATCACTCCTCATGCTCCTCCTCAGCCGAGGCAGGGTCCCACTCGACAGTCCAACCCGGTGGCAGGGTGGATGGCCAAGTCACTCCAGCAGCCATTTCCTCCAGAGAACCTGTAAAAAAAATTGTGCCACAAGCAAGGCTGAGTATACTAATACTCAGCTAGACTTACCCGGTGTGAGGAGTCTATACTCCTCTACCTCTAGACATGCAGCTGTTTGGCTGTGGGGTTTGGTTGCCAAAAGCACTAGCTGAGTTTCTAAATCAAGATTTTAACTTTGTCAAAATTAAGTGTGACTCTCTTAAGGCTAAAAGTGTACTATCTACTCATACATAGTAGCAAGCATTTTTAGCAATCAATATCTTGTATCATCTCAACACAGTTCCACTTGTTACTCAATGTAGCAGCATGGATCAAGCAGTCTCATTAGCTGCGAGAAGCAGACGATTCGAATCGAGTTTTTATCCTTGCAAGGTAAACCTAAACACACGACATGTAGGGGCACTCCGTCCCCACACACATCAACCGTCCCCATCGATTCCCCGTCAGCAGATCAGGGCTCACCGCCTTGGCGTACAATGCCTCACTGACCCCGACTGGCCGTCGTGCAGTGACCGCACTTGTACCCACCATAACCGGAATGGGAGACTACGTCTCAGGTCGCGTGAGGGGATATGTCCACTGCCAGGTTCCCTCAGGTACTAGGCTTACCGATTTACCATATTTCTCGGTATGTGTTTAGTACGTTCAAACGCTTGACTCACGGTGCCACACCTTAATCCTTACTCAAATTTTTATCCCGTAGACAACCAATCCCCATGGATTGTTGCCCACAAACCAACCTTGTTATGATATGAAATTGAGTACAACCAATTCCTGACCTCGCGCGAGTGCTAGAAAAATCACTCGACTTCTACCGAGATCCTAATTAATAAAGCAGCTACTCGACCTAGCATACTAGTATTCATCTCAAAAGGATTACCTGAGATCATGCAACTAGGGTGTCAAACAATTCCTACACCTAAGTGCACAATCAATCCTACAATCATTAAGTGAAGTAAAATAGCATAAATAACAGGTTATGCATAAAACCGGGGCTTGCCTTCCAAAGCAGTGGCAGGCAGGTCCTCTGGTGCAGGCTCTGGTGCTGGGTCTGGGGCAACCTCCTGGGCAGCTCCTTGCTCCGACACGAGGATGTATTCTCCGTCAGCAAGATTACAGTCTATCGAAATGCAATGAACATGTATGTCATGATTATGCAAGATTTATGAACATTAAACTACAGAAATTAAGTCAAGAATTAACTTAGGGTTCCCTGGCTATGTGGGTCTTCTAGTGGTGTATATATATACATAGGCTTATTCCCTTTTAGGTTTAGGTTTTCTTTTTAAGATAACCTAGGGGATTTGCATTGTTTTTATAGATTTCAGTGGACAAATTTACAAGGTCTTAGGAGGATATTAATTTCCATTATCTATTTTCCTTTCTTTAATTTCCATTTAGGGTTTCTAGTGTAGGTTTGAACTGCAACAGTATTTAAAAATTTTCAAAAATTCAATAAAAATTACAGTGGGTTGTCACTTGCTATTCTAGCTGGTTTTAAGAAGTTGAGGCTCAAAGTACAAAAGCTAGGCTTTAAACAAAAATAACAATAGGTAGGCAAAATGGGCCACTTTACACTACAAGTCTTTTATTAAAGTGGGTCATGACCTAAGGGCTATTTTTGTTGGCCTCTAACAGTGATAATAAGCTCTTGTACCAAAAATGGCAGAGAGCAACATGATGGTTAATTAATGATGGATTTCTAAAGTTTGGTGCAAAAAGGGTGCTTAGAACTAACTTGTCATTTGAAAAATATCAAACAACAGATTTCAGATTTTTCTTAAGTTCTTATTATCAAAACATTTGTTATCCTAAGGTTTGGGGAGGTTTCACCTTAGGGTTATTTTTGTAGGATTTTTTCTAAGTTATGCTTATTTTATTAATTTAAAAGGTATCCTTCTTATTTTACACTACAACAGGGTATGATATATTTTTCCAGTGAACTACATTGACTAAGTATCTCAACAAAAATAGGGGTGCCCTCTGGTTCATTATTTATGTCACTTTTTCTATTTTTCTTAACCTTAAGCATATTATAGAATAAGGGGTAAAAACTAACTTAATGTAGTGGACAGAGGGGTTTAACATTTTTAACTAGGTCAGTAGGTAGATATAAACTTCTCTAAATTTTTCTAACCCTAGTTAAATAGTACAACCATTTTTCTTGCTATTATTAAGCTTTTGGTCAAAACTAAGATTAAATCAGAACCTTATATTTTTCTCTAGTACTTATGGGGTTTTATATTTTTCTTAGATAGGTTACATTATTTAGAGTCTGACAAAATGGGTTTGACCAAATTTGGATAAACCAAACAGATGTTATGAGTTTTCAAAGTTTAAATCAGGTTTTAATAAGATTTCCCTGAAAAAGCAGTTTGCGCCGAGGTCCCTGAGTTCAAACTAAATCAAACCTCACAGATCTAACCTCGGGCCACTATTTCCCTGAGTCTCTGACATTTCACTTAACCCCCTGGCTTTCTCTCCCTCTCACCCGCAGTCCTTCCCCTAACTGAAACAGTAGCCGCGGGGAAGAAAAGGATGGCGCGGCTTACCGGCGGCGAGGGAGGTCCGGCGAGGTGGTCAGAGACGTTCAGGAGGCCGCGACGGTCACGTCGATGTGCGGGTCGTCGCCGGAGGTGGTCGGAGTCACCCTGGCCACGAGCACAGGCGGCGGGGGTCGACGGCGGCGCCTGCTCCGGCCAAACCACGGCGGTAGAGTTCAATTAGGGTGCACGAGGAGCTTCACGGGATGACACAGAGGCCATGCGCGCAACGAATTGGAAAATGGTGAAGGGGTTTACCCGGTCCACGTGCGCCGGCGGGTTCTTGAACTCCGGTGAGCACGATTTGGCTATTCCGGTGACGCGGGGCCTCGGGTCAAGCTTGAGCAAGTCTCATGGCCTCACCAGGAAGCTATCTAGGGGCTTGGATCAAACGGAGGAGGACGGGAGAGGGGTTGGCCACGGTGGTTGCTCTCGGGCGGCACTGGCGGGTCGCGGGGAGGTCGCCGGAGGCAATGGCTGGCTCGGGTAAGTCAGGCGAGGTACGGAGGAGGCAATGGGGAAGGCAGCCGAGCACTGGGGCGGGTTTTATAGGCGCGGGCGCGGCCAGGGCGCCGGCTCGACCGTTTGGCGCGACGCGGGCACGCGGGGCGCGCGCGGGCGTGCTCTGGCGAGCTCAGAGCGCGTCGAACACGTGGCGCGTTGCTTCTGCCCGTGTTCTTCGCTCTGCTGAGCGGCCAGGCGTACGAATCTTGCCCTACCGCCTGTGGGAGATCTCTTCCCTGCACCTAGAGCTACCTAGTTCATGTGAGTTCCAAGAGTAGATGTGGTCTGGTTGAGGAGATATGGTGGCGCCAAGTCTTGTCTGTCTGCACTGTGCAAACCGAGACAAAACCAGTGCCAACTCGTGTCAAACAGTTTTGGCTTGGGTTCAAACTTTTCCAGGGCATTCTAGGGTTAATTTGGCGCCATTTTGTCAATTGGGTCGACAGGTTTTGAAAAGGGGATCAAGGTGAACATGTGGAGTCTTTGCTCAAGGGTTAGGTTCTATACTTAGGCAAAATCTGAATTTCTCCCTTGTGTTCAACCTTTGGTGATCTTTTTAGGATCTTTCTGAAAACTTTTTGGGGGTACTTCCTTACTATTAATTGTAGGTTATTAAGTATATTATAACTTTTATATTTGGCCCAAACCATGATCATGAGGTTTACATGATCTTTTGATCATGGCTTCAATTAGTGTTCTTATTGCCTATGGAGGTTTTGCTCTAGGGTTTTGGGAGAGCCCTACTTAGATGTGCATGACAAGCTAGGGCATGATATCCAAGGTAGTTTGCACTTGGTTAGGACTTTGAATTCCAAGGTTGAAGTACTTTGCCCATAAATCTTTATGTAACTATGGTTTAAAAGGGGTAACCCTGGGGTGGACACCCTGAGTAACACCTAGGGTGTTACAGCCCTCCCCCCTTAAAGGAATCTCGTCCCGAGATTTCAGGTAGAGTCCCTTGGAGGGATGCTTGAAGGTGTGTTGGTGCTACCCCTCCCCTTATACTCAAGTTTCACTTTCTTAACCGTTCTTCGAATGTCATCCTCTTTGCAACTTCAGAAGGAAGCCCTTCTTAAGTTAAATCCACAACTTAGACTATCCTTGTTATCTAAGTTTTTCTTATAAGTGACTTCAAAGGGTAGGTGGGGGTGGGGTTTTGGGGTTACATACCGACTCCTTTGGGCAGAAAGTCGGGGAAGCGAGAGCGTAGAAAATCCTCCGTCTCCCATGTAGCTTCTTCTGCTGCATGATGACTCCACTGAACCTTATACATTTTGATTGACCTTGCCCGAGTTGATCTCTCCTTTTGATCCAATACCTTGACGGGGTACTCTTGGTAGGACAAGTCTGGTTCTATCTCAATGTCCGGTTCCGGTAGCACTTCAGTGGGTAGACGAACACATTTCCGCAGCTGAGATACATGGAACACATTGTGAACTGCTGACATGCGGGGTGGCAATTCCAATTGGTAAGCTACGGGTCCACAACTTGCCTTGATCTTATAGGGTCCAATGTAACGAGGGGCCAATTTGCCCTTGATCCCGAATCTCTGGACACCCTTGGTTGGTGATATCTTAAGATAGACATGATCTCCCACCTCAAACTGTAGAGGCTTCCGCCTCTTGTCATAATAACTCTTTTGCCTGGCCTGAGCAGCTTCTAAGTTCTTTTTGATAATCCTAACCTTTGCCTTTGCTTCAAGCACCAAATCTGGCCCAAAAACTTCCCTTTCTCCTGCTTGAGACCAATTTAGCGGGGTCCTGCATCTTCTCCCATACAAGGCCTCAAAAGGTGCCATCCTTAGACTGGATTGATAGCTGTTATTATAAGAAAACTCTGCCAAGGAAAGACACTTGTCCCAATCCTTCCCATAATGTAGTGCACATGCCCTTAACATATCTTCTAAAATCTGGTTCACCCTTTCTGTCTGACCATCTGTTTGAGGGTGATATGCTGAGCTTCGTATAACCTGGGTTCCAAGTGATTCCTGTAATTGCTCCCAAAATCGTGCCACAAAGGGTGCTCCTCGGTCGGAGACTATAGTCCTTGGTATCCCATGCAGACGAACTATCTGGTCAATGTAGATCTCTGCATACTTCTCCGCCCGGTGGGTGGTGTGCACTGGCAAGAAATGAGCAGTCTTGGTCTAATCTGTCCACAATAACCCATATAGAATCATGGTGCCTGGAGGTATTGGGTAATCCTACTATGAAGTCCATGCAAATGTCCTCCCATTTCCAAGATGGTATGGGAAGGGGTTGCAAAGGGCCTGCTGCCTTCAAATGACTAGCTTTTACCCTCTGGCAAGTGTCACACTCGGAGATGTACTTGGCAATTTCCCTCTTCATTCTGGTCCACCAATATAACGATCGGAGGTCATGGTACATCTTGTTGCTACCCGGGTGCATGGAGAACTTGGAAAGGTGAGCTTCATCCAATATCTTCTTTCTGAGCTCTGGGTCCTTGGGGACAACCAATCGATCTCCAAACCATAAAATCCCCTTGCTGTCCTGACGGAAACACTTGTATTTCTCTGCCTTCTGCTTGATCATTTCTTTAATAACCTGTACTCCCTTGTCCCCAACCTGTGCCCTGACTGTTTGCTCTTGCAATGTGGGCTCCACTGAGATATAACTCAATCCACCAGAAGGAACCACTTCTAGGTTCAGCTTGCACAACTCATCACACAGGGTGGTGACTTTTGCATCCATGTTCATGCAATTGCACTGGGCCTTTCTACTCAAAGCATCTGCCACAACATTGGCTTTGCCAGGATGGTAATGCACCTCCAAGTCATAGTCCTTGATCAATTCCAACCATCTCCTCTGCCTCATGTTCAGATCAGCCTGAGTAAAGATGTATTTCAAACTCTTGTGATCAGTGTAGATGTTGCAGTGGGCTCCCATCAAATAGTGTCTCCATATCTTAAGAGCATGAACCACTGCTGCCAAATCCAGATCATGTGTAGGATAGTTCTGCTCATGGGGTCTGAGTGCTCGGGAAGCGTAAGCGATCACTCTGTTTTCTTGCATCAAGACACATCCCAATCCCGTACCAGAAGCATCACAATAAACTTCAAATGGCTTGGTATTATCTGGCTGAGCTAGCACTGGAGCTGTTGTCAAATGTTGCCTCAAGGTATGAAAAGCATCTTCACACTTCTGGCTCCACTCAAATCTGACTCCCTTCTTCAACAGTTCAGTCATTGGCTTGGCAATTCTGGAGAAATCCGGAATAAATCGTCGGTAGTACCCTGCCAATCCCAGAAAACTCCGAATCTGCCTCACTGTAGTCGGGGGTTTCCAATTCATCACCTCCTGTACTTTTTCAGGGTCAACCGATATCCCATCCTGAGAAATTGTGTGACCCAAGAACTTAATCTCCTTCAGCCAAAATTCACATTTAGACAATTTTGCATAAAGACGGTGATCGCGTAGTCGCTGAAGTACGATGTGCAGATGCTCAGTATGCTCGTCTTCATTCTTGGAATAGACCAGAATATCATCAATGAAAATGACCACAAACTTATCCAACTCTGGCATAAACAATGAGTTCATTAGGTACATAAAATAAGCCGGGGCATTGGTTAGCCCAAAAGACATCACCAGAAACTCATACAGTCCATATCTGGTCGAGAAAGCCGTCTTGGGAATATCGCTAGCACGGATCTTGATCTGATGGTATCCTGAGCGAAGGTCTATCTTGGAGAATATCTTGGCTCCTACCAACTGATCGAATAGAACATCAATGCGGGGTAATGGGTATTTGTTCTTGATAGTCACCGCATTGAGAGGGCGGTAATCAACACACATCCTCAAGCTTTCATCCTTTTTCTTCACAAATAATGCCGGACATCCCCATGGCGAAGTACTTGGGCGAATGAACCCCTTGTCCAACAATTCTTGCAATTGCTTTTTCAGCTCCGCCAATTCCGCGGGAGGCATCCTATAGGGTCTCTTGGAGATAGGAGCAGTCCCGGGTTGCAACTCGATTGCGAACTCAAGGTCTCTGTCAGGTGGCATCCCTGGCAATTCATCCGGAAACACATCCGGGTAGTCACAGACCACTGGGATCTGTGCTACTGGGGATTCTAGCATAACGAAGGCACAAGAACGGGTACAACCTTGATCGGGCAAATATAATGTGGTTTCACCACAGGTTGGTGAGTGCACTTCGATAGCCCTAGCTGCAATGTCAATCACTACCTGATGTTTGGTTAACCAATCAGTCCCCAATATGATATCCACACTATCCAGTCCCAAGATAAGAAGGTTGGTTTTAATTATCAAACTACCAAACTTTAGAGGCACGTTCTTGTTGATTTGATAAGTGGCAACTCTGCCTCCGGGTGTTGAAATTGTAATGCCCCCATCGGTATGGTGAAAGGGCAACTGGCATTTGGCACTAAACTTGGCACTGATAAAACTATGTGAAGCACCGGAATCAAAAAGAATAGTAGCGGGAAAATTCAAAACTGTAAAGATACCAGTCATGACGGGTGCTCCCTCTGGAATGTCAGCCATGGTAGTGAAGTTCAGCTTGCCCTGCCTCACTTGCACCTTCTGTCTCTTGCCTTGGTTCTGATTGACATTTTGTCCCTGCCTCTGCTGGTTTCTGGGGCAATTCTTGGCATAATGCCCAGTGCTGCCACAAGTGAAGCACCTGTTATCATTGGCCTGGCGGTACTGCTGCTGCTGATTGTTCCTCTGAGCTGGAAACTGGGCGCGGCTGGGTGCCTGCTGCTGCTGCTGCGGGGGTCTGATCACCCATCTCCCTTGCTGCTGAGGTCCCTTGTTCTGCGTGTCAGACACAATCCTGAAGCGCTGTGGCTGAGCTGAGGGTCCTGCCACAGGGGTCTTCCTCTTCTTCTCTGCCTGTCGTGCTAAGATGCAGTCCTCCTGGGAGATAGCCATGTTGACCAACTCATTGTAACTGTTGGCCCTGACGGTGTTGAGACGGTCACGGAGCTTGGTGCTGAGCCCCCGTCTGAACCTGTCTCGCTTCTTCTCATCCGTGTCTGCATGGTATCCAGCATACTGGCACAAATCATTGAAGGCCTGGGCATACTGCAACATTGTCCTGCTGCCCTGAGTGAGTGCCAGAAACTCATTGAGCTTCCGGTCCATGATGCCAGCTGGAATATGGTGCCCTCTGAAAGCTGCCTTGAACTCCCTCCATTCCACTTCTCTACCTTCTGGCTGCATGGCAAGAAAATGGTCCCACCAAGTCCTCGCGGGTCCGCGAAGCTGCTGGGTGGCGAACCTGACCTTGGTGACCTCTGAGCAAGCCCCATGGAGCAGTGGGAATTTGGATTCCACCACCCTCAACCACACATCTGCATCAAGTGGGTCCTCGGCCCTTGTGAACAGTGGAGGCTGGGTGCTGAGGAACTCCTGATAGGTAGCCGCCGCGGGGTGACGCTGATGGTCTCCACCACCATAGTGCTGTGGTGGTGGCTGACGCTGAGCCAGCTGCCTCAAGATCTCATTCTGCTGAGCCATGAGCTCCTGCAGAGTGGGAGGCGGTGGCGGTGGAGGAACGTGCTCATTTTGACCACGGCGCGCTCTCCCAGCCATCTGAAAAATCACATGGTTGCTTAATAACACATCTCCAAGCTTAAGGTTCAAACATGGTAGAGGAGTTAAAGCAATTTGATAGATTCCTCATAAAACAAAACAAAAACATAAACCTTCCGTCCAAATTTAAACTGTCATTAATCATCCCCAAACCTCCAAAAGAGTTTAACACGGTTACATCAATAATCCAAAAGACTCAACTCTACCTAGCCTAGTACCCTAAGGGTGCAAAAGCTAAGCTAGTGGCGAGGAGTCCAACCATCATCAACCTCTAGGATTAGCCTGACATCTAATGAGCGAACGAGGCAACGCTGGACTCGGGGGAAGGGGGTCTCTCTGAGCCAGCGGTGTCTACACTGGAAGCAGGCTCCTCCCCTCCCTCGATGTCAACGTCCTCGTCAGCCTCCTCACCATGGATCTCTTGGTGATGCATGTCTAGGTGCTCATTTGCTTCTGCTAGCTGCTGCTGAGTGTTGAGGAGCTGATCTTCGAGAACCTCGATGGTGTTCTCCCTGGTGCCCACTAGCTCCTCCAACTCATGAATCTCATCAGACAGCTGCTCTACTTGCAAATCTTTCTCCACGAGCTCCTGGGACAAGTCCACCACGAGCTCTTCCCTGTTGTCCAGGGTGATCTTGGTTGCCTCCAGTAGTGCCATCAAATGAGACATGGCCTCCCCACGCATCACTTGTAGACGATACAGAGCGTTCATGCATCGTACCGACAAGTGAGCGGTGTGGCCTGGGTAGAGAGCCCAGATGTCCTTGGCATGCTCCACCCGATCCTTCCACATCGGGTCGTCCTCCTTTTCCGCAGGGAACAACCCAATGGGGTGGGTAGCCAGCTCCAAGGGATGGAATCCGCAGAAGGTAGTCAGTCCATGCAGAGCGATTGCCTCGATTGTGTCCTCCGCTCGGTACCCGAAAGACTCAGAGTCCAAGGAGCGCTAGCCTGGCTGCAGGGGATGAGGCTCCAAAGTCATCCTCACCCTACAGCGAGGTACCCGGTGCTTCTCGAACTGCTGCACCGCGTACTGAGGGGGTGTCGAGTATCCTGCCCCCTGAAGTACCTCCCACAAGATGCGGGGAAAACCCTCCCGTGCAAGTCCGTCAGTGTGGGTCAGTGCATTTCCGTCATCGGAGGATCCATGGGAAGTCATCTATGTACGGTTAAGCGTAATTAAAAGAAAAAGAATTACAAAAAGAACAAGGAAAATAAAACTCAGCCTGTCTCTAGCTAAAAAGAAAAAGGCATTGGGGTCCTAGTTGGCTGTTACCTCATTTTTAAGTCTTTTTACTTAGTTATCCATTTGCTTAATTAAGAATGCATGCATGAGCGCAATGAACGACCTCTCCAGAAGATAAAAAGGAATAGGGAAGAACTCCCCATTCTTTAAAAAAAAGTGGCCTGTAGGGCCTAGTCACTTAGCCACCTAGTTACCCTTCTATTATCCTAAGGCTTCACGTCCTAGGTCTATCCTGCTCGTCCTACGATCTATCCAACATTGTTTCTATCAAATTTTACTTTAGAAAGGGAATGGCATTTAGGGTTTATTGATTCCTCTGTGGTGGTACAAGCTCCGATACCAGCTGTGGCGGAACTGCCCGAATTATTCCAACTTAAGTGCCTAAGCCCTGCCTTAGAGGCTAGACCACACTTAAATGGGAATAACCCGTCAATCCCTCGGATCTAGTCCGACACGGCCACTGACAGGATCAAGTACCACAGTCTCACTCGATGGTGAGTCACAGAGCAAATACAATAAAACATAAAACCATGCATGGAAGAGTGTTAAATTATTACATCATCATTGTCATCATCGAAGTTTTTGCAAAAGTGACCATCATTGTTTTGGAGTGCAGCGGAAATAAACTAACGGTAAATAAATAGGGAGATGGGGAAGCCTGTCCCATCACTCCTCATGCTCCTCCTCAGCCAAGGCAGGGTCCCACTCGACAGTCCAACCCGGTGGCAGGGTGGATGGCCAAGTCACTCCAGCAGCCATTTCCTCCAGAGAACCTGTAAAAAAAATTGTGCCACAAGCAAGGCTGAGTATACTAATACTCAGCTAGACTTACCCGGTGTGAGGAGTCTATACTCCTCTACCTCTAGACATGCAGCTGTTTGGCTGTGGGGTTTGGTTGCCAAAAGCACTAGCTGAGTTTCTAAATCAAGATTTTAACTTTGTCAAAATTAAGTGTGACTCTCTTAAGGCTAAAAGTGTACTATCTACTCATACATAGTAGCAAGCATTTTTAGCAATCAATATCTTGTATCATCTCAACACAGTTCCACTTGTTACTCAATGTAGCAGCATGGATCAAGCAGTCTCATTAGCTGCGAGAAGCAGACGATTCGAATCGAGTTTTTATCCTTGCAAGGTAAACCTAAACACACGACATGTAGGGGCACTCCGTCCCCACACACATCAACCGTCCCCATCGATTCCCCGTCAGCAGATCAGGGCTCACCGCCTTGGCGTACAATGCCTCACTGACCCCGACTGGCCGTCGTGCAGTGACCGCACTTGTACCCACCATAACCGGAATGGGAGACTACGTCTCAGGTCGCGTGAGGGGATATGTCCACTGCCAGGTTCCCTCAGGTACTAGGCTTACCGATTTACCATATTTCTCGGTATGTGTTTAGTACGTTCAAACGCTTGACTCACGGTGCCACACCTTAATCCTTACTCAAATTTTTATCCCGTAGACAACCAATCCCCATGGATTGTTGCCCACAAACCAACCTTGTTATGATATGAAATTGAGTACAACCAATTCCTGACCTCGCGCGAGTGCTAGAAAAATCACTCGACTTCTACCGAGATCCTAATTAATAAAGCAGCTACTCGACCTAGCATACTAGTATTCATCTCAAAAGGATTACCTGAGATCATGCAACTAGGGTGTCAAACAATTCCTACACCTAAGTGCACAATCAATCCTACAATCATTAAGTGAAGTAAAATAGCATAAATAACAGGTTATGCATAAAACCGGGGCTTGCCTTCCAAAGCAGTGGCAGGCAGGTCCTCTGGTGCAGGCTCTGGTGCTGGGTCTGGGGCAACCTCCTGGGCAGCTCCTTGCTCCGGCACGAGGATGTATTCTCCGTCAGCAAGATTACAGTCTATCGAAATGCAATGAACATGTATGTCATGATTATGCAAGATTTATGAACATTAAACTACAGAAATTAAGTCAAGAATTAACTTAGGGTTCCCTGGCTATGTGGGTCTTCTAGTGGTGTATATATACATAGGCTTATTCCCTTTTAGGTTTAGGTTTTCTTTTTAGGATAACCTAGGGGATTTGCATTGTTTTTATAGATTTCAGTGGACAAATTTACAAGGTCTTAGGAGGATATTAATTTCCATTATCTATTTTCCTTTCTTTAATTTCCATTTAGGGTTTCTAGTGTAGGTTTGAACTGCAACAGTATTTTAAAAATTTTCAAAAATTCAATAAAAATTACAGTGGGTTGTCACTTGCTATTCTAGCTGGTTTTAAGAAGTTGAGGCTCAAAGTACAAAAGCTAGGCTTTAAACAAAAATAACAATAGGTAGGCAAAATGGGCCACTTTACACTACAAGTCTTTTATTAAAGTGGGTCATGACCTAAGGGCTATTTTTGTTGGCCTCTAACAGTGATAATAAGCTCTTGTACCAAAAATGGCAGAGAGCAACATGATGGTTAATTAATGATGGATTTCTAAAGTTTGGTGCAAAAAGGGTGCTTAGAACTAACTTGTCATTTGAAAAATATCAAACAACAGATTTCAGATTTTTCTTAAGTTCTTATTATCAAAACATTTGTTATCCTAAGGTTTGGGGAGGTTTCACCTTAGGGTTATTTTTGTAGGGTTTTTTCTAAGTTATGCTTATTTTATTAATTTAAAAGGTATCCTTCTTATTTTACACTACAACAGGGTATGATATATTTTTCCAGTGAACTACATTGACTAAGTATCTCAACAAAAATAGGGGTGCCCTCTGGTTCATTATTTATGTCACTTTTTCTATTTTTCTTAACCTTAAGCATATTATAGAATAAGGGGTAAAAACTAACTTAATGTAGTGGACAGAGGGGTTTAACATTTTTAACTAGGTCAGTAGGTAGATATAAACTTCTCTAAATTTTTCTAACCCTAGTTAAATAGTACAACCATTTTTCTTGCTATTATTAAGCTTTTGGTCAAAACTAAGATTAAATCAGAACCTTATATTTTTCTCTAGTACTTATGGGGTTTTATATTTTTCTTAGATAGGTTACATTATTTAGAGTCTGGCAAAATGGGTTTGACCAAATTTGGATAAACCAAACAGAAGTTATGAGTTTTCAAAGTTTCTGTTTGAATTTAAATCAGGTTTTAATAAGATTTCCCTGAAAAAGCAGTTTGCGCCGAGGTCCCTGAGTTCAAACTAAATCAAACCTCACAGATCTACCATCGGGCCACTATTTCCCTGAGTCTCTGACATTTCACTTAACCCCCTGGCTTTCTCTCCCTCTCTTCCGCAGTCCTTCCCCTAACTGAAACAGTAGCCGCGGGGAAGAAAAGGATGGCGCGGCTTACCGGCGGCGAGGGAGGTCCAGCGAGGTGGTCAGAGACGTTCAGGAGGCCGCGACGGTCACGTCGATGTGCGGGTCGTCGCCGGAGGTGGTCGGAGTCACCCTGGCCACGAGCACAGGCGGCGGGGGTCGACGGCGGCGCCTGCTCCGGCCAAACCACGGCGGTAGAGTTCAATTAGGGTGCACGAGGAGCTTCACGGGATGACACAGAGGCCATGCGCGCAACGAATTGGAAAATGGTGAAGGGGTTTACCCGGTCCACGTGCGCCGGCGGGTTCTTGAACACCGGTGAGCACGATTTGGCTATTCCGGTGACGCGGGTCCTCGGGTCAAGCTTGAGCAAGTCTCATGGCCTCACCAGGAAGCTATCTGGGGGCTTGGATCGAACAGAGGAGGACGGGAGAGGGGTTGGCCACGGTGGTTGCTCTCGGGCGGCACTGGCGGGTCGCGGGGAGGTCGCCGGAGGCAATGGCTGGCTCGGGTAAGTCAGGCGAGGTACGGAGGAGGCAATGGGGAAGGCAGCCGAGCACTGGGGCAGGTTTTATAGGCGCGGGCGCGGCCAGGGCGCCGGCTCGACCGTTTGGCGCGACGCGGGCACGCGGGGCGCGCGCGGGCGTGCTCTGGCGAGCTCAAAGCGCGTCGAACACGTGGCGCGTTGCTTCTGCCCGTGTTCTTCGCTCTGCTGAGCGGCCAGGCGTACGAATCTTGCCCTACCGCCTGTGGGAGATCTCTTCCCTGCACCTAGAGCTACCTAGTTCATGTGAGTTCCAAGAGTAGATGTGGTCTGGTTGAGGAGATATGGTGGCGCCAAGTCTTGTCTGTCTGCACTGTGCAAACCGAGACAAAACCAGTGCCAACTCGTGTCAAACAGTTTTGGCTTGGGTTCAAACTTTTCCAGGGCATTCTAGGGTTAATTTGGCGCCATTTTGTCAATTGGGTCGACAGGTTTTGAAAAGGGGATCAAGGTGAACATGTGGAGTCTTTGCTCAAGGGTTAGGTTCTATACTTAGGCAAAATCTGAATTTCTCCCTTGTGTTCAACCTTTGGTGATCTTTTTAGGATCTTTCTGAAAACTTTTTGGGGGTACTTCCTTACTATTAATTGTAGGTTATTAAGTATATTATAACTTTTATATTTGGCCCAAACCATGATCATGAGGTTTACATGATCTTTTGATCATGGCTTCAATTAGTGTTCTTATTGCCTATGGAGGTTTTGCTCTAGGGTTTTGGGAGAGCCCTACTTAGATGTGCATGACAAGCTAGGGCATGATATCCAAGGTAGTTTGCACTTGGTTAGGACTTTGAATTCCAAGGTTGAAGTACTTTGCCCATAAATCTTTATGTAACTATGGTTTAAAAGGGGTAACCCTGGGGTGGACACCCTGAGTAACACCTAGGGTGTTACAGCACGCTAGGTTCACTGACGTGGGTCCGTCAACCAGGTACTCCTTATAGCATAAGGCGCACTCCCCGACGACCGCGCCGGGCGGCAGCTCCTCGTCCTCGTCGTCCACGGGCGTGCCGCCCTCCATGGTGCTCGCCACTGTTGGCGCCGGCTGCCGGAATGGCTGCACCGACGGCAATCGGCGACTTCCGGCGAACTCACTCTCTCTCTCTGCGCTCAGGTACGCGAATACTGAAACAGAGAATACTGAAAACAGAGTGCTATTTCTACCGTGCAAAAGTCACAGCTTTTCTGGCTTTCTTCCTTCTCTTTATTGACTGGTGCTTACACGATCTCGCGATCCGCTTTCCCCGCCATGCCGTGCACGCTGCGACGCGCCCGCCTAAAGCGCAGGGCCGTTTTCTTTCATCCGGTCATGGCGGAGGACCTAGTCACCACCTTGTGAACGCAGCACAAGTCATGGCGCATGCACCGTTCGTTTACATCATGCAGCAGCTACCTAATAATAGAAGTAAACATGTTCATGCAACTAATACGCACGGGATTAAGTTCAACAGCCACTGCCTTGTAGAACGAGTTGCCGGAGACCGACAGGCGGATGAACTCCTCCATGCTATGCGCGCACTCCAGGGGCAGCCCCGCGGCCGTGACCATCGGCTCCACCCGCTGGAGCTGTCTGACGAAGTCGCCGGTGGAGCACGTGAAGCGGCGGTCAGCTGGGTGGCAACGGCTAATGCCGGCGTCGGGGCCTCGCTCTGCGGCGGCAGCTTCTTGAGGAATCGATGGTGATCGGCGAGATGCGGTCCAGCCAGGCATTGCTCGGGGTGCAGTCGATGATGGTGTTGAGGTGGAGCGCCATGCCGGGGCACGGCAGCGTGGTGAGCTGGATGTTTGAGTAGCTCCCGTCTGGCCTGTGGGTGTAGATGTAGCGAGGACGCATGGACATGGTTACGGCTGCGGTGGGCCTGATCGATCGAGTTGCGGTAGTATATGTTTTTTTGGTAGAGGCGCTAGTATACGGTGTTTTTGAAACAACAACAGACGTTCTATGTATTTATATAGATGATACGTGTAGGACATGTTCGTTCGTGCCATGGGCGGGCCAGTCGGGTAGGAGTAGGATATCTTTGTAATCGCTGGCTTGTTCGGTTGGAGGTAAATTGAGAAAGATTGGACTTCGGTTGGAGGTGAATCGAGGAATATTGGAATCCCTCATCAATCCACCACTAACCGTATAAGCTCTTACACTACCGGAATCGAGCGCTTTGTCGAGGGCCTGAAGCACTCGACAAAGCCTAAAAAGCACTCAGCAAAGTCTTTGCCGAGTGTCACACTCGGCAAAGAGATCTCGGCGAACAGTGTATTGGCAACGGCTTCTTTGTCGAGTATTTTTTATCGGGCACTCGATAAAGTCTTTGCCGAGGGCTACTAGGTACTCGGCAAAGAAAAGTCGTCATCATGGCGCCGGGTAATGGAGACGGCGCCTTTGCCCAGTGCTCTAGGTGACACTCGCCAAAGAAATTACCTTTATCGAGTGTCACCTAATACACTCGGCAAAGAGATTACCTCTTTGCCGAGTGTCTACCAGCCTACACTCGACAAAGTGTCTACCTGCGGGGCCCTTTGTCAGCTTGTTTGTTGAGTGCTCTAGGTGGCACTCGGCAAAGCTTGCTTCTTTGCCGAGTGCCAGGGCCATAGCACTCGGTAAAGAAGCTTTACCGGTGTCCAGGTGTTGCTTCCCTAACGAGTGCTATGGCCTTGACACTCGGCAAAGCAGCTCTTTGCCAAGTGTTACACTCGGCAAAGTGACTAGTATACACCTTTTTAATTTGTTTTTGCTATTCCATCCAAACAAACAAAAAGATATCACATATACATCACAGATATCACATGATCATCACAGATATATCATAATCATCATGTATAGACGCTGGATCCTCGGTATGAATGGAAGGTGGCGTAGGATTGTCAAGGGGATGTCGAGCTGCCTCTTCTGTCCATCACTAGAGTCTACCTCCATGAACCT
Source organism: Zea luxurians (assembly GCA_029449295.1). Lineage (NCBI taxonomy): Eukaryota > Viridiplantae > Streptophyta > Magnoliopsida > Poales > Poaceae > Zea > Zea luxurians. The sequence goes on along the minus strand of JAOPSE010000006.1, from coordinate 99,873,156 downwards.
AGACGATTTATACTTTGGACAGTACTTTGCCTCCGCGTATTCTTTCCTAAATAGCACGCAGCCCTTCGGACAAGCATGTATCTGCTCATACGTCATCTTGAGTGCACGAAGGAGTTTTTGTGCCTTGTACATACTCTTTGGCAGAACGTGATCCTCCAAAAGCAGGCTGCCAGTAACCGTCAACAAACCATCGAATGTGTCTCGACTCATGTTGTACTGCGACTTGAACGCCATTACACGCACAATGGCATCCAGTTGAGAAACCTTAGTCTGGCCGTGAAGGGGCTTCTGTGTTGCATCAAACATGTCATAAAATGCCTTTGCAGTCGGCTCTAGCTCATCATCCGTACATCCTCCGACGTATTGTGCCTCGTGATAGTCATTCAACATATCTCTACCCCCGCATCAGCATCAAAATGCTCGACGCGTTATCTCAGCAACTCCTCTCTCGTACGATACGCTTCACCATGAAAGATCCACCGAGTATAGCGCGACGTAAATTCATTCTTCCAAATATATTCTACCATGGACTTCTTTGGTTTTCTTTTCTGGTTGGCACATTTGCTGCACGGGCATGGGACTAGACTCGCTCCTTTAGCAGCTTCGTCATATGCCTGTTCCACGAAATCATTGGTCTTTCTAATCCATTCAGGGGTGACATCATTCCTTCCTACATGGCCCGTGTACATCCACTCACGGTCCTCCATCCTCTAATAGAAGCCTAGCAATAGAAAATTTTGGCAACACCTTCCCTGCATGGGGAGGTTTCTAAAACCTGCAAATAAAAGTATCAGCATGATGGCTGACACATAGATATACAAATGACACGATGGCCATGAATCACATCTAATCGGCATCCAATCATCATTACCACTATATTTTACTAAACATATCCACCATCACATAACAAATTTAGAGAACATATATGTCGGGGTTTTGGACCCGGGGGGTCCCTAGACCGACGAGTAAATTTGTCGCTGCGTGTCCCTACCCAGATGGGTTGGTGCGAGATGGAACACAAGGGGAAAACGAGCCTTGTATTATCCTGCACCAGGGTGCTCGTAGTAGGGGTTACAAGCGTTGCGAGAGGGCGAGAGCGAGAGGGCGAGTACGAGAGGGCGAGGGAGAGAGAGAGGGAGAGAGGGTCTGGCCCTGCTCATCCTCTCATGTCCCTTTGCAGTGCATTCGTGTATTCGTACGCTCGTCCGTTCGTTCCTCCTTCCCCTTTCCCCCTGTACATCCCCTTTTATAGACATAAGGAGATGGCCCAGCTGTACAATGGGGGTGTAGCTATGCGCTACGTGGCCAGCGGGGAAGTGCCTGGTCGCTATGCATGTGTTGACGTGTCCGTCGGAGAAGTGCATGTGCCCTGTAGAAGCACAGTTGTTGGCGCTGCATGGATCCTGCTGACGTCTCCTTGCTTTCGTAGGGGGCTTGAGAGCCACCGACATCATGGACGCATGCGGGGAACCATCATTGCCTGTTACCGGGGTAAGCTTGATGGGACGTCGGTCTTGTTCCTTCGTAGCCTGAGCTAGCCAGGAGTAGGGTGATGATGTATCCCTTGTGGCGCGGTCGATCTGAGCCTGAGGTCGGGAGAGGCGGCGGACCCTCCGAGGCTGAGGCTGGGGCCGAGGCCCAGGGTCGAGCGAGGACGTGACTCTTCCCGAGGCCGAGGCCGAGGCCGAGCCCTGGGGTCGGGCGAGGCAGAGATCTCCTCCCGAGGCCGAGGCTGAGGCCGAGACCTGGGGTCGGGTGAGGCGGAGCTTCCTGTTGCGCCCGAGGCTGAACTTGACCGTTGTTGGTTTCGCCCGGGTGGTTGGCACAGCAGCTAGAGCGGGGCGGGCGGCGCTGTTTTCCTGTCAGATCGGTCAGTGAAAGGGCGAAGTGACTGCGGTCACTTCGACCTTGCTGACTGAGGCGCGCGTGTCAGGATAAGGTGTCAAGCGATCCCAGCATTAAATGCGCATGCAATATGGTCGGCTGGTAAGGCGATTTGTCCAAGGTCGCTTGCACAACAAGGCTTGCCTTTGGCTGAGCCGAGGGTGCGCTCACTACCTGAGGAGACCCTCGGGCGAGACGTGAACTCGTCCGGGACCACTGTTCCGCCCGAGGCCGAGCTCGGGCGAGGCGAGATCGCGTCCCTTGGTAGACGAAGCTTTGACTTTGACCCGAACTGTAAGCCTTTATGGTTTGTTCTAAAGGTGTTTTCGAGCCGTGTTTAGGAGTGTTGGGGGTACCCCTAATTACGGTACCCGACAGTAGCCCCCGAGCCTCGAAGGGAGTGCAGGCATTCGCTTGGAGGCTCTGCCAGATTTTTGCGAGGGGACTAACCTTTCTCGGTTATGTTTCGTTTCGGTGGGTGCGCGCGAGCGCACCCGCCGGGTGTAGCCCCCGAGGCCTCGGAGGAGTGGTTTGACTCCTCTGAAGTCTTAATTCGTGCTGTAATGCCTCGGTCGGCCTGGTTGTTCCCTCATGCGGCCTGGCCGCAGCCTGGGTGCATGGTCAGGCTCTGAGTTTTTGAGCTGGTTTGTTGACGCTGTCAACAGTTTTGGCCGTAGCCGGGTGCGAGGGCAGCCCCCGAGCCTCTGCACGGAGCGAGAGGGCAATCAAGGACTGTCTCGACTTTTATTATACGCCCCTTCGTCGCCTTTTCGCAAGGAGGAAGGGGGGAAAGCGCCACGTTACCCTCGGAGGGCACCGATCATGGCGTTTCCAGTGAGTTGCTAACGGGTGATCTGAGTGAACGCCCATGCCCCATTCGTTAGGGGTCGGCTAGTGGCCTAGAGGCGTGCTCCAAAAGTACCTGCAGGGGATTTGCTGGACCCGAATCCATTTCGATAGGGTCCGAGGGCTCGGTGCCTCCCTCCGATGGGATTCCATTACAAATCGTTTCCGCTGGTCTCGGAAATGTCCTAGGGCACCTCAGGAGCGTAGCCCGAGCCTCGGCCATGTAACGGACGTACCCAGGGTCATCCCTCACTCTGCGTGCTCTGGGGCGGCTGTCGAACCCTTCCGAGGGGCCAGCCTTCGAACCCCTGATCAGTAATGGGCATGGAGCCCGAGTGCTCTGGGGCGGTTGCTGGACCCCGCAGGGCGCAACCTCCGAACCCCTGATCAGTAGGAGGGCTCGGGGGCCCACTTCCTTTGTGGAGAAGGATCCTTTTCGAAATATCCCCTTTCTCGGTCCCTGTGGCAAGAGAGAGAGAGAGAGGAAATGGAAAAGGATATGAATTTAAAAATCGTGGCGCACCTTTTTTGACGCGGCCATTATGGCGGAGGTGAAACGTCGCCTGCTTCGCCTACCAACGGTGTCGCTTGCTCTGCCAAGGAGTTAATGCGACGGGGCGGGCGATTTGCGAGGCGTCTGTTGCGCGTGCGCGGGTTGTTCGAGGAACGGGGCACGGGTGCGTCGTCCTTACACCATGGGAGAGGGCTCCCCTGCTGCTTCAGGAAAGGACGCGAGCCTGGGGGGTGATTTGACTGCTGCTTCCGCTCGTCTGTTGCAGCAGTTATTGCCGGTCCGCTTTTGGCCATATCAACTGCCGCGCGTCCCCCCGCGGCTGACTGACTCGTGACCGCTGCTCTTAATTGGCACTGTTGGGTCACATGCAGGGCTGCCTCGAGTCGCGGCACTGGTCCCGCAGCCGAGAAGGCACATCATTGGCGTAGGTGGCGGTGCGGTTTCCTTGCACGTAGTGACCGTGGCGCCGGTTACATGATATGTGGGACCGGGCCTCCGTGCTTGGTCCACCTGATGTGACGAAGCCGAAGGGGTGCGTAACCGCGGTGCGGTTGCATGCTCCCTGCATGGCGGCTTGCCCTTTCGTCCGTTGGTTCCGGCGAGGATGAGGGAACGCTTATAACCGCAGGGCGTGGGGCGCAAGTGAGGAGATCTGCCTATAAAAGGGGATCGATCCCCCGGGCAGTGGCCATGCCTTCGCACTCCTCTCTTGTATCGCTCCCTTCAACCTTCCGTGTCCCCAGATGGGGCACACCTATGTGGCTTTCTTCTTGCTGTTGTTTGAGAAGCGCGGCCTTATGGGGGTTGGCGCTCTCCAGTCGTCGCTCGGCTTCAAGGATTTTCATCATGCAGCCCGGCTGCATTCCCTCACCAATGGTCATCCGTAGGGATGATCATCAGCCTTGTGGTGGGGAGAAGCAAGCCGGGCTGCGGCCTTCGCCCTGCCCTCAGCTTCAAGGATCTTCATCATCCGGGCTGAGGCGGAGGAGCGCACTAAGCTCGGTTCGGCCTCCCGCGTGGGCTAGTGACCCGCTTCTTCCTCCAGCATTTGGAGGGGTAGGGCATCCTCTAGCCCTGTGGAGGTGACGTCCTCCAGCCATGCGGGGGAAGGCGAACTGCTGCTCCCTGGCCAGGGTGCAGCTTTCCGTCCTCCACCCGGGCGGTGGTCGTGCCGCGCGGGCTGGCCACGTCCAGGTCCTCCTTGCACCGTCGGCTGCACCGGGGGGTCGCTCAACACGTCGTACGCCGCGAGGGCGGTACTCGTGTTCTGGGACGGCCTCAGCGAGGACGGGAGTGAGGACCTGCCGGTGCGCTTTAGGGCGGCCGTTGTTCACCGGTGCGGTGTTGGTGGGCAGGTGGCCGCTGTCGTCGGTGCTGAGGTGGTGGTTGCCCTAGGTGAGGCTTCTTCTTGCACAAGCGGTCGTCACCACCGACGAGACTGTCAGCACCACCTGCGCTCCAGGCCTCCAGCTCTTTGGCTTTAATGGCTGGTTCTCGTCCTCCGTGAGGGACGTGAACAAAGGCCCTTCAGCAGTAGCGTTTGCCCTGAGGCCATCGCTGCTGCTGTCTAGCCGCCTGAGACGGAGGTCGTTGTCGCTGCTGATGCAGTGGTCGCCGGCGAGTCGGTCGGAGCTCGTTATCTCGCAGCCCCTCTGGTGTGGAGGTAGTTCATTCCCACGGGAATGGAGCTGGAGTCCCGTTCGTAAGGGAATGTAAGAGCAAAATGTGACTGCTCCATGTACTGAGATATCCATTGTAGGTCGAGAAAGCCGCTGAGGGCGCTGCCGACATCTACGTAGCGTAGTTATCCCGAGTACGTGTGTTTGTTTTTTGTAGCCGCTGAGGCCTGATCATTTGGGTATTTGAGTATAAAGTCGTGCTTCTTCCTCGTTTCGAGCCTTGAGACTTGCCCGTCGGTAGCCGAACCACTTAACCGAGCGTGAGTTACTTTTCACGGAAGGTGACAAGTGAGGTATCCGTATCCTGGAGGCGTAGGATTCCCTCGGCTCGGTCGGCCTTGCCGTTCAAGGTCTCTTTCGCCCGGTTTTAGAACCTTCGGCCGCTCTGCGATGAGTCAAAGTTGAAGGCAGCGGTGGCGTGGACAGAGGCGGTGTCGGCTCGAACAGAGGCTTTCTCGGTGCGGGAGCAGGTGGCTTCCCAGGCCGAGGAGATGCGGCAGCGGCAGCTGGAGCTTGGCCAGATCACCCGCGAGCGGGACCAATCCCGGAGCCAAGCTGTCGAAGCCATGAGCCGGGCTGAGATCCTCGGGGGACAGCTGGCTGAAGCTACGGAGCAGCTGGCCGAGGCGTCTGCTCGCATCGCCGTCCGAGGCTGGGCCAGATTCCGCCGAGGGTGGAAACGACGCTGAGGGTGCTGCTCCTCCCCCTGCCGATGTCTGAGCCTACAGGAACAGTGCGTCTGAAGTATGCGTATGCTTTTTGCGGCCGCCGAGGCCTAAACATATTTAGCGTTCGGATTATAAAGCTGTGTTTTCTTTCCTCTTGTTTCGAGCATTTAGGACTTGTTCGTCGGTAGCAGAATCGCATTATCCGAGCGAGAGTTACTTTTCGCGGAAGGTGATGAGTGAGGTATCCGTATCCCGGAGGCGTAGGAGTCCCTCGGCTCGGTCGGCCTTGCCGTTTACGTGCTCTCTCGCTCATTTTTTGGATCCTGTTATCGATATAGTCAAAAAATGCACGAAAGTCGTTTTCTACCCAAGCATTAGGACTTGTTCGGTAGCAGGATCGCTTATCCGAGCGTGAGTTACTTTTTGCGAAAGGTGATGAGTGAGGTATCCGTATCTCGGAGGCGTAGGAGTCCCTCGGCTCGGTCGGCCTTGCCGCTTACGTGCTCTCTCACCCGTTCGTAGGATCCTGCTATCGATATAGTCAAAAGCATGAAAGTCGTTTTCTACCCGAGCATTAGGACTTGTTTGATAGCAGAACCGCTTATCCAAGCGTGATTTACTTTTCGCGGAAGGTGACGAGTGAGGTATCCGTATCTCGGAGGCATAGGAGTCCCTCGGCTCGGTCGGCCTTGCCGCTTAAGGTCTCTCCCGCTCGTTTTTGGGGTTCCATTATCGATATAGTCGAAAGGCACGGGAGTTGTTTTGGTAGAAAACTTTTCTTGGTAGAAAACTATTCCAAAGAAATTTTTGACGCAGAGGGGGTTCCCCCCTTCTAGCCCCCGAGGGAGGGTCGGGCTTTGCCGAGGCAAGGCTGATCCTTCCTTGACGGTTAGACTTTATTTATGTATGTAAAGAAAACGAGGAACATGAACGACTTGAAACATTTTAAGGGAAGAAGCAACGTAGCTGTTCGATGTTCCAAGCGTTGCTGTAGACCTCGCCTTGATCGTTGGCCAGCTTGTATGTCCCGGGCTTCAGAACTTTGGCGATGATGAATGGCCCCTCCCAGGGAGGAGTAAGCTTGTGGCGCCCTCGGGTGTCTTGTCGCAGCAGAAGCACCAAGTCTCCCACTTGGAAGCCTCGAGGCCGAACCCTTCGGGCGTGGTAGCGTCACAGAGACTGCTGATACCACGCTGAGTGTAGTAAGGCCACGTCCCGAGCCTCTTCCAGCTGGTCCAAGGAATCTTCTCGGCTGGTCTGGTTGCCCCAGTCTGAAGGATTACGGGGAGGCTACGCTAGCGCAAAACAAACTTTTCAACCCCGTAAAACCAAGAACTACTGCGGTTATAGGTCATGGAATTACCACTAGACGCGCAGAGCAGCGGAAGACGTCTCGATGTAGACGAACGCGTCGAGCAGTGCCGTGCAGTCGTCGGCGTCCTTCACGTCCTCGCACGGTTCGTCCTAGTGCTCCAGATGCAGCACCTCTGAGGTATCCACACATACAGGGAGGAAGCGCCACGTACCGAACTGCTAGGTTCGCGACGGCGTCTTGGCAAGGGCGAGAGGCGAGCGGCTACTCGTTTTCTGGTGGTGAATTAGGGTTAGCCTAACCGCGCCCCCGCCCTTCATTATATAGGCGTTATGGTGGGCTTCTGACACCGAGGCCCATCAGTAACCCTAAAGCCTAGTCTAATTTCGGATCTAATCCGAGTTAGGCTTCCTTCCCCTTAAGTGTGTGACCCTATAGGTTCACGTACAAATAGACATAGCCCGAGTACTCTTACTTGGCCCAATAATTGACAGCGGCCTCTAGCAAGACATGTCAACTCCTATGCGCACGTAAAGATCATATCAGACGAACCATTGCAACATTACGTACATGTTGTTCCCTTTGTCTCACGATATTTGATTTGGCTCTAAGCTAACCTCTCTTTCTCGGTACTGTGAATTGGAATCCTTTCAATGGTTAACTCAACCCTAGCACGGCCATGCATTTCTTGATCCAATCACTCGAGGGGCCCAGAGATATCTCTCTCACAAAGAGAGGGACAAATTCCATCTTGACTGACCATGCCTCATAGCATGCTTCCTGACAAACCCAAAACTACCTTTATAACTACCCAGTTACGGAATAGCGTTTGATAGTCCCTAAGTAAGTCAATTCACATCTTGAGAACAGGCGACAATCTCAGGTCTAAGGATACAGTATTCATGTTGCAAAAAGAGAACTATATTACAATATCTCACGTTGGGTCGGTCCAGCCTCATGTCATACATGCGCCCACATTATTAGTTTAACATCTCCATGTTCATGACTTGTGAAATGTAGTCATCAACTAATACATGTGCTAGTCATCGACTCTGACTAGGGACATCATTTAGAATAACCATATAAGTAAAGAATCTCACAAACAATTCACATAATTGCTAATCAATACAAGGTGCCTTCCATGGATATTCAATTAAGCAATATATATATCGTGGATACAAAGAAATATGCTCATCTCTATGATTATCTCTAGGGCATATTTCTAACACAGTCGTCGTATGCCTTTGTCCTCGGGGAACCGTATTCCAAGTCTGTGGGTAAGATAGCCTCGGCCCCATAGACTAGGAAAAACGGCGTGAAGACCGTGGCCCGGCTCGGCGTCATCCTCAGACTCCAGACCACCGAGGGTAGTTCTTTCATCCACCGCTTGCCAAACTTGTTGAGGTCGTTGTAGATCCTCATTTTTAGTCCCTGCAAAATCATACCGTTGGCGCGCTCCACCTACCCATTTGTCATCGGGTGAGCTACGGCGGCCCAGTCCACACGGATGTGGTGGTCCTCGCAGAAGTCCAGAAACTTTTTCTCGGTGAACTGCGTGCCATTGTCGGTGATGATGGAATTTGGGACTCCAAAGCAAGGGATGATATTGGTGAAGAACGCTACCGCCTGCTCGGACCTAATGTTGGTTAAGGGTCGGACCTCGATCCACTTGGAGAATTTGTCGATGGTGACCAGCAGGTGCGTGAAGCCCCCGAGTGCCTTCTGCAAGGGACCAACGAGGTCCAGACCCCACACGGCAAACGGCCAAGTGATAGGTATTGTCTGCAGTGCCTGAGCGGGCAGGTGCGTCTGTCGCGCGTAGAATTGACACCCCGGCAGGAGCGTACAATCCTAGTGGCGTCGGCCACTGCGGTTGGCTAGTAGAAACCTTGTCGGAAAGCGTTTCCCATGAGGGCTCGAGGTGCTGCATGGTGACCACAAGCCCCCGAGTGTACTTCTTATAACAACTCTTGTCCTCGAGCAATGGATATGCATCGCTGGAGAATGCCCGAGGGGCTGCGGTGATACAGATCCTTTTCATCACCCAGCAAAACGAACGACTTGACGCGTCGAGCCAGTCACCGAGCTTCAGCCTTGTCGAGGGGCAGCTCTCCTCGGAGGAGATATTCCAGGTATGGGGTCTGCCAGTTCGGGACCGGTGTGACCCCATTCCACTCCTCCTCGACACGTAGGGCCTCACCCTCGGCGGTCGCGGGTACCTCAGGCAGGGCCGAGGCCTCCTCGGGCTCGGGCGCGTCGTCGATTTGGACGGATGGCTGATATATATCCTTGGAAAAGACGTTCGGGGGAACCGTCGTTCGCCCCGAGGCTATTTTTGCCAGCTCATCCGCGGTTTCGTTGTACCGTCGAGCAACATGGTTGAGTTCTAGCCCGTAGAACTTGTCTTCCAAGCGCCGAACTTCGTCGCAGTAGGCCTCCATTTTTCGATCGCGGCAGTGGGAGTTCTTCATGACCTGGTCGATGACGAGCTGCGAGTCACCACGAGCGTCGCGGTGCTGAACCCCTAGCTCGACGGCGATGCGCAGGCCATTAACCAGGGCTTCGTACTCGGCCACATTGTTTGATGCCGGAAAATGGAGGCGCAGTACGTAACGAACATGTTCTCCGAGGGGTGAGATGAAGAGCAAGCCCGCGCCTGCTCTAGTTTTCATCAGCGACCCGTCAAAGTACATGGTCCAAAGCTCAGGTTGGATTGGGGCTGTCGGTAACTGGGTGTCAGTCCACTCAGCGAGGAAGTCGGCCAAGACTTGGGATTTTATGGCCTTCCGAGGGGCAAATGAAAGTGTTTCGCCCATGAGTTCCACCGCCCATTTCGCTATCCTACCCGAGGCCTCTTGGCTCTGGATGATTTCTCCCAGGGGGAAAGATGACACCACAGTAACCGGATGAGACTCGAAGTAGTGTCGTAGCTTCCGCCGCGTCAGAATCACTGCATAGAGCAGCTTCTGGATTTGTGGGTAGCGGACTTTGATCTCAGATAGCACTTCGCTGATGAAGTAGACTAGCCTCTGGACGAGCAGTGCATACCCTTCTTCTCGTCTCTCGACTATGACCGCGGTGCTGACCACCTGAGTGGTTGCGGCTACGTAGATCAAGAGGGCTTCTCTCGCAGCGGGGGGGCACCAAGATGGGTGCATTTGTAAGGAGTGCCTTTAAGTTTCCGAGGGCTTCCTCGGCCTCGAGGGTCCAAGTGAAGCGCTCGGCCTTCCTTAAGAGGCAGTACATGGGCAATCCTTTTTCGCCATGGTGTGAGATGAAACGGCTCAGAGCCGCAAGGCATCCCATGACCCTCTGTACTCCTTTCAAATCTTTTATTGGTCCCATGTTGGTGATGGCCGTGATTTTCTCCGGGTTGGCCTCTATGCCCCGCTCGGAGACGATGAACCCTAGGAGCATGCCTCGAGGGACTCCGAAGACACACTTCTCGGGGTTGAGTTTCACGTCTTTCGCTCTCAGACACTTGAATGTCGTTTCAAGGTCAGAGAGGAGGTCGGAGGCTTTCTTTGTCTTGACAACGATGTCATCGACGTAAGCCTCGACCGTTCTACCGATGTGTTCTCCGAACACATGGTCATGCACCTCTGGTAGGTGGTGCCTGCATTCCTCAAACCAAATGACATTGTAGTGTAACAATACATGCCAAAAGGTGTGATAAAAGAAGTCGTGAGCTGGTCGGACTCTTTCATCTTGATTTGGTGATAGCCTGAGTAGGCATCAAGGAACGATAGGGTTTCGCACCCAGCAGTGGAGTCCACAATTTGATCGATGTGAGGCAGAGGGTAGGGAACCTTCAGACATGCTTTGTTTAGACCAGTGTAGTTTACGCACATCCTCCATTTCCCATCCTTTTTCTTTACAAGCATAGGGTTAGCTAACCATTCGGGATGGAATACCTCTTTGATGAACCCTGCAGCCAGTAGCTTGTGGACCTCCTCGCCTATGGCCCTGCGCTTTTCTTCGTCAAAACGGCACAGGGACTGCTTCACGGGTCAGGCTCCAGCTCTGATGTCCAGTGAGTGCTCGGCGACATCCCTTGGTATGCCTGGCATGTCCAAGGGACTCCATGCAAAAACTTCGGCGTTTGCGCGGAGAAAGTCGACGAGCACTGCTTCCTATTTGGGGTCGAGCTCGGAGCCGACCCTGACTTTCTTGCTGGCGTCGTTGCTGGGGTCGAGAGAGACAGACTTAACTGCCTCGACTGGTTCGAAGTTGCCGGAGTGGCGCTTCGCATCGGGCGCCTCCTTGGAGAGTCATTCTAGATCGGCGATGAGGGCCTCAGACTCGGTGAGGGCCTCAGCATACTCCACGCATTCCATGTCGCATTCGTACATGTGGCGGTACGTGGAGCCGACAGTGATGATCCAGTTGGGGTCTGGCATCTTGAGCTTGAGGTAGGTGTAGTTGGGGACGTCCATGAACTTGGCATAGCACGGCCTTCCCAACACCGCGTGGTAGGTCCCTCGGAACCCGACCACCTCGAAGGTGAGGGTTTCCTTTTGGAAGTTGGAGGGAGTTCCGAAGCAGACGGGCAAGTCAATTTGCCCGAGGGGCAGGATACGCTTTCCGGGTGCGATCCCGTGGAAATGTGCCGCATCGGCCCGGACCTCGGACCGATCCACCCCCAAGAGTTCCAGGGTCTCGGCGTAGATGATGTTGAGGCTGCTGCCTCCGTCCATGAGGACCTTGGAGAGCCTAACATTACCGATGATCGGATCGACGACGAGCGGGTACCTTCCTGGGCTTGGCATGAAGTCAGGGTGGTCGCCTCGGTCGAAGGTGATAGGCTTGTCGGACCAGTCTAGATAGACTGGCGCTGCCACCTTCACCGAGCAGACCTCCCGGCGCTCCTGCTTGCGGTGCCGAGCCGAGGTGTTCGCCACCTGCCCGCCGTAAATCATGAAGCAGTTATGAATCTCCGGGAACTCCTCTTCCTTGTCGCCCTCCTTCTTGTTGTTGTCTTGGCCCTTGCCATCTTCCGCCGGGGGCCCGGCCTTATGGAAGTAGCGCTGGAGCATGACACATTTTTCAAGGGTGTGCTTGATGGGACCCTGGTGATAGAGGCACGACTCCTTGAGCATCTTGTCGAACGCACTGGCCCCTCCAGGAGGTTTCCGAGGGCTCCTGTTCTCGGCAGCAGTGACGAGATTCGCGTCAGCGGTGTCGCGCTTTGCTTGCGCCTTCTTCTTGGCATTCTTCTTCGCGCCACGCTGGGCGGACGCCTCGGGGGCGTCTTCCTTTGGCTCCCCCTGAGGCTGCTTGTCTTTCTAGAAGATGGCTTCGACCGCCTCCTGACCCGAGGCAAACTTGGTGGTGACGTCCATCAATTCGCTCGCCTCGGTGGGAGTCTTGCGCCCCAGTTTGCTCACCAGGTCTCGGCAAGTGGTGCCGGCGAGGAAAGCTCCGATGACGTCTGAGTCCGTGATGTTAGGCAGCTCGGTGCGCTGCTTCGAAAACCACCGGATGTACTCTCGGAGGGATTCCCCTGGCTGCTGGCGGTAGCTTCGGAGATCCCATGAGTTCCCAGGACGCACGTACGTGCCTTGGAAATTTACCGTGAAAGCCTTGACCAGGTCATCCCAGTCGGAGATCTGCGTAGGAGGCAGATGCTCCAGCCAGGCCCGGGCGGCGTCGGAGAGGAAAAGGGGAAGATTGCGGATGATGAGGTTGTCGTCGTCTGCCCCTCCCAACTGGCATGCCAGCTGGTAATCCGCGAGCCACAACTCTGGCCTCGTCTCCCCCAAGTACTTGGTGATGGTAGTCAGGGCTCGGAAACGAGCGGGGAACGACGCTCGTCGTATGGCCCGGCTGAAGACTCGCGGACCGGGTGGCTCGGGCGAGGGACTCCAATCCTCCTCATTGTCGCAGCGTCCCCCGCACCTAGGATGGTAGCCCCGACGCACCTTCTCCTTGAGGCAGGCTCGATGGTCACGATGGTGATGCTCGTTGCCGAGGCGATCCCGGGCGGCGGGTGCGTCGTCCCGCGTGCGCTCAGGATGGACCGAGGCCTCCTGCATGCGTCGGGAGGACGCCGCGTGATGCTCCGAGGGGTCATCTCGCCACCGGGAGGCAGAGCTCTCGGCTCGTCGAACTGCGGCACCTTCCAGGAGATCCTTGAGTTTGCCCTAGATACGCCGTCCCTCGGTGGTGGATAGCTCCAGCATGGTTCGAAGTAGCATCGCCGCTGCAGCTAGGTCCTGACAGGACCCACTGACAGCCGGGGGCACTGTTGCCCCGGCATTGTCAACGATACGGCGGTGGACGTCCCGGGCCCGATGATGGGCTCCTCCAGCGAGTGTTCGACCTGCCCACTCCTGCTCGATGTTCTGTCGGAGCCACACAAGCCGCCCTGCTTCCTCGTCGACCTTGGCCTGCATCTCGCGGATTTGCTCGAGCTGTGTGTCCCGACCCCCCGCAGGGACTGGGACCACAGCTAGCTCCCGCGAGATGTCAACGCGAGATGTGGGCCTAGGGGGATCGTCAACCTTCGGCATACCGAGGTGGTTGCCTTCGTCATGATCTCCCTGGTCGACGTGGAAACATTCGCGACTTGGGCCATCACCCTCGTCATCAAGGCTGTGGCCATCGTCAGAGCAACCGGAGAGGCAGTGGTCACATGCGGACATGAAGTCCCGCATGGCACCGAGATTATGGAGACCAGAGAAATCCCAACCGAAGTCGGGGTCGTTCTCTTCCTCGGAACCTGTCGGTCCGGAGGTTGAGACAGCTGTCAGTCGATCCCAGGTTGACCACATATGGTACCCCGGAAGGTTTGGATACGCCCTTGCGAAAGCGCTCACCGAAGCAGGGTCGCAAGGTGGATCGAAGCTGAATCGAAAGGGAACAGGGTGGAATACGGATGGTACCTCTTGGTCGATGGATGGTGGTGAAGTCGTGTCGGGGACGGAGCGCACCGTCATCTCAGGTACGAGGCTAACACACAACAGGTCCTTTGCGAGGATGCTGGCGTCATCAGTTCGCTTGGGGCTGGCACGTTGCGGGGAAGCGACGCCCGTCGTTGTCTCTGGCGCGAGGACAACACCCGACATGTCCCCCGGAGGAGTGCCGGCATCGTCGACTCGCTCTGGTCCGATAGCCGATAAGGTGCCACCTCCTGTGTGGCCACGGTTGCCCCGTCTCCGCCTCCTCCGACGAGGAGGGTGGCGGGGATGACCCGAGTGCTCCTCTTCTGCCGCGAGGAGATGCCGTCGTCGAGTTTGCCACCGCCGGGGCGAGCCGACTGTCGTTGTTGTCGTGCTACGGAGGGAGCAGTACCATGTCGTAGCTGTCGTCGAGGGACATGAACTCGAGAATCCCGAAGCGGATCAACGTCCTGGGCTGAAGAGGTTGCTGAAGTCCACCCATCTGGAACTCAACAGGAAAGTGTTCGTTAACACGCAGCAGGCCCCTACCTGGCGCGCCAACTGTCGGGGTTTCGGACCCAGGGGGTCCCTGGACCGACGAGTAAATTTGTCGCTGCGTGTCCCTGCCCAGATGGGTTGGTGCGAGATGGAACACAAGGGGAAAACGAGCCTTGTATTATCCTGCACCAGGGTGCTCGTAGTAGGGGTTACAAGCGTTGCGAGAGGGCGAGAGCGAGAGGGCGAGTACGAGAGGGTGAGAGAGAGAGTGGGAGAGAGGCTCTGGCCCTGCTCGTCCTCTCCCGTCCCTTTGCCGTGCGTTCGTGTATTCGTACGCTCGTCCGTTCGTTCCTCCTTCCCCTTTCCCCCTGGACATCCCCTTTTATAGACATAAGGAGATGGCCCAGCTATACAATGGGGGTGTAGCTATGCGCTACGTGGCCAGCGGGGAAGTGCCTGGTCGCTATGCATGTGTTGACGTGTCCATCGGAGAAGTGCATGTGCCCTGTAGAAGCATAGCTGTTGGCGCTGCATGGATCCTGCTGACGTCTCCTTGCTTCCGTAGGGGGCTTGAGAGCCACCGACGTCATGGACGCATGCGGGGAACCATCATTGCCTGTTACCGGGGTAAGCTTGATGGGACGCCAGTCTTGTTCCTTCGTAGCCTAAGCTAGCCAGGAGTAGGGTGATGATGTATCCCTTGTGGCGCAGTCGATCTGAGCCTGAGGTCGGGAGAGGCAGTGGCTCCTCCGAGGCCGAGGCTGGGGCCGAGGCCCAGGGTCGAGCGAGGACATGACTCTTCCCGAGGCCGAGGCCAAGGCCGAGGCCGAGCCCTGGGGTCGGGCGAGGCGGAGATCTCCTCCCGAGGCCGAGGCCGAGGCCGAGCCCTGGGGTCGGGCGAGGCGGAGCTTCCTGTTGCGCCCGAGGCTGAACTTGACCGTTGTCGGTTTCGCCTGGGTGGTTGGCACAGCAGCCGAAGCGGGGCGGGCGGCGCGGTTTTTCTGTCAGATTGGTCAGTGAAAGGACGAAGTGACTGCGGCCACTTCGACCTTGCTGACTGAGGCGCGCGTGTCAGGATAAGGTGTCAGGCGATCCCAGCATTAAATGTGCATGCAATACGGTCGGCTGGTAAGGCGATCTGTCCAAGGTCGCTTGCACGACAAGGCTTGCCTTTGGCTGAGCCGAGGGTGCGCTCACTGTCTGAGGAGACCCTCGGGCGAGACGTGAACTCGTCCGGGACCACTGTTCCGCCCGAGGCCAGGCTCGGGCGAGGCGAGATCGCGTCCCTTGGTAGACAAAGCTTTGACTTTGACCCGAACTGTAAGCCTTTATGGTTTGTTCTGAAGGTGTTTTCGAGTCGTGTTTAGGAGTGTTGGGGTACCCCTAATTACGGTACCCGACAATATATTTATGCATTAGAACAAATTTAGAGAACATATATTTACTAAACATATCCACCATCATATTACCACTATAATCATTTCAATCCAAATAATTCTTACCACTATATTTTACCACTATAACAAATGATGCTATTTATTATGAGCAACTATTTTTTTGTCGCTCTTAATTCATCGTATTATTCTCTAATATTTTTAAATATGCATTAATGTCAAAAATTAATATAAAACAACTATTTACCGAGGTCAGGTCGACGGTGGTGACGGCTGGGGTGGCGGGGAGGCGGGGCACCGCGGTGGCGGGTGCCAGCGACAGGGGCGGGCGCGGGGAGGCGGGGCGCGGCGGTGCGGGGAGGAGCGGCGACGGTGGTTGAGATAGAGTGGAGTGAGAGAGATAGAGTGAGAGAGAAACACCAATAGTAATATTTAGCGACTTTGCCGAGTGCCAGATCGCGGGCACTTGGCAAAGTTTTTTTAATTTAAAAATACACTTTGCCGAGTGTCCTAGATCTGACACTCGGCAAAGACTTCTTTGCCGAGTGCCCACTACCAAACACTCGACAAAGAATGTATTTAGGGTTTTTAAAAAATCTTCGTCGAGTGTCCAAGAATGGCACTCGGCAAAGTATATTTTTATTTTTTATTTTCCTTACCAAACTTTTTATGGTATGTTTCTACACTATGTAGACCTACAAGTACCATTTTAGCATAATTATATAATTGTTTGCTATAACTATTAGATTTTGTTCGTTTAATTGAATTTTCTCGGAAAATTCAGATTTGAACTGCAATTCACTCAAAACATGGAAAACCGTTCATACAAAAATGATATCCATGGTAGGTAACACAAGTTATGACCGATTTCAGGAGCACACCGGAATCCTGGAGCACCATGCTCACTAAACATGACCGTGAACATGGCATCTAGTTGTTTAAAAATTGTATAAAGCACAAACAAAGTCAGAAAATCATGAAACTTGTCCACATGTCATGATATCACTAGGTGAGTGCCCGTGCGTTGCAACGGGAACCTACAATACCACGATAATTATGTACAAATAGGTTTATGTCCGTGCGATGCTACGAGGAAACACGTGGAACCGTTATCTATGTGGTACCGCAAATCAAACAAAGAATAAAATTTATACACATGACACGACTCCATAAATCAAACAACATATCATAACACGAGACTTCTCAACCTAAATTAGATATATATAAATTTTACATGATCTTAAACAACACAGTGTTTCAATCCACTCATGTCATAACCACTACAAAATTAAAAATAACCACAACAACTTTCATCAAAAGATAGATACAAGTAGACTTGCCGGTGGTACCCAACACTCGTATCATAACCACTACATCTGAGTAGAATATGGAATACAAAAGATTACACATTCATATTTAAAATAGACGTAAATATGGGATACAAATATATGATAATACATCCATTCAATTAATTTTTATGCACCACGATGTATATTTTCTATTGATGTGGCCATTTACTTGACATGTTTGCTTTACCACCGCAATTGGCAATAGTCATCTAAACACGTCACGTAAAAATAACAAGCTCTAGCTAGATAGTATAAATTTGGTAAGAAAAGGACGTAAATGAAGCTCAAATCGAACATCATGATAGCATGCACCAGGATTTTTTCTTAGAGAGAAGAATCCTTGCTAAAAAAGAGAGAGAACAGAACACACATGGAGACATGCATCATCCTCACCAAATTAGTGCGTCAGAAAATAAATTATTAGTATGGGGCCAGTGTGATTTTTCATACTGATAAATGATTGCTCTTAATTGGTGCCTCTCAGTCCAGAAATGGCAGATGGTAAAAAACACACTATGAAAGAACCCAATATTTGTGGTAGATGAGCAGTTGTTTTATGTTTCTCGATCAAAAGGATTTACAATTTTCTAGTGCTTGAGATGGTAGCATCCACTAATAATGCATCATCTTACAATGTAATTGGACGACAACAAAATAATTCATAACTACCAATGTTTGACACACCTTGTAAGCACGACAGTTGGGTTGCATTGCTCAACAAAAAATTAATGATCACCTATCACCGTTCTATTTTCAACTTATACAATAGGTCTACATCATTGGAAAAAAATAAAGGCGCAATGCTTTTACATATCTGGAAAACAGATGGTTGATAATTGATATTTGCATTCGTTTTTTCCTATGCCAACACCATGAACCCAAGCTGGAACACATGAAGGTGAGTTGGGAGCCACAGTGTTGCCTTACCCGCCTTGGCCTGCCGCTCTCCCCTTTGTGCCCTTACCACCGAGCCGCTACTGATCCTAGTTAATACAATGTATAAAAATCAAATGGAGGTTAGAGCATATATCTTGAAATTAATACGATTTGTAAAACAATAACCATAGTTGGATAATTCATCACATGGGAAAAAGTGTTTAGTATAAAACATAGATGTAGAAAGCATAGATGTAGAACGACAAACATCACTATGATATGCGAAATTTGTGTGGCAAAACAACATCGTAACACTAATTTTATACCACCATAGTCACTAATTTTATACCACCATAGTGAAGAGACAACATTTGCTGGTTATGGTTGAAAACTATTTCGTACACTATTGTTGGTGATGACAATGATCGTGCGCCCTATAATGATCACGGCTATGTTGAGGCATATCAAATTCTTCGTTTGCCATAGTAATTAGGCCACAAGCAATATGAAATGTAGGAAAACTGTAGTTGGAAGTGCATATATACATAAACACTAAAGCAACAGTATATCTCTTCGTTTACATAGGAACATTACATCAGTTTAGCCATCCATATGTTACATCAAAAGCAAGATATATAACACATTAATTTAGGTTCTTGGTACTATCAGTGAAGACACAAAGTATACGAGCACAATCATGATGGTCTAGTTTCATAAAATAAGCATAATCATATAGGCTAAGCTAGAAGAAGCTCAACATATATCCCTTGCAATGTCACTATGAATACAGAAGCACGAAGATCCTTCATGCGGGACTAAGCTTAGGAGCAGACAAATAAGCATCCACTGCATGAACAGACAAAAGCAGAGCATCCTCTGTTTCCTAACTAAAAATCATCTTCGCTAGACCTGTGAAGGAAAAAAGATCATTATGTAAGATACAGAAAAAATGCCCAACAACTTTTTACAAATGGCAATAGCTTTGACATCTGTTGTGTGCGCTTGTATACTTCAGTACTGGCTGTACTGAATGTGGATTCCAATCAAAAAGCTAGACAAGGGGAACCATTAGTATGGGAAAACAACAGTGTAGAGTCCTAATAATAGTGCATTCCAAACTAACAGAAACATATCAACAGACATCTTACTCCTTTCTCATTGCCTCTGGATGCAAGCTGGCAATTGTCATAAGACCACTTGAGTCCACAAACCTGGAAGATGTGTGAGATTACGCGACACACATGTGGAAACTTGGACAACCACTAACATTTAGAATCTGTTAAGAAAAAATAGAATAAGATATATGTAATATATTGCAGACAAGCGCATGTAACCAACACAGACCACATGCAATAGATTAGTCGATACAGGAAAAAACATCAAAGTTGCAGGCATCATCTTGGAAGGAGCTCACTAATCTGCTAAGTAAGAAATTCTGAAACTTGTATAGTATCATTTCATTGAAAACTTATAAAGGTACAACCGTACATGCATGCTTTCTAGGCCTCGGACACAATCTTACGTACTGAAATCTATCAAACAACACAAAATACTCACCATAGTGCCTTCCAAATACGATTGTTAAAGTGGCTTCTTGAATTAGATCAATAGTGACGCTAAAGTTCTCCATATGTATATCCTTAACAGCTGGCCCACCATCATTACCGTGATTTACATAAACAGGAGGCATTGCAACGCTAACTGCCTCCATCTCCGCAACATGCAATTGATATTGAACCTATACCACCAATACATAATAAAAGAATAGCATATCAGGAAAGAAGACTTGCGCCTGCAGGTAAAAAACATGTGTATACAACCGATAATTGCATCATGTGGATATCTAAGTGGAGCCATCTGTATAATAGCTTACTTTAGCCTATGAACCTACTACCAAAAGAGTAGTCTGTCATTCAACCAAAATTTACACAACTATAGTATATTAAGACTAATTAGGTCATTCTAGTTAGCCAACAATAGTGCCATTTCTCTTCGTAGACCATATTTAGGAGCCCTTTGGTTCAACTTTTTAAGCTAGCTTCATTGTTAAAAATTTGAAATCTCAACTAAAGAGGTATCCACAATAGTAAATTTAGTCATACATGATAAATTTACTGGAAAACATAAGGTTCTTTAAAAGGCTCATAAAGGGCAAGAGTGCAGCACAGTTAAAAAAGGCTCTACTAAATGCCTTTACATATTGTAAAGGATAAATCTGAATATACCTTATCATCACTTAAGTGATGCTTCATGCTTGAGCCTGCACCAAACCATCATTTAGTGCTTTGTCCTAGTCAAATGCAAATTAAACCAATTGGAATTCGTAAAGAGCGAGGCACTGCAAATGACATCTCTATTAGCTAATTCTTGTATCAAACGTTAAATGTGCTTACAAAAGAACAGTACTGAAATCAAGTAGAAAAATAATAAACCTTGCAAATCTCCAGGGCAAAGGGGGATATTACTAATAAAGAAGTGTTATGAATTTCTGGTGCTATGAGCTTACATGGAGGCCGCCTGGTTCTGAATTTCTTATTGCTGCCTTGCCACATCTTCACATGCCCACTGTATGTTAGCTTGGGACTGTCGTAGCCACCATATACGGTGCCTATTGTTGAAGAACTCTACAGAAATGTTCCATCAGTAAACCATGAGATGCAGATTTTTTTATGGGTAGCAGTGAGGTTTAGACATACAGTACCATAGGACTGGTCGTTGACGAACACATGTATGGACTGGCTAGCAGAGTAGATGGTCAACTGCGGTCACTGCCCAGACTTAGAATCGCTCATTCGAGTTGATGGTCATGCTGCATTGAAACATTTAGAGGTCAGCGCGCAGAGACTATCTAATTGTCTGGTTCATCAGAGACATAGTCAAGTGGAGGAGGATCTGGGTGAACTGTTACCCGTTAGCATACACCCAAATATAATCCCTATTCCATAGCAAATAAGAGGTTGAGTTATTGGAATACTTCTAAAGATACTTTGTTATGGTAGTTGAACAGGAATGACACTGCTCAAACTGAATATGTATGCATTGAAATTAAAGTGAGAACACAACTGCACTCACTCCATGAGTAGCTAGTTTGAACTCGATACATTTTTGACAGACTTTGGCTGACCTTCTCGTAGTTCCTGATGGATTGGATTGTGGGGTTGACAGAGATCAGCGCCAGCTCGGTTTGCTTGATGGCCTTGTGCAGGTTCCTCAGGAGACCCATTTCGGCTGCCTCAGCGGACTAGAACATGCCATGGTTTTCAGAGTTTCGGTTACATATAGACCATCATACATCTAGAACAATCTACTGCATCAATTCCAGTACACTTCTCTTCCTCTTATTAATTGTGGGTGACATACAGAAATTGAAACAATCATGGCGACCTACCGTATTCGTCGATCGACGCATTAGCCAGTGGCGATGAACGACCCACCGGAGGTCCTGTCGAAGTTGGTGCCTCCATGGTACTGAAGAAACAAAACACATGTTAAACCAAGAATGAAGACAGTCATGCTGATTTTAGCAACCTGTTAGTGTTATACTTGCATTTAGCCAACAGAACATATAAAAAATGGTATGCCAGAACCAAGTAGTTGATACTTCAGGCTTATTCAGGAAATTAGGTCCAAGAGGCCTGTAAGCTAGTAGCTAAGCTTAGAGCGAATTTGAGATGGATGCAGATGTCTTATGAGTGCATAGACTTGTATTATAATTTAGAAGGGATGCATATATAGTGAATTTATAGTTATATGCCCGTGCGTTGCGACGGTTTATATTACCATGATCAGGAATTCATCCCAAAAGAAAATAGACAAACCATGATTTTTAGCTTCATCTTTATGGTAATTTCTGACTCCTCCAATGCTTATGGCCGCTGGCAGATGAAACGAAAGAAAAACCATGATTTCCACACCAATGAATTATCTAACCAATCAACATCATGTTAGGGAGGCACTTACTTTTCAGATACTTCGATGTGGCATGGCAAGCTTTCAGGAGCTATTATCATCTACTGGAAGTCTAGAACACCCTGTAATTTACAAAGTAAGCTGCCCAATGATTACCATGATCAGGAATTCATCCCAAGAGAAAATAGACAAACCATGATTTTTAGCTTCGTCTTTATGGTAATTTCTGACTCCTCCAATGCTTATGGCCGCTGGTAGATGAAATGAAAGAAAAACCATGATTTCCACACTAATGAATTACCTAACCAATCAACATCATGTTAGGGAAGCACTTACTTTTCAGATACTTCGATGTGTCATGACAAGCTTTCAGGAGCTATTATCGTCTAATGTAATCAAAAAACATGATACAGTTAAATATAAATATAAACCAACTATAGAGCTAGTGTAGAAAAGCAATGCTACTCTGCACTGCAATAACCATCACTATGCGCATATTTCCTCGAAATAGATAAAAGCTCTGCAAATTGGTGCTATAAACAATTCACCAATCAATGTTACCCACCGTGCGAAAGGCTGGAATGAGTACAGAGGCTTAAGGGTGACTAAATAAAAATTCAGGTGTTATGATTTCAATCATCTATCATGGTAGAACTTTAGAATGCTACAGAGGAAAACACAAAACTGCAGTTACATCAGAAGTTCCACAGTTTCATTAGTCTCATCAGATATTATGAGAGAGCCCAGCAAGCATCAGTTAGGACCTCCTCATCCTGAGAGTGGATAATACGTTGTAATGCTGGCAATGCTGGTTTGACTTACTAAAGCATGAACAAACCAAACCAATATCAATCAATGAATCAATTTTGGCTGACACAACAAAAAGAAACTAGATCAAAGTTTGGTTATGGCTTCCCATTGCAGAAGTTGGAGAGAGTCTATATGGCATTCTTAAGCATCGAAAGCTTAAAATGCTCATTAATATGTTGCGGCAAAGGGTATAGCCCGCCATTGCCAAGTACCAGAACATGACACTTTGGGGAGTCACCAGCAACATTGCCTAAAGCCCATACAATCCGCAAAACAAAAAAAAGAAAAGAACATAAGCATCACTCCAAGGGGCTGAAGCCACCTGCTATGTGAAATTTCATTGGTGTCCTGCTGTCGCTTCTGATACTCGTCTTGAAGCTCCTCAAGAGGACTCGATACCTGGAGAGAGAGAAATAAAAGAACCATGGTATTTATTATCTTCCAGGTAGGGCAAATTTTCATGACTGGCAAATGAAACACAGGTAAAGCAAAAGAGAAAAGTAACATGATGGTCCAGTTATCTAATTTTGCTACTTCAATGATCTATTATGATAGAAGTGAAATACGAAATTCAAAGGTAAAGGTGCAACATGCTATATTGGAAACTAAACAGGCACCACATTATTGAAAATATTAGCTGGTAAGAAGATTACTGGAACTTATAGGTTAAAAAGAATACTTTATTGGTAAGAAGAATATTCTGGTGCTGATTGTCGCTTGGTCACCACGCGCTGTCACCAGGCACTACTGCTTCGCTGCTACGTACGATGCAGGCTTCGAAGGCGACACCCTCCTCTTCGCTACCGACGACGACACCACGAGTGCATCTGATCGTCATGGTGCTGGCACGTACTTCTTCTCGGCGATTGGAGCGGAGAGAGCTTGGATTTCTTGAGGAGGCCGTGAAGGGCGACGAGCTCCGCATCCAGCCGGACTCACAGCGTTGCCGACGCTTGCGGGTCATCTATATATATATATATATATATATATATATATATATATATATATATATATATATATATATATATATATATATATATATATATATATATAGGTCACGAAGACAAAGCCTGCAATTTTTTCAATTGCATTTGAGTTATAGTGGGATCAAGTTGTCCCATCGTACTTTGTCTTTGAATTAAGCACACTGTAAAACGCTAATGATGTTTCTGTTTTGTCTTCATATTGTGTACTATTGCACTCTTTGGACTTTATCATGATGCTTATGTTTTTATGCAGGAAATGGAAATGCAGGGTAATACATCTAAACAACTAAAGTGAGTTAGGCACTATACTGAGGTCATAAGAGCACGTTTCTGCATTAAACTCACACAAACAGCAGTAAGATGTGGTGTGCTCTTGATCTAGTTCTTTTATAGCCAAAAGAGACTATCATATAGGTAGGTGGTGCTAGGTGCAATGTATCAAATATTATTCGAGCGAGATATGAGGGCCAGGGAGTGGGTCTGTTGCACTACTTTTATGTGAAGTCAGTGAACATCTTGATGAGGCCATGGAGTGAGTATTGCACTTTTGCTTCATTGATAGTTGAATGTTACTGCTGCACATTCTAATTTTGTATGTCTTAAAATATCTAGCAGGCTATTGTTATTCAGTACACATGAGCAAAAAAATAGTGATTTTTCAGTTCATGAAAAATGAGCAGCATGAATAGGATAACTATGCATCAGGGCCCATGTTGAAATATTCCATACCTCAGATCGATGAATTGGCAAGGAGCAACGATCACAAGAAGAATTGTTGCAGCGACAGTTTCAGTTTACCTACAAATGAAAGATTTTAGTAAGTAATAAACAACTGAAAAAGAACAAAAGTATGCAATCAAGATTTTGTCAAAGAGCCCAACTAAGTTTCTCAAGATTAATGAGATGGTCATGACACTCATCTAAACCAATTGACTCAAATTGATTCTGCCCATACTCAACTAAGAATATAATCAATGAGCCCACACCACAGTTAAGAACAGTACGAAAGAACATAGAGAAATAAGAAAAAAATAGACAGCTTACTAAATAGCTTTGATCTCGCTGTGCAAGATTACTGGATGATATCCAACAGCTCCCAATTAGAGACACCAGATATCCATATCCACAACAGAAAACTAATGTAGCGGCATCGGGAGATCAGATGAAGATGTACACTCATCAGGAGATCAGATGAAAGAGAACACAACATTAATGAATTGAAGGTAAAGGTGGTTGTGCTTAAAGATTATCCCAGTTTATACTGTTTAAAAATATGCAGGCATGGCACAAAAGTGTAAATAAATCATTTGTTGCAGAAGAAATTATTAGATGCAGTTACTATGGCACACTCTTAGACAATAAAAAGAAGCAACATAATTGAAACATGACTATATGTTGCTTCAAATATAGGCCAGGAAGATATAGAACAATAAGATTGAAAGAGAACACATCAATACTACCACTTGTTTCTATGAGGGGGACTATATGTCAAGGTGATTGCGCTCTCGTCGGGGATGTTGCTGGCCAGGAAAGCCATATCGCAAAGCAAAATCTGCAGCATCATTTGAGAAATAAAATTCTAGACCAATAGTGTTGTACAAGTGTCTTGTGTTTAAGTGGCACACATAGGTTATCATAAAATACTTTATAGAAACATTTGTCGCTTTACAATGATGTGATTGATCTCTAGATTATTTAACTTTAGAAAAACTACATTTTCAGATTTATATAGTATTCAAAGGATTAAAACATTTGATACTTGCATAATCTATTAACATTATGACAATTGATAACACAATTTGTTCGTATGCAATATGCATTTTAAATTCTGTTATGGTTAATGAATGAAAGAATTCAGTTATATAAGATATATTTTAGTAAAAAAATGAAAGCAGCTTACTATGAAAACTAAATAAAGGTATAAGAAGGCAAATTCAATGAGAAATGGATTGGTCACAAGTGCATCTTAGGGTGCAAATGCAAGCAAATGAGGTCGAATTTATAAGATATGATACAATAGATTCTGGCAGGAAAACGTTACCTACGATGCATATGTAAGACGGATGTTTTCTTCAATAATATCCTATCTGTAATACAAAGCTTTTGATGCATCATCAACCGGATCTTCTTGTTGTTGATCAAATGTCAGTCCAGAGAAAAAAGAAAGAAAGAAAATTAAGAGAAACAGTAAAACCACAATCACATGCACTCCAAGGTAGTAGTTGACGTGTCATAAATAAAATGTTTACCATGTGAATATATGCAATGCATTTTTCCAGGACATGTTTCTCATTAAGTAATTGGGCCTCCTATTAAAAGACAAACGAGTGAAATAATAAAGATTGAAGAAAAGAACAATAGGAAAAAGATTTTTGGTGTGCACGGTCACCTTGACAGAATAGTCAGAAGGAAGTATAGATAGAATCATTTTGTATGAACTCATTTTGTATAGTAGTATAGATAGAATCATTTTGTATGAACACATCCCATCCATTACAACAGCTACTCATCAAACCAAACTAACTTCAAATGCAGGAGAACCTAGGGCAAGCAGCAAGGGCAAATATGTGTGCATCAGGGAACGAAGTCAATTAGTCAAACGTACACATAACTATACATTCCTTTTATACAATGATAGAAACGTGCTACCTTATAGTTCTCGCCTAATATTTTGGCCAGCAGAAGGAAGGACAGGTCTCTTCTCCACTGCTTTGTAATGGGGAACAAAGTTGTCCTGAAAGCAAAAGAATGCTCAGATACACATCTCTGCTAATAGATAATGATTCTATATGGTTTATTCAGATAACGAAACCTTATGAACAGTATCCCAGATGCTTGGATCAAAACAAATGTAGGACCCTCGGTCATGAAGTGGAGTTTTCACAAGAGGTGCGGAATTAGGAGCTCTTGTTAGCCAGACACGGTAGTCTTTGTGGTAAAACCACCCTTTATTGTATCTGAAAACATGGAGCAGCAATTTACTTAAAAATGGTGGTAGAGTGCATTAGTGCAAGACTGCAAGCTAGACATCAAGAATACAAATAGTGATACTACAAATTGTGCAGTTTCTATGCTTACAGTTCATTAGCAGCATATAACTGAGCGGCATCTTTAGGAATGCTGAACAAAGAACACAGTTAGATGATGAGCAACCTATTTACATAAAAAGAGTGCACGCCAGGACAATTTAGAAACCAAAACAGTCAATTTTGACCTGGTTTGAGGTTGCAAGGCCTCCTGGGATACCCTTTGGTGCTATTTCAGGAGTTGTTAGTGCATAGTATGTTTACAGTTCGCAAGTGATTTTAAAATATATTTTATAAAAAGTTAATACCATTTGTTTTCATGGTTCAAAAAATATATAATATATTTGCACTAAAAGGAAAAATCAGTTAATTCAGTGAGCTACAGAGATGTATTGATTTGTACTTCTCACCCAGCCTAAAAGCAAATTTAAAGTATGTACTCAACACTCTGTAAGTGTAAAAGTGGAACTATCACAAAACAAAAATGATATATGTTACTATATTTTACAGTTGAAGGATACATGAAGCAACGATGGCAGGTACATTATTGTTGGGATACCTGTAAAGTATGAAACGGACAATGTCAATCATACGTAGTCGATGTACAGAGAAAAGAGGAAACAAAAAACAGCAAAGCTGATGCTATATTGTCTTGTTGTCATATGATCAAGAAAAACATATACTAAAAATGGTTGTGGTGCAAAACCTGAAGCTGTTAAGAGAAAAAAACGCATGTAGTTTCATCTACATGTCAATATAACCTGAGCAGAACCTTGAATTTAACCATAATATCATTTAGTCTTAGTGTTACCTTGTGATTCCCATATGATACACAGTGTTTATATCAAAATGGATGAGGGTTGTAAGTGGACCTGATAAAAGTTCATAAGTTATACAAATTCTTGATTCAGCAATTCTAATTCATTGTAATAACATCGACCTTATTTAAAATAAACATTGCAATGGGAACTGAAAGTGTTTTATCACCAACTCGCAACTGTATAACAGGAGTGCCAAACTACTAATGAGGCATAGGGCCAATACTACAATTTAGTACTGCATGTCAACTAAAGAGGCAAGGTAACATGATTAATAGTTATTATTTGAAGCTGTAAAAAAGGATGGGTGAGAAGTAGAAATCAATTGCCAATGTTACAGGAACATAATCCAATTTAGAAACAGAGCTTGATTTTGTGAATACCGTGTGAAGTCAACAAGATTTACTGTTACATTTGGTTTCCAATAAGATAAATATTCAGTCGGACCCTCATCTTTATCCTCAAGTTCTTTATTCTCCTGCAGACTAAATTAGGATTTTGTTAGCTTGGAAGATAAAAGCAAATACCATAAGTTGGTAGTTCACATACCGGCGTGGGTGGGCAGCTCGTGCAACGACAGACTGTGCCTCCTACCGATGGACTCGCTCACCTTGCTAATATATTGTTTGTTTTCAATATATCGATCCTTTAACTTCAATTTCACAAAATCATAGAACTGTAGGTGAAGAACAAAATCAGAGAAACTTTAATTGTTGTAATTGTTGTGCACACGCATCAAAACCTTGTAGCTTTTAAGCATTATTCTTTTGATGCGTTATTCTAGAAAGTTGTCGAGAACTTCGTCGTGCTCGTAGTGTCGACAATGCGTTGAATTTGATGTGCATTCTTCTACTCTAATGGCTTCCAGAGTTGTTTTCCTAAACAGAAGCATCGATTTTGCTTTGTGGCTTCTTGGTTTGCTTAGTTATAGTTCGGCCGGAATCAGGGGTCTGAATTCTGGAACCGATGGGAGCAACACGAGCTTCGAGACTTCGAGTTCATACAGGTACCCAGTAATCTCTGCTCTTAATTAGCCCTACTACACAAAAGGAACAAATAGTTCTACAGGCCGGATTCCGCTGAAAAAGAAAAGGAATATAGTTCGTGCAGCCATAGATATGTCAAGTACCTCTGCTGAAACTTGAGCACCCTTTAACCTCGGAGCCTCGACGATCCTCGTTCTGAAGCCGAAGCCCCCTGCGTCATCCACGTCAGAACTCCCACAGCTGCAGTTCAGATCTCCGGAACATCTAGTACGTAACGAAATTAACACACGTAGAAGGAGGAGATGAAAGAAAGATAAAATTCAGGGTCTAAATGGTTACTTGTCAAACGAGCCGCTTGACCGGGCGCAATGACGGCCCAGGATGCGTTGCAGCTGCCAGACCAATTCAGGCAGGACCTGTTTGGATTACAAGGATTAGCCACTAAAGTTTAGTTCATTTGTCGCCAATAGTTCATTTGTCGCCAAATAGGCATAAAGTGACTAAACTTTAGCTTCCCTAACAATTAGTGCACAAATATGAGCTAATCAAGACTAAACACACAAACAACCTATTAGTCCATAGTATCTAAACGCCCCGTGACTAATAGCTAATGGGCTAACATTAGCCGGACTAAAGTTTAGTCCAACTAAACTTTAGCTCTACCGAATCCAAACAGGGCCACAGAAGGCTAGGTCGACTTGCTCGTCCGCTGGATCTTGTTATGGAAAGAAAGCAACGACCAATTAGTTCTGGGAGGTGGTTGCCAGCGCTTTCGGTTTTGCTGTCCTTCAGGGATGATCCGAGCCTAGTTTCCTCTTTACCCACAAAATTTGTACAGGTGGTTAGTGCGCCCTGGGCAGCCCATGTGACTACAATTGTACTGGTGGTTAACAAAGAGAATTTAATTTGGATGGTTTGCAACCTGAGCTCCGAAACAAACTAATATATATCTTGACAGTTGGCTGGGACTGGGGTCTACGGTCGCTTGATCAGGTCTAGCATTGTCCATGTTGACCTTCGGATACGCTCGAAGCCTCAAACCCCGTTCCGATTGGGGTGACCTGATCAAACGCGACGTGAGGCGTGCTAGCTATGCTCTCGCCTCTTTTAAATCTCAATACTTTGGTTCAGGAACGAAAAAAATATTGAGATTTAAAATGACAGATACGCTGGTTGTTCTTAGACATGTCGACTGTAACGCCCCGAATTTTGCAGTTGAATTTTTTCTTTTCTTTACTCGCCAAAATTCGGGCGTTACCTTTTCTTTTTCTTTTTCCCTCGCTAAACCTTGACCTTTTCCAAAGTTTTAGCGGGATTCGGTTTGGAATTCCCGTGTAAGAAAAACTCTAAAAATACTTCGTGTTGTTTGATGCACCATGCCGAACCTTGCATCTTTTTGATTGTTTGAAAGTGCAAATGCATTCATCTAGAAAGATCGGATTTCAAAAACAAGGAAATAATCTTTTCTCTCTTTCTCTCTCTTTCTCTCTCCTCTTTTTCTCTCTCTCCCGCGTCGTGGGCCGACCCCGGCCGGCCCAGCCGCCCCTGGCGCCCCCTCTTGGGCCTTGGCAAGGCCCAGCCGCCCCCACCCCCCCCCCCTCTTTTTCTTTTTTCCCAAAACCCCCCTCTCCCTCTCCCTCATTCTCTCCCTCTCTCTCCCACCGCCGCCCTACTCCCTGCCCTAGGCCGCCGCCGCCGCCCCTTGCCCGGCCGCGCCCCCTCGCCGTCGGCCGCCCCCGCTGGTGAGCCCCCTCCCCCTCCCCCTTCTCCCTCCTCCCTCCTTCCCCCTCCCCTCCTCTTTCCCCCATCCGGCCATGGCTCAGCCGCCCGCCCCTGGCCGCGCCGGCCCTGGCCGCGCCGGCCCTGGCCGCGCCGCCCGGCCAACCCCCGCCCCAGCCGGCCACGGCCACCCTCGGCCACGCCCGGCCAGCCCCCCGGCCAGCCCCCGGCCAGCCCCCCCGGCCGCGCCCCCTCGCCCGCCTGGCCCCTGGCCGCCAGCTCAGCTGGCCTTGGCCGCCAGCTCGGCCGGCCCCGGCCCCCAGCTCGGCCGCCCCGGCCCCAGCTCGGCCGCCCTCCCCGCGCGCCCGCCCCAGCTCGGCCGCCCAGCCCAGGGCCGGTTCAACCGCCCTAGGGCCGGTTCAACCGCCCCCCCTGTTTTTTTTTAATTTTTTATTTTATTTTATTTACTTTCTGTGATCATAATTACTTTATTTTAGGTAGGCTAATCATTGTTTATGCTATGGAAAATAGGAAGTTTAATTTAAATTCCGTTATGCTATTGATTCACGTAGTTAATTGTTTATCCCGTGCAATGTTGATCAACTAAAAATGATTAGGTTTCCATTAGTATATATATATAACAGAATTCTTTTGTTAAGAACCAATTGTAACTGATCATTAGTGCATAGATTTTAACCCCCTGCGAGACCCTTTCCCCGTTTCTTTCTAACCATAACAAATGCGATATCGAATGACATACTTGATGCATATTCGCTTTACTTGTTCCCTTGTATGGTGTACTGTTCTTTTGAATTAAATATGTG
This sequence comes from Zea luxurians, assembly GCA_029449295.1. Classification (NCBI taxonomy): domain Eukaryota; kingdom Viridiplantae; phylum Streptophyta; class Magnoliopsida; order Poales; family Poaceae; genus Zea; species Zea luxurians. The sequence goes on along the minus strand of JAOPSE010000006.1, from coordinate 99,842,177 downwards.
GATGTATGTATGTTTGCGCTCGCATAGAGAACGATCCGGTCGAAGAGCCAGAGGAATTTGCAGGAGAAGCCCCTGAGCAGCAGTCGGTTGGTGGAGGCAAGTGTCCTTTGACCTATCTCTGTCCTATTCATTCTTTAATTCACCTCCCGCATTACACATTTATACCTAAGGATTGACTAGCTTTTGTTATTCATGTCCTTGTTTACCTATTTGGGTCGGATTATTACTGCTTAGTCTGATGCTATTGCCCAACTCTAATCAATGAACATGATGTGATTATCTATGATACGCTGTTTTCCCTTCTTATTTATGAGTATATTTGTGACCTTCAAGGGGACTCGAGCGGTTTCTCGAGTGCCTCTCCGTAAGGACCTGTTCAATGGATGACCGCCCGGGAAAACAGTGCAACCATGAGGGTGGAATGGGACGCCCTTAGCTGAATAATTAGAGGAACCGGGGTGTAGTTCGCTTAGCCGTTGTGCCGTCAATGGGGCTCGGTGTATGCGGCTCGCTCTGCCAAGGTTGATTTGTCCCTTGGGGAGGAGTGCGGTACATTTAGGAAACCTAACGGGTGGCTACAGCCCCGGGGAATCTTTGTAAAGGCTACGTAGTGAGACCCTGCCTATTCACCTTGGTAGTGTTTAAGGGTTTGATCAGCCCGAGGCAAGAGGGAATCACGGCTTGTGGGTAAAGTGCGCAACCTCTGCAGAGTGTTATGAAACTGATATATCAGCCGTGCTCGCGGTTATGAGCGACCAAGGGAGCTCCAGAGATTAGTGATACTTGATCAGAGATATTTTGGTACAGGTGGCAATGAGATTGATGGTTCTGATTATGATTATGGTATTGGTAAGTGGTATTCTTTCCGTTTGGAAAGGATACATTGGGCTAATAACTTGGGTTAATGTTAAAACCTGGCTCTCTACTAGTAAGTAATAACCTGACCAACTAAAAGCAACTGCTTGACTTATCCCCACATAAAGCTAGTCCACTACAGCCAAACAGGATGCTTGCTGAGTATGTTGATGTGTACTCACCCTTGCTCTACACACCAAACCCCCCCCCCCAGGTTGTCAGCATTGCAACCACTGCTCAGGAGAAGATGAAGCTGTGGAAGGAGACTTCCAGGAGTTCCAAGACTACGACGAGTTCTAGGCGTGGGTTAGCGGCAACCCCCAGTCGGCTGCCTGTGAAGGCCGCGTTATCTACGTTTCGTTTTCGCACTTTGATTTATTGTAAGAACTATATGGACGTCTCAGACGTATGATGTAATCGACTATTATTTCCCCTTTTAATGCTATTTTGAGCACTGTGTGATGATGTCCATGTTATGTAACTACTGTGTACGTGAATAACTGATCCTGGCACGTACATGGTTCGCATTCGGTTTACCTTCTAAAAACCGGGTGTGACATAAGTGGTATCAAAGCCGTGCTGACTGTAGGACCGCTAACCTAGAGTAGAATGGTCGTTCTAAGGATTATAGACCTCTGTCCCTGCCTTGACTTTGGTATCCCTTCAAAAGTTGGTCCTACTGACCAAATCTATATTCTACTATATATTATACCTTGCTGAAAAATTTGTTTTATTCTGATCCTTCATTTATTCATGATTCATTGTTATTCTGATCCTTCATTTATTTATGATTCATTACTTGCTGGTCATATTAAATCTGTTCTCACCCTTTTGCTTGCGATGTCTTTTGTAGATGGCTCGACTTAGACACACTGCATGAAAGTCCGTCATCCCATTCTTACCCTCCCGCCTTGCTGAGCGTCCGCTTCGCCGTCCCGTGGCCGGACAGTCCAGCCACTTGGAGAGACTGCACCACCGCCTGCATGAGGAGCAGGAACATCGACGACAGGAGCAGCAGGGCTCTTCTTTCTCGCTCCAGCAGGAGATAGAGTCAGTGAGGAGCTGCTCTCCTGTGCTTCCTCTGGAGGCGCCCCCTGCACCACCATTGGGCGCCCCAGCTTCTGGAGTAGCTGCTGGAGGAGACCCAGACGACGGAGGTGGCGACGACAGCTTGAGCCACGACATCGACCTCTCTAGCCATGAGCCGGAAGGATGGGTTGCTCGACCCATCACTCGCGACGCTGCTCGCGGGTGTCACTTCCACGACGCGCTCGACACCCTGCTACGTCGGGCACTTGACCGGCGTACTTGGTCCATCGAGTATCGCTGTGTGGTCTACCAGCATAGTCGCGGGGTCTACCCGGACCGCTGGGAGGCGACCTGCTTGGTGCGCCGTCCGGAGAACAGTCTCCAGGGCGCGGAGGCTTGCTCAGAGCACTATTCTATCTCTGAGCGGGACTCAGCTGAGGCAGCCATGCAGGATGCTGCACGGCGTGCGCTTTCGCACTACTGCTCGGTTCTCGGTGGGGTAGCTGACGGTCTCGACCTGAAGTATTACCCCCGCCGTCCATCTGGCAGCACAGGAGGCGTGATTGTTTCACCTGCTGGTGAGGACAATCCTAGGTTGAGCAGCACAGTCAACCTAGCCGCCGTGCTAAACACGGAGCTGGACCATGCATTAGACGAGCTGAGTAGGGCTCGTGCTGAGATCGCCCTGCTGCGGGCTGAGCGCGCGGAGCGTCGTCACTTGGATGATGGTTCCCCCGCTCCCGTCGGGACTCAACACCCGTACCGCTCACCTCGGCGTGGACGCCAGTCTTATGGCAATCCCGACTGCAAGACCAAGATAAATCTAGAACCATAGATCGTTAGAGTTGGATCTTGTAATTAATACAGAATATATATGCATAGAAGCTTCAGTCTTAGCGTTAGTCTCGGTCTTAGTTAGTCTTAGTTAGACAGGGTAGTTTGCTATATCCTGTGCATTTATGTTTGTCATGATGAACTATGTTTGGTTTGGATCTTTGTAATGACTGTCACCAGAGTGTGGGTACCCCCTGCATTTTGGTTTACCTATTATGTTAATGGAGTTAGTTATATAGTTGGGAAACCCTTTATTCTACTTTCCTCTTTATCTGAGAAGTTGTGTGGTCTGTGTTGGAGATCAGTGAAGATGCTCATCTGTTCAGTGCTGTTGAAGAATTCTATACTCTTTTCTTATGCTGCAAGATTTGCCAGATCAGTTCTGATGTGTGGTTGCGTTCTGCAGATGTCAGAGAACAGGCGCAGAGGAGGAAGGCGTGCTCAGCAGGAGCAAGCCGCTCCGCAGGATGAGGTGCCTCAGCAGCAGCACCTGCCGCCCCCGCCCCCGATGTCGATCGAGCAGATGTTTCTGATGCAGACTCAGGCAGTTCAGGCCATCGGTCAGACTCTGGCCGCCATTCAGCAGCAGCAGCAGCAAGCTCCACCCCAGCCTCAGATGCCTCAGATGCCCAGAGACAAGCGTGCTGAATTCATGAGAGGTCATCCACCAACGTTCGCTCACTCTTCTGACCCCATGGATGCTGAAGATTGGCTGCGCACTGTGGAGCGGGAGTTGCATACCGCTCAGTGTGATGACAGGGAGAAAGTCTTGTATGGTCCCCGTCTGTTGAGAGGAGCAGCCCAATCATGGTGGGAGTCTTACCTCGCCACCCATGCCAACCCCGATGCCATCACCTGGGAAGAGTTCAGAGGTAGCTTTCGTCAGTACCATGTGCCTGCAGGTCTGATGACGGTGAAGAAGGAGGAGTTCCTGGCCCTTAAGCAAGGGTCATCATCTGTCAGTGAGTATCGAGACAGATTTCTGCAGTTGTCTCGCTATGCTCCTGAAGATGTCAACACTGACGCCAAGCGACAATACCGTTTCTTGAGAGGCTTGGTCGACCCTCTTCAGTACCAACTGATGAATCATACCTTCCCGACATTCCAGCACCTGATTGACAGAGCAATTATGACAGAAAGGAAGCGTAAGGAGATGGAGGATCGTAAGCGCAAGATCAGTGGACCCCAGCCTGGAAGCAGCAGCCGTCCTCGTTTTTCAGGCAATCAACCTCAGCAGTTCAGGCAGAACCAGCGTCCACCTCAGCAGCATCAACAGCGTCAGCAGTATCAGCAGTTCCAAAGGCAGTATCCTCAGCATCAGTACCAGAACCGTCAGAGCAATCAATCAGGAGGTCAGTTTTAGAGGCAGAATCAGCAGACACCTCGTCCTCCTGCCCCAGCAAACCAGCAGAACAATCAGGCAGCACCAGCTCAGGTTGGAAACAGAGCATGTTTCCACTGTGGAGAGCAAGGCCATTGGGTGATGCAATGTCCGAAGAAAGCAGCCCAGCAGCAGTCAGGCCCCAATGCCCCAGCAAAGCAGAATGTGTCCCAGCCTGGATCAGGCAACCGCTCTCAACCGCGCTATAATCATGGGAGACTGAACCACTTGGAGGCTGAAGCAGTTCAGGAGACCCCCGGCATGACAGTAGGTATGTTCCCAGTCGACTCCCATATTGCAGAAGTGTTATTTGATACTGGAGCAACGCATTCTTTTATTACTGCATCATGGGTAGAAGCACATAATCTTCCAATTACTACCATGTCAACCCCCATTCAAATTGACTCAGCTGGTGGTAGAATTCGAGCTGATAGCATATGTTTGAATGTAAGTGTGGAAATAAGGGGGATAGCGTTTCCCGCTAACCTTATAGTAATGGGTACTCAGGGAATAGATGTCATCCTAGGGATGAATTGGCTAGATAAGTATCAGGCAGTTATCAGTTGTGATAAGAGGACAATCAAGTTGGTGTCCCCACTAGGAGAGGAAGTGGTGACCGAGTTAGTCCCGCCTGAGCCAAAGAGAGGAAGTTGTTATCAGATGGCTGTCGATAGCAGTGAAGCAGACCCAATTGAGAGTATCAAGGTTGTGTCTGAATTCCCAGATGTGTTTCCAAAGGATTTACCGGGTATGCCACCAGAGCGGAAAGTTGAGTTTGCCATAGAGCTTCTTCCTGGAACCGCCCCTATCTTTAAGAGAGCTTACAGAATATCTGGACCAGAGTTGGTTGAGCTTAAGAAGCAGATTGATGAGCTGTCAGAGAAAGGTTACATCCGGCCAAGCACCTCGCCTTGGGTCGCCCCTGTCTTGTTTGTGGAAAAGAAAGATGGCACCAAGAGGATGTGTATCGATTATCGAGCTTTGAATGAAGTCACGATCAAGAACAAGTATCCCTTGCCCAGAATAGAAGATCTGTTCGACCAGTTGAGAGGAGCCAGTGTGTTCTCCAAGATTGATCTGAGGTCAGGTTATCATCAGCTCAGGATCCGACCTTCGGACATACCGAAGACGGCATTCATTACCAAGTATGGTTTGTATGAGTTCACAGTGATGTCTTTTGGTTTGACCAATGCACCAGCGTTCTTTATGAATTTGATGAACTAGTGTATTCATGGATTATCTTGATAAGTTTGTGGTGGTATTCATTGATGACATTCTGGTTTATTCTCAAAGTGAAGAAGAGCATGCAGATCATTTGAGGATGGTATTGCAGAGATTGCGAGAGCACCAGTTGTATGCAAAGTTGAGCAAGTGTGAGTTCTGGATCAGTGAAGTCCTGTTCTTGGGTCACATAATCAACAAAGAAGGATTGGCTATGGATCCGAAGAAAGTTGCAGACATTCTGAACTGGAAAGCGCCAACGGATGCTCGAGGAATCAAGAGCTTCATTGGAATGGCCGGATATTATCGGCGATTCATTGAAGGGTTTTCGAAGATTGCGAAACCAATGACAGCGTTGCTAGGCAACAAGGTTGAGTTCAAGTGGACCCAGAAATGTCAAGAGGCCTTTGAAGCGCTGAAAGAGAAGTTGACAACAGCGCCTGTCCTAGTCTTGCCTGATGTGCACAAGCCCTTCTCTGTGTACTGTGATGCTTGTTACACAGGTTTGGGATGCGTGTTGATGCAAGAGGGAAGAGTTGTGGCTTACTCGTCCCGACAGCTGAAGGTTCATGAGAAGAATTACCCAATCCATGATCTAGAATTGGCAGCAGTGGTTCACGCACTGAAGACATGGAGGCACTATCTGTATGGACAGAAATGCGATGTTTACATAGATCACAAGAGTCTGAAGTACATATTCACTCAGTCAGACTTGAACATGAGGCAAAGAAGATGGTTAGAGTTGATCAAAGATTATGAGTTGGAGATTCATTACCATCCAGGCAAAGCAAACGTAGTGGCAGATGCTTTGAGCAGAAAGAGTCAAGTCAATCTGATGGTCGCTCGTCCGATGCCTTATGAGTTGGCCAAGGAGTTCGACAGGTTGAGTCTCGGGTTTCTGAACAATTCGCGAGGAGTCACAGTTGAATTGGAACCTACCTTGGAGCGCGAAATCAAAGAAGCGCAGAAGAATGATGAAAAGATCAGTGAGATTCGGCGACTGATTCTAGATGGAAGAGGCAAAGATTTTCGAAAAGATGCAGAAGGCGTGGTATGGTTCAAAGACCGCTTGTGTGTTCCCAATGTCCAGTCTATTCGGGAGTTGATTCTCAAGGAAGCTCATGAGACAGCTTATTCGATTCACCCTGGCAGTGAGAAGATGTATCAGGATCTGAAGAAGAAATTCTGGTGGTATGGAATGAAGAGGGAAATCGCAGAGCATGTGGCTAAGTGCGATAGTTGTCGGCGAATCAAGGCCGAACACCAGAGACCTGCTGGATTGTTGCAACCGTTGCAGATTCCTCAGTGGAAATGGGATGAAATCGGTATGGATTTCATAGTCGGATTGCCTCGCACTCGAGCCGGCTACGATTCTATTTGGGTAGTAGTGGACCGTTTGACCAAGTCAGCCCACTTCATACCAGTCAAGACCAGCTACAGCAGTGCAGTATTGGCAGAGCTGTATATGTCTCGGATCGTTTGTCTTCATGGTGTGCCAAAGAAGATAGTGTCAGACAGAGGAACGCAGTTCACCTCTCATTTCTGGCAGCAGTTGCATGAAGCCTTGGGCACGCATCTGAATTTCAGTTCAGCATATCACCCGCAGACAGATGGTCAGACTGAAAGAACCAATCAAATTCTCGAAGACATGTTGAGAGCCTGTGCGTTGCAAGATCAGTCCGGATGGGACAAGCGATTGCCTTATGCAGAGTTTTCCTATAACAACAGTTACCAGGCCAGTTTGAAGATGTCACCGTTTCAAGCGCTTTATGGAAGGAGTTGTAGAACTCCGTTGCAATGGGATCAGCCTGGAGAGAAGCAAGTGTTTGGGCCAGACATTTTGCTTGAAGCTGAAGAGAACATCAAGATGGTCCGAGAGAATCTGAAGATAGCGCAATCGAGGCAGCGAAGCTATGCAGACACAAGAAGAAGAGAGCTGAGTTTTGAAGTCGGAGACTTTGTCTATCTGAAAGTGTCACCGATCAGAGGAGTCAGAAGGTTCGGAATCAAAGGCAAGCTAGCACCCCGCTACATTGGTCCGTACCAGATCCTCTCAAAGCGTGGAGAAGTGGCCTATCAGCTCAGTCTGCCAGAGAATTTGTCCGCTGTGCATGATGTCTTTCATGTGTCTCAGTTGAAGAAGTGCTTGTGTGTGCCAGAAGAGCAGTTGCCAGTGGAAGGTCTGGAAGTCCAGGAGGACTTGACCTATGTTGAGAAGCCAGCTCAGATCCTTGAGGTTGCAGACAGAGTCACCCGAAGGAAGACCATCAGAATGTGCAAAGTCAGATGGAGTCACCACTCTGAGGAAGAAGCAACCTGGGAGCGTGAAGATGATTTGATGGCCAAGTACCCAGAGCTCTTTGCTAGCCAGCCCTGAATCTCGAGGGCGAGATTCTTTTAAGGGGGATAGGTTTGTAACGCCCCGAATTTTGCAGTTGAATTTTTTCTTTTCTTTACTCGCCAAAATTCGGGCGTTACCTTTTCTTTTTCTTTTTCCCTCGCTAAACCTTGACCTTTTCCAAAGTTTTAGCGGGATTCGGTTTGGAATTCCCGTGTAAGAAAAACTCTAAAAATACTTCGTGTTGTTTGATGCACCATGCCGAACCTTGCATCTTTTTGATTGTTTGAAAGTGCAAATGCATTCATCTAGAAAGATCGGATTTCGAAAACAAGGAAATAATCTTTTCTCTCTTTCTCTCTCTTTCTCTCTCCTCTTTTTCTCTCTCTCCCGCGCCGTGGGCCGACCCCGGCCGGCCCAGCCGCCCCTGGCGCCCCCTCTTGGGCCTTGGCAAGGCCCAGCCGCCCCCACCCCCCCCCTCTTTTTCTTTTTTCCCAAAACCCCCCTCTCCCTCATTCTCTCCCTCTCTCTCCCACCGCCGCCCTACTCCCTGCCCTAGGCCGCCGCCGCCGCCCCTTGCCCGGCCGCGCCCCCTCGCCGTCGGCCGCCCCCGCTGGTGAGCCCCCTCCCCCTCCCCCTTCTCCCTCCTCCCTCCTTCCCCCTCCCCTCCTCTTTCCCCCATCCGGCCATGGCTCAGCCGCCCGCCCCTGGCCGCGCCGGCCCTGGCCGCGCCGCCCGGCCAACCCCCGCCCCAGCCGGCCACGGCCACCCTCGGCCACGCCCGGCCAGCCCCCCCGGCCGCGCCCCCTCGCCCGCCTGGCCCTTGGCCGCCAGCTCGGCTGGCCTTGGCCGCCAGCTCGGCCGGCCCCGGCCCCCAGCTCGGCCGCCCTCCCCGCGCGCCCGCCCCAGCTCGGCCGCCCAGCCCAGGGCCGGTTCAACCGCCCTAGGGCCGGTTCAACCGCCCCCCCTGTTTTTTTTTAATTTTTTATTTTATTTTATTTACTTTCTGTGATCATAATTACTTTATTTTAGGTAGGCTAATCATTGTTTATGCTATGGAAAATAGGAAGTTTAATTTAAATTCCGTTATGCTATTGATTCACGTAGTTAATTGTTTATCCCGTGCAATGTTGATCAACTAAAAATGATTAGGTTTCCATTAGTATATATATATAACAGAATTCTTTTGTTAAGAACCAATTGTAACTGATCATTAGTGCATAGATTTTAACCCCCTGCGAGACCCTTTCCCCATTTCTTTCTAACCATAACAAATGCGATATCGAATGACATACTTGATGCATATTCGCTTTACTTGTTCCCTTGTATGGTGTACTGTTCTTTTGAATTAAATATGTGGATGTATGTATGTTTGCGCTCGCATAGAGAACGATCCGGTCGAAGAGCCCGAGGAATTTGCAGGAGAAGCCCCTGAGCAGCAGTCGGTTGGTGGAGGCAAGTGTCCTTTGACCTATCTCTGTCCTATTCATTCTTTAATTCACCTCCCGCATTACACATTTATACCTAAGGATTGACTAGCTTTTGTTATTCATGTCCTTGTTTACCTATTTGGGTCGGATTATTACTGCTTAGTCTGATGCTATTGCCCAACTCTAATCAATGAACATGATGTGATTATCTATGATACGCTGTTTTCCCTTCTTATTTATGAGTATATTTGTGACCTTCAAGGGGACTCGAGCGGTTTCTCGAGTGCCTCTCCGTAAGGACCTGTTCAATGGATGACCGCCCGGGAAAACAGTGCAACCATGAGGGTGGAATGGGACGCCCTTAGCTGAATAATTAGAGGAACCGGGGTGTAGTTCGCTTAGCCGTTGTGCCGTCAATGGGGCTCGGTGTATGCGGCTCGCTCTGCCAAGGTTGATTTGTCCCTTGGGGAGGAGTGCGGTACATTTAGGAAACCTAACGGGTGGCTACAGCCCCGGGGAATCTTTGTAAAGGCTACGTAGTGAGACCCTGCCTATTCACCTTGGTAGTGTTTAAGGGTTTGATCAGCCCGAGGCAAGAGGGAATCACGGCTTGTGGGTAAAGTGCGCAACCTCTGCAGAGTGTTATGAAACTGATATATCAGCCGTGCTCGCGGTTATGAGCGGCCAAGGGAGCTCCAGAGATTAGTGATACTTGATCAGAGATATTTTGGTACAGGTGGCAATGAGATTGATGGTTCTGATTATGATTATGGTATTGGTAAGTGGTATTCTTTCCGTTTGGAAAGGATACATTGGGCTAATAACTTGGGTTAATGTTAAAACCTGGCTCTCTACTAGTAAGTAATAACCTGACCAACTAAAAGCAACTGCTTGACTTATCCCCACATAAAGCTAGTCCACTACAGCCAAACAGGATGCTTGCTGAGTATGTTGATGTGTACTCACCCTTGCTCTACACACCAAACCCCCCCCCCCAGGTTGTCAGCATTGCAACCACTGCTCAGGAGAAGATGAAGCTGTGGAAGGAGACTTCCAGGAGTTCCAAGACTACGACGAGTTCTAGGCGTGGGTTAGCGGCAACCCCCAGTCGGCTGCCTGTGAAGGCCGCGTTATCTACGTTTCGTTTTCGCACTTTGATTTATTGTAAGAACTATATGGACGTCTCAGACGTATGATGTAATCGACTATTATTTCCCCTTTTAATGCTATTTTGAGCACTGTGTGATGATGTCCATGTTATGTAACTGCTGTGTACGTGAATAACTGATCCTGGCACGTACATGGTTCGCATTCGGTTTACCTTCTAAAAACCGGGTGTGACATCGACGGTGAACTATGCCCCTCCTTTTTCTCAAACCCCAACTCATTTCCTCCTCGTCTTCGAGTTTACCATCTGGGAGGCGAAGAGATTTGATTGATGGCTTTTTAATTAACTAACAGATCGGCCTCCTCGTCTCTTCCTCCTGCCTTTATTTTGTCTGGTCTCAAGAGCCAAATGTTGCTTTGTCTCTGATTAACATTACGAGTGATGCATGGCAGCAGCAGGCCACGCTGAAGCTGAACCTCATCTGCAGGGGCACGGGCAAGGAGCAGATGGCAGTAGTGTAGTGACGCTAGTTCATGGAAAAAGGTAGAACGATCTGAAGCAGGAGTTACAGACAATGAGGGAGATGCGCTTGTTAACAGCTCCCTAAAAACGAGAGAGAAATGCGTCGATAAGGCCAACCTTGTTCATCTGTGGTTTGGATTTTTTGGGGGGGAAAGGGAATCAAGTTGGTGTAAGCTGTAGTTGCTTTGTTCTGACCCTTGGCTACCTGAATGAGTGGGTTAAAATTAAACAGCCACTGCGCTAATTAAGTGTTGAATCGTGTTTGGAGTCTGCACAGGGGTTTGCAATTTTCTGAGACAAGAGGGAGTCGTCAGCTTTCAGGTTCAGGATTAGTGAATAGTTAGTGTTTGTACAGATGGAGGTTTCTTATGGAGTACATGCTAGCAATGCAGAGATGATGGTTCCACGCATTGCCGCTGGTGCTAATAATCTGCATAGTATTTTGGAGTAATACGACCTGTACATGCATGTCGCTAGACCTTTAGATTTGCTTGTACCTGAAACTGAAACTCATAGGTGCGCACTGTGTGAGCTCCTCCCCCACGTCGCTCCCGCAGGCGGCTCGGGGTGCCCTCGCCGCGCTGCCGCCGGGCGACCTCCCTCCTCCCCCCTCTGCCTCGCCGTTGTCCAAGCTAGGGGCCAGAAGCCCGGCACCAGCAAGGTGGGCGGCGGCAGGACATCTCGGTCGGGAGGTGGCCATGCCATGCGGGAGGTGGCGATGCTCTTCCCCGATGACCCAGGGGCTCCTTCACGACCCTTGTGGCGGATCCGGTGCCTCCTCGGAAGGATCTGAGGGATGCTGGTGGTGCGTCGACACCGACTACCATGGCACCAGCACTAGCAACTCCATCTGTGTGGCGGTGCGAGGAGGCGTCGGGGCCAGGGCTCGGGCCGGCTGGGTTTGACAGGTGCTCTAGGGTTGGGCTCTGGACGGGGATGGCTGAGGCGTGGACGTGGGGCGACGTGGTATAGGCAAGAGGGACATGAGCGGGGGCCGGCTGCGGCTCGCGCGGAGGAGGGGGTAGGAGGCGGCGGGAGGAGTGTAGAGGCAAAGCTAGGGTGCTCGCACGGTTGGACGATCGGGTGGGGGCGGGGCGATGCGTGGGGGGTGAGAGTGCGCGCATCGGACGGCTGAGAGACTCTAGAGCGTATTGGACGGTTGAGATCGTCGGAAGGCAGAACAAGCAGAGGCAGCCTACCCCTTAGAGCCTTAATAGGTAGTATAGATAGAAAATTTACTCTGCAAACTCAAGAAAGCATACTGCAATCAACATTATAAAGTTTACTATCAAAATTAATTGAATAGATCCAAAGAGAACCTTCTAAAAAACATTGATTTTTTCCACCAATGGTATATTTCACTTCAAACTAAAGCCAAACAGTTCATCTTTCTAAATCATAACAAAGGAATTCCCACAATTGTTGTAGTAGGATGCACAGAACAGTATAGAAATATAGAAGAATAATCTAATGTATTGATTGATCAATTGACCTTGCTAATAAACAAATTATTCATTAAAATATATGAATAACAGAAGTTAAATCCTATCGGTGAAACACTAAGAAAATAATGTTTCTTTATGGGCTTCATAACAGTTGGCAGCATTAATAGTTAAAGTTTTTGTAATTGGTTAAAACTATTGTATTATGTATTAAATTAGAGCTATTGTGCAAGGACAAGAATAAAGATATGTAGGTGATGAGGAAGGTAAGCCATCACAAAGCACTTGGACGATAGATGAATTTGCATTTGGTAGTTACAAAGAATATATGTGTGTGTGTGTGTGTCCAAGATTTACCTTGCCTTTCCTCCAAAAAGAATACTGCGAAGAAATTTAAGGTTCGAAGGTTTCTTCCTTGATATTTTGTGTCACTGTACATAAGTTTGCAAAGAAAAGGAAAATCAGTTCCAATTCGTCCAAAGCAATACTTGCCAATTACTAGAGTAAATGTTTCAGAACAATCCATAACAAAAAAGAAGGAACTAAAGCAAAAGTTAGTATATTCAAAGCCATCCAACTCAAAAGACATGCACAATTATTGTCCTCTGAAGATCACACACAATAGTTGGCCGATGAATATGAACTCTCATCATGCCAGTGCTAATAGATTGCTATTCATTAGATTAAAACAAATAAAATTTGGATGGACAGTTCAACCAATTAGCTCCATGAATCTCAGGTAAATTGTAACCTGAATCACTGTCTAGGATATAAAAATCAATCCATCAGCTCACACAACACGTGACAATAATTGCACATATACTAATTATCTCATCTAGAGAAGTGTTATTTCTTAAAAAAGGTATGAACTTTGGACATGTATGTATCATTGCATCATTATTCTCATTGAGTTTTGTGTTGGGTTCCATAAGATTATGTTAGCGGGTGGAAAAACAAGAGGATTTGGTTGACAATCCAAATATTGATACACCTAGGAAGCAAAACTTACCCTTTCTCCCTGATCCATGCCATCGGCAGGTAGAACTTTTCCCTACATGTGGACAATAGAAAACAGAGAGAGTGAGTGAGAGAGCACAACCATTGAGATAGTGTCTTAAATATCCTTCACATCAACAGAAATAGTTAAATTTGATTCAAACTTCTGCTACTCTGAAATAGATTTAGGTAACAAGATATATATAAGAATTTTTGACTCGTTGTTTTGTTGAGAAGCTTTGGCATCGGTATCACTTCCAGAAGAGCTACTTGAATTTGAGTTTTCAAAGGTAAAAACATGAATATCATCAGTGTGTTGGACATGAAAACTCAGGCAAGTTAAGGGCACAACAAAGAGAAACAATATGCAATGGGTGTATATGTTGTCTCCATTCTTGTTCTATAACCCTTCACACACGAATAAATATTATTTGCATTTTGATTTTTAATGGCTTGGCTTGGGAAAAAGCATGGAAGGCATCAATTGGTTGGCTACATAGAATCCAATTTTAAGATTTGTACTTGAAATGAAATCATCAGATTCTAATACACCCCATCAAGATAACGCCATACAGATAAAATGTCACTTGATAATTAATTGAATAGATACAACGAGAACCTTCTAAAAAATAATTTTTGCACCAATGGAATAATTCACTTCAAACTAAAGCCAAACAATTCATCTTTCTCAAGCATAACTAAGAAATTCCCATAATTGTTGTAGTAGGATGCATAGAACAGTCCAGAAATACAGAAGAATTTCTATCAACGGTGGCGTTATCTTGTTGGGGTGTATTAAAGCCAAACAGTCCACTTTTTATTAGATTGTGTAGCTCTAAGGTATTAAAACTGGCCAACAAAATCTTCAACATGTAATGTCTAGCCATTATCCCCCCCAAAAAAGTGTCACTTACACGTACTCTTAGAACACATGTTCTAGACTATCCTTAGGACAATATGCAATGCATATAATATTTTTCATTAGTGTTGAAGTGTTGATAGTACAAGAAAACGTCACTAAATAATTTCACATCAAAGCATGAGTGGCATACTCGTTAGATAAGAAAAAGGCATTCACTATCTATGGCAAAATCTGATCGAACATGACCAAACAACATTAACCAAGAGCTGACCCAAGCTAACGATTTACTACCAAAATTCTAATGCTTGATAGATTGATAGCAAGTAGTACCAATGTTTAAATGAAGTGGTCGTACTCGGTACTGAATAAAGGTAGCTTACCATAGCCTTCAACTTAAATGACCTTAAATCATAATCATTGTTCTTTCGTGTCCTAGACCTAGATAAATTCATCAAAAGTTTCTGGAACCTTCAAATCATGAGGTGCTTCCTCATAATTTACTTCATCAAGCATCGCATATAAATCCCTCACAAGCCTCCGCACATTGGAATACAGGTTCATATAAATACAAGTCCACAAAATGGAAGGAAGTAGCAAATAAAATAGAGGACATATAAGTAACATGGAACCATCATCTCCCCTACCAAGAACGCGTGGAGCAAAACGTCTTCCAAGACAATCTAAAAATAGTAGCTAGTGATTAGTAACAAGTTATTAAATGGGAGTATATTATATAAGTACATCTTATAAACAACATTCGATGTTGAATAATACTGTATTGTAACACAACCAAATAATGAGAACCCATCCTACGTGAGCTGCATATATCCTCAAACCAGCAAGAACCAAATATGGCACATTAGCACAAACAACTCTCTAGAGTTACTTCTTACATACATGAGCTCTGCACCTTGTCATCGCCGCCCTTGACCTCCTCGTTGTGCCACTCCCAATGCGTTGTCGCCGCGGGGCTGTTGTTGTCCCGCCCCACCAAAGATGACCATGTTGCCACCTTCTAGAATATCCTTAGCAGTAACTACCCCTACCATTTTAAGCTATTTGAGTGAAAGGTCGAGTTCTATGCTCTTCACATGGGCTAAAGGTTTTGTGCTATAGATAAAAAAATGCACCATAAACGTAGTCCTTGGGAGAGGGGATGTCATCCACACATAGAGCCTCACCTATATGTGGTAGTTGTGTATCATCACCACAATTTACTTTCCAAAAGCATAGGTGCTATAACAATATATTCATCAACATATTGATCATGCGGTACGACAGATCAGAACCCAACAAACATCATTTCTCGTCACCACCTAAATCCTCCTCCCTGTCGACCGAATTGGGGCTCTCCCTAACTTAGTTCCAAGCCTACGGACGCACGAGGGACAAGGAGAACGGAAAGTAATTCGGAGCCAGGAATGGACCAGTGGGTGCAGGTGGACATGGCGGCCATAGCTCTGGACGCTAGATCTGCACCAGATCCAATCACCAGCCATTCCGACCACCAAAAGTAGAGTATCAAATATAGCAAGCAGAACTAGATGCCTAAGATGCAGATCTAGAGTGACAAGGGCGCGACGCTTACGTTGGAGCGGTGCTTGGCGATGGCAATGTAGAGCCCCTTAATGACGCCAGCGTTGATGTTGAAGAGGTCGTGCCTAGTCATGTCGGGCTTCCTAGGCACAACAGCGGGGATAATGATGACGTCGGAGCCATCCAGCGCCTCCCTGAACACCTTCACCTATAGGAGTCGAGAGGAAACGGTGAGCATGGATCCAGTCCAGTCCGTCCGAGCCAAGCCAGAGGATGATAGGAGCGCACCGAGCGGGGGAGTTGGTGTGGAAGACATCGGTCATGACGGCAGGGGTCCAAGCCCCAGCAACCCCCGACGGGCCCTTGAGCGACGCAGCGGGGGGAGCGGTGAGGACCAGCTACGGCTTGCGCGGAGGAGGGGAGACAGGAGGTGGCGACTGCGGAGACCTAGCATCCCCGGATGGGTCCTTGAGCAGCGCACGGGGGGGGTGTGGGCCGGCCACGACTCGCGCGGCGGAGGGCGGTGGGAGGCAACGACTGCGGAGTGAGGTGCGTAGAGTGGGGTGCTACGTGGGTTAGACGATGTCGATGCACATGGATCGTGGGCAGCAGATACGGACGGTCCAGATTACCCGGAGGTAGAACCAGGGGAGGCAGCCTACCCCTTGCATTCTTAATAGTAGTAGAGATATGTAGAAGTTGTGATAAAAATTTGAAAATATTTCGAGAAAGTTGTGAGGCAGTATGTGTAGAAACCTAAGTGACCTACACATGAAATCATGGAGTTTCAATGTAGATCACTTAGGTTTCTACACATAGTGCATGACAACTTTCTCGAAACATTCTCAAATTTTTATCACAGTCTCTATATATGATATCATGACATGTGGTCAAGTTTCATGATTTTCTGACTTTGTTTGTGTTTTATACAATTTTTAAACAACTTGATGGCAAGTTCACGCCACAACAAGAGCTACAGGTATTTTCGGCGGCCCCCATTATTTTTGGCGGCTAGGGGAGGGCTGCCAAAAATAACTTGCTATTTTTGGCGGTCTGACACAGCCGCAAAAAATAGAGCTACTTTCGGCGGCCTCTGACACAGCCGCCGAAAATTGGCTTTTTAAAACGGTCGAGTCCGTTCTTCTTCTCTGTTTCTCTCCTCTGCCTCTCATCTCACCAGACGCCGCCGCCGCGCCGTGCCCCTGCCTGCGCCGCCGCCCGCGACAGCGCCGTCGCGCCCATGCCCTTGAGCGCGCCGTCCTCCGCCCGTGCCTGCGCGTGCTGTCGATGACCGTGTGCACGACGTCCGTCCCTGCGCTCCTCGTCCGCCGGCCCGCCACTCCACCGCCGTCGTCGAGCCGCCGCATCAAGAGAAGGTAATTTTTTTAAGTATTTTATTTCTTATTTTCGACGGTTGTTATTTAGGTGCCACCGAAATTATTATATATTTGTAATTGTGTTTGTTTGATTACTGTTTGTGATTCGTATTATTGTTTAATTTTATTACTATTATATTATTAGCTTTAATAGTACATTATATTGTTTGATTACTATTATATTATTAGTGTGCAAGTATATTATTAGTATGCAAGTATTTTATAGTATATTATATTGTTTAATTTGATTACTATTATATTATTAGCTTTAATAGTATATTATTAGTATGCAACTTTTTATTTCTTATTTTCGTATTATTGTTTGATTAACTATTATATTATTAGCTTTAATAGTATATTATATTGGTAGTATAATAGTTGCATAATTAGTGTATGTGGTACTTATTTGATTTGATTAGTATTATATCATTGTTTGTTTTGTATATAAGTAATATTATTTAGTGGCAGTGAAGTTATGCTGCCGAATTTTTTTGGGTCCTGCTAGGTTCATGTGGGTTTAGAACCTATCCTTGTCTATACATGTAGGACCGATACCCTTGACGAAGTTGAATAATTTTTTCACAATATGGTTCCGTTTAACAGTCTCAGGAATGGCTGACGATCGTGCATGGATGTACAATGGTTGGAGTAGGAATGGACGTCATTCTGATGATTGGGTAGCCAAGACCAAAGATTTTGTGGACCACGTATTCTCCTTGTCATTAACCGGCACTGTCAGATGCCCTTGTAGGCGACACGAAAACAGTATATTTCTTAATAAGGAAAGAGTTAGTCTAGATCTTTGTTAGTTTAGATTTATGCCCGGATATGAGGTGTGGGAACATCATGGTGAGGTAGTACCCAACCGGAATGTAGAAGAGGAGGAGAACAATGATTGGGCTGGCGATGATGCGATGCATGAGATGCTAGATTCGCTACGTCCAGAATTAAACCTAAGCTCCGAGGATCCTGCCACACCAGAGGTTTCCAGATTTTTCAAACTACTAAAAGACTCTGAAGAGCCGTTGCATGAACAAACAGATGTGAGTATACTCGCTTTTGTGACTCGGCTCATGGCCATTAAGTCCAAGTACTTTTTCTCGAACAATTGTTACAAAGAGATTTTAAAGTTATTAGGAGATGTGCTCCCAAAGCCCAATAAGTTGCCTAAAGACATGTACCATTCAAAGACAATTATTAAAGGTCTCGGTATGGATTATGAGAAGATTGATGTGTGCAAAAATAATTGTATGCTTTTCATGAAGGAGCATGCAGAAGAGAAAAAATGTCTGAAATGTGGACAATTTAGATTTATGGAAGTTGTTAATGATGAGGGTGAGAAGGTGATGACAGATGTTGCACATAAGTAGCTCCGCTACTTGCTACTAACTCCTTGAGTGAAACGGATGTTTCTATCTAAAAAAACCATTATGCACATGCGATGGCACAAAGAAGGTGTCCGTGATAACGATGACCTAAATGTGCACCCTTCAGATGGGGATGCATGGAAGGCTCTCGACACGTTTGATCCCGACTTTGCAACTGATCCGAGGAATATTCGAATCGGCCTCGCGACCGATGACTTCACACCTTTTGGTCAAATGGCATCATCATACTCATGTTGGCCCGTCTTTGTTATTCCATACAACCTTCCACCTTCTCTTTGTATGAAATATGAATTTATATTTCTTTGCTTAATCATTCCTGGCCCAGACTATCCTGGAAAGAACCTCAATGTCATGTTAAAACCCTTGATTGAAGAGTTGAAGGAGCTTTGGAAAGGTGTTGAAGCATACGATGTTTTTACAAAACAGATATTCAAACTTCGAGTTGCGTATTTGTGGTCGGTGCATGACTTCATGGCATATGCTATTTTTACCGGTTGGAGTACACATGGTAGATTGACATGTCCATATTGCGGTTCAGATACAGATTGCTTCCGTCTTGCTCATGGTGGAAAGATCACTTACTTCGATTGTCATCGACGTTGGTTGCCCAGGAAACACCCCTTTAGGAGCGATAAGAAAAACTTTATAAAGAACATTGTGGTCACCAAAGGACCGCCTAAACGTCTTAACGCAGCAGAAATATATGCTCAACTGAACAACCTTGTCTTAAATGAAAGGGGGGACAAGTACGAAGGATTCGGAGTGGACCACACCTGGACACATATATGTGGTCTCTAGGAGCTCCCTTATATGTCGTCATTGATTCTTGTGCACAACATTGATGTCATGCACCAAGAAAGTAATGTTGCTGAAGCTCTCATACACACCTGCATGCATTTTGAAAAAATAAAGGACAATCTGAAAGCTCGAAGAGATCTAGCAATGCTTTGTGACCGACCAACCCAAGTGCTCAATGCCAACAATAAGCCGCCATGTGCCTTGTTTTGTCTTACCTCTAAATAAAGACAAGATCGAGGTAATGAGATGGATGAAAAAAATTAAATTTCCCGATTGATATGCTGTGGGCTTGAAAAGAGCTGTGAATTTGAAAATGGGAAAACTAACTAGGTTAAAGAGTCATGACTTCTATATATTAATGGAGAGGATTATCCCTATCATGTTTCGTGGTTATATGCCCGACGCCATGTGGCAAGCAATAGCTAAGCTAAGTTATTTCTACAGGCAGATCTGTGCCAAAGAAATAAGTAAAAATATGATGGAGAAGTTGGAGAAAGAAATACCAGTGTTGTTATGCAAGCTAGAAAAATATTCCCACCTAGATTCTTCAATCCGATGGAGCATCTACTTATTCACATTCCATATGAGGCAAAGGTTGGTGGACCTGTACAATATAGGTGGATGTATCACATTGAACATGCACTCAAAAACCTGTGAGGCATGGTTCGAAATAAGGCTAGAGTAGAAGGATGCATTGCTGAAGCTTTTTTGCTAAAGGAGGTTTCATACTTCACGAGTGTGTATTTCATAGAGGAGCATAATGTGTATGCTGCTACCATGCGATACAATGTCGATGAGGAACCTCCAGTCAGTGATCTCAACATTTTCCAATGGAGAGGCACAAGTACTAGTAAGAGCACGTTCTACCACCTTAGCATGGATGAAAGAATGTCCGCATTGCTATACATGTACTCTAATATGGAAGAGATGGAGCCATATTTCATGTAAGTCTTTATTTGACCCCTGAATCTCTTTACCAAAGGAGCCATATTTAATTACTTATTTGTCGTACAGTAAGTTCGACGAGGAAAATTGGACTTATTCCCATCAGCCTACAAGCAAACAACTAGATACGATACAATGACATGGGAGGCAAGGAAGACCTAATTTTGTTGACTGGTTTCGCGAGCATGTAAAATCTTTATATTCCTTACTTTCATGTCATTTAGCCTTTTACGCGAGGTAGTCAATTTAATTGTATGTTATTTGCAGTGCACAAAGACTCCTAACATACACGAGGACTTGAGACAGCTATCTCATGGGACGGTGACTTGCAGAACCTTTGGTAGATACGATGTGAATGGCTTCCGTTTTCGTTCAGACCAATTTGAAAAGTCTCGTCCTCATGCAGCCACATGTAACACTGGAGTTCTAACTAGGGCACTCGATGCACTCGGCAGAGAAACTAATTATTATGGCATCATTCAAAACATCCTAGAGTTTACTTTTGCAGGGAACAAAACTTTGAAATTAGTATTCTTTCTATGTGATTGGTTTGACAGCACTAATGGGATTAGACAAAGTCAATATGGCATAACTGAAGTAAAGCACAAGGAACGACTTCGAGGCCATGATAATTTTATCCTTGCACATCAGTGCGAGCAGGTCTACTATATGTCGTACCCAAATCCAAAGTTTAAAGCATGGTGGGTAGTTCATAAGGTGAACCCTAGGGAATGTTTACATACTCCTTGCACTGCTGGTTACCAATTCGAAGACGAACAGGCCGATGATGTTTATCAAGAAGAAGAATTGCCAACCACTTTTACTATCGATGAGGGTGTTGCACTGAACTCACTAGTCGGAGACCGTAACGATGTCACTGCTGATGAGTGTGTTGCACCAAAACGAAAACAAAATCCAAGGAACAAAAAAGCTACATTGTGAGCTTTGGATCGAAGAAGACTCCTTGATCGTGATTCTGATGAATTTTGATGTGTAATGCATAATTTCATATTATGTGATGTATTATTTGATTTTTTTATTAATTCACTTAATTTTATGGAGCTAATACATTTAATGTTTTTCTATTGAACAGGATGAGTGGTAGGAAAACAAAGCGCACTGCTAGGGGGTTTCTTAATGCGGCTAGCAGGATATTCCCTGGTGCACGTTCCCTTTTCCAAGGGAGTTCTTCTAGCTAGAGCAGACAAGAGGCGTTGCTGAGACACGCCTGGCCAGAACTATGTGATACACCTATCGCTCTACAACGGAGTACCGATGTAAATGTTTATGTAATTGATCTTATTTGGCAGTCACTTATGTAATTGATATTATGTAAATGTTTATGTGTCTCTATTTCATGTCCATAGGAAGAGGAGGACGACGAGGAGGAGGTGCAACACCATGAGGAGAAGGAGGAGGAGGCCCATGAGGAGGAGGAGGTGCAAGCCCATGAGGAGGAGGAGGAGGTGGGCATAGATGCTGAGGCGGATGACGATACCACCGAGGCTCCTGTCGTTCGACGAAGGGGCACTCGGAAGGGCCACTTTGTCCTACCTCCATCTACGTCTGCACAATCTGAAGCTCGAGTACTGATCATCCCGGTTGGTGATAGGTACTCACGTTTGGCCACTTTGTTCTTACTTATTTGTTTATTGTACACTATATATATGACATGACTTCCTTGTTTTTTTGTCATGCAACCAATGGGAAGACACGTCATTTGATGGTCGAGGTCAACATAGACAGGTTAATCAAGTCTTACGTAACCTCTGTCGTCTACATAACCCAAGAATTGTCACCGACCCGAAAGGTGTGGTGGTTCCTTGCACTAGCTGGTCGCACTTCGCACTAGCTCCACATGCTACATATGGAACAGCTCAAGGCACCGTCAAGCACGACTTTTGGGTAATGTTTCAAACTAACATTTATTAGTTGTTTCAAACTAACATTTATTAGTTGTTTTCAAACTAATTTTATTTCCGATGTTGGACAGAGACGCTATCGTGTGGAACCTGAGGCTCAAGAGCATGCAGACCGAGTATTAGAGAAAAATGCGAAGAAGGTGTACAGGGATGCATTTTCCAATGCTCGTCTACAGGTTGTGAACGCGTACATGAAGCGCCGAGGTCATTCTACCAACAACTTTCGACAGTATTCGGATGTCTACTTGACTGTAGACCAGTACATGGAGGTAAAAATCTAATTTAGCAGCTCATTCAGATGTGAATGTAATTTTGAGCTAACGCTTTATATGCAGGTAACTCTTCCATGGATGGAACACCGGCCACAGGCTTACAAGGCTTTGTGTGAGATATGGGCTTCGCCCGAGTGGATTGAGAAGTCTAACAAGAATCGACATAGGCAGCGCCATCAGCAGGACGATGATGAGGTCGTAGTCAACCATACCTATGGGGCTGATGGACACATTCGGTTGGCGAAGCGAATGGTGAGTATGTAGTATTCTGTTTTACTCATAAATGAAACCGGATTAAACTCATATATTTGCAGGAGGCTCAAACTGGAGTTGTCCCGAGCCCAATCGATGTTTATAGGAGAGGGCATAGAGCGAAAAACAGTGAAATCTCCGATGAGGTGTGTAGTCAAGCGGCCGTTGAGCGTATGGTTAGTTGTTGTTATGATTAATGTTTTCTTGCCATATATCTATAAATTACATGTGTGCTGAACCTTCATATTGTATTGCAAGAGACATACGGGCAGGAGATGGTTAGGAAGTATGGAGAAGATTACGATTGGCGAGGAGCGCCTACCATCGACGCTGAAGTTGTGCATTCTATTGGAGGCAAGGCGCATGGACGGTATGAACTTGTGAATTTTTTTCAATAATATTGGAACTATGACCGAATAGCTAATTTTCTTGTTTTTCAAGATATTCTATGTTTACCGGTGTTATCGATTCGACGGAGTTGCGTTCTCGTGGCAGCTCTTCGTCGCAGGTGGGTTGTGGTAGTAGCAGCCGTAATCGCCGCTCTATATCTAGCATGGAGGATGCTATGAGGGAGTAGCAAGAAAAGTTTTGTGAAGAGCTGTGGCAACAACAAATAGCATTCCTCAAAGAGCAATCGGAGTACATGGCTGCTTACAACGCACAGGTGCAACAAGCAATGAACGTGAGTGTCTTATTTCTTCTCAACACGCTCGATATTGGTTCTATAACTAACATATTATATTTGCAACAGTCTTGGTTCCCACAGCAGGCACAGCAGCAACCATTTGTTTTCCCTCAGTTTCAGCCGCCGATGCCTCAGTGGGGATTATATGCTCCGCCACCTCCACCTCCACCTCAGGTGCTTCAATTTAGTTAAGACTTGTCGTTTGTATCAACCTAATTTCAAATCTTTACTAAACTTGATTTTGTAGGGATCCGGGGTCATGGGCCACAACACGCCACCACCGGTCATACCAGCACCAGGAGCTTATGCAGGGGAGGGAGCTACTCCAGGAGAGGTTAGTTTGAGAAACAATTTGTTTGAATAGTGGTCATACATGTAACCAATATCGTTATTAATGTCTTCTTTTTTCTTTAGAATCCAAACCCGTTACACGACTTCGTCAACGAGTTTTTCGCTTCTGGAGGTAGTGGACACAACTCCAACGACCCCGATATGTGATGGAGTTAGCTTTGTGCCGCATTGTGCGTTGTAATGAACTATTTGTGGACTTTATGTTTGTATGGACTATTTGTGGACTTTATGTTTGTATGGACTCAAGTTTTATGTTGTGGACTCAAGTATGAATTTTCTGTTATTTTTTGATTTTTTTCAATTTTTTTGCTCTGAAATTGTTAATTTTCGGCGGCCTCTCTGGCCGTCGAAAATAAGAAATACTATTTTCGGCATTTGTTATTTTCGGCGGCTCTCTGACGGCCGCCGAAAATTACCTGTTATTTTCGGCAGCTGACTTGAGTCCGCCGAAAATAAGCTATTTTCGGCGGCTAGACTTTGGCCGCCGAAAATATGGCCTTATTTTTTGCTATTTTTTTCTGGCGGCCAGGAACCGCCGAAAATAAGTCTAAAACCGCCAAAAATAGCTTATTTTCGGCGGCAAAGGCCTTATTTTCGGTGGCTTCTGGCCGCCGAAAATGACTGCAGCTCTTGTACGGACATGTTTAGTGACCATGGTGCTTCAAGATTCCGATCTGTTCCTGAAATCGCTCGTAACTTGTGTTAACTAACATGGATATCATTTTTGTATGCACGGTTTTCCATGTTTCAAGTGACTTGCATTTCAAATGTGAATTATCCGAAGAAATTCAATTAAAAGAACTAAATCTAATAGTTATAGCAAACAATTTTATAATTGTGCCAGTATGATACATGTAGGTCTACATAGTGTAGCAACATACCACAAAAAGTTTGATTAGTAAAAGAAAAAAATAAAATATACTTTGCCGAGTTCAAAGAATGGCACTCGGCAAAGCATTCTATACCGAGTGTCAGACGTAAGACACTCGGCAAAGATAACGACCGTCAGCTATAGACAGCTGCTGACGGTCCTTTGCCGAACGCTGTCTTTTGCTGAGTGTTCGACACTCGGCAAAAATTTCTTTGCCGAGTGTATTTCTATGCCGAGAGTCCTGCTCTTGGTAAACGTGGTAGTTATCGATAACAGAACTGTGTCGAGTGCGACACTCGGTAAAGTACTCTTTGTCGAGTGCCCGATAAAAAGCACTCAGCAAAGCGTCGAGCACTCGGCAAAGAGCCGAATTTCGGTAGTGTTATAACTAACCTATAATCTCTTGGTGTGGTTATTAGTTAGCGGGTAGATCACGTATCCCACGGCCAGAACGCTTCAATCCAATTACATTCACATGCTACGGGAGCAAGACCTGGCTCTCGAGCACATCCAGAAACATGGCGCAAGAAGCCTCCTTCATCATTCCTTCCTCCTCGGTTCTCATTACCTAGAAGCTTACCCGCACAAATTATGCGATATGGCATGCTCAGATTATGCCTGCGATTCGCGCTGCTCAACTTGAAGGATTCCCCGGCGATGAGAAGAAGCCTCTCGCCCACAGCTGGAACCAAGACCGGCGACTACACCGAATCCGGAGTTTGCTCGTTGGATTACTCCAGATCAAGCCATGCTAGTAGGCTACCTCCTGTCATCTTTGTCAAGAGAGGTGCTTATGGGAGTTGGGACGCTCACGTCGTCTACTGAAGTATGGAATGCTCTGCCGCAATATATGTGTCAAGAACGCCAGCCAAGATCTATCGACATGCGCATCACGCTGGCAACCACCAAGGAAGGTGCTTATACTAGGACATTATTTTATACCAAGATGAAAAGTTATGTTGATGATATGACTGCTTGTAATACCCAAATTTTAGGGGAAATAAAGAGTTTTTTTATTATTATCTGATTATGTGAAATTCTTGTTTATTTAATTCCATAGTTATAAGTATAGATGTACATTCGGTCCGTTCAGCCCGGTCCAAGCCCAAAAAGGTTCAGCACGATTAAATTTCGGACCGGCCCGTAATTATTACGTGTCGTGTCGGCCTAGCCCATGGGCTTAGCCCATGGCCCGACACATTATTTGTTAAACGTGTCGGGTTTATTTCGGGTGACCCGAAATTGTAAAAAGCCCGAAATCCAAATTTTGGCCCGAAATTTGCATGGAGCCCAAAATTCATATCAAAGCCCAAAATTCACATCAAATCCCAAAATTCAAAACACATATATCACTTAGTAGATATTAACATTTCAAGCTTTAGAATTAAAAAAACCAAAGAACACAAAACCATGGGTGGTTTACAACTCATCTCCATGATTAAACATGCGGCTAGCTAAATTAGAGTAGATCAAATGAATATGCGCCTTTTCGTGCCTATAAATGTGCTATTTCGTACCTCCGTATACGGCTCATGCTCGTGTCCGCCTATGGGCCACGACCTCGGCCCAAGCCCGACCCAATACATAATTTCAGGCTGGGTCGGGCCGTGCCGAATTATTTCGAGTCATGCCGTACTTAGGCCGTGCTTTTTTCGTGTTTTGAGCCAGCCTACGAGGCCCAATCCAAATGTACGTACACCTCTAGTTATAAGTATTGTTTGTTTAAAGAAATTAAATAAATAATAGTTAATAAGTTTAAAATGAACCTTGCATTCACGCTGTGATCTTTGATTTTGCATTGAATTTGAAAGTTTAATTCTGATATTGATTTGAAATTTGAATTAGAAATAAGGAAAGAAGAAAAAGAAAAAAATCTACTCGTTGGCAAATCCCTAGCCACGCCCCAACTTTTTCTCTACCGGTATAAGTACAAATATGAAAATTTATTACTTCCCAAACAAGATCCAATCCATACATATTCACTTGGGTTAGGCCTTGTTCGTTTGTGCCGGATTGCACCCGAAATCGTTCCAGCTAATCAAAGTTTATATAAATTAGAGAAGTAATCTGGTTCGAAATCGTTCCGATCCACCAATCCGTAATAACCGAACGGTGCCTTAGGGTGTGTTTAGTTGCGGGACAGTCGGGATAGGGACGTCCCCTGGCGTCTTCTCTCGTCTCCTGGAGTTTGATCCATTAGGACTAAGTTTATTTCTTGTACATAGTGGTCTAACGAATTTCTGCAGCCACAGAAGATCCCAAGAACTGAATCCACATCGGTTTCCTCCCATGTTTCGTCAGCTAACACGCCTGTGTCTTCTCTAGTGGGATCTACGCAGACGTTGATAGCTCCTTATGATGCGCGAGACACGATCGCTCTGACCTTGCTGCATGGCGGCCTATCTCCACCTGCATCTGACAACATGACGGGACTAGCCCCTACAATGATTCCAGCTTATAAAATCTGATGGCATACCAGGAATTTTCTCCACCTACAACTGCTAAGGATTGCACAATTGGTAGGTGCCCCAGTAGCAGAGTATGCTTCAAAACTTCCAATCGTTGGCACAGGTTTCATGAAGATTTTCTTCCCGAAACTCGTGTTGCTGCTGCTATCGCCAACGCTCAACAAATTGATCCCAATCGGTACCTAGATTCTGGGGCTACAGATCACATTACCGACGAGTTAGAACAACTAATAACCGTTCATTAGCGCTACAATGGTGTTGATCAAGTTCGTGCAGCAAATGGAGCAGGTATGGATATTAACCACATTGGTGAATCTGTTATACTCACTTCCTGCCGACCTCTCCAACTTAATCATGTTCTTCATACACATAAATAACGCATCTCTATTCATAAATTCACTCTTGATAATAGCACCTTCATTAAATTACATCTTCATTTTTTTGATCAAGTACCAGGTAACCAAGGTTCTATTTGCGCCTTTTTGGGCCAGACACCAACAATTCCTAGATCTCTCTCTTGGGGAACGAGGCCTTGGAGATCTCTTTGTGGGAGCGCAAACCATCCACGGTAGGTCACCGGACCATTCACGACTTTGTGCAGAGAGCTCCACTCTTCTTTGCATGCACACGAACTGTCCGCTTGGAGATGGTGGACCGTTTATGAGGGTGCAAAGGGCTTCTTGAGTCTCTTGCAGAACCTGGATCTCGCCTCCCGAGAGGGACCCCGTCGGGAAGAAACATCCTAGGGTTGTCTTAGGATTGACAAGCCACCCAAGATATCTCTAGACGATGTAGAGCCAAAGAGAGGTGAAGATTTAGATCGAGAAATACTAAAACTAAGGCTAAATTACCCCTACTCCTAATGTATAAGGTAAAATTAGGTTGATATCGATTGTTGTATGTTTCAATCGGTCGTACTCCTTCATATATATAGGGGGTCTAGACCCGTTCCTAGGCAATTTCCAACAACTTTCCATGAGATTCATTAGGATAATCACGCAAGGGATAAGGACTCCATCCTGAATTAATCTAATCATGGACCGTTCGGGCTACCTCGCAGACCGTCCGGGGCATGGACTATCCGGGCCACACAGCCAAAACGTCCGGCCGTCTAGGTGCCAAATCTATGCTCAACAGGTCCTACTGCGTGGAAAGTTTAGGGGTGGTATGTTTCCTTTGCCTGACCTATAGCCACATGCTCAGAAGCTCCTTCTTTTAGCAATCAAGCTGTCTCCTGATCAATGTCATCATAGATGAGGGCACTCCTCTAGCGAGATTCTATTTTGAGTCATTAGGCAAAACAATCTTTTATGTTCTTCTTTAGACAATAAAGAGGCCACATGTGATGCTAGCCTTCGTGCCAAGGCAGATCAGCCACCATATCCTATGTGTACAAGTCACTCTAAAGCTCCTTTGGAGCTAATCTTTTCCAATGTATGGGGTCCAACTATTGACTCCTTTAGTAATAAAAGGTATTATGTTAACTTCATAAATGACTTTAGTAAATTCACTCGGATTTATCTTCTAAAATAGAAATATGATGTCTATCGGTACTTTGCTAAATTTCAGCACCTTGTTGAACGTTTACTAAATCAAAAAATTATTGTTGTATAGTCTAATTGGGTGGAGAAAATGAAAGGGAAATGTGCCATTGGGCCATTTCTAAGTATTTTGGTGATTGAGTGCCAACACATGTGCTTAATTGTGAATTTATGTACATGGATGAACAAGGTGCAAATCATGAGATAAAGGTATGTTTCTAAGCCTTAGTACATTTGTTTTGTGGACTAACATATTTGTCTAAGTGTTAGAAACAGAAAGAAGAAAAAGAGAAAAGGGGAGAGAATGACTTGGCTGTGTGCAGCCAAGTCCCAGCTCGGTCTGGAGCACCGGACAGTGTCCGGTGCGCCAGGCTGACTCGGCTCGAACTGGCCGCTCTCGGGAATTCGCCGACGGCGTACGGCTAAAATTCACCGGACTGTCCGGTGTGCACCGGACTGTCCGGTGAGCCAACGGTCGGCCAGGGCCAACGGTCGGCCGCGCAATCCGCGCGGGACACGTGGCCGAGCCAACGGTCGGAAGACGGCACCGGACTGTCCGGTGTGCACCGGACTGTCCGGTGCGCCAACGGCTCTCAGATCTCCGCCGGTCTGCAACGGTCGGGAAGCGCTGGATAAGGAAAGAAATCGGTCACCGGACATGTCCGGTGTGCACCGGACTGTCCGGTGCCCCCGACGACAGAAGGCCAGGATAGCCTTCCAGAATTGCTCTCAACGGCTCCTAGCTGTCTTGGGGCTATAAAAGGAGCCCCTAGGCACATGGAGGAGACACACAAGCAACTCTTGAGCATTCTTGATCATCCACACAAGTTCTTTGCGCATTCGTTTGTGATTCTAAGTGATTCGAGCTCTGTTCTAGTGTGAACTCTGAGATAGTCATTCGAGCTCGAGTCTTGGCCGTGTGTGTGCGCTTTTGTTGTGGATTTGTGTGTGTTGCTTCCCTCCCTTACTCTGTGCTTTCTTTGTGATCATATACTTGTAAGGGCAAGAGACTCCAATTTGTGGAGATTCCTTGCAAACGGGATAGTGAAAGGAACAACAAAACACCGTGGTATTCAAGTGGGTCTTTGGACCGCTTGAGAGGGGTTGATTGCAACCCTCGTCCGTTGGGACGCCACAACGTGGAAGTAGGCAAGCATTGGCTTGGCCGAACCACGGGATAAACCACTGTGTCCCTCTGTGCTTGATTCGTGTGGTATTGTGTTTTGTTGAGACTTCACCTTAGCCACTTGGCAATAATCGTGCTAACACATAACAAGTTTCTGTGGCTTAAGTTTGAAGTTTTTACAGGATCACCTATTCACCCCCCCCCCCCCCCTCTAGGTGCTCTCAATTGGTATCAGAGCCGTTCTCTTCACAAAGGGACTAGCCGCCCGAAGAGATGGATCCTAAGGGGAAAGGTATAGTGATCAACGACAAAGAAAAGGAGACCTTCGTCAACGAGCCGAAGGACGACAAGCCTACCGACTCCGGCTCGGGCCAAAGACGGAAGGAAGGGAAGAAGAAGAAGACAAGGCGCATCAAGGAGATCATCTACTACGACAGCGACGAGTCTACTTCTTCCCAAAAGGACGAGGACCACAACGACTACGAGAGGAGAAAACCGGTCAATTCGAACTTTTCTTTTGATTACTCTCGTATTCCGCAAAGTTCACATTCTCAATTGCTCTCCATTCCACTCGGCAAGCCCCCACACTTTGATGGAGAGGACTACGGATTTTGGAGCCACAAAATGCGTAGTCACCTATTCTCTCTCCATCCTAGTATATGGGAGATTGTAGAGAGTGGAATGCACTTTGATAGTTCGGATAGTCCCACGTTTATTAATGAACAAATTCATAAGAATGCACAAGCTACTACTGTTCTTCTAGCTTCCTTGTGCAGGGATGAATATCATAAAGTGAGCGGCTTGGATAACGCCAAGCAAATCTGGGACACCCTCAAGATTTCTCATGAGGGAAACGACGTCACTTTACTCACCAAGATGGAGTTGGTGGAGGGAGAGCTTGGACGTTTCGCCATGATAAGGGGCGAGGAGCCGACGCAAACATACAACCGGCTCAAGACCCTCATCAACAAGATAAGGAGCTACGGGAGCACGCGATGGACGGACCACGACGTCGTCCGCCTAATGCTCAGGTCCTTTACCGTACTTGATCCTCATCTCGTGAACAATATTCGTGAGAATCCCAGGCACACGATGATGACGCCCGAGGAAGTACTTGGAAAATTCGTGAGCGGGAGGATGATGATCAAGGAGGCGAGATACGTCGACGACGCGTTGAACGGACCACTCCACGAGCCTCAACCCATTGCTCTAAAAGCAACAAGGAGCAAGGAATCGCTACCTAGCAAGGTGGCGCAAGTTGAGGCGGCCGGGCTCAATGATGAAGAGATGGCTCTCATCATCAAGAGATTCAAGACGGCGCTAAATGGTCGCAAGGGGCAGCCAAGCAAGACCAAGACCAAGGGGAAGCGCTCGTGCTTCAAATGCGGTAAGCTTGGTCATTTTATTGCTAACTGTCCCGATAATGAAAGTGACCAGGAAAAGGGGAACAAGAGGGAGAAGAAGAAGGCATACAAGAAGACAAAGGGCGAGGCGCATCTAGGAAAGGAGTGGGACTCGGATTGCTCCTCCTCCGACTCTGACAATGAAGGACTCGCCGCCACTGCCTTCAACAAATCGGCTCTCTTCCCCAATGAGCGTCTCACTTGTCTTATGGCAAGAGAGAAGAAGGTAAGTACTAAAAACTCCACTTATGCTTCTTCTAGTGATAGTGAGTCTAGTGATGATGATATAGATTATTCTTGCTTGTTCAAGGGCTTAGATAGATCTAAGATAGATAAAATCAATGAATTGATTGATGCATTGAATGAAAAGGATAGGCTTTTAGAAAAGCAAGAAGATTTATTGTATGATGAACATGATAAGTTTGTAGAGGCACAAAAATCATATGCTTTAGAAGTGAAAAGAAATGAAATGCTTTCTAGTGAAATATCTTCCTGTCATGAAACCATTTCTACCTTAAGAAGTGTTAATATTGATTTAAGTGCTAAACTAGAAGTAGCTAGTAAATCAAATTCTTGTGTTGAACATGTTGAAATTTGTACTAGGTGTAAGGATTTTGATGTTAATGCTTGTAGTGAACACCTAGTTCTAATTTCCAAATTAAATGATGAAGTGGCTAGTCTTAATGCCCAACTTAAGACTAGCAAGAATGAAGTTGATAAAATAAAATTTGCAAGGGATGCCTACACGGTTGGTAGACACCCCTCAATTAAGGATGGGCTTGGCTTCAAGAGGGAAGCCAAGAACTTAACAAGCCATAAGGCTCCCGTCTTCGTCAAGGAGAAAGGGAAGGCCCCTATGGCTAATAGTGCTAAAAAGAACCATGCTTTCTTATACCATGATAGGAGACATGCTAGAAATGTTTATAATGATTTTGATTCACATGTTTATGATTCTCATGCCATGTTTGCCTCTAGTTCCTCTCATAAGCATGATAGAAATATGAGTAGGAGAAATGTTGCGCATATGCCTAGGAAAAATATTGCTCATGTGCCTAGAAAGAATGTTATTCATGCTCCTAAGAAAGTAGTGAATGAACCTTCTACCATTTATTATGCTTGTAATGCTCCCTTTGCTATTTGTAGAAAGGGAAAGAAGGTTGTTGCTAGGAAATTAGGGGCTAGATGCAAGGGAGATAAATCTTGCATTTGGGTCCCTAAAGATATTTGTGCTAACCTTGCAGGACCCAACATGAGTTGGGTACCTAAGACCCAAGCCTAAATTTGCCTTGCAGGTTTATGCATCCGGGGGTTCAAGCTGGATTATCGACAGCGGATGCACAAACCATATGACGGGGGAGAAGAAGATGTTCACCTCCTACGTCAAGAATAAGGATTCCCAAGATTCAATTATATTCGGTGATGGGAATCAAGGCAAGGTAAAAGGGTTAGGTAAAATTGCAATTTCTAATGAGCATTCTATCTCAAATGTATTCTTAGTGGAGAGTCTTGGGTATAATTTGCTATCTGTTAGTCAATTATGTCAAATGGGATATAATTGTTTATTTACAAATGTAGATGTGTCTGTCTTTAGAAGATGTGATGGTTCACTAGCTTTTAAGGGTGTACTAGACGGCAAGCTTTATTTAGTTGACTTTGCAAAAGAAGAGGCCGGTCTAGATGCATGCTTAATGGCTAAGACTTGCATGGGCTGGCTGTGGCATCGCCGCTTAGCACATGTGGGGATGAAGAACCTCCACAAGCTTCTAAAGGGAGAACACGTGATAGGTCTAACAAATGTTTATTTCGAAAAAGATAGACCTTGTGCAGCTTGTCAGGCAGGTAAACAAGTAGGAGGAGCACATCACAGCAAGAATGTGATGACCACGTCAAGACCTCTGGAGCTGCTGCATATGGACCTCTTCGGACCCGTCGCCTATCTAAGCATAGGAGGAAGTAAGTATGGTTTAGTTATTGTTGATGACTTTTCCCGCTTCACTTGGGTGTTCTTTTTGCAGGATAAGTCTGAAACCCAAGGGACCCTCAAGCGCTTCCTCAGGAGAGCTCAAAATGAGTTTGAGCTCAAGGTGAAGAAGATTAGGAGCGACAATGGGTCCGAGTTCAAGAACCTTCAAGTGGAGGAGTTTCTTGAGGAGGAAGGGATCAAGCACGAGTTCTCCGCTCCCTACACACCACAGCAAAATGGTGTGGTAGAGAGGAAGAACAGGACGCTAATCGATATGGCGAGGACGATGCTTGGAGAGTTCAAGACCCCCGAGTGCTTTTGGTCGGAAGCCGTGAACACGGCTTGCCACGCCATCAACAGGGTCTACCTTCACCGCCTCCTCAAGAAGACGTCATATGAGCTACTAACCGGTAACAAACCCAATGTATCTTACTTTCGTGTTTTTGGGAGCAAGTGCTACATTCTAGTGAAGAAGGGTAGAAATTCTAAGTTTGCTCCCAAAGCTGTAGAAGGGTTTTTATTAGGTTATGATTCAAATACAAAGGCGTATAGAGTCTTCAACAAATCATCGGGTTTGGTTGAAGTCTCTAGCGACGTTGTATTTGATGAGACTAATGGCTCTCCAAGAGAGCAAGTTGTTGATTGTGATGATGTAGATGAAGAAGATGTTCCGACGGCCGCTATACGAACCATGGCGATTGGAGACATTCGGCCACAGGAACAGGATGAACGAGATCAACCTTCTTCCTCAACGACTGTGCAACCCCCAACTCAAGACGATGAACAGGTTCATCAAAAGGAGGCGTGTGATCAAGGGGGAGCACAAGACGATCATGTGATGGAGAAAGAAGCGCAACCGGCACCTCCAACCCAAGTTCGAGCGATGATTCAAAGAGATCATCCCGTCGACCAAATTCTGGGTGACATTAGCAAGGGAGTAACTACTCGGTCTCGATTAGTTAATTTTTGTGAACATTACTCCTTTGTCTCCTCTATTGAGCCTTTCAGGGTAGAGGAGGCCCTGCTAGATCCGGATTGGGTGTTGGCCATGCAGGAGGAACTCAACAACTTCAAGCGCAATGAAGTTTGGACGCTGGTGCCTCGTCCCAAGCAAAATGTTGTGGGAACCAAGTGGGTGTTCCGCAACAAACAGGACGAGCACGGAGTTGTGACAAGGAACAAGGCTCGACTTGTGGCAAAAGGTTATGCCCAAGTCGCAGGTTTGGACTTTGAGGAGACTTTTGCTCCTGTGGCTAGGCTAGAATCCATTCGCATCTTGCTAGCATATGCCGCTCACCATTCTTTCAGGTTGTACCAAATGGATGTGAAGAGCGCGTTCCTCAACGGGCCAATAAAGGAGGAAGTGTACGTGGAGCAACCCCCTGGCTTCGAGGATGAGCGGTACCCCGACCACGTGTGTAAGCTCTCTAAGGCGCTCTATGGACTTAAACAAGCCCCAAGAGCATGGTATGAATGCCTTAGAGATTTCTTACTTGCTAATGCTTTCAAGGTTGGGAAAGCCGATCCAACTCTTTTCACTAAGACTTGTAATGGTGATTTGTTTGTGTGCCAAATTTATGTCGATGACATAATATTTGGTTCTACTAATCAAAAGTCTTGTGAAGAGTTTAGCAGGGTGATGACGCAGAAATTCGAGATGTCGATGATGGGCGAGTTGAACTACTTCCTTGGGTTCCAAGTGAAGCAACTCAAGGACGGCACCTTCATCTCCCAAACGAAGTACACGCAAGATCTGCTGAAGCGGTTTGGGATGAAGGACGCCAAGCCCGCAAAGACTCCGATGGGAACCGACGGACACACCGACCTCAACAAAGGAGGTAAGTCCGTTGATCAAAAAGCATACCGGTCAATGATAGGATCTCTACTTTATTTATGTGCTAGTAGACCGGATATTATGCTTAGCGTATGCATGTGTGCTAGATTTCAATCCGATCCTAAGGAGTGTCACTTGGTGGCGGTGAAGCGAATTCTTAGATATTTAGTCGCTACGCCTTGCTTCGGGATCTGGTATCCAAAGGGGTCTAACTTTGACTTGATTGGGTACTCAGATTCCGACTATGCTGGATGTAAGGTCGATAGGAAGAGTACATCGGGGACGTGCCAATTCTTAGGAAGGTCCCTGGTGTCATGGAACTCTAAGAAACAAACCTCCGTTGCCCTATCCACCGCTGAGGCCGAGTACGTTGCCGCAGGTCAGTGTTGCGCGCAACTACTTTGGATGAGGCAAACCCTCAGGGACTTTGGCTACAATCTGAGCAAAGTCCCACTCCTATGTGATAATGAGAGTGCTATCCGAATAGCGGAAAATCCTGTTGAGCACAGCCGCACAAAGCACATTGACATCCGGCATCACTTTCTGAGAGACCACCAGCAAAAGGGAGATATCGAAGTGTTTTATGTTAGCACCGAGAACCAGCTAGCCGATATCTTTACCAAGCCTTTAGATGAGAAGACCTTTTGCAGGCTGCGTAGTGAGCTAAATGTCTTAGATTCGCGGAACTTGGATTGAATTGTAGCATACATGTATTTATGCCTTTGATTATGTTCATTCTGCATTTTGTTGCTTATTATGGTGCTCAAGTTGTACAAACACTCCCTGGACCTCACAAGTCCGTTGCAATGTGATGCACATGTTTAGGGGGCGATGTGTTACAACTTGACCCTTTGAGACTAACCATATGTTTGAGTTTGCTTGTGTTAGTCACAAAGGAGAATTGAAAGGGAAAAGGTGGACTTGGATCATGCACGACTTCCACTGCACTCCGATGAGAGGGTAACTTATTCCAAGTCCATCTCTGAACTCTTATTGCCATTTGCTCTTAATTGAAGATTTTGGTGAGGCAATGGGGTTAAAGGGCCACAATTGATCCCGTTTTGGTGCTTGATGCCAAAGGGGGAGAAAATAAAGGCCAAAGCAATAAATGGATCAGCTACCACTTGAGAGATTTTGAAAATAGTAGAATAGAGTTTTTTGGTTTGTCAAAATTCTTAAGTTGTCTCTCTTGTCAAAAGTTGGCTTCTTGCGGGGAGAAGTATTGATTATGGGAAAAAGGGGGAGTTTTTGAAATCCTTGATCAATCTCCTTTTGAATGACTCTCTTTATGCTTAAACATGTGTGTTTAACTTAGAGATAGAGATTTGTGTTTGATTTGCAAAAACAAACCAAGTGGTGGCAAAGGATGATCCATATATGCCAAAATTGATTCAAAATAAATTTAAGTGTTATTTGAATTGAGTTTGCACTTGTTCTAGTGGCTTTATGTTGTGTTGGCATAAATCACCAAAAAGGGGGAGATTGAAAGGGAAATGTGCCATTGGGCCATTTCTAAGTATTTTGGTGATTGAGTGCCAACACATGTGCTTAATTGTGAATTTATGTACATGGATGAACAAGGTGCAAATCATGAGATAAAGGTATGTTTCTAAGCCTTAGTACATTTGTTTTGTGGACTAACATATTTGTCTAAGTGTTAGAAACAGAAAGAAGAAAAAGAGAAAAGGGGAGAGAATGACTTGGCTGTGTGCAGCCAAGTCCCAGCTCGGTCTGGAGCACCGGACTGTCCGGTGTGCACCGGACAGTGTCCGGTGCGCCAGGCTGACTCGGCTCGAACTGGCTGCTCTCGGGAATTCGCCGACGGCGTACGGCTAAAATTCACCGGACTGTCCGGTGTGCACCGGACTGTCCGGTGAGCCAACGGTCGGCCAGGGCCAACGGTCGGCCGCGCAATCCGCGCGGGACACGTGGCCGAGCCAACGGTCGGAAGACGGCACCGGACTGTCCGGTGTGCACCGGACTGTCCGGTGCGCCAACGGCTCTCAGATCTCCGCCGGTCTGCAACGGTCGGGAAGCGCTGGATAAGGAAAGAAATCGGTCACCGGACATGTCCGGTGTGCACCGGACTGTCCGGTGCCCCCGACGACAGAAGGCCAGGATAGCCTTCCAGAATTGCTCTCAACGGCTCCTAGCTGCCTTGGGGCTATAAAAGGAGCCCCTAGGCACATGGAGGAGACACACAAGCAACTCTTGAGCATTCTTGATCATCCACACAAGTTCTTTGCGCATTCGTTTGTGATTCTAAGTGATTCGAGCTCTGTTCTAGTGTGAACTCTGAGATAGTCATTCGAGCTCGAGTCTTGGCCGTGTGTGTGCGCTTTTGTTGTGGATTTGTGTGTGTTGCTTCCCTCCCTTACTCTGTGCTTTCTTTGTGATCATATACTTGTAAGGGCAAGAGACTCCAATTTGTGGAGATTCCTTGCAAACGGGATAGTGAAAGGAACAACAAAACACCGTGGTATTCAAGTGGGTCTTTGGACCGCTTGAGAGGGGTTGATTGCAACCCTCGTCCGTTGGGACGCCACAACGTGGAAGTAGGCAAGCATTGGCTTGGCCGAACCACGGGATAAACCACTGTGTCCCTCTGTGCTTGATTCGTGTGGTATTGTGTTTTGTTGAGACTTCACCTTAGCCACTTGGCAATAATCGTGCTAACACATAACAAGTTTCTGTGGCTTAAGTTTGAAGTTTTTACAGGATCACCTATTCACCCCCCCCCCTCTAGGTGCTCTCAGAAAATGAGAAGTTCAATTCTCTTTTACACCAAATTGGCGTCACCCACCTTGTTTCCTGGTCACACGCCCATTAACAAAATGGTGTTGTTGAATGAAAGCACCGACATATTGTCGAGATGGGTCTTTCACTGGTTGCTACGGCATCCATGCCACTAAACTGTTAGGATCAGGCTTTACTCACTGTTGTGTACCTTATTAATCAAACTCCAACCAAACTACTACAACCTGGCACTCCTCTTCATTGTCTTTTGGTTGTCACTCCTGATTACTCCAATCTTTACATATTCGGATGTGCATGTTGGCCCAACCTACGGCCATACAATTCCCACAAACTTCAATACTATTCCTTACAATGTGTCTTTCTTGGTTACAATAACTTGCACAAATGCTATAAGTGCTTAGATATATCCACCGAACGAGTCTATATTAACCGTGAGGTTATTTTTTTAGGAGACTCTTTCCTTTCTCTACCCTGCACTCCACTACCGGTGTAAATACACATATGAAATTTTATTGCTTCCCAAACAAGATTCAATCCATACAAATTCACTTGGGTTAATGATCCATTAGGACTAAGTTTATTTCCTATACATAAGTGGTCTAACAAATTTTGCAGTCACAGAAGATCCCAAGAACTGAATCCACATCGGCTTCCTCCCAGGTTTCGTCAGCTAACACACCTGTGTCTTCTCTAGTGGGATCTACGCCGATGCTAATAGCTCCTTATGATGTGCAAGACACAGTCTCTCTGGCCTTGTTGCATGGCAGCCTATCTCCACCAGTGTCTGACAACATGACAGGACTAGCCCCTACAACGATTCTAGCACAGACGTCTGCACCTACAACTGCTAAGGAATCTATACACTCGACCTCGGCACCTACGCCCACTCTCCACACACCTGACTATAGTCTGGTATTTGCTACCCTAAAATATTCTTTGATGGCACCATACAGTATGGTCTTGAATCTATGTCCAATATTGAGCCTCCTAAGTGGCATTATCTGAACCCCATTGGAAAGTTGCAACGAATTCTGAATTTTTTTCTTTAGTCAACCAAAGGAGTCAATATCTAGGCCTCATACATGGGAAAATATTAGCTTCAAAGGAGCTTTAGAACGACTTGTAGACGTAGGATATGGTAGCTGATGTGCCTTGACATGAAAGCAAGCATCACATATTGCATCTTTATTGTCTAAAGAAGAACATAGAATTAATATTGTTTTGCCTATTGGCTCGAAATATAATCTCGCTAGAGGGGTGCCCTAATATGTGATGCATTGATCAGGAGTCGGCTTGACTGTTGGAAGAAGGAGCTTCTGAGCATGTGGCGATAAGTGAGGCAAAGGATACAAACCAGCCTACATGGTTCGCGCGGCAGGACCTTCTTAGTTACCTGGTCCTTGATCAGGAAAAATTAGTATTTAATTCAATGAAGATGTTATTATCAAGAGTGAATTTATGAATAGAGATGAGTTGTTTTTGTGTATGAGGAACATAAATAACATTATTAAGATGGAGAGTCGAGAGGAGGCGGGTATAACATATTCACCAATTTGGTTAATATTTGTACCTGCTCCATTTGCTGCACTGACTTGATCAAGACCATTGTAACACTCATGAGTGGTTAGTTGTTCTAACTCGTCGGTAATGTGGTATATAGCTCCAGTATCTAGGTACTAATTAGGATCATTTTGTTGAGCATTGGTGACTGCAGCAGCAACACAAGGATGGGGAACAAAATCTTCATCAAACATGTGCCACTCCCGATTACTCCAATCTTCGAATATTCGGATGTGCATGTTGGCCCAACCTACGGCCATACAATTCCCACAAACTTCAATATCATTCCTTACAATGTGTCTTTCTTGGTTACAATAACTTGCACAAAGGTTATAAGTGCTTAGATATATCCACCAAACGAGTCTACATTAGTCGTGATGATGTTTTTGATGAGGCTCTCTTTCCTTTCTCTGTCGTGCACTCCACTACTGATGCTAAGTACACATCTAAAATTTTATTACTTGCTAAATATGATCCAATCCATACAGATTCACTTAGGGTTAATGATTCATTAGTACCAAGTTTATTTCCTATGCATGTGTGGTCTAACGAATTTTTGCAGCCATAGAAGATCCTAGGAACCCAATTATCCATGTCGTCTTCCTCCCAGGTGCCGTCAGGTGACATGCTTGTGTCTTCTCCAGCGGGATCTATGCAGACGCCGATAGAACCTCACGACGTGTGGGGCATGGCTGCTCCAACCTTGCCATGGTGCCATCAAAGAATATTTTGGGACAGCGAATACCAAAATGAAGTCGGGTGCACAGAGTAATGGGCGCAGGTACTAGGGATGATGACGTCGGATGTGCAGATTCCAAAGCAGTTGCATATGTAGAAGTCTATGCTAGAATAATTGATTCCAAATGGGTTTACAAAATTAAACACATGGCAGGTGACTCAATTGATGTAATACCCAATTTGTAATTTGCAAAAACGAATATCAAAGGGAGAAACAAGTTCACTTTATCTATGTGAGAATTTAAACTTTTGTGCCATCACATGTGAACACCATATTTTAAAACCCATAATTATAAAAATATATGCCACTAAATCATTGCATCATGCTGAGATTTTTATTTTGTGTGCATTTTGTGACAATATAATAATCATTTCAAAAAGGAATAATATGGGAATATAGTAACGAGATGAGAATTGGAGTTTAACCCAAAGGCACAATGTATAGAATTGGAAATAAGAAAGAAAGAAAGAAATATTATACAACACAAAATAAAGTTAAAAATAAATAAATTCATCACACTTTTAGGTATGTCCAAATTGTACTATTAATCTGAGAGTGAATTTTCCACAAGTTGAAATTTAATTTGAATTGGGATTTGAATTTGGAAAAATAAGAAGAGAAAATAGGAAAAAATGAAAAGGGAATTTCTGGTGACCTGGGCCAAATCTCCCCTGGCCTCAGCCCATCAGGCCCTTTCTCCCACCGCGGCCCAGCACCATTCACCTAGCCCGCGCTAATTTCACTGACTGGTGGGGCCCGCTGGCCGACCACACCATTCGTGCGCGCCTTGCGCGGACCGTGACAACTGCCATGTGGGCCCAGATTGTCAGGAGCGTCTTCCCAACGGAATTCGCTGGTCTCCCGTCGTGGATCTCGCGTGGGAGACTTGACCACCGCCCGACCCTTTCGCCAAGCTATCCACGACCGGGTCCGTGTGCGCCTCTGAGCATGGGCGCGCGGAGCCCCTGAATGCGGGACCCACGGGTCGTCTTCCACCTCCGCGGGCACAGACTCCATTCCGGTCCACAGGGGAGGGAGAAGAAATCGCAACAACACGACCGAAGCTCACGGGCGGTTGGAATCGATCGTCGTCACACGCTAGCCACCCCATCCGCACCCTGTGTATAAAAACCATGGCCGCTAGCTCCCTCCGGTGTGCGCGCTTATCTCAACCTCGCCAAAATCTCCTTGCCACCATTGCCGTTGGGCAAATCTGTGGTGCCGCGGCTGTGTACCCTCGCGGCATCTGTCAATCGACCACGGGGCGCTCCGCCGGAGCATGGGAGACCTTCGTGGAGCCTCGTCAGGCGTGGTGATCGACTTTGACCTGCTGAATTTCTCGCCGAGGTTGGAAGATCCGCCGTGCGTCGTGGGTGGCTTCATTCGGCTCCCATCTCTGGTGAGTAAACACCACACCACGTTCGCTCGTCCCTTACTAATGCGTAGCACCCAACAGAATCGTGTTTAGGGCGCTAGAACCGAGGGTTCCGGATGGCCGGCGATGGCGCCGCCGCGCCCCTATGTGGCGCCGCCGTCGGGACAGCCTGGGATTGGGGAGCTGATCGCGGCCCGTCGATCGAATGATCGATGGCTCAGATTAGAAGTAGGAAACGTTTCGGGTCGGCAAATCTGCACCGTACGATCTAAACCAAGGGCGGTGATTGAAACTTACCTCCATTAAACCCTGACCGCAGATCCCAGATCCAAGGGTAAATTAGTGCGTACCGATTCGATCTCGGGTGAGTTTGATCTGTGCCATAGACTCCTAATCCGACGGCCGTGATCGCAAGATACCCCTTCGCGGCGCGCG
The DNA here is from genome assembly GCA_029449295.1 of Zea luxurians. NCBI lineage: Eukaryota > Viridiplantae > Streptophyta > Magnoliopsida > Poales > Poaceae > Zea > Zea luxurians. Next base: position 99,800,562 of record JAOPSE010000006.1, on the reverse strand, counting down.
TTTTGCTTAAGAGACCCTAGGTTTACTTGAAATAGAACCCGCCGTCCTTGGGCGCTGTTCACTGTGTCTGGGCTATTTTGCGCCAGGGCCCCTGCTTTCTATATAAATTGAGGCACAGTCCAGGAATTAAATAAAACCAGAAAAATAGATTTAGAAATTGATTTTGAGTATAAAAATAATTATAAAACTTGGGTAATTCATAGAAAATTCATACTAACTCCTTTTTAGTCCATTCCAGTTCCTATAATTTTGTAATATTATGGTTTATCATCTAGTACCACTGTTTTTACATGAATGTTGCAATAAAAATTTTATCCTAATTAATCTTGTACAAAACACATGGAATCTTCAGAAAATCATAACTCCTTCGTTTTAACTCCGATTTAATCCGTTCAAGTTGCGTTAGTCTCGTAGCAACGTGTAGATCATTATTATTCAGTTTGTTCTTATGATTGGTGTGATGTTAATTTTATCTATACCATGTTTGTTTGTATTGCCACGACTAGCGCGAGGACACGTGTCATCTGAGCAAGTTGGTACCTAGAATCTCAAGTGCCAGGCAAGTTGTGCCCTTGATTCACTTTTGTTACCCAATAAGGTTCTTTATAATCATTTACCATGCATAGGTTTAATTTTGATGGGACCCGATAGGTCACCCTAGATTGTTTATCTCATTACCTTGACTACCCCTGAATCACTTGGGTAGTTTATGCTATTGCTTTACGTGGTTTTTGGGTTAATATTTCATTATATCCATGTTCCAGTTATTTTGTTATTCTATTTATGTTCATGTCAAGATCATTATGTTATTGTTAATTGGAACATGGAGCTTAACTTGAGAACCACGTGCCACCACAAGGGAGGAATGGGACCCCTTGGCTGACTAATTAGGAAAGCTAGTGGAAGACTACCTTACCCGAAAGGGGCAAGGGCAGTAGGGGAGTGGTCAGTGTAGGGAGGTCCCTGGTTGATTTTGCTGCGATGGCGGTCAGCCAGGAACCCTGCATTGGAACTTCCTATAAACTGTAGCGGGTTTTCGGAAGCTAGTGGAACTTTGTAAAGGCCTCGTAGTGGATCCCTAGCCATTCACCTTGGTAGTGTCTAAGGGCCTAGCTAACCCTGGCGACATGGGAAACACGACTTGTGGGTAAAGGGTACAACCTCTGCAGAGTGTAAAACTGGTATACTAGCCGAGCTCACGGTCATGAGCGGCTCAGGACTCTCCGATGATTAAATTATGGGACTTAAACTCAATTTGTCATTTGCATTTGCATGGGATTTGTTATTAATTTTGTTCTATTATATCATTATGGTTTGGTATTCACTTACACTTAGTAACTGCTAATAAAATTTTGACCAACTTTAAAAGCAATGCTCAGCTTTAACCATTCCCTTTGGTAAGCCTTACACTTCATGAACTCCCACCTTTGTGAGTTCATGTTCACATTATTCCCCACAACTTGTTGAGCGATGAACATGTGTGAGCTCACCCTTGCTGTCTCACACCCCCCCACAGGAGAAGAACTGGTGGTTCAGGAGGAGCCACAAGGCGAGGAGTATGATCTGATCTAGGTGGCGTTTCTCAGTCGGCATTGGCGTCGACGATCCTTAGTTCGTTTTATATTTATTCTTTTATTTTGTAAGTCTTCCGCTATGTAATAAGTACTCTGATGTTTTATGACATTTATCTCTATACACTCTGCTATTATATATGTTGTCTTCTTGGCGCATGTATGAGATGCACCCGGCTTTGTTCTTTAAAACCGGGTGTTACAGAAGTGGTATCAGAGGAAATGTTGACTGTAGGACGAGACCTAGATAGAAATGGACAAACCCTTACCTACTTATCTTACTCTGAGTCATTCTATACTTATCTTATCTTGATCCTGTCTCACCTTTTGCTGTCATACTCTGATCATTCTTACCTTTTCTACTCTAAGACAAGATGGATTTCACACTTTGGAATCCTACATTTTTGACTTTTCTAAGAGATAGGAGGCCTAAGAAAAAAATCAAAACTATTTTCTCTATTAAAAATGTTGGTTGATTGTTTTGATGATCAATGCCTGATTTGCTTCTTTGATTGATTGAAGTATTATATATGGACATCTTAGTAAGTACCACTATAAAGGTATTGTATTAGCTTTAGTAGGTGACACACTAATCTACTTAGCTAATAAATCCCCCGCAGTAACATTTCTGTAACACCCGGATTTTAGGGGTCCAAAACCCGGGGTTAACAAAAACACCAGGTATGCTGGGACCAAGTCTCATACATATGATGTATAGTGGCACAGGATCGAATGTCACATCTTTATACATAACAGGAGTTCTATACAAAATAAATAATTACATTATAAGGAGACAATGGTCCAGCAACCCAAAGTTGACTGGGAGACGACGACCTAGACCACTCACGAACTCAACACAGCATCCTCCATGAGCATCATCCTGCAGTACCTGGTCTTGACCTGTGGTGTATGTGAGACAGCAAGAGTGAGCTCACATACGTTCATCGCTCAACAAGTTGTGGGGAATAATGTGCATGAACTCGCCAAAGGTGGGAGCTCACGTGAAGTGTAAGGCTTACCAAAGAAGATGGTTAGAGCTGAGCATTGCTTTTAAAGTTGGTCAAAATTTTATTAGCAATTACTAAGTATAAGTAAATACCAAACCCAATTAAGTAATAGAACAAAAGTAACAACAACTTCTCCTGCGATGCAATGCATATGACAAATTGAGTTTAATTCCATAATTTAATCATGTGAGTGTCCGAGCTGCTCATGACCGTGAGCACGGCTAGTATACCAGTTTTACACTCTGCAGAGGTTGCGCATCTTTACCCACAAGTCGTGTTACCCATCTGCCACGGAGTTGATCAGACTCCATACACCTCTACCTAGGAAGCGAGGCAGGGTACCACTACGAGGCCTTTACAAAGTTCCACTAGCTTCAGAAAACCCGCTACAGTTTATAGGAAGATCCAGTGCAGGAATCCCTTGCAGGACCGCCATCGCAGCAAAATCCTCCCGAGGGCCTCCCTACACTGACCTCTCCCCTACTGCCCTTGCCCCTTTCGGGTAAGGTAGTCTTCCACTAGCTTTCCTAATTAATCAGCCAAGGGCGTCCCATTCCACCCTTGTGGTAGCACTGTTTTCCCGGGTGGTTCTCCATGTTCCAATTAACATAATGATCTTAACATGAACCATAAATAACAACTGATAACAAAAGTATAATCATGAATGGTGTATCTCCATACCCAAAACCACATATAGCACTAGCAAGTACTACCCAGAAAGTTCAGTGGTAAACAAGGTATAAAGATAGACAAACTAGGGTAACCTATTGGGTCCCATCAAAATTAACCTATGCAGATCATTATGATTAATTAGAACATGAGTAGGTGAAAAGAAGTGATCAAGGGCACAACTTGCCTGGGCCTTGAGATTCCAGGTACCAGGATGATCTTCAGGTGACACGTGACCTCACTGCTAGTCGTAGCAATTCAAACAAACAGTGTATAGGCAAAATTAACATTACACCAAACATGTATGCCAAAATACATATTAATAATCTACATATTAAAATAAGATCACAGGAAAAAGAATTAGTAATTTTGGAGTTATAGGTTTTAAGTTATGAATTTTCAAAGGTTTAATGTGATTAAAATATGATTAAATGATAAATAAATTTTCTGACAGAGTTCATGTCAAAACAGTGATTCTAAATGATAGAGAATATTATTACAAAATTTTAGAAACTGGAATGGTTCAATTTGGAGCTAAAATGAATTTTCTATGAATTTATAAAGTTTTAGTAATTATTTTCATATTAAAAATCTATTTATAAATTATTTTCTCTGATTTTACACTGCTTTGGACTGGGCCTCAATTTAACAGAAGCACAAGGGGCTCGGCGCAAGAATTCCCAGACACAGAGAACAGTCGCCCAGGGACGGCGGGTTGATTCACTGAAACCCGAGGGTCTCCTTTAGAAAACTTCTCAGTCGAAGGGGTATCGTCTAATCCTGGCTGTTGGATCTGAAGCCTGTGGTTCAGATTAGATGGACTCTATAACAAACCGGTACGCAATAACGGACCGTCGGATCAAAGATCGACGTCCACCATTTAATGAAGACGCGATCTAATCCTACGCGCACGATTACGATCCAAGGGCTGGAATCCAACCAATCCGCACGGTCCAACCCACACCGTCCAGTGGCCATCCAACGGCCCGAGGATCGCCCCCAACCCAACCGAGCCGCGCGGCGGCGCTACACCCAACCGCGGCGGAGGGTTGGCCGGAGTTCCGCCATCCGGCGTGCCAGTGCCCCAATTTACAATCCTATACGCGCTACACGATACTGAGATCAAGGCGAATTGGTCAAGGGCATACTTACCTATAGTTCGGACGCCGAGGTATCCCGACCACGGGCGGGGGCGGATTCATGGCGGCCCTCGAACGACGGCGAGGAATTGCGGCATAGTTGGCATCCATTCGCCCCCGGAAGGTCCCCATGCACCATCAGTGTGTCACTCCGAAGCGCCCTGGCCCAGATTCGAGGTCGCGTTGGTGATGCAACCTCGGGTCGACCGCGGCGGCCTCCATGGTGGATCCGCGATGGAGTTTGCACGACGGCGAGCGATTCGTCGACGATGACAGGCGAATCCTCCCTGAAGGCGCGACGTACGGCATCCCCTAGCATCGTTGAAGCTCCAACGTCGCCGAGCTAGCAGAGAGCAGCAGCACGAACGTGGGTCGACGAACGCGGCGCTGCACTCCCTCCCCTATCCAACGGCGATGGTGGCTACGGCGCTTGTGCAAAGGAGGTGGGCGCAGGCGTATGAGACAGGAGGGGCGACAGCCGGCTTTTTATGGCCCGAGGAGCTACGATTCCGACCGGAATCCACGGTGGCCAGCCCGGGATCGGCGTTCATGCGAGCGACGATTTCGCGACATTCTGTTGTGGAGCTTGCGTGGGAGACGAGACTGACGACGGGGCCCCACGCGACAGCCAGATGAGCTACACGCGCGCGAGTGGACGAGGAATAGCTGAGTCGTGCGATGGAGAGGCTGCCAGGGAGTCCCCACATGTCGGCGCCGGGTTAAGAATGGGCTGGCGCGCGCGCGAGAGTATGATAGGTGGGACCCGCGTGTCGGCGCCAATTCCAGGTTGGGCTGAACGGAGGGGTTGGTTAAATGGGCCGAGAGGGAGTGGAGAGCTGGGCCAAGGGCGCCAGAATCGGCCCAGGTGGTCTTTTCTCTTTTTCTTTTTCTAATTTTCTGTTTGTATTCCATTTTGAATTCACTTTGAACTCAAATTTGAATTCCTTGTTTGAGTTTCAAATTCCAAGAGCCAAATATTCCTTAATGTGAATATAACTTTAGTGTTTTAAAATATTATGATTCATTCTCTTCCCTTTTACTCATGGGGGAATAAAAGGGTTTTATGAACTTTTCCTTTCTCATTTTTTTTATACTCTTATCCATGTTATTATTTTATTAAGTGCACAAACAAAAACTCTAATAGGATGCACTTTATTTTATTTTTGTATCATTTGTTTTTAATCAAGTACTATTAATTATATGTGCTCTTTTTATGATGCAAATAAGGCACATAAAATGAGAAGATCTCTCTATATTCTTTATTTAGAATTTTGAGTATTACAAATTTCTCGTAATTACTCGCCTTGTCTACAATTCTTCCTTTCTTACCCTGTATTTCTAACCCAGATGGGCTACCCCTATAGTGTTAGAAGAGAGCACTATAGACATGATCTTTGGTATGTCATGGTTAAGAAAGGCAAAGACAGTTTATATACTATGCTAAAGGAACCGTAGAACTCACCAGTTCCAAAGGACAAAGATTTGAAGTTGAAGTTGCAGTAACTACCACCATCAGATTAGTGGCATTCTTAGTAGATAAGGAGTTTGTGGGTGGCAACATCCGTGCAGTTAGGGATTTACCGGATGTCTTTCCAAAGGAGTTACCAGGGATGCCACCATATACTATTTCTAAACGGCCATATAGGATGTCCTTAGATGAACTAAAGGAACTTAAGAAGCAGTTAACAGAGTTACAAGAGGCTGGGTACATTCATTCGGATTCTTCACCTTGTGGAGCGCTGGTTCTATTTGTACAAAAGAAAGAAGAATCGCAAGGGATGTGCGTGGATTATAGGTCCCTTAACAATGTCACTATGAAGAACAAGTGTCCATTACCCCGCATTGAGGATTTATTTAATTGGATGAGAGGTGCAAGAGTATTCTCGAAGACTGATCTCCGACCCGGTTACCATCAAATGAAGATTAGGCCATCGGATATTCTCAAGACAATTTTATCGACCTGATATGGATTATAAGAGTTCACCGTTATGTCATTTGGACCAACTAATGCACCAACCTATTTTATGGATCTGAAGAATAAGGTGCATGATCTGGACAGATTCGTCGTGGTTTTCATCGACGATATTTTTATTTATTCCAAGAGTGAGAGTGAACATGAGGAACATCTGAGATTGGTGCTACAGAAGCTACGAGACAATTGACGCTACGCCAAGTATAGCAAATGCGAGTTTTGGATTGACAAGGTGCCATTTCTTGGACATATCATTTCTAATGAAGGAATATCAGTGGATCCTGCTAAAGTTAATGAGATAGTGGCGTGGAGCATACCCACTACAATTATGGAGATTCAGAGTTCTGGGGACTTGCAGGATATTATCGGAGATTTACTGAAGGATTTTCTAAGATTGCTAAGCCTATGACTTCGCTTTTGGAGAAAGGAAAAGAATTTAAGTGGGACGAGAAGTGTCAAGACAGCTTTGATCTATTGAAGAAGAGGTTGATGTCGCCACCAGTATTGGTTATGCCAGACCTACAGAAGGGATTTGACATCTATTGCGATGCATGTGGCCAAGGCTTAAGATGTGTGCTCATGCAAGAAGGACATGTGACCGACTACGCGTCTTGACAGTTGCGGAAACAAGAGTTGAACTACCCCACTCATGACTTAGAACTGGCAGCCATTGTGCATGCGCTTAAGATTTGGACATTATATCATGGGAACCAAGTGTCAAGAATATACGGACCATAAGAGTTTGAAGTATATATTCACTCAGAAGGATCTCAACCTTAGGCAACGCCGTTGGTTGGAGCTTATTAAGGATTATGATTTGGAGATTCACTATCACCCGGGCAAGGCAAATTTGGTTGCAGATGCCTTGAGTCGAAAGGAGCATGTTCATTCAGCTATTGTTGCCCAGCTACCCGAGGAGATTGTTGAGGATTTCAGGAGACTTAACCTGGGGATAGTTGCTCATACTGAAGGAGTTACTATTGATGTGGAACCTACTTTGGAGCAAGAGATCCGCAAAGGACAAATTGGTGATGCTAAGATACAAGAGATTAAGGATCTGATTACTGAAGATCGAGTTCCGGAATTTACGGAAGATGAGCAAGGTGCCATATGATTCAAGGACAAGATATGTGTCCCCGAGATTGAAAGCCTTCGTGAGACTATTTTAAAGGAAGCCCATGACTCGGATTGTGTGTTTACATGGAGTACCAAAGAAGATCGTTTTGGATAAGAGGATCACAGTTTACCCCCAGAATTTTGGAAAAGTTTTCATGAGAATACGGATGCGAAGTTGAATTTTAGTTTGGCCTACCTCAGACTGATGGACTGACCGAAAGGACTAACCAAGTACTGGAAGATATGTTGAGAGCTTGTGCCCTTCAGCATGGTAGTAGTTGGGACAAGAGTCTACCTTATGCTGAGTTCTCATATAATAATAGTTACCAGGCCAGTCTGAAGATGTCACTGTTTCAAGGCTCTATATGGCAGGAAATGCAGGACTCCTCTATATTGGATCAGACTAGAGGAAGACAGTTTTTTTTGGGCCCGAACTTATTCAAGAGGCAGAAGAACAAGTTTGTATAATTCGAGAGAATTTGAGGGTAGCTCAAACCAGGCAAAAGAGCTATGCTGATAATAGAAGACCATTGGAGTTTTCAGGAAGGTGACCATGTGTGCCTCAAGGTGTCACCACTTCGTGGAATGAGGAGATTTAAAATTCAAGGGCAAATTGTCCCCTCGCTTTATTGGATCATTCGGAGTTTTTAGGCAAGTTGGAGAGATGACCTATCAACTTGAGCTACCTGATAATCTATCTTATGTGCATAATGTATTTCATGTGTCTCAACTTAAGAAGTGTCTCCGTGTCCCTGAGGAACAGTTACCAATGGAAGAGCTAAGTGTTCAGGGTGATTTGACTTACACGGAGTATCCTATCAAGATTCTTGACAAATTGACTCGAGTTACAAGAAATAAAGTTATTAAGATGTGCAAAGTGCAATGGAACCATCATGGAGAAGATGAAGCTATTTGGGAGAGAGAAAAAGAGCTCTGCATAGATTTTCCCCATCTTTTCCCTAGTCCTTCCTAAATCTCGAGGACGAGATTCTTTTTAAGGGGGGTAGGATTTGTAATACCCAATTTGTAATTTGCAAAAACGAATATCAAAGGGAGAAACAAGTTCACTTTATCTATGTGGGAATTTAAACTTTTGTGCCATCACATGTGAACACCATATTTTAAAACCCATAATTATAAAAATATATGCCACTAAATCATTGCATCATGCTGAGATTTTTATTTTGTGTGCATTTTGTGACAATATAATAATCATTTCAAAAAGGAATAATATGGGAATATAGTAACGAGATGAGAATTGGAGTTTAACCTAAAGGCACAATGTATAGAATTGGAAATAAGAAAGAAAGAAAGAAATATTATACAACACAAAATAAAGTTAAAAATAAATAAATTCATCACACTTTTAGGTATGTCCAAATTGTACTATTAATCTGAGAGTGAATTTTCCACAAGTTGAAATTTAATTTGAATTGGGATTTGAATTTGGAAAAATAAGAAGAGAAAATAGGAAAAAATGAAAAGGGAATTTCTGGTGACCTGGGCCAAATCTCCCCTGGCCTCAGCCCATCAGGCCCTTTCTCCCACCGCGGCCCAGCACCATTCACCTAGCCCGCGCTAATTTCACTGACTGGTGGGGCCCGCTGGCCGACCACACCATTCGTGCGCGCCTTGCGCGGACCGTGACAACTGCCATGTGGGCCCAGATTGTCAGGAGCGTCTTCCCAACGGAATTCGCTGGTCTCCCGTCGTGGATCTCGCATGGGAGACTTGACCACCGCCCGACCCTTTTGCCAAGCTATCCACGACCGGGTCCGTGTGCGCCTCTGAGCATGGGCGCGCGGAGCCCCTGAATGCGGGACCCACGGGCCGTCTTCCACCTCCGCGGGCACAGACTCAATTCCGGTCCACAGGGGAGGGAGAAGAAATCGCAACAACACGACCGAAGCTCGCGGGCGGTTGGAATCGATCGTCGTCACGCGCTAGCCACCCCATCCGCACCCTGTGTATAAAAACCATGGCCGCTAGCTCCCTCCGGTGTGCGCGCTTATCTCAACCTCGCCAAAATCTCCTTGCCACCATTGCCGTTGGGCAAATCTGTGGTGCCGCGGCTGTGTACCCTCGCGGCATCTGTCAATCGACCACGGGGCGCTCCGCCGGAGCACGGGAGACCTTCGTGGAGCCTCGTCAGGCGTGGTGATCGACTTTGACCTGCTGAATTTCTCGCCGAGGTTGGAAGATCCGCCGTGCGTCGTGGGTGGCTTCATTCGGCTCCCATCTCTGGTGAGTAAACACCACACCACGTTTGCTCGTCCCTTACTAATGCGTAGCACCCAACAGAATCGTGTTTAGGGCGCTAGAACCGAGGGTTCCGGATGGCCGGCGATGGCGCCGCCGCGCCCCTATGTGGCGCCGCCGTCGGGACAGCCTGGGATTGGGGAGCTGATCGCGGCCCGTCGATCGAATGATCGATGGCTCAGATTAGAAGTAGGAAACGTTTCGGGTCGGCAAATCTGCACCGTACGATCTAAACCAAGGGCGGTGATTGAAACTTACCTCCATTAAACCCTGACCGCAGATCCCAGATCCAAGGGTAAATTAGTGCGTACCGATTCGATCTCGGGTGAGTTTGATCTGTGCCATAGACTCCTAATCCGACGGCCGTGATCGCAAGATACCCCTTCGCGGCGCGCGTTTTGCTTAAGAGACCCTAGGTTTACTTGAAATAGAACCCGCCGTCCTTGGGCGCTGTTCACTGTGTCTGGGCTATTTTGCGCCAGGGCCCCTGCTTTCTATATAAATTGAGGCACAGTCCAGGAATTAAATAAAACCAGAAAAATAGATTTAGAAATTGATTTTGAGTATAAAAATAATTATAAAACTTGGGTAATTCATAGAAAATTCATACTAACTCCTTTTTAGTCCATTCCAGTTCCTATAATTTTGTAATATTATGGTTTATCATCTAGTACCACTGTTTTTACATGAATGCTGCAATAAAAATTTTATCCTAATTAATCTTGTACAAAACACATGGAATCTTCAGAAAATCATAACTCCTTCGTTTTAACTCCGATTTAATCCGTTCAAGTTGCGTTAGTCTCGTAGCAACGTGTAGATCATTATTATTCAGTTTGTTCTTATGATTGGTGTGATGTTAATTTTATCTATACCATGTTTGTTTGTATTGCCACGACTAGCGCGAGGACACGTGTCATCTGAGCAAGTTGGTACCTAGAATCTCAAGTGCCAGGCAAGTTGTGCCCTTGATTCACTTTTGTTACCCAATAAGGTTCTTTATAATCATTTACCATGCATAGGTTTAATTTTGATGGGACCCGATAGGTCACCCTAGATTGTTTATCTCATTACCTTGACTACCCCTGAATCACTTGGGTAGTTTATGCTATTGCTTTACGTGGTTTTTGGGTTAATATTTCATTATATCCATGTTCCAGTTATTTTGTTATTCTATTTATGTTCATGTCAAGATCATTATGTTATTGTTAATTGGAACATGGAGCTTAACTTGAGAACCATGTGCCACCACAAGGGAGGAATGGGACCCCTTGGCTGACTAATTAGGAAAGCTAGTGGAAGACTACCTTACCCGAAAGGGGCAAGGGCAGTAGGGGAGTGGTCAGTGTAGGGAGGTCCCTGGTTGATTTTGCTGCGATGGCGGTCAGTCAGGAACCCTGCATTGGAACTTCCTATAAACTGTAGCGGGTTTTCGGAAGCTAGTGGAACTTTGTAAAGGCCTCGTAGTGGATCCCTAGCCATTCACCTTGGTAGTGTCTAAGGGCCTAGCTAACCCTGGCGACATGGGAAACACGACTTGTGGGTAAAGGGTACAACCTCTGCAGAGTGTAAAACTGGTATACTAGCCGAGCTCACGGTCATGAGCGGCTCAGGACTCTCCGATGATTAAATTATGGGACTTAAACTCAATTTGTCATTTGCATTTGCATGGGATTTGTTATTAATTTTGTTCTATTATATCATTATGGTTTGGTATTCACTTACACTTAGTAACTGCTAATAAAATTTTGACCAACTTTAAAAGCAATGCTCAGCTTTAACCATTCCCTTTGGTAAGCCTTACACTTCATGAACTCCCACCTTTGTGAGTTCATGTTCACATTATTCCCCACAACTTGTTGAGCGATGAACATGTGTGAGCTCACCCTTGCTGTCTCACACCCCCCCACAGGAGAAGAACTGGTGGTTCAGGAGGAGCCACAAGGCGAGGAGTATGATCTGATCTAGGTGGCGTTTCTCAGTCGGCATTGGCGCCGACGATCCTTAGTTCGTTTTATATTTATTCTTTTATTTTGTAAGCCTTCCGCTATGTAATAAGTACTCTGATGTTTTATGACATTTATCTCTATACACTCTGCTATTATATATGTTGTCTTCTTGGCGCATGTATGAGATGCACCCGGCTTTGTTCTTTAAAACCGGGTGTTACAATTGATCACTACTCATGATGTACGCATAAATGGTAACAACAAAAGCGACAAATTGATTGACATGCGATGTTCTCTAATCCACAAGTTCCATATAATTCATAGCAAGAATGGAAAAGGCATGGCTCAGAACAATAGTAAATCAAGAAGCATACATAACAACAAAACGGCAGTGCTCATATAACATAATGAAACATCATCGACTAGGACATGTGCTTAGATACGACAATGTCGGTGTTTCGGACCCGGGGGGTCCCTGGACCGACGAGTGAGATTGTCGCTGCGTGCCCCTGCCCAGATGGGTTGGCGCGGGATGGAACACAAGAGGTGGGACAAGCCTTATATTATCCTGCACCAGGGGTGCCACTCGTAGTAGGGGTTACAAGCACGTCGCGAGAGGGAGAGAGAGAGTGAGAGGGAGCCTGTTTGTTCGCTCCTTCCCCCGCGTGAACCCCCTCCAGGATGGCACTGGACCTCCCTTTTATAGACGCAAGGAGAGGGTCCAGACGTACAATGGGGGGTGTATCTATGCCCTAACGTGTCCGGCAGAGAGATGCCTAAGCCTTGCGTACATGCCAACGTGGCTGTCGGGGAGAGCTTGAGCCCTGTACACGTGATAGCATGGCCGTCGGAGGAGCGCCTGAGTCCTGTAGGAGCACAGCTGGCAGTGCAGCAAGGATCCTGCTGACGTCTCCTTGCTGCCGTAAGGGGCTGAGAGCCACCGGCGTCATGGTGCACGCGGGGCACCATCATTACCCGTCGCCGGGGTAAGCCAGATGGGACGCCGGTCTTGTTCCTTGTAGCCTGAGTAGGCTAGGGATAGGGTAATGATGTATCCCCTATTGGCGCGGTCGGTCCGAGCCCAAGATCGGGCGAGGCGGAGACTTCTCTTGAGGTCAAGGCCGGGGTCGGGCGAGGACGCGATTCCTCCCGAGACCGAGGTCGAGGCTGAGTCCGGGGGTCAGGCGAGGCGGAGACCTCCTCCCGAGGCCGGAGCCTGAGGTCGGGCGAGGCGGAGCTTCCTATTGCACCCGAGGCCGAACTCGGTGGTTGATCGTGACTTGTTGTCAGGCTTCGCCTGGGTGGTTGGCACGGCAGTCGGAGCGGGGCGAGCGGCGCTGTTTTCCTGTCATATCGGACAGTAAAAGAGAGGGGCGAAGTGAATGCGGTCACTTTGGCCTGGCCGACTGAGGCGCGTGTGTCAGGATACGGCGTCAGGCGTCCCCTGCATTGAATGTGCCTGCGAAGCGGTCGGTTGCTGAGGCGGTCCGGCCAAGGTTGCTTCACAACGAAGCCTGCCCGAGTCGGGCTTCGGGAGAGCGGAGGAGGCGTCCGCTGCCTGAGGAGGCCCTCGGGCAAGGCATGAACTTGTCTGGGACTACTGCTCCAGCCCGAGGCTGGGCTCGGGTGAGATCGCGTCCCTTGGGTAAACGAAGCCTTGACTTGAACCGCGCCCGTCAGTGGGTGTGAGGGTGTTTACCAGCCGCGATTAGGAGTGTTGGGGGTACCCCTAATTATGGTACCTAACAGTAGCCCCCGAGCCTCGAAGGGAGTGTTGGTACTCGCTTGGAGGCTTTTGCCGCATTTTCGGTGAGGGGACCGGCCTTTCTCGGTTTTTGCTCTGTTCTAGTGGGTGCGCGCGAGCGCACCCGCCGGGTGTAGCCCCCGAGGCCTCGGAGGAGTGGTTTGACTCCTCTGAGGTCTGAATGCCTTTCGTGGTGCCTCGGTCGGTCTGATCGTTCCCTCATGCGGCTTGGCCGTAGCTCAGGTGCATGGTTAGGTTCCAAGTTATCAAGCTGGTAGGTTGACGCTGTCAACAGTTTGGCCGTAGCCAGGTGCGAGAGCAGCCCCCAAGCCTCTGCACGGAGCGAGAGGACGATCAAGGACTTTCCCGACTTTTATCATACGCCCCTGCGTCGCCTTTCCGCAAGGAGGAGGGGGGCAAAGCGCCATTGTCGGGGACCATAATTAGGGGTACCCTCAAGACGCCTAATTCTCAGCTGGTAACCCCCATCAGCATAAAGCTGCAGAGGCCTGATGGGTGCGATTAAGTCAGGGATCAGTCCATACGAGCGACTCGATCACGCCTCGCCCGAGCCTAGCCTCGGGCAAGGGCAGCCGACCCCGAGGGGTTTCCGTCTCGCCCGAGGCCCCCTTTTAACAGCGGACACATCTCCGGCTTGCCCGAGGCCTTGCCTTCGCTAAGAAGCAACCCTGACTAAATCGCCGCGCCGACCGACCGAGTCGCAGGAGCATTTAACGCAAAGGTAGCCTGACACCTTTATCCTGACGCGCGCCCCCCGGCAGAGCCGAAGTGACCGCCGTCACTTCGCCGCTCCACTGGCCGGTCTGACAAAAGGACAGCGCCGCCTGCGCCATTCCGACTGCAGTGCCACTTGACAGAGTGAGACTGACAGGCAGTCAGGCCTTGCCAAAGGCACCATAGGAAGCTCCGCCCAACCCAGGGCTCGGACTCGGGCTAAGGCCCCGGAAGACGGCGAACTCCGCTCCGCCCGACCCATGGCTCGGACTCGGGCTAGGCCCCAGAAGACGACGAACTCCGCTTCGCCCGACCCCAGGGGTCGGACTCCGCCCTGGCCTCTGCCGAACGACCTCCGCCTCGCCCGACCCAGGAGCTCGGGCTCGGCCTCGGCCATGAAAGACAGACTCGACCTCGGCTTCGGAGGAGCCTCCATGTCGCCCGACCTAGGGCACAAGCCCGCCACGTCAACAGGAAGCGCCATCATCACCCTACCCCGAGCCGACTCGGGCCGCAGAGAACAAGACCGGTGTCCCATCTGGCTAGCTCCGCCAGATAGGCAATGATGGCGCCCCGCTAGCCCCGTGACGACGGCGGCTCTCAGCTCCCTTATGGAAGCAGGGGGACGTCAGCAAGGACCCAACCGCTCCGACAGCTGTCCCTCCGCCAGGCTCCGTTGCTCCTCCGACAGCCACGACACCACACCAGCTGGGTGCCAAGATCTCTCTGGCTGCCACATTGGCATGTACTTAGGGCGCTAGCTCTCCCCCGCTAGACACGTAGCACTCTGCTACACCCCCATTGTACACCTGGATCCTCTCCTTACGCCTATAAAAGGAAGGACCAGGGCCTTCTTAGAGAAGGTTGGCCGCGCGGGGACGAGGACGGGGCAGGCGCTCTCTTGGGGCCGCTCGCTTCCCTCACCCGCGTGGACGCTTGTAACCCCCTACTGCAAGCGCACCCGACCTGGGCGCGGGACGAACACGAAGGCCGCGGGATTTCCACCTCTCTCACGCCCGTCTCCGGCCACCTCGCTTCCCCCCTTCGCGCTCGCCCACGCGCTCGACCCATCTAGGCTGGGGCACGTGGCACACTCACTCGTCGGCTTAGGGACCCCCCGGTCTCGAAACGTCGACAGTTGGCGCGCCAGGTAGGGGCCTGCTGCGTGTTGACGAGCAGTTTCCCGTCAAGCTCCAGATGGGCAGTCTCCAACGACCTCTCCAACCCGGGACGGTGCTCCGTTTCAGGAGTCTCGAGTTCATGTCTCTCGACGGCAGCTACGACATGATACTCCTTCCACCGCCGCGCGACGACGACAATGGCGGCCGACAGCCCGCCCGCCGGCGGCGGAATCGACGACGTCTTCCCCGCGTGATGGAAGAACAACATTCGAGCTCGCCCCGTTCTCTCCCCCGCCATCGGAGGAGGAGGCGGGGCAACCAAGGCCAAGCTGGAGGCCGCGCTCCGTCGACTGTTGAGCGAATCGACGTCCCCAGCGCCCCAACGGAGGGCGCGTCGAGCGTCGACCTCGCGTTCAAGACGAAGGCGAGCGCCGTCCCCCCGCGACACGCCAATCCCGAGCAAGTTGACGACGCCAGCACGCTCGCGGAGGGCCTGCAGGACGTCTCCCTCGTACCCAAGACGACGGCGCAATCAGTCCCCGACGTGACTATGTCGCTCCTCGTCGACCAAAAGGTACCGACTGATTCCCATCCTACGTCATTTCGACTCGGCCTCAACCCGCCTAGCGACCTCGCTTTGGCGGGCGCTCACGTTGAGGCGAGTGCAACCCCTCTGGGGTTTCGTATGCGGTCGCCTTGGGACTGATTGACGGACGTCTCGACCTACGGGCCCTCTGGGTCCGAGGAAGATGACGATCCCAGCGTCTGTTGGGATTTCTCTGGATTTGGCAACCCCAGTGCCATGCGGGACTTTATGACCGCATGTGACTACCGCCTCTCCGACTGTTCTGACGGCAGCCGCAGCCTTGACGACAAGGACTGCGGCCCAAGCCGCGAATGTTTCCACGTCGAGCTAGGGGATCCCTCCGAAGGCAACCATCTCGGCATGCCGGAGGACGGTGATCTCCCTAGGCCGGTGCCTCGCGCCGACATCCCGCGGGAGCTAGCTGTGGTCCCCGTTCCGGCGGGGGGTCACGACCCACAGCTCGAGCAAGTCTGCGGGGCGCAGGCCAGGCTCGACGAGGGAGCAAGAGCGCTTGAGTCGATCCGCCGGGACGTCGGGCAGGTATGGGCGGGCCAACCCCCGGCCGGAGAAATACGTCACCTGCCCCAGGGTTTCCAGCACCGCATCGCCAACGATGTCAGGGACAGGCCGCCACCTGCATCCAGCGGGGTCGGTCAGAACCTGGCAGCCGCAGCGATGCTCCTCCGCGCGATGCCAGAACCATCAACCACCGAGGGTCGGCGAATCCAGGGAGAGCTCAAGAATCTCCTGGAAGGCGCTGCGGCCCGGCGGGCCGAGAGCTCTGCCTCCCGAAGGCAGGGGTACCCCTCGGAACCTCATGCCGCGACTTCCCGATTCATGCGGGAAGCCTCGGTCTACACCGGGCGCACGCGCAACACCGCGCCTGCGGCCCCGGGCCACCTCGGCAACGAGCACCATCGTCGCGACCGTCGGGCCCGCCTCGACGAAAGGGTGCGCCGAGGCTACCACCCCAGGCGTGGGGGACGCTACGACAGCGGGGAGGATTGGAGTCCCTCGCCCGAACCACCCGGTCCGCAGGCCTTCAGCCGGGCCATCCGGCGGGCGCCGTTTCCGGCCCGGTTCCGACCCCCTACTACCATCACAAAGTACTCGGGGGAAACGAGGCCTGAATTGTGGCTCGCAGACTACCGCCTGGCCTGCCAACTGGGTGGAACGGACGACGACAACCTCATCATCCGCAACCTCCCCCTGTTCCTCTCCGACACTGCTCGCGCCTGGTTGGAGCACCTGCCTCCGGGGCAGATCTCCGACTGGGATGATTTGGTCCAGGCCTTCGCCGGCAATTTCCAGGGCACGTACGTGCGCCCCGGGAATTCCTAGGACCTCCGAAGCTGCCGGCAACAGCCGGGAGAGTCTCTTCGGGACTACATCCGGCGATTCTCGAAGCAGCGCACCGAGCTGCCCAACATCACCGACTCAGATGTCATCGGCGCGTTCCTTGCCGGCACCACCTGCCGCGACCTGGTGAGCAAGTTGGGTCGCAAGACCCCCACCAGGGCGAGCGAGCTGATGGACATCGCCACCAAGTTCGCCTCTGGCCAGGAGGCGGTCGAGGCCGTCTTCCGAAAGGACAAGCAGCCTCAGGGCCGCCCCTCGGAAGAGGCTCCCGAGGCGTCTACTCCGCGCGGCGCCAAGAAGAAAGGCAAGAAGAAGTCGCAAGCGAAACGCGACGCCGCCGACGCGGACCTTGTCGCCGCCGCCGAGTACAAGAACCCTCGGAAGCCCCCCGGAGGTGCTAACCTCTTCGACAAGATGCTCAAGGAGTCGTGCCCCTACCATCAGGGGCCCGTCAAGCACACCCTCGAGGAGTGCGTCATCCTTCGGCGCCACTTCCACAAGGCCGGGCCACCCACAGAGGGTGGCAGGGCCCGCGACGACGACAAAAAGGAAGATCACCGAGCAGGAGAGTTCCCCGAGGTCCGCGACTGCTTCATGATCTACGGAGGGCATGCGGCGAATGCCTCGGCTCGGCATCGCAAGCAAGAGCGTCGGGAGGTCTGCTCGGTGAAGGTGGCGGTGCCAGTCTACCTAGACTGGTCCGACAAGCCCATCACCTTCGACCAAGCTGACCACCCCGGCCACGTGCCGAGCCCGGGGAAATACCCGCTCGTCGTCGACCCCATCATCGGTGACGTCAGGCTCACCAAGGTCCTGATGGATGGGGGCAGCTGCCTCAACATCATCTACGCCGAGACCCTCAGGCTCCTGCGCGTCGATCTGTCCTCCGTCCAAGCAGGCGCTGCGCCCTTCCACGGGATCATTCCTGGGAAGCGCGTCCAGCCCCTCGGACGGCTCGACCTTCCTATCTGCTTCGGAACGCCCTCCAACTTCCGAAGGGAGATTTTGACGTTCGAGGTGGTCGGGTTCCGAGGAACCTACCACGCGGTATTGGGGAGGCCATGCTACGCGAAATTCATGGTCGTCCCCAACTACACCTACCTGAAGCTCAAGATGCCGGGCCCCAACGGGGTCATCACCGTCGGCCCCACGTACAAACACGCGTTCGAATGCGACGTGGAGTGCGTGGAGTACGCCGAGGCCCTCGCCGAGTCCGAGGCCCTCATCGCCGACCTGGAGAACCTCTCTAGAGAGGTGCCAGACGTGAAGCGACACGCCGGCAACTTCGAGCCAGCGGAGACGGTTAAGGCCGTCCCTCTCGACCCCAGTGGCGACACCTCCAAGCAGATCCGGATCGGTTCCGGGCTCGACCCCAAATAGGAAGCAGTGCTCGTCGACTTTCTCCGCGCAAACGCCGACGTCTTTGCGTGGAGTCCCTCGGACATGCCCGGCATACCGAGGGATGTCGCCGAGCACTCGCTGGATATTCGGGCCGGAGCCCGACCGGTCAGGCAGCCTCTGCGCCGATTCGACGAGGAGAAGCGCAGAGTGATAGGCAAGGAGATCCACAAGCTAATGGCAGCAGGGTTCATCAAAGAGGTATTCCATCCCGAATGGCTTGCCAACCCTGTGCTTGTGAGAAAGAAAGGGGGAAATGGCGGATGTGTGTAGACTACACTGGTCTCAACAAAGCATGTCCGAAGGTTCCCTACCCTCTACCTCGCATCGATCAAATCGTGGATTCCACGGCTGGGTGCGAAACCCTGTCTTTCCTCGATGCCTACTCAGGGTATCATCAAATCAAGATGAAAGAGTCTGACCAGCTCACGACTTCTTTCATCACGCCCTTCGGCATGTACTGCTATGTCACCCTGCCGTTCGGTTTGAGGAACGCGGGTGCGACCTACCAGCGGTGCATGAACCATGTGTTCGGCGAACACATCGGTCGTACGGTCGAGGCCTACGTCGATGACATCGTAGTCAAGACAAGGAAAGCCTCCGACCTCCTCTCCGACCTTGAAGTGACATTCCGGTGTCTCAAGGCAAAGGACGTCAAGCTCAATCCCGAGAAGTGTGTCTTCGGGGTGCCCCGAGGCATGCTCCTGGGGTTCATCGTCTCCGAGCGGGGCATCGAAGCCAACCCGGAGAAGATCGCAGCCATCACCAGCATGGGGGCCATCAAGGACTTAAAAGGTGTACAGAGGGTCATGGGATGTCTCGCGGCTTTGAGCCGTTTCATCTCACGCCTCGGCGAAAGAGGCCTGCCTCTGTACCGCCTCTTAAGGAAGGCCGAGTGCTTCACTTGGACCCCTAAGGCCGAGGAAGCTCTCGGGAACCTGAAGGCGCTCCTCACCAAGGCGCATATCTTGGTACCCCCAGCTGATGGAGAAGCCCTCTTGGTCTACGTCGCCGCGACCACTCAGGTGGTTAGCGCCGCGATTGTGGTCGAAAGGCAAGAAGAGGGGCATGCATTGCCTGTTCAGAGGCCAGTTTACTTCGTCAGCGAGGTGCTGTCCGAAACCAAGATCCGCTACCCACAAGTTCAGAAGCTACTGTATGCAGTGATCCTGACGAGGCGAAAGTTGCGGCATTACTTCGAGTCTCATCCGGTAACTGTGGTGTCATCCTTCCCCCTGGGGGAGATCATCCAGTGCCGAGAGGCCTCGGGCAGGATCGCAAAGTGGGCGGTGGAAATCATGGGCGAGACAATCTCGTTCGCCCCTTGGAAGGCCATCAAGTCCCAGGTATTGGCGGACTTCGTAGCCGAATGGGTCGACACCCAGCTGCCGACGGCTCCGATCCAACCGGAGCTCTGGACCATGTTTTTCGACGGGTCGCTGATGAAGACGGGAGCCGGCGCGGGCCTGCTCTTCGTCTCGCCCCTCGGGAAACACCTACGCTACGTGCTGTGCCTCCATTTCCCGGCGTCCAACAATGTGGCTGAGTACGAAGCTCTGATCAACGGATTGCGAATCGCCATCGAGCTAGGGGTCCGACGCCTCGACGCTCGCGGTGACTCGTAGCTCGTCATCAACCAAGTCATGAAGAACTCCCACTGTCGCGACCCGAAGATGGAGGCCTACTGCGATGAGGTTCGGCGCCTGGAAGACAAGTTCTACGGGCTCGAGCTTAACCACATCGCCCGGCGCTACAACGAGACTGCGGACGAGCTGGCAAAAATAGCCTCGGGGCGAACGACGGTTCCCCCGGACGTCTTCTCCCGGGATCTGCACCAACCCTCCGTCAAGATCAACGACACGCCCGAGTCCGAGGTACCCTCGGCCCAGCTCGAGGCGTCCTCGGTTCAGCCCGAGGTACCCTCGGCCCCCGAGGGCGAGGCGCTGCGTATCGAGGAGGAGCGGAGCGGGGTCACGCCTGATCGAGATTGGCAGACCCCGTACCTGCAATATCTCCGCCAAGGAGAGCTACCCCTCGACCAAGCCGAGGCTCGGCGGGTAGCGCGACGCGCCAAGTCGTTCGTCTTGCTGGGTGATGAGAAGGAGCTCTACCACCGCAGCCCCTCGGGCATCCTCCAGCGATGCATCTCCATCGCCGAAGGTCAGGAACTCCTGCAAGAGATACACTCGGGGGCTTGCGGCCATCATGCAGCGCCTCGAGCCCTCGTCGGGAACGCTTTCCGGCAAGGCTTCTACTGGCCGACGGCGGTGGCTGACGCCACTAGAATTGTCCGCACCTGCGAAGGGTGTCAATTCTATGCGAAGCAGACCCACCTGCCCGCTCAGGCTCTGTAGACGATACCCATCACCTGGCCCTTCGCTGTGTGGGGTCTGGACCTCGTCGGCCCTCTACAGAAGGCGCCCGGGGGCTACACGCACCTGCTGGTCGCCGTCGACAAATTCTCCAAGTGGATCGAGGTTCGACCCCTGAACAGCATCAGGTCCGAGCAGGTGGTGGCGTTCTTCACCAACATCATCCATCGCTTCGGGGTCCCAAACTCCATCATCACCGACAACGGCATCCAGTTCACCGGCAGAAAATTCTTGGATTTTTGCGAGGATCACCATATCCGGGTGGACTGGGCTGCCGTAGCTCATCCCATGTCGAATGGGCAAGTAGAGCGTGCCAACGGCATGATTCTACAAGGGATCAAGCCTCGGATTTACAACGACCTCAACAAGTTCGGCAAGCGATGGATGAGGGAACTCCCCTCGGTGGTCTGGAGCCTGAGGACAACGCCGAGCCGAGCCACGGGTTTCACGCCGTTCTTCCTGGTCTACGGGGCCGAGGCCGTCTTGCCCACTGACCTGGAATACGGCTCCCCGAGGACGAGGGCCTACGACGATCAAAGCAACCAAGCTAGCCGAGAAGACTCGCTGGACCAGCTGGAAGAGGCTCAGGACAGGGCCTTACTACACTCGGCGCGGTATCAGCAGTCCCTGCGACGCTACCACGCCCGAGGGGTCCGACCCCGAGACCTCCAGGTGGGCGACCTGGTGCTTCGGCTGCGGCAAGACGCCCGAGGGAGGCACAAACTCACGCCCCCCTGGGAGGGGCCATTCGTCATCGCCAAAGTTCTGAAGCCCGGAACGTACAAGCTGGCCAACAGTCAAGGCGAGGTCTACGGCAACGCTTGGAACATCCAACAGCTACGTCGCTTCTACCCTTAAGATGTTTCCAAGTTGTTCATATACCTCGCACCCACGCAAAGTTTAGTCAACAAGGAAGGGTCGGCCTCGCCTCGGCAAAGCCCGACCCTCCCTCGGGGGCTAAAAGGGGGAAACCCCCTCTGCGTCAAAATTTTCCTCGAAAAAAATCTCTTTTACTAGAATATCTTTCGTGCTTTTTGACTACTTCGAAAAGTGGGTCCTGGAAACGACGGAGTACACGTAAGCAGCCAAGGCTGACCGAGCCGAGGGACTCCTACGCCTCCGGGATACGGATACCTCACTCGTCACCTTCTGCGATAAGTAACTCGCGTTCGGATAAAGTGGCTCCACGGATCGAACAAGTCTTTACGTTCGGAAGCCCTTCTGCCGAAGCGATCCTTCGAGCCTTCTCGACCGAGTCGGTGACAGGGCCTCATGGACGGGTGAAAGTACGCATAAGCGGCAAGGCCGACCGAGCCGAGGGACTCCCACGCCTCCGGGATACGGATACCTCACTCATCACCTTCCGCGAGAAGCAACTCTCGCTCGCACAAACATCCCTGTTACCGACAAAAAGTCCAGATACTCGAAACAAGAGGAAAAGAGACGCAGCTTTACAACGCAGCGAGGGTGTGTGTTCTGGCCTCGACGGCCGCACAAGGCACACGCTACAAGACAATCTGATCCTGCAGGTTCGGGTCTTGACGCTGGAAAGGAGCAGCAACACCCTCGGCATCGACGGCACCTTCGGCGAGGCCCGACCTAGCCTCGGACGGCGACGCGGTCCGAGGTTCTCCGCTCTGAAGGACGACGTCATCACCACGCCCGGGCAATCGCTCCTAGGGACTTCTCCGGGAATCCGGCCCGAGCAGGCGGCTCGGCCGGTTACCCCTGGGGCCTCGGCCAACCATCTTCCAAGGGCGCCAGCCCGACCTGAGGCCTCGGCTGATCAACTCCGACGTTGATCCCGCCAATGGATAACCCGGCTAGGCTCCGGCCAACCAGGTTCCATTTTCGAGCCGACTCCGCCTCTGTTCATACTGATATCGCTACCCCTGGCCTCGGCTCGTCGAAGAGCGGCCGAGGGGTCTCTTTAACTAAGCTAGAGGAGCCTCGGACAGCAGGGCCGACCGAGCCGAGGGACTCCTACGCCTCTGGGATACAGATACCTCACTCGTCACCTTGACACGGGGCGACTCATGCTTGGTGAAGCGGTTCAGATAATCAGCAGACGAGTCTTAGCGCTCGAAAATGAGGAAAAAACACGGCTCCGTGCCGACGTTACATACATGTTCAGGCCTCGACAGCCGCAATGAACAAAAAACCCTGGCATTCGAAGTGCCATTACAAACGGAACTCCGGTTCCCCTCCGCAGGTACGAACAACCCCACTCGATAGGGGCGGGCCTGCGGGGCTACAGAAGACTGACGGACGGCTCACCGCCGCCCGCTCTGACTACGACGACAACGGCCCCCACTCCGGATGGCCGAACTGCAGCAGCGCAGGCCTCAGGGTAGGCACTGCTGCAGTCTTGCCCTCGCCCATGCTGACGCTCGAGGGGCGAGGACAAGTACAAAGAGCCAGAGGCCCGAAGCGCGGATGGTGGCGGTGATCCCGTCGGCGATGGGGACTTCTCGAGCCGCCTCCGCCTCGGCACCGACTGCAGGAGCCATCAGCCCTCCGGCAGATCCCCACTCAAGTCCTCCCAGATGAGTGGGGCACCGGCCTCCGCATGAAGGCGCCGTCCCGGTGCAAAGGCAGGACCACCCTAGAACACGAACGCCGCCCTAGCAGCGCGCGGCATCTAGGGTGGTCCTCCCGTGTACACGGCGCGGCAGCCGCCCCCCTGCAGAAGGGGCCGCCGGGAGCCAAGCCGACGAATCCGACACGCTGGAGGTGACGACGCCTGCCGTCGATCCGCCTCGCGTTGTCAAAGTCAGGGCCGCCCGCAGGGCCAGTGAGCGCCCTCTCCCTCGAATGCTGCGGGAGAGGATGACCCACGAACCCGTGCGGGAGGTAGAGCGCCGGCTCAGCCCGGCACCCACCCCAGCGAGGATGATGAACATCCTTGAAGCTGAGGGTGGGACCAAGATCGCAGCCCGGCTTGCTCCTCCCCACCCAGGAGCTAGTGGTCACCGTCTCGGGTGACCACCAGCGGAGGGGAGCAACCGGGCTGCATGATGAAAATCCTTGAAGCCGAACGATGGCTGAAAGGTACCAACTCCCACGGAGTTGCGTTCCTCCAGCGATGAGGCGAAAAGACGGCGCTTTTCCCCCCATCCGGGGGCTTGGAAGGTGGAAAGACGTGACGCATAAGGGAGGAAGAAGACATGGTCGCCTTCCGAAAGGGGTCGCCCTCCTTTTAAAGGCGACTCTCCCTGCTTGCACCCCCAACCGTCACGGGCTGAGTCTTCTCCAACACGCTCCAAAGCCCTCCCCTGCGGCGCGGGGGCTGGGTCCCGCACGTCATGCAGACCGGCTCCGAGCAGAAGAAGCCAAACCGCTGCGCGTGGTGCACGCAACCGCCCAGCGGTTACAAGTGACCCTCCACTTTTGCCCAGACCAACGGGCGAAAGGGGCAGGCAGCCATGCAAGCGGCATGCAACTGCGCCAAGTGGACGCGCTTCTCCGACTCCCGACACGCCAGCATGGAGGCCCAGGCCCACGCGTTGCGCGACCGGCGCGCCGGATGCTGCATGCAAGCAACTGTACCGCCTGTGCCACCACCGCGCCTCCTCAATTGCGGAACCAATACCGCGACTCGAGGCAACCCAGCGCTCGGACTCCGCTCCGCCCGACCCAGGGGCTCGGACTCGAGGCAACCCAGCGCTCGGACTAAGGCCCCGGAAGACGGCGAACTCCGCTCCGCCCGACCCAGGGCTCGGACTCGGGCTAAGGCCCCGGAAGACGGCGAACTCCGCTCCGCCCGACCCAGGGCTCGGACTCGGGCTAAGGCCCCGGAAGACGGCGAACTCCGCTCCGCCCGACCCAGGGCTCGGACTCAGGCTAGGCCCCAGAAGACGATGAACTCCGCTTCGCCCGACCCCAGGGGTCGGACTCCGCCCTGGCCTCTGCCGAACGACCTCCGCCTCGCCTGACCCAGGAGCTCGGGCTCAGCCTCGGCCATGAAAGACAGACTCGACCTCGGCTTCGGAGGAGCCTCCACGTCGCCCAACCTAGGGCACAAGCCCGCCACGTCAACAGGAAGCGCCATCATCACCCTACCCCGAGCCGACTCGGGCCGCAGAGAACAAGACCGGTGTCCCATCTGGCTAGCTCCGCCAGATAGGCAATGATGGCGCCCCGCTAGCCCCGTGACGACGGCGGCTCTCAGCTCCCTTACGGAAGCAGGGGGACGTCAGCAAGGACCCAACCGCTCCGACAGCTGTCCCTCCGCCAAGCTCCGTTGCTCCTCCGACAGCCACGACACCACACCAGCTGGGTGCCAAGATCTCTCCGGCTGCCACATTGGCATGTACTTAGGGCGCTAGCTCTCCCCCGCTAGACACGTAGCACTCTGCTACACCCCCATTGTACACCTGGATCCTCTCCTTACGCCTATAAAAGGAAGGACCAGGGCCTTCTTAGAGAAGGTTGGCCGCGCGGGGACGAGGACGGGGCAGGCGCTCTCTTGGGGCCGCTCGCTTCCCTCACCCGCGTGGATGCTTGTAACCCCCTACTGCAAGCGCACCCGACCTGGGCGCGGGACGAACACGAAGGCCGCGGGATTTCCACCTCTCTCACGCCCGTCTCCGGCCACCTCGCTTCCCCCTTCGCGCTCGCCCACGCGCTCGACCCATCTGGGCTGGGGCACGTGGCACACTCACTCATCGGCTTAGGGACCCCCCCAGTCTCGAAACGCCGACAGCCATGTTGCCCTCGGAGGGCGCCAAACATGGTGTTTCCAGTGAGCTGCTAACGGGTGATCCGAGTGGACGCCCGTGCCTTGTTCGTTAGGGGTCGGCTGGTGGCCCAGAGGCGCGCTCCAAAAGTACCTGCGGGTGAATCGCCAGACCCAGACCCCTTCGACAGGGCCCGAGGGCTCGATTCCTCCCTCCGGTGGGATTCTGTTACAAATCGTTCCCGCCGGTCTCGGAAATGTCCTAGGGTACCTCGAGAGCGTAGCCCGAGCCTAAGCCATGTATCGGACGTACCCAGAGTCATCCCTCACTCTGCATGCTCTGGGGCGACTGTCGAACCCTTCCAAGGGGCCAGCCTTCAAACCCCTGATCAGTAGTGGGCGCGGAGCCCGAGCGCTCTGGGGCGGCTGTCGAACCCTTCCGAGGGGCCAGCCTTCAAACCCCTTATCAGTAATGGGCTTGAAGCCTGAGTGCTCTGGGGCGGCTGTCGAAAACCCTTCCGAGGGGCAAGCCTTCGAACCCCTGATCAGTAGGAGGGCTCGGGGCCTGCTTCCTTCGCCGAGAAGGATCCTTTCCGAAACATCCCCTTTCCCGGTCCCTGTAGCGAGAGAGAGAGAGAGGAGGTGGGGAAGGATATGTATTTAAATAAGGTGGCACACCTTTTCTGACGCGATCATCATGGCGGAGGTGAAACGACGCCTGCCTTGCCTGCCAGAGGTGTCGCTTGCTCTGCCGGGGAGTTAATGCGACGGGACGGGCGATTTGCGTGGCGCCCGTTGTGCGTGCGAGTCGTTTGAGGAATGGAAAGATTGTTTTACCTTTGAGTTTTGAATTTCGCGGCGAGTTCGGGCGAAGTTTTGAACGGTTCTCGCCCGGGCCTTTATATACTCGGAAGGGAGGCCGGGAGTGGTTCGTCACTCTACCATTTGCTCTGGTTTTCGCAACCTAAGAGAATAGCCAGGGAAAAGGAAACCACGCACCTCATCCCCTCCACCTCCACCACCTCCGTTCGGTGACGGCTGATAGGGTGACCGTTGTCCCGCCGTGCGACCCGTGGCCCTCCTCCACCGTCGTCGCGAAGGATCTGGAGGCCCTCGTCGCCGATGGTCTGCTCTGTCCCCTCTCTGGTGGGGCGTAGCCAGAGTGGATGGCCCCGAGCGAGGCCATCCCTTCCCCGCTGCCGGGGTACGTGGTTAGCTTCATCCCCTTCCATGAGCGGGGGTTTGGAGTGCCAGCAAGCCGCTTTATGCGGGCGCTCCTGCACCACTACGGGGTGGAGCTGCACAACCTCCACCCCAACTCCATTGCGCAAGCGGCCATCTTTGCGACAGTTTGTGAGGGTTTTCTAGGGATTGAAGTTCACTGGGATCTGTGGACCCACCTCTTCTCCGCGGAGCTTTTTGCCTTGACGACGGATGCAAAGAAGGTCCATGTGGCGGTGCGGGCTGGTGGCTGCACCCTCCAGCTGAGGCAGGGGCGCGCGCAGCAGTACATCCCTGCCATCCTTGTGTCTTCGAACAAGGGGTGGCAGCGCCGATGGTTTTATCTCCGGAACGACGACGGGAGGCTTCTGTCGTTTTCTCAGTGAGTGGTGACCGCCGCCGGCAGCAACTGGCGCTGGGGTGCCACGCGCGAGAGACATGAGAAGCTCCAGCCTATTCTGCAGGCTTTGCAGAAGTTACGAGATGGGGGCCTTACCGCTGCGGGGGTTGTTGCCGCCATCCATCGCTGGAGGGTGCTCCCTTTGGCAGAGCGGCAGTTGCAGCTCTCAGAGATGAGACCGGGGGTCGATCTGGAGGGCTCGCAGATGTCCTCGGCCTCCCTCCCTGATGACGACCTCCGCAAGCGGGTAGCAGGTACGGTAGGGAGGTTGGAGGCCGGCGCCCTTACCCAGCCTGCGATGCGCCCCGACCATGGGTGCGTTTCCCTGGTAAGTATCCGATCCTTCTCCTGTATTGCGCCGAGATGCCTTCGATTCCCACTGTTGGGATCTTTGCTCTTCCCCAGGAGTTAAGCTTTTATAAACCCGCCCTGCCGCCGGTCCTGGAGGACACGGTGGACCGAGCCGCACGGAGGGTCGCCGCGGAGAAGAAGAAGGAGAAGAAAGACGCGGAGAAAGCTCGGGCTCGTGAGCGGATGCGAGCTCGGGACGCCTTGGACAAGCGCCACCAGAGACGCCCGACGATGGTGATGACGATGATGATGACGAGGACGACGACATGACGGCCCATCTTGGCCTCAGCCCGGACCCGGGGCTAGGCCAGGGGTTGCCGCGCCAGCCTCCAAGTGGGCTGGTATCATTAGTGCCCGGGGCCGGGACATCAGGGTCCCAGTCCGAGGAGCGGAGGTAGGCCGAGGGGGCACCTGACCCCTCTGTCCCCCAAGATCAAACGCCCGTGCCGGCTGCGCAGGAGGTTGGTCCTCCATCCGCTGAGGCGACGCCTGGGCAGGCCGCTCCTTCGGCGCCTCAGGCGCCCGAGGTGGGAGCGGCGCCGAAGTCGGTAGCGGGGCAACCCTTGGCAGCGCCTGCGGGGACCGAGGCCCGAGGGGCCTCCCCGCAGGCACGATTGGCCTTGGTCCGCAGCGGGTAAGTGTCTGAGAACGCCTCTGTTTTGGCCTCTTTCGTCGCGTGTCTTGAACTTGCTTTCTTTCTTCCTTTCAGCAAGCGGAGGCAGGGCCTAACCGGCCTGGCCCCCATGAAGGCCCTTAAGACGACGCTGGCTTCTACAGCCGGTGCCGCGGTGCGCCATGCCGGTTGGCTGGCCTCCGCACAGGATGCTCTCGAGCGGGGGGCCCAGGCGGCACGAGCTGCCATGGGCCAAGCCTCCCAGACCGACCCCTCCGTCGGGGCGGTCGTCGTGCCGGGGGAGGCTGCTGACGTAGCCATGGCCCCGAGCCCGCCTGACGTGTCGTCGGTGCCGACGTCGACCCTTGCCGCGGTCGTTGCTGATTCGCCTGCGGAGCCGTCCACCGCCCCCGACGTCGGGGTGGTTGGGGCGTCGCCGCTCGCGGTCGTCCCCGACCTCCCCGTTCTTAGCCCTGAGGAGGGGGCTAACGCTGCTGCCAAGGTCGGCGACCGGAAACCCGCCACCTTAGCCGAGGGGAAGCCCAGCGCGTCGATGGCGATGGTGCCTGACGTGTCGACTGCAGGGGAACCCGACGCCTTGGCAGAGGAGCGCACAACACTGCGACCCTTCTCGGGGGGCGGCGTCCTCATCCCTGCGCAGCGCAACCCCAATGAGTGGTGTGGGTAGGCGTTCCGGTTCTGGAGCCGCGGCGCCTCGAAACCCCTCCTTGTCCTCAACGATGAGCAGGAGGAGCAGTCTCGGGATGAGCTCCGTGAGTATGCCGAGGCGGCGATGGGGTCGCTTCGGTCGACCATGGAGATCCTTTCCAGGGACGTTCTCAGGGTCCTCCAGGTAAGGATTTCAGGTGCATACCTTGTGTGGCCAAGGCATTCTTTGTAATACCTTGTCTTCCTTGCACAGGAACTGGCGGATGTAAGCACGCCAAGTCGTTGTTCATCCGCTGCGAGAGCGGCGTCTAGGGTTCGCTGCGGTCCCAGAGGGCCGCGCTTGCCCAGGCTAATGAGCGCCTTGCCCGACAGAGCACCGAGCTGGCGGACCTTCGGCTGCTCTGTGATGATCTGAAGGCGGAGGCAGCGGCGGCGTGGGCAGAGGCGGTGTTGGCACGGACGGAGGCACAGCAGCTGCAGCTGGAGCTTGGTCAGGCCATCGACGAGCGGGACCAATCTCGGAGCCAGGCCGCCTAGGCCGCAGGCCGGGCTGAGGCCCTTGAGGGTCAGCTGGCCGAGGTGTCTGCTCGGGCCGGGGCCCTTGCGGTGGACCTGGCTGTGGCCGTCGGATCTGCCCAGTCTGCCCAAGTCGTGGCCTCGCAGGAGCGTGCCCGGGCTGAAGGTATGTTTCTCCTGCTTTGCGACTTCAATTCAGCTTCATTCTTCAACTCATGTCTAAAGAATTTTGATCGGCTATCTGCAGAGCTCGAGACGACTCTTAATGAGTCTGTCAAGGCGCACACCTGGGCTGCTGAGCAGAATGAGGCCGACCGTGTGGCTATGTCCGAGGCTATCTCGGGCTTTTGCCAAGCCTTTGACCTTGACGACGTCCCCTCGGGTAGCTCCCCCCAGAGTCATCTGTGGGCCTTGGGCGGCCATGTGCGCAGCAGACTCCACGGGGCGCTGCACCACGGCGTTAGGCGGGCCTTCGCCGTGCTCGCTTCCCACTACGACGTGGACTTGGAGCGGGTCAGCGAGGGGTACTGTCTACCCGACGAAGACGAGGCTGCCTTAGCCGAGGTCCAGAGGCTTGACGCAGTCGCCGAGGGCCCGAGCGCGGTGCTGGCCTCCTCCTTCGAGGTGGAGATCCTTCCGCCCGCGTCGTCGTCTGAGGCTGGGCCAGACCTCGCCGAAGGCGGAAACGACGCTGAGGGCGCAGCTGCTTCCCCTGCCGATGCCTGATCCTGCTAGAGCAGTTTTTTTGTAGCATGCGTGTGTTCTTCGCGGCCGCCGAGGCCTAAACACTTTCATCGTCATATCATGAAGCTGCGTTTTCTTTCCTCTTGTTTCGTGCGCCATGACTTGTTCGTTGGTAGCAGAACCACTTGTCCGAGCGAGAGTTACTTTTCGCGGAAGGTGACGAGTGGGGTATCCATATCCCGGAGGCGTAGGAGTCCCTCGGCTCGGTCGGTCTTGCCGCTTACGTGTACTCTTCGTCGTTTTTAGGATCCCGCTATTGATACAGAAGTCAAAATCACGAAAGGTCGCTTTGGTAGAAAAAAAATTTTCGAGGAAAATTTTGACGCAGAGGGGGTTTTCCCCTTCTAGCCCCCGAGGGAGGGTCGGGCTTTGCTGAGGCAAGGTCGACCCTTCCTTGACGGTTAGACTTTATGTATGTAAAGAGAGCGTGGTACATGAATGACTTAAAACATCTTAAGGGTAGAAGCGACGTAGCTGTTGGATGTTCCAAGCGTTGTTGTAGACCTTGCCTTGGTCGTTGGCCAGCTTGTATGTTCTGGGCTTCAAAATCTTAGCGATGATGAAGGGCCCTTCCTAGGGAGGAGTGAGCTTGTGGCGCCCTCGGGCGTCCTGTCGCAGACGAAGCACCAAGTCTCCCACTTGGAAGCCTCGGGGCCGAACGCTTCGGGCGTGGTAGCGTCGCAGCGACTGCTGGTACCGTGCCGAATGTAGTAAGGCAACGTCTCGAGCCTCTTCGAGCTGGTTCAGCGAGTCCTCTCGGGTGGTCTGGTTGCTTTGGTTGTTGTACGCCCTGGTTCTCGGGGAGCCGTATTCTAAGTCTGTGGGGAGGATGGCCTCGGCCCCATAGACTAGAAAAAACGGCGAGGAACCCGTGGCACAGCTCGGCGTCGTCCTCAGACTCCAGACCACCGAGGGTAGCTCTTTCATCCACCACTCGCCGAACTTGTTGAGGTCGTTGTAGATTCTCGGTTTGAGTCCCTGCAAAATCATACCGTTGGCACGCTCCACCTGCCCATTCGTCATGGGGTGAGCTACGGCGGCCCAATCCACACGGATGTGGTGGTCGTCGCAGAAGTCCAGGAACTTTTTCCGGTGAACTGCGTGCCATTGTCGGTGATGATGGAGTTTGGGACCCCGAATCGATGGATGATGTTGGTGAAGAACGCCACCGCCTGTTCGGACCTGACGCTGGTCAAGGGTCAGACCTCGATCCACTTGGAATTTGTCGATGGCGACCAACAGGTGCGAGAAGCCCCCGGGTGCCTTCTGCAAGGGACCGACGAGGTCTAGGCCCCACACAGCAAACGACCAGGTGATGGGTATCGTCTGCAGGGCCTGAGCGGGCAGGCGTGTCTGCTTTGCGTAGAATTGACACCCCTGGCAGGAGCGAACAATCCTAGTGGCGTCGGCCACCGCGGTTGGCCAGTAGAAACCTTGTCGGAAGGCATTCCCAATGAGGGCTCGAGGTGATGCATGGTGGCCGCAAGCCCCCGAGTGTATTTCTTGCAACAGCTCTTGTCTTTGGGCGATGGATATGCATCGTTGGAGGATGCCCGAGGGGCTACGGTGATAGAGCTCATTTTCCTCACCCAGCAAGACGAACGACTTGGCGCGTCGAGCCAGCCACCGAGCTTTGGTCTTGTCTAGGGGAAGCTCTCCTCGGAGGAGATATTCCAGGTACGGGGTCTACCAGTTCGGATCTGGTGTGACCCCATTCTGTTCCCCCTCGACGGGCAAGGCCTCCCCCTCGATGGCTGAGGGTACCTCGGGCTCGGCGAGGCCTCCTCGGGCTCGGGCGAGGGTACCTCGGGCTGGGCCGAGGCCTCCTCGGGCTCGGGCGTGTCGTCGATCTTGACGGATGGTTGATGTAGGTCTCTGGAGAAGACGTCCGGGGGAACCGTCGTCCGCCCCGAGGCTATCTTCACCAGCTCGTCCGCAGTCTCGTTGTACCGTCGGGCGATGTGGTTGAGCTCCAGCCCGTAGAACTTGTCTTCCAGGCGCCGGATTTCATCGCAGTAGGCTTCCATCCTCTGGTCGCGGCAGTGGTAGTTCTTCATGACTTGGTCGATGACAAGCTGCGAGTCGCCACGGGCGTCGAGGCGCTGGACCCCTAGCTCGGTGGCGATGCGTAGCCCGTTAACTAGAGCCTCGTACTCGGCCACGTTGTTTGATGCCGGAAAATGGAGGTGTATGACGTAGCGAAGATGCTTTCCGAGGGGTGAAACGAAGAGCAAGTCAGCGCCTGCTCCTGTTTTCATGAGTGACCCATCGATGTACATGGTCCAAAGCTCGGGTTGGATTGGAGTTGTCGGCAACTGTGTGTCAGTCCACTCAGCCAGGAAATCTGCCAAGACCTGGGATTTTATGGCCTTCCGAGGGGCGAATGATAGCGTTTCGCCCATGAGTTCCACCACCCACTTTGCTATCCTACCCGAGGCCTCTCGGCACTGGATGATCTCCCCCAGGGGGAAGGATGACACCACAGTCACCGGATGAGACTCGAAGTAGTATCGCAACTTTTGTTGTGTCAGAACCACTATGTAGAGCAGCTTCTGGATCTGCGGGTAGCGGACTTTGGTCTCGGAAAGCACTTCGCTGATGAAGTAGACTGGACTCTGGACGAGCAGTGCATGCCCTTCTTCTCGTCTCTCGACTATGATCGCGGCGCTGACCACCTGAGTGGTTGCGGCTACGTAGATCAAGAGGGCTTCTCCTGCAGCGGGGGGCACCAGGATGGGTGTGTTTGTAAGGAGCGTCTTAAGGTTTCCGAGGGCTTCCTCGGCCTTGGGGGTCCAAGTGAAGCGCTCGGCCTTCCTTAAGAGGCGGTACAGAGGCAAGCCTTTCTCGCCAAGGCGCGAGATGAAGCGGCTCAGAGCCGCAAGGCATCCCATGACCCTCTATACTCCTTTCAAATCTTTGATCGGTCACATGTTGGTGATGGCCGTGATTTTCTCCCGATTGGCCTCGATGCCCCGCTCGGAGACGATGAATCCAAGGAGCATGCCTCAGGGGACTCCGAAGACACACTTCTCGGGATTGAGTTTCACGCCTTTCGCTCTCAGACACTTGAATGTCGTTTCAAGGTCAGAGAGGAGGTCGGAGGCTTTCTTCGTCTTGACAACGATGTCATCGACGTAAGCCTCGACCGTTCTGCTGATGTGTTCTCCGAACACGTGATTCATGCACCTCTGGTAGGTGGCGCCTGCATTCCTCAAACCAAATGGCATTGTAGTGTAACAATACATGCCAAAAGGTGTGATGAAAGAAGTCGCGAGCTGGTCGGACTCTTTCATCTTGATTTGGTGATAGCCTGAGTAGGCATCGAGGAATGACAAGGTTTCACACCCAGCAGTGGAGTCCATAATTTGATCGATGCGAGGTAGAGGGTAGGGAACTTTTGGACATGCTTTGTTTAGACCAGTGTAGTCTACACACGTCCTCCATTTCCCATTCTTCTTCCTTACAAGAACAGGGTTAGCTAACCATTCGGGATGGAATACCTCTTTGATGGACCCTGCCGCGAGTAGCTTGTGGATCTCCTCGCCTATGGCCCTGCGCTTTTCTTCGTCAAAACGGCGTAGGGTTTGCTTCACAGGTCGGGCTCTAGCTCTGATGTCCAGTGAGTGCTCGGCGACATCCCTCGGTATACCGGGCATGTCCGAGGGACTCCACGCAAAGACTTCGGCGTTTGCGCGGAGAAAGTCAACGAGCACTGCTTCCTATTTAGGGTCGAGCTCGGAGCCGATCCGGACTTTCTTGCTGGCGTCGTTGCTGGGGTCGAGAGAGACGGACTTGACCGCCTCGACTGGTTCGAAGTTGCCGACATGCCGCTTCGCGTCGGATGCCTCCTTGGAGAGGCGTTCCAGGTCGGCAATGAGGGCCTTGGACTCGGCGAGGGCCTCCGCGTACTCCACACACTCCACGTCGCATTCATACGCGTGGCGGTACGTGGATCCGACGGTGATGATCCCGCTCGGGCCCGACATCTTGAGCTTGAGGTAGGTGTAGTTGGGGACGACCATGAACTTGGCGTAGCACGGCCTTCCCAACACCGCATGGTAGGTTCCTCGAAACCCAACGACCTCGAAGGTGAGAGCTTCCTTTCGGAAGTTGGAGGGAGTCCCGAAGCAGACGGTTAAGTCGATCCGCCCGAGGGGGAGGATACGCTTTCCAGGTGCGATCCTGTGAAAGGGTGCCGCACCGGCCCGGACCTTGGACCGATCAACCCCCAAGAGTTCCAAGGTCTCGGCGTAGATGATGTTAAGGCTGCTGCCTCCATCCATGAGGACTTTGGAGAGCCTAATGTTGCCGATGATCGAATCGACGACGAGCGGGTACCTTCCTGGGCTTGGCACGAAGTCGGGGTGGTCGCCTCGGTCGAAGGTGATAGGCTTGTCGGACCAGTCTAGGTAGACCGGCGCTGCCACCTTCACCAAGCAGACCTCCCGGCGCTCCTGCTTGCGGTGCCGAGCCGAGGCGTTCGCCGCCTGCCCGCCGTAGATCATGAAGCAGTTGTGGACCTCCGGGAACTCCTCTTCCTTGTCGCCCTCCTTCTTGTTGTTGTCATGTCCCTTGCCATCTTCCGCCGGGGGCCCGGTCTTATGGAAGTAGCGCCGGAGCATTACACATTCTTCGAGGGTATGCTTAACGGGACCCTGGTGATAGGGGCACGGCTCTTTGAGCATCTTGTCGAACGCGCCGGCCCCTCCAGGAGGTTTCCGAGGGTTCCTGTGTTCGGCCGTAGCGACGAGATTCGCGTCGGCGGCGTCGCGTTTTGCTTGCGACTTGTTCTTGGCCTTCTTCTTCGTGCCCCGCTGGGCGGACACCTCAGGGGCGTCTTTCTTCGGCTCTCCTTGAGGCTGCTTGTCCTTTCGGAAGATGGCTTCGACCGCCTCCTGACCTGAGGCGAACTTGGTGGCGACGTCAATCAGTTCGCTCGCACGGGTGGGAGTCTTGCGCCCCAATTTGCTCACCAGGTCTCGGCAAGTGGTGCCGACAAGGAAGGCCCCGATGACATTCGAGTCGGTAACGTTGGGCAGCTCGGTGCGCTGCTTCGAAAACCGCCGGATGTACTCTCGGAGGGACTCCCCTGGCTGCTGGCGGTAGCTTCGGAGATCCCACGAGTTCCCAGGGCGCACGAACGTGCCTTGGAAGTTTTCCGCGAAAGCCTTAACCAGATCGTCCCAGTCGGAGATCTGCGTAGGAGGCAGATGCCCCAGCCAGGCTCGAGTGTCGTCGGAGAGGAAAAGGGGTAGATTACGGATGATGAGGTTATCATCATCCGCCCCTCCCAACTGGCATGCCAGTCGGTAGTCCACGAGCCACAGCTCCGGCCTCGTCTCCCCCGAGTACTTGGTGATGGTAGTCGGGGCTCGAAAACGGGCGGGGAACGGCGCTCGTCGTATGGCCCGGCTGAAGACTCGTGGACCGGGTGGTTCGGGCGAGGGGCTGCGATCCTCCTCGCTGTCGTAGCGTCCCCCACGCCTAGGATGGTAGCCTCGGTGCACCTTCTCGTCGAGGCGGGTTCGACGGTCGAGATGGTGGTGCTCGTTGCCGAGGCGATCCCGGGCAGCAGGCGCCTCATCCCGCATGCGCTCGGGATGGACCGAGGCTTCCCGCATGCGTCGGGAGGACACGCGTGATGCTCCGAAGGGTCAGCTCGCCTCCGGGAGGCGGAGCTCTCGGCTCGTCGAACTACGGCGCCTTCTAGGAGATCCTTGAGTTCGCCCTGGATATGCCGTCCCTCGGTGATGGATGGCTCCAGCATGGCTTGAAGTAGCATCGCCGCTGCAGCTAGGTCCTGGCCGGACCCACTGACGGCCGGGGGCAGCGCTGCCCTGGCATTGTCGACGATGCAGCGCTGGACGTCTTGGGCTCGATGACGGGCCCCTCCGTCGAGTGTTCGGCCTGCCCACTCCTGCTCGATGTTCTGTCGGAGCTGCACAAGCCAGCCTGCTTCCCCATCGACCTGGGCCTGCATCTCACGGATTTGCTCGAGCTGTATGTCCTGACCCCCTGCAGGGACTGGGACCACAGCTAGCTCCCGCGGGATGTCAACGCGAGATGCGGGCCTAGGGGGATCGTCAACCTCCGGCATACCGAGGTGGTTGCCTTCGTTGTGATCTCCCTGATCGACGTGGAAACATTCGCAACTTGGGCCGTAACCCTCGTCGTCAAGGCCGTGGCCATCGTCGGAACAATCGGAGAGACAGTGGTCACATGCGGACATGAAGTCCCGCATGGCACCGGGGTCACTGAGGCCAGAGAATTCCCAACCGAAGTCGGGGTCGTCCTCTTCCTCGGAACCCGCCGCCCCGAAGGTTGAGACGGCTGTCAGTCGGTCCCAGGTCGACCACATATGGTACCCTGGAAGGTTTGGATACGCCTTTACGAAGGCGCTCACCATAGCGGGGTCGCTAGGTGGATCGAAGCTGAATCGAAAGGGTACGGGATGGAAAACAGACGATACCTCTTGGTCGATGGACGGTGGTGAAGTCGCGTCGGGGGCGGAGCACACCGTCATCTCAGGTACGAAGGTAACGCCCAGCAGATCCTTTGCGAGGGTGCTGGCGTCATCAGTCCGCTTGGGGTTGACACGTTGCGGGGAAGTGACACCCGTCGTCGTCTCAGGTGCGAGGACAATGCCCGACATGTCCCCCGGGGGAGTGCCGGCATCGTCGACTCGCTCTGGTGCGACAGCTGACAAGGTGTCGCCTCCTGCGTGGCCATGGTTGCCCCATCTCCACCTTCTCCGGCGAGGGGGGTGGCGGGGACGACCGGAGTGCTCCTCTTCTGTCGCGGGGAGATGTTGTCACCGAGCTCGCCGCCGCCGGGCGAGTCGGAGACCGTCGCCGTCGTCGCGCCGCGAGGGGAGGAGTACCATGTCGTAGCTGCCGTCGAGAGACATGAACTCGAGACTCCCGAAGCGGAGCACCGTCCCGGGTTGAAGAGGTTGATGAAGACTCCCCATCTGGAACTCAACGGGAAGGTGTTCGTTAACACGCAGCAGGCCCCTACCTAGCGCGCCAACTGTCGGCGTTTCGGACCCGGGGGGGTCCCTGGACCGACGAGTGAGATTGTCGCTGCGTGCCCCTGCCCAGATGGGTTGGCGCGGGATAGAACACAAGAGGTGGGACAAGCCTTATATTATCCTGCACCAGGGGTGCCGCTCGTAGTAGGGGTTACAAGCACGTCGCGAGAGGGAGAGAGAGTGAGAGGGAGCCTGTTCGTTCGCTCCTTCCCCGCGCGAACCCCCCTTCAGGATGGCAGTGGACCTCCCTTTTATAGACACAAGGAGAGGGTCCAGACGTACAATGGGGGGTGTAGCTATGCGCTAACGTGTCCGGCAGAGAGATGCCTAAGCCTTGCGTACATGCCAACGTGGCTGTCGGGGGAGAGCTTGAGCCCTGTACACGTGATAGCGTGGCCGTCGGAGGAGCGCCTGAGTCCTGTAGGAGCACAGCTGGCAGTGCGGCAAGGATCCTGCTGACGTCTCCTTGCTGCCGTAAGGGGCTGAGAGCCACCGGCGTCATGGTGCATGCGGGGCACCATCATTACCCGTCGCCGGGGTAAGCCAGATGGGACGCCGGTCTTGTTCCTTGTAGCCTGAGCAGGCTAGGGATAGGGTAATGATGTATCCCCTGTTGGCGCGGTCGGTCCGAGCCCAAGGTCGGGCGAGGCGGAGACTTCTCTTGAGGCCGAGGCCGGGGTCGGGCGAGGACACGATTCCTCCCGAGACCGAGGTCGAGGCCGAGTCCGGGGGTCGGGCGAGGCGGAGACCTCCTCCCGAGGCCGGAGCCTGAGGTCGGGCGAGGCGGAGCTTCCTGTTGCGCCCGAGGCCGAACTCGGTGGTTGATCGTGACTTGTTGTCAGTCTTCGCCTGGGTGGTTGGCACGGCAGTCGGAGCGGGGCGAGCAACGCTGTTTTTCTGTCATATCGGACAATAAAAGAGAGGGGCGAAGTGACTGCGGTCACTTCGGCCTGGCCGACTGAGGCGCGTGTGTCAGGATACGACGTCAGGCGTCCCCTGCATTGAATGCGCCTGTGAAGCGGTCGGTTGGTGAGGCGGTCCGGCCAAGGTTGCTTCACAACGAAGCCTGCCCAAGCCGGGCTTCGGGAGAGCCGAGGAGGCGCCCGCTGCCTGAGGAGGCCCTCGGGCGAGGCGTGAACTCGTCTGGGACTACTGCTCCAACCCGAGGCTGGGCTCGGGTGAGATTGCGTCCCTTGGGTAGACGAAGCCTTGACTTGAACCGCGCCCGTCAGTGGGTGTGAGGGTGTTTACCAGCCGCGATTAGGAGTGTTGGGGGTACCCCTAATTATGGTACCCGACAGACACCGAATCAACATATCTGCCTATAGGAAGGGACATGAATTATATGCATCACACTAGGGAGCAAAGGAAGTAGAGCAACAAGAAAAAGAGGGAACTTTCAACGTTGCCACAGGTCTCAAGTGAGAATTGCACAAGGGGGTCTCAACTTGATGGAACAAGTCAGGAGGACGGTGGATCTACACAAGGAGCGAGGAAATACATGCAAATAACAGATCTACAAATCATTAACCAAGAGGAATAAAACTTGCCTTTTCCAAGTCACACCGAGCCAGAAAAACATAGATCGAACCCTACGAATGAGCAAATCCATCATGCCTTCATAAAATACCCATGGAAATCACAAGACCTAAGGCGGATTTAAGGCTACCTGCACTGTTTCTCAAGGACCCTAGCCTAATCGACCACAAACCTTACACAATGCAACAAATTGAGAGGAAAGGGGAAACACGAATAAATGTTAGGAGAAAGCATGGATCTTGCACAACTCAAACAGGAAGAGGGGAACCACACGACGCATCGCATGCTCTCACGGGAGAGGAAGCTCGGAGTCGAGGAAGAAAGGAGGAGAGAGGAAAGATCGGAGAAGACGAGAGAGCACATAGAGGAAGATGAAGGGGGCGACAAAGGGTTGTGATGGCGAGGAGGGCTACAAATACCCAACGAGTGCACGAAAGGGAGGTGGTAACCCTAGACCTTCCCGCACGACCGCATATGTGTCGCGGGAGCCGCATTTTAGAGCCTGCGCCACGAGCCAAGCCAAGAAGAAACGAAAGCCGCTTGCTTTTCCCAGCAGCCAGGCTTGGGAGGGAGGAATGCATACACGAATGCACCCTCTAGATGTAGTACAAGCAACCAAACTACCGAGACCTACATCTGATAAACCAGCTGAACCGAATGCAACCAATTAAACGCAACCTAAGGTTATCTCCAGCATAGCGTGTATATGATCATGCAAAATAATAATTTATATTCTAGATTGTTTATATATTAGAGTTTGAAATAGGAAGTACGTGAGTTTGCTAAAGATTGTGTAAGAAACTCGCATTCCCCGTTCACTTGAGGTTGAAGCTGCAGCAGCTGGTTTTTTTTCTCTCTCCGTAAACACTGTGGCTGCAGCAGTAGCAGCAGCTTTTTCTTGCTGCCGAACAGCCAGCCGCCCAGCCGAATTCCCAATTTCTCATCCATCCATCCATCCATCCATATTCCATCCATCCATCTGAAGGCGAGAGTTATCTCGTACGGTCGTACCTCCCCCGCTGCTGCCTGCTCTCCTCCCCGAAGGCCGAATCCGATAGCTAGCGCCAACAAAACCCCTCTCTCCGCACCCGCTCCCCACCGGTGACAGCGCGCCCATGGCTGCCTTACTCCGAACGGCCCCCGCCCTCGCGCCCCCGCCCTCGTCGCCCCTGTCCGCACGGGAGCCGCGTGGGCGGTGCCTGCGGCTAGCCTGCTCCCGGCGCGCGCCGGCCCGACAGCTTCGGGCGTGGCTACTGCCGACTCCGCACGTCTTCGGTCGCTCTGGGGGCCGGTTCCGGCGCCTGAGCGTCACCGAGGCCGAGGAGGCCGCGCAGACGGCGACGCAGGTTAGGGAGTGTTTTGGTGGCCTTAGCTTATCTAACCTCTGCCGATCCTCCTTTGTATGTATGATGTATCCACTGGACGGGCGGCTGCTTCAAATTGAAGAATAGCTGTCAGATTGCTGATATCGTTAGCTTACTAGTAACTTTGGAGTAGAAAAATATCTGGTGGGGTGACATATTGTCCCTTCTCTGAACACCAATTTTGTTGATAGTGGTAGTAATGATCTGCAACAGCTTTGCATTGACTTTTGAGGACGATTTTTTTGTCCTAACTTGTTAGGGTAAGTAGACACACAATTTATGTCGAAGCTACTGCTTCCATTTGCTATGTTTTGATTATATGGCTGGGATACATAAGTGCTGTAATTTTGGGATTGAGCAGCTGTACCTGTAATTTTGGGAATGAGCGGCTGAACCTTCATTCTTGAGTTGTTTAATATGTTCAGTTAAGAATCTTTCGGTATGTTTTGGTAGGTCATTTTTTTGTTATGAAGATTTCTGCTTTGCTTTCTTGAGTGACCCTTAAACAGATCTTGGTTAGTCACGATTAGTGATTTTTAGGTGGTCCCTAAGAAGACAGATATTTAGCAATGTAGGATAGTTGTGATACTTCAATTATATAGCCTTGTTGTCCATGATAGTTACTTTTTTTTCACTGGGAGACATTCTAAAATTCGTGTTATGCTAACTTATAATTCATTTCCAATATAAACTTGTGTGCTTCATAACTTGTGCTCACTATACTCTATATTTCGAAGTTTGGCCAATATTAGAGCGAGTATTGCTGGACTTCTGTAAGTAATGACTGCCCAAAGTTTCAGTAATTTGGAAGCATTTGTTATCTTTTAGAAAAACAGGGTGCTGCACTTTTATGGAGAACTATTGGAAAACCTTGATAAGTAGGGTAGTCACACCGGCAGTGCATCTTTATTTAGTGGAACTTTTCTCTACTTGTAAAAAAAAAATCATGTGATGCTGCCACTGGTGGTGTGACAGCAATAACTGTACCCAGCTGTGTGCCTGTGCACTTGTGCTAATTCTTGAAGATTCTAGTCTCTTGTTTGATTCAAGAGCCTCTAATTGAGTTGATTAGGTGGTCCGAATAGCACTCCTCAGGTCTTGAGTTTGACTTCTCGTGGAAGCGAATTTCAGGCTGAGGTTAAAAATATCTCCTTATCTGTTCCACACCAAAGCATAGGTCTAAGGCCTGGTACGGTCGTGGTCGTTCTCACATGGGCTACTATGCCGCTGTGTATGGGTGTGACAGGGTTCGAGGGTTTTTTTTTTGAAAAAAACGCAGGAGGACTGCGTTTTAGATATATATTAAGAAGAGAGAAAGGTCTAAGAGACCCAAAAAACAAAACAACGCACTCCCTATGGAGGCCAGTAACACTCGTACATGAAAGGATCCATAAAAAACACCCACACACACTCCCTACAACAACCTATGCAAGGGGGCAGCCAAGAAGGAGAGCCCTTTGGCTCCCGCAATTTCCCAGCCTCTTCTTTCCTCATCTGCATGCTTCATAATCAGAGGAAGGCTGGGAGACCCTCCATAAAAAATGACTCTATTACGATGCTTCCAAATCATCCACGACCCTAAAATGATGAGGGAGTCAAGACCTTCCCTGACCAAACCATTTACTGTCTCTGAAACCATCTCCCACCAATCCATAAAAGAGACTGCATATGGATGTGGGGCTAAACTATGCAGCCCGAACTTTCTTAGCAGATTGTACCAGAAAATCCTTGAGAAGACACAATTCACAAGCAAGTGGTTCAGGGTTTCCCCTTGCTGGTCACATAAAGGACATCTGATAGGGTGATTCAATCCCCTTTTTGCCAAGCGATCAGCTGTCCAACATCTATTTTGGGCCACCAACCAAATGAAAAAACAGCATTTTGGTGGAGCCCAAGATCTCCAAACCCTTTCATAGTGCCCAAAGGTGGTAGATCCAAGGAAAAGACCCATATAAGCTGATTTTGCAGAGTAGCTACCATTCGAAGATAAGCTGAAAATATGTCTATCCTCAGTGTTAGGCTGCAGCACAAAATTTGCAAGAATATTCCAGAGGTGTAGATAATCTACAATGGCACCAACTGTAAGAGCTCCTTTGATGTCTGCAATCCATCGTCTGTTCACTAGGGCCTGCTGCACAGTTCTTCTGTTAATAATTCTTTTTGGAATAATGTTGAATAATCTTGGAGCAATATCAGATACCCTTTTGCCATGGATCCATTTATCTATCCAGAACATGGTGTTGGTCCCATTCCCCACCTCAGAGATCAACACCTTGGAGAAGAAGGAACGGGCCATGCTAGGAACTTGAATGGACAGGCTAGACCAAGGGCGTCTTGGGTCAGTTTTTTGCAACCAAAGCCATCGCATGCGGAGGGCCCAGCAGAGCTCAGGAAGGCTAGCAATACCTAGACCTCCAAGCTGCAGCGGACGACATACTTTTCCCCAAGCCACCATACAATGCCCTCCTTTCACCTCTTTTCTTCCTCGCCAGAGAAAACCTTTTCGTATTTTATCAATTGCTTCAATGGCCCAGTGAGGGAGATCGATTGCCATTGCCATATAGACCGTCATGCTAGTGAGGACATGCTGCACTAAAATTCTTCTCCCTGCTCTACTCATCAGATCTGCCTTCCAGTTTGGTAGGCGATCTGCAATTTTGTCCACAAACTGCTGAACCTGATTCCTGGATAACTTGTGTAAAGACAAGGGGAGACCCAGATATCTGCAAGGAAAGGTTGCAATCTCACAAGGCAGCCAACTCCGGAGTTCCTCAATAGTCTCCTCGGGGCATTTGATAGGGTACACATTTGATTTCTGTGGGTTATAGCAAAGGCCTGACGCATCGCCAAAAAGCTGGAGGATGTCAAGAGAAGTTGAAATATCTGTAGTTGTAGGGTGTAAGAACAACGCCACATCATCTGCATACATCGAGACTCTGTGAAGCCTTTTCCTTCTTGATAGTTGCTGGAGTAGGCCAGCTCCCTCAGCTTTGGAAAACAGAAGGCCCAGAACATCCATAGCAAGGATAAATAGCATTGGGGAGAGAGGATCTCCCTGCCTGAGTCCTCTTCTATGCGTAATCAGTTTACCCGGGACACCATTGAGCAACACCTGAGTAGTGGAAGAGGCTAATAAGCCACATACAATGTCTCGCCAGATATGTCCAAAACCCATTTGCTGCATTACTTCAATTAGGAAGGGCCAAGAGACAGAGTCGAAAGCCTTGGTTATGTCCAACTTGAAAAATAGTCTTGGCATGTTATGTTGATGGAACAACCTTGAGGTTTGTTGCACTAACATGAAGTTGTCCTGGATGAACCTTCCTTTTATAAAAGCGCTTTGACTTGGGGAAACCATCGCATTCAATTTTTTTGCCAACCGATTAGCCAGAATTTTAGTAATC
Organism: Zea luxurians; assembly: GCA_029449295.1. Lineage (NCBI taxonomy): Eukaryota > Viridiplantae > Streptophyta > Magnoliopsida > Poales > Poaceae > Zea > Zea luxurians. The sequence continues at coordinate 99,757,036 of JAOPSE010000006.1, read as the reverse complement.
AGCTTTGCAAAACTGTGCACAAGGCTGATTGGTCGAAAGTCCTTAACCTGATCAGCCCCATCTGTTTTTGGAATCAATGTAATGTATGCCGTGTTGAGTTTACTGAAATGATCAAACTTCCTGCTCCAAATAGCAGCCAAGGCAGCCATAATATCATCTTTTATAGTGCTCCAGCAGACCTTATAGAACCGTCCAGTGAACCCATCTGGACCAGGGGCCTTATCTGAAGGGAGCTCACTGATGGTTTCCCAAACCTCATGCTCAGAGAAAGGAGAGTCAAGGTCTGAAAGAGCATGTCTTGGCAGCCCAAGGGCTTCAAGAGCGATCGTCCTTTCTCTGATCCCATTCTGACCAATGAGAGTGGAGTAGAAGTCATCCACCGCCGAAGCTTTGTCAGTATGGTTTACAAGGATGCGATCTCCATCCACCAATTTAGTGACCAGATTCTTCCTTTTGCGATGCCTTGCGTGCACATGGAAAAACTTTGAGTTAGCATCCCCTTCGTTAAGCCATGTGATTCTTGATCTCTGTCTTGCCATAGTTCGCTTGAAAGAAGCAAGCAGCAGGGTCTGTTTTTTCAGTTTATTTTTGAGCCAGACCTCAGCCGGGGAGAGGGTTCTAATATCCTGCGCCATCTCAAGCCTGTGTAACAACTCCTTTGCCAAAGCCAACTGAGATCGAACATGACCCACCCGCTTCTCACTCCAGCCCTGCAACCGTTTAGCTGTCACCTTAAGTTTCTTGTCAAGTGTCAGGAAAGGAGAATTGCCATTTTCCACCGAGTCCCATGCTGCCTGGACAGTTTCCTGGAATCCTTCGATTTTGGTCCAAAAGGACTCGAAATGAAATCTACGTTTCCCAAACATGTTATCTTTAAGTCCCAAGATCAGGGGGCAGTGGTCCGAGTTTTCTCGACCTGTGTGAGAAGGTCTTCTTATTAATACAATATTTGGGGTTGTCTCGCCCCATGTAGGTTGAGGACATTGACTTGTTGCATTTCACTAAATGCTATATGTTGCAATTTTTTAGGTTTTTGGATTTCAATTTATGTATCAAAATTTCATTCTAGCCTTGATTTGTGTAACACATTTACACAATAGTTAAATCACAGTGCAGGGATGCAATCTTTCTGCAGATTACATGACATCAATATAATAATTTAAAGGAAAAATGTTTTATTATGTCAGGTTGAAATTTTCTCTAAAGATGGCAATAGTGCAACAATATCTTGCTTGTTTAAAAGCTCAAGAAGTTCATTTTGTTGCAATTCTATCCTCGTCCATGTACGGATAATCTGTCTATTGGATGCTTGGATTTTTTAATATGATGTTGTCTTTCTATGCTGCAGGAGGATCCAGAAACCAAAGTAACTGGAGAGAGTGCTGCAGATGACAGTGCTGGAAGCACAGACGAAACTCCATCTATTATTGTGACAACACTGCAATCATACAGAGAAGCTCTGATTAATGATGATGAAGCAAAAGCTGCTGAGATAGAATCCTTTTTACTTTCTATCGAGGATGAGAAGAACTCTCTTTTGAGCAAAATCACTGCTCTAGATGTGGAACTAGCAACTCAACGAGAACGTATCTTGCGGATTAGTGCTGATTTTGACAATTTCAGGAAAAGGACAGAAAATGAGAAGCTTAACATGATGGAAAATGTGCAAGGGGAACTTATAGAGAGCTTTTTGCCTGTTCTCGATAACTTTGAAAGAGCAAAAATGCAAATAAAGGTGGAAACAGAGGGAGAGGAGAAAATAAATAATAGCTACCAGAGCATTAATAAGCAATTTATCGAAATTCTTAATTCATTAGGTGTTGAAGATGTTGAAACTGTTGGCAAACCATTTGATCCTATGGTAAGCTAGTCTTAGCCTCTTAGGGGTGTTTGGATCCCCGGAACTGAAGTTTAATCCGTATTTTAGATGCCAATTAGGAGGACTAAACCTGAGCTGATTATAAACTAATGCATAAGCTATGGCTAATTTGTGAGACAAATCTATCAAGCCTAATTACCCATGATTTGCTACAGTAAAATGTGCTAACAGTGGACTAATTAAGCTTAATAGATTTGTCTCATGAATTTGCCACAATTTATGCAATTAGCTCATGTTTAGTCCTTCTAAATGGCATCCAAAACCCGGACTAAAATTTAGTTCAGGGGATCCAAACACACCCTTAGCAAAAAAAACATCATCTAGCTTAAGTCTTGAGATTTGCATATGTGCTGATTTTTAATATTTGTGTAATCGGGTGATAGAATCTATTGAATATTTGACTTCTACAACAGAAATGCCAGATCTTTATAGGATTCTGTGCCCACATTGAGCATTTGCATTTTTTCTTTTAAAATATTCCCTTTTGCACCTTGTGTTTCAGCTGCACGAGGCTATTATGAGAGAAGAATCATCGGAGTATGAAGAGGGGATCATTCTCCAGGAATTCCGAAAAGGCTTCAAACTTGGGGAAAGACTACTTCGCCCAGCAATGGTCAAGGTGTCTGCAGGGCCAGGCCCTGAAAATTCTGGAGATGACGACCCTACAGTTGTTGAAGATAGTGTGGCACCTCAAAAGGTTGAGGATGTTGAAGAAGACGGTTTTGATGACGGCGATGCAGAATAGGTGGCTGGAGCTTCAGCTGTGAATCAACAAGAACAGGTCCAGAAATTTTGATGCTTTTCTGGAGCGTGCCAAGCAGGTAATAGGATAGTACCAATTCGTTCAAGCTAGAATTAGGTCCCTAAATGTGCTGGTTCTTTACTGCTGCTGACATGGGGGTGTTGGTATTGCGACAAATTTGTGTTTCTACCCGCCGTGGTCAACTTTTTGTTCTTACGAAGGGGAATTTTCGTGGTTCATAGATGCAAAAATGATATTTGTAAGGACTAAATTGGCTCAGTTTGCTATTGATAATCAATTTATGAATTCCATTGTTTGTACATTCCGACTGGAACGGCAGTACCCGTTGCAGAGTGCTGGAGTGTGCACGACGATAGTAATATAGAAAGAAAATCGGACATATCCAAATTTGCGAATTCTAAGCAAGAATTATACATATGGTTAATAATTAAAACCGTTTGGTCGTGTATGATATCTCAGCAGTATTGCACGGTGGAAAATCCATCTACCAATAGCATCTTTGAAGTGAGGCCAGGAACGACCAAAGCCGTGTCCTTAAAGCAGAGAGCAGAAAAGGAAAACTGAGCTGTATCGCTGTATCAGGCTGCTTGCTTGATCTGCACTCATGATAACTATAATGCGTATGCGTCGTAACCTGTAGCGCGTCATCACTAGAGTCTAGACCAGAATCCGGACAGGCCAAAGAAAGCACGAGTTCAGGACAGCAGAGTTGCTTGGGTTGATTCGCCTTCTTCTGCTGCTGCTGGCCTGCTGCCTTGTGCCAAATGCCAATATATATACACTCACTCTTATAGCGTGAATCGCGCGCTGACTTGGATTGATTCCTACACCAACTCAGAATCTTGCAGCAGCAGCGGCGGCAGCAAACATGAGGGAGAAGGATGCTGGTTGGTTGGGGCTTGGGACCTGAGAGGCCTGACAAGTGAAGTGACATACAGTACGCCTGGCCTGATGAGAGGCCCGGACGCGGGGGAGGCGCGAGCGAGCTGGCGACCGAATTGCGACGTGGGCGCACCACCGGCCGGCGCACGCAAGTACGCAACTAGCAGAAGCTACGAAAAGGGCCAACTGGTCCAGCCATGGACGAAATCATGCATGACAAGTGGTGGCAGTCATCGAGCTCGAGCCTCGCTGGAGTACTGCACTATTAAAGTTAAAACCGAGTAAAACCTGAGAAGACCACCGCTGCCGAGGGCCAGGGTACCAAGTCTAACCCACCACCTCGGCATCTAAATCGAAACAATGCCTGAGGTCAGGTGCATGCACATGAAACCACGCCATTGAATCGGTCAGTGCTCACCTGGACGGCGTCGCCGCTGCTGATCACTGCATAGACAGAGCACAGCTCGATCCGACATGCGACAGCCGAGACGCGGCGCGCGCGGTCGGCCTTCCAAGTGCTGCGTGCTCTGCCCCCCAGCCCCCACTCCACCAGGCCACCACCGTGCATTCTTCTGTCACTGCTGATGCGGCGCGGACCTCATCGGATCGGAGCAGATCAGATCACCGCCACCGGCTCCCGCGTCCCAGCGTCCGGTGGGGTGGACGCGGTCCACCCAGGGTCCCAACACCTGCACAGAACGCCACGCCTCCTAGCTTGCCTTGGGCGGCGTGTTTGGTTCGGCTTTTTTGTGACCAGCTTTTCTGAAAAGCTGGCTGTGGGGAAAAGCTGGCTGTTGGGAAAAGCTGGTGGTTAGAATTTAGGTGTTTGGTTCGCCAGCTGTGCAGAAAAGCTGTTCCTGAGAATCTACGTGTTTGGATAATCAGATTTTCGTATTGCAGATTCTGTTCGAACAAACGATACAATGAAACCCATAACGAACAAAAGATCATTACACATTAATTAGTGGAGTTGATTACATCATAACTACCGTTACATTGACAGACTTAACTACGACACTAATGCATTAGCAATTGCATCACGAAAAGCACTCATGTCCAACTCATCAGATGTGCTACTACTACTCTCACCTAAAGGTACATCATGACTGCTGCTACTAGGTCCTACTTCATCAAAGTCTCTATCGTGTAGAGCACTGTCTCTAATGAAGTTATGCAATGTCATACAAGCAATAATTATCTTCGATTGTTTGGTAAGCGAAAATGAAGGGAGACTTAATAGAACTCTCCACTTCATTTTAAGCACCCCAAACGATCGCTCTATAACATTGCGTAGCGAAGAGTGTGCATAGTTAAAAACTTCTTTGCTACCAATAGGTTGCCTCGCATTTTGCCATTCAGAAATGTGGTACTTCTGACCCTTATAAGGTGCAAGGTAGCCCTTTCTATTTGGATAACCTGAATCGACAAGATAGTATTTACCTGCACAACCATGAAATACATAAGTTCAATAAGTAACCAAGTAATTAATAGCATATGTCAAAAACAAGATATATAATTGTATACCGTCTGGTGGCTGGGGAAACCTGTCGGCATAAGTTATCAAAGTATCTTGTAGTACTCTAGTGTCATGCACGGATCCAGGCCATCCTGTGACAACGAATGTGAACCTCATATCGAAGTCACAAACGGCCATTACATTCTGTGAAGTGTAACCGTGCCGTCCAATATATTTGGCTTGCTCTGAGGCAGGGACTGCCGCTGGAAAGTGACTACCATCAATTGCTCCTATGCAGTCCTTGAAGTGTGGCCAAAATCTCGCCTCTCTCAAACGGGGATGAATCTCGGTGAAATACGGGTCTTTGGGCTTAATGATGTCAGATGACATCTTAAACAGTGCATCAAGGACTTCACTATACTTGCGACTAATTGTTTCCAATGAATGCCCAAACTTATTTCTTAATTGCCTAAAGGACTGTGGACCACCACATGCCCACAAAAAAATGGCAAGTGCTTCCATAGTACTGACACCCCGGCTTGAAATCAGACCATAATTGTCCACCAATGTGTCATGCAATCGTCTAAACACAGTTCGTCGCATGCGAAACATATCAAAGCAGTCGTTACTATTGTCCAACGTCCTCTGCACCCATTGCAAACCAGTTTCAACCATTGTTCTTCTAGGAGCCTGAGTGAAATGCCTGCCCCAAATGTCTACAGCAAATGCAGCAACAACCATTTCTTCATCTGTGTCATCCTTTTCATCATCAGATGGGTGTGCATAAGGGTCATCATCAGATGTGTGTGCATAATGGTCATCAGCAAATGTGTGTTCATAAGGGTCACACATCTGCATGGACACAGGCAACAGGCAAAAGTATCATATGCAACCACAGTTTATACAACACATATTAATGAAGACGAACAGTTTACAAGCCATATCAAGTTCACAGATTCACATTGGTCACAAACTTACAACTCTGATTATTCAAATACATGTTCAACTCGAAAATTTGGAAAATTGTTTCAAAGCGATAAAGATACCAGCGAAAACTGACACGACATGACTCATAAAGCAGTCTCAACTAACATGCGTAGAACATAAGCCTCAGTTGTAGGACCAGCAGCATCTAGGTGGATTTTTTTGTTTCTAACTCGAATGCATGGCGCAGCCAAGCGTTCCTTCCCTCTGATGTCTTCAGTGCAGAAAATATGTCTCTATACTTTTTGGAAGTGAACAAATGAGTGGCAAACAAATGGAGGTCGCTGCCTTCTCGGTTACCATCCTCGATCACTTGTTGCAACTGCGCACTCACCTCAACACGCACAGGGTCGGTCTCAGTAGAGGTGACGGACTTGTTAGTGTTCCTTGAACGCGACTCAAAAGCCTCCACAAGTCGTTTCATGTACTCTTCCCTCGAATCTCTTTTCCTCTTTGGTTTAGGAGAGTCATGACGCACCTTACGCTTCCCAGTCGCATTTGAGATTGGATCAGGTGTGCTGTTTTCACCAGCACCTAAAGTGCCTTCCAAATGATCATCAGATGATGAATTAGCATCCTCGACGCCAGGAACAAGGGTTCTTTCATTTGTGCAGACAATGGGTCCAAACATAACCTTTAGCTCGTCCTCATTCTCTAGGGGGGCTGTTTTGAACATAATACAACCTGGCATTGCCTGCACCAACATGGTAGTTCCTAGTTTCAGATGGCCAATACTATTGTTAGTCTACAAAACAAAAAAAGATCTACTTACTTCATTTTGCTTGGCCCACCACTCATCTGGCGCACTGATTGAACCAGTATGAGGGTCTCGACCAAGACCTGTAGCCCTTTCATTTAGAGTTTTCCACTGGGTGAACATTCTCTTCAACGAGTCCCACCTATTCTTCATTTGGTCCCTTGTGTACGTGCGACCAGTGCGTTCCTTAAACTTTCTTATCAGGTTAGCATACCCTTCGGCGTTTAGGAATTGTTGTGGCCTGTTCCGTGCATTCACCTCCTCTACACATATTTCTGTGTAAATTTTTGTTGCTCTACTATCCCACTTAGCAATTACTTTGCCAGACTTGTCCATCTAGTGCAAAACAAGTGTAGACGATTCAAAATATGTATTGAAGTGCACTTACTACGACAACAAAATGAATAGGTAATAATAACATAAAGTATTACCGTCAGGAGTCACATTCGTTTGCCATAATTACACATAAGGTAGAACCAGAAGTACTAAAATTCGGATTTCCTTAAGTACACAAAGACAACGTTTATTAATGAGGTACCGGACACAAAAGCACAGGGAAGACAGTTACAGCAGCCCAGTAAGCAAAAGCCTGATCACATCCCTGTTACACTAAAGACCTTCCTAAACCATAAACTAAGGTCTAACTTAAACCTCATTGTCACTAAACGAAGGCATCTGATCGGAGTCATATTCAATACCCCAAAACCTTTCGAAGTGGTCCGCAAAGTCCCAGTCTGGACTAAGGTTGTCTTCACTAGGGGGTGGTGAAGAGAACTCGGAGGGTTCGTAGTTGCTCTCAGGCTCGTGGGTTACGTTGTTGACCTTGTCCAAATACTCTTGGAAAACCAGAGAATCTTGCTCCATCATGCAAGCAATGTCCTCCAATGCTACACGTAGTTTGGTAGCGTCAAAGGAGGTTAACCCGCGTCCTGGACGGATTGTTTCCCGAGCTACGGAAAAAATCTTGTCCGCAATCTCTTGCATCCTTCCAATTGCCTTGTCGGCTATGGAGTCTGCTGAATCCATCTGATGTGGATTTAGGTGGTTAGTGTACTAGACAAGAGGACAATCTACTAACTTCCATTTATTCACATGAATTGCGTGGTAACATGGCCAAACTTTGGTTTAAAGTACTAACATATAGGTAGTAACTAACTAAGTACGAACTCAACCATGAACATGCAAATGGGTGTGACACACATACTAATAATATAGACCCCGAGTAAACCATAATGGTACTAACAAACAAAGTATCAACTAATCCGTCAACAAATTTTACTGACACAACAGATCAATGGTATGGCAAGTAAACCATACAAAAAAATTGGGTCACCACCGGCTGACAGCAAAGTTCGTAATAAATTGAGTATCAAATTACCTTGGTTGCTACGGGATCTTGGAACCGAGGACGAAGACCTCGAGATGATACAGATACCTGAAGGGGAGAATGGAAAAATAATTAGAAACTAACAAATTTATATGAACAAAGAAATACTGATGGTAGTAACTGCAACCCTGATCAGACAGGTTGTGACAAATATTACTGATGGAACAGAGCAATGCCATCCTTAGTAAAGTGTAAACTCTATTGGGTTGAGCCCATGTAGACAGTAAACTGCGCTACAAAATGTGTATGACAGTACCTTGATTGCACTGGAAATTGGAACCGAAGACGAACCCCGAGTTGACAAGGGAAATCTGCAGGCAACATTGGACATACAATTAGGTACTAGTAAACTACCATCCAGACCCTTTTTCAATTACTGAATTAACTGCAGATCAGGCGAGGGTTGAGCCCATGTACTGAGGTACGACGAACCCTAGCTACACTACCGGAGGGGGAGGCGAGGGTTAGGATGGAGTCGAGCAACACCGTACCTGTGCAGATGACGACGCAACAGGGGGAGCAGAGGAAGCTTCACGACGGAGCAGCGGCGCCGGTTTAGGTGCGGCAACCCTAGCGATAGTTTAGGGTCAACGAACGACAGCGCCGGCGGTGGACAATGAGAGGGTACACAGACCACGGAGAGAGGCCGTACCTGCGACGACGACGACGGCGGGAGAGGTTCCTTCGCGACGGGGAGGAGGTTGCGTCCTCGGAGCGTGAACCCTACGGAAGACGAGTTGAGACGCGGCGAAGGAGAGAAACCACACCAACGCGGAGGAGGTTGCCCGTACATACCACGATGCGGGGAGGAGACGGACCGCCGGCGGCGCGATGGGTTCGCGGCGGCGGCGCGATGGGTTCGCGGCGCCGGTGGAGCGTCGCGTGGGCTAGAACCCTAGCGAAGTGGGCGCGGCTTCGAGCAAAAGCCAACTGACGGGCGCTTCTTGCGTTAAGTGGCCGGACGGCTGCCTACGGAAGCGCGTCGCGGAGAAGCGGCGCGAGAAGCTACCCGTTTGTTTCCAGCTTCAGCTTCTGGCGGCCAGAAGCCGCCCAGAAGCTGAACCAAACAGCCGCAAAATCCAACCGGCAACCCCCCATCCACTCCACTCCACCCCCTAGCCCCCACCATCCGCTGTTGCTTTCCGCTGGTCATCCATCCCACCAAACGCCCAGCATTTTTCTTTTCTTCATAAAAAAACAACCCGAGACTCGGCCAGATTCACGGGGGACGACCACGAAGGGGCGCGCGCACGGCAGCCTGGCTATAAAAGGCGCTCCGCCCCCCGCTAGCTCACCAGCTCTCCACCAAGAGCTGTACCCCACACCACTATAGGCACTAGTCCACTACCTAACGCTACCTGCCTTTTCACCGCGTCGTGCGCTACCGCCACGTTGAGCTCGCGCTCGCGTCCGTCCCAGATCCGCCGTGCTCCTCCATCGCTCGCGCAAGGTTGGTTGCTGCCCTCGCCTTTCCTTCAACTCCTTCCCGCCCGCAGGATTTGGGCTTTCTCGATCACGAGGCGCTCCGGTAGGTCGGAGTGGGGGGGGATCATCAATCAATCCGGTTGCGTACGAACGATAACGCGGTGTGTCGCGTCGCGTGCAGATGAAGATCACGGTGCGGGGGTCGGAGATGGTGTACCCGGCGGCGGAGACGCCGCGCCGCCGCCTCTGGAACTCGGGCCCCGACCTGGTGGTGCCGCGGTTCCACACGCCCAGCGTCTACTTCTTCCGCCGCAAGGACGCGGACGGGAACGACCTGGCGGGCGCGGACGGGAGCTTCTTCGACGGGGCGCGGATGCGGCGCGCGCTGGCCGAGGCGCTGGTGCCCTTCTACCCGATGGCCGGCCGGCTGGCGCGCGACGAGGACGGCCGCGTCGAGATCGACTGCAACGCGGGCGGGGTGCTGTTCCAGGAGGCGGACGCGCCCGACGCCACCATCGACTACTTCGGCGACTTCGCGCCCACCATGGAGCTCAAGCGCCTCATCCCCACCGTCGACTTCACGGACGACATCTCCTCCTTCCCGCTGCTCGTGCTCCAGGTGAGGAAAATCGATCCATCCCCACCTAACATCTTCGGGATTCGGTTCTCTGCATTTCACTAGAGTTTTGACGATTTGATCGGGGTCGGGGAAGGGTTGAAACAGAGTGGTGGGCTTCGGTATCTGAGTCTGAGTCGCCGCCAGCGCACAACGTCTGGGTCAACGTAGGTAGACTCGTCACAATTATTGGGTGCATGTGCATCCGTGCATGTGCGGCGTGTGTATACATGGGCATGGGCTGGCCGCCGACGCGGATCGATGCGCGTGGAGACAACCTGTCAGGCCTGCATCCGTTGTTCAGCTGTGACTAGCCGAGGTGTGGAGAACGATCTCCAGATCTTCTTACATTTATGAATGAAAGATGTCGCCAAAAAAAAAATACAGTAGGAACCCAACACTTGGACTGTTAACCTGCAAAGGACTCCGTCATTCATGTAGCTAGCAGTGCTGTATAAAGAAATCGTACCTGTAGTCAAATGGGCGTCCAATAGTGCGTGCCGAAGTGCCGTGCCATAGTATTAAGCTAATCTGTCAGCGACAACGAGGGGTTCGATGTTTTGCACCAATCGGTGTGTGCATCGTGTTTCGAATACAAAACGCTCTCTGCTCCAAATATCACTCCAAATATAGGGAATATTATAATTTGGAAAAGTCAAATATATGACTATATAGATATTTACCATCACATTCGTAGGTTCATACTGATGTGCCTTTTAGTACTTTGCTTTTGCAATGACTAATAACAGATCGTAGAGAAAATCAATTGTAAGAGTACACACCTTGAAATGCTTCGAAATCCTAACATGCCTTGTAAAAACAACCCGAGGGGGTACTCAAAACTTGTTTCTTATTTTTTTTAGGGTAGCACTCTGTTTATTTTTTAGAAGCATTTATGCGAACGAAAGTGTTGTGTTACCATCTGGCCTTGAACATCCACTGTCTAAATGTTTAGAGCATCTTTAAAATCTTGTTAAAACAGTTCACTTAATCGGTTGTTTCGGCCAAAAAAAAACGAAAAAGGGTCATCCAACAGTATAAACCACTCCCCTAATGTTAAGCACGTGTTCCCTCAACTCTTAGGCCCTATTTGGTTTGGGGTTACTAAAGTGTGACTAAAGTTTAGTCACTTTTAGTTTCTAAAGAAGCAAACATAGTGTTTAAAGTGGGGTGACTAAACTTAAGTTCTTTAGTCATCAAGGAAGTGACTAAAATGGACTAAAATAAGATTTTCACCTCATTTGCCCTCTCCTCTTTCTTAGTGCAGCATACATCCACTGATTAATAGCGGTAATGCAGTCATTATTCGCATTAATTAATGCTTTTTAGTTAGGTTTAGCCATGGGAACCAAACGGGATACTTTAGTAACTAGTCACTAAAGTTTAGTCAGATAACTAATGGAACCAAATGGGGCCTTAGATAGGTATGTCTTTTGTGCTTGTTAAGCTTAGCAATTTTTGGAAGAAGAAAACCAAGTATTACTGGATATTATTAAGTGTTATAAGACTGGTAGGGTTCATGAACGTTAAGGAGCTTTTAGAAATGCTGATATTTAAGGATATCAGCATAAAATCATCAGTTCACCAAATGATATTTAAGGAGCTTTTAGAAATGCTCATGTTCGTGGAATCCGTGGAAATCATACGGGTAGCCTCCTTCCCATATAGATCGGATAAAATTATACTACCTTATCTGTTTAATTTGACGCCAAATAGTGTAAAATTAAACTACAAAACGTCAAATCACAGTACCATGGTTGGTGTTGTTAGGCCGAAATATCCTCTCTCTCTCTCTTTTTCCTTCGAGAAAAGAAACTATCGTGACAGCAACGTGCCACCATCTCGAGAATGCGTTAATACGTAAGCGTATGCCTATGGCTATGGTCTATCATGTGTTTGCCTCCCTGGCAATCCCGACAATACCCGATTGCCATTTCGCAAGATTTTTCGCTTTGTTTCAACTAACGAACAGATGCCTAGCACCTACGGAGTGTATCATTTAGCTACTGCACATGACAGCACCTTCTGGAACACATGGATTGGAAATAAAAACAGCTTCTTTTATTTGTTTAAGGTTAACAGATGTGACAGATCCAATCAAATCAAGCCATGACTCATCAGGGCCAAACCGCGCAACTTCCCGCGGTGTGACCCAGTAACCACTAGCCACACTGATGATTAAAGTAGGTTGCTGCTTTCGTTGAACAGCCAAATGTGGTTGCGCGCTAGTTGTTCTTTGCTTGGCAGGCACGCGTTGCTTGCTCGATCAAAGAAAATGATAGCCTAACAGGAGCGCCCAGAAAGATGATGCTTTGGACTTTTCTTGAGGCAGCAAGCAAAGTTTGGTGGTTTCTTCTGTTCTGATCTGCAAGGTCTTTTGCTCTGTATAGTACCCGTTCGTGTTAGCTGTGCATCCATGATTATGACTGGCCTCAACTACTGTGAAAACGTAGCATGGAGCGAGGTGCCGAGAAACAGCAAGATTGGACAAGCAGAATTTTTAGATTTTCTTTAATTGTTGGGGGTGTGGGTTTGTGCAATAATCCGACAACAATAATGGTATCCAGTTGGAAATTTGGAATTGCAAAACTGTACACGTACTACGACAGAAACGTGGGATCCGCTTGGAGTCTTGGTATTGGATTGAAGTTGCAAGGTGCTATAGTTAATTCATCTAGTCCATTCGGTTTTGGTGCGATGATTGTTTCGTGTTAGCTGTGCTACTGCTACCTACCAGGCAACAATCTGCTGATGAAATCATAGGCAGATTACCATAATCCCAAGCAGCTTAGTTGTCGGTCCTTCTTTTTCTACGGTAGAGAAGAAAGATTGCCAGCCTCCTATCTCATTCAGTCACCTACCGTCATCTAGTATATGCTGAATATTGACTTCAGTCTCGTGCTCTCGTCTTGTATTCTTCGTTTGATAGGGACAAAAGTTAAAAGAGTGCTTATACTTCAAAAAAAAAAAAAGAGGTGTATGCATGAAACAATTTCGGCACCTAACCAAAATTGGCGCGCGCTTTTGCTCATTGCTGCAGGTGACCCACTTCAAGTGCGGTGGCGTGGCTATCGGCGTTGGCATGCAGCACCACGTAGCCGACGGCTTTTCCGGCCTGCACTTCATCAACTCGTGGGCGGACCTCTGCCGCGGCGTCCCGATCGCCGTCATGCCCTTCATTGACCGCTCGCTCCTCCGCGCGCGCGATCCGCCGACCCCGGCCTACCCGCACATCGAGTACCAGCCGGCGCCCGCCATGCTATCCTCTGAGCCGCCACAGGCGGCCCTCACGTCCAAGCCGGCGACGCCGCCCACAGCCGTTGCTATCTTCAAGCTCTCCCGCGCCGAGCTCGTCCGCCTCCGTTCGCAGGTCCCCGCGCGCGAGGGCGCGCCGCGGTTCAGCACGTACGCTGTGCTGGCGGCGCACGTGTGGCGGTGCGCGTCCCTGGCGCGCGGCCTGCCGGCCGACCAGCCCACCAAGCTGTACTGCGCCACGGACGGGCGGCAGCGGCTGCAGCCGCCGCTTCCGGAGGGCTACTTCGGCAACGTGATCTTCACGGCGACGCCGCTGGCCAACGCCGGCACGGTGACGGCCGGGGTGGCAGAGGGCGCGTCCGTGATCCAGGCCGCGCTGGACCGGATGGACGACGGGTACTGCCGGTCAGCGCTGGACTACCTGGAGCTGCAGCCGGACCTGTCGGCGCTGGTCCGCGGGGCGCACACGTTCCGGTGCCCCAACCTGGGGCTCACCAGCTGGGTGCGCCTGCCCATCCACGACGCGGACTTCGGGTGGGGGCGGCCCGTGTTCATGGGCCCCGGCGGCATCGCCTACGAGGGGCTCGCGTTCGTGCTCCCCAGCGCCAACCGCGACGGCAGCCTGTCCGTGGCCATCTCGCTGCAGGCGGAGCACATGGAGAAGTTCCGGAAGCTCATCTACGACTTCTGATCTCCAACTCCTCCCCACAAGTCATCAGTATCAGTACGCGCAACACAAAGAAGCAAGAGAGCCTTGGGAGTAGGTTGCAGCAATATTCTTTGATTTCACACATAGTTCCTGCACACTTTTCCGTTCCTGCCTGCCCCCTTTGGGCAGGGCGCATACCTTTTGTGCCGAATTATTTACGAGCCCCTGCAATTGTATGATGAATGAACAATTTAATCCGTTCTGAATGATACAGATTAATAAGATTAATTAACTTATCTCTTGAGCTTTTTTTTCTTATATAGGCATAGAAGAGTATATGCAGGACTGTGATACCATTCAAAACGCTGAGTTGGATCGAGATGAACAGGAGCTAAAATTTATTTATTTAGAAAATCACTTACTATGTCCTTTAAGAGCTTAGGCGTTAGCAAATCGTGTATATAATTGCGCAAAAATAATGTTTTGCTATATAGATAGCAGTGTTTGTATAGTAAAATTTAAAATATGAGATGAGATAGATAATAAGATAGTAGACCTGGTGGAGATAGCCTTACGACATAATTGGTCCATATTTAGGGGGTCGTTTTTCCGGAATGGAGGCATGACCTAGCTGATTTGCTTCTCTAATTTATATAAGTTTTGATCACCTGAAACGATTCAGAGCCTATTTCTGAACAACTGAACACACCTTTAAAATAAAAATTATCCATGTACATATTCAAGAGAAAAATGCTACAGGGTTCATGATTAATAAATTTCCTATTAGAGCTTGTTCGGTTGCGTCTAGATCAAAAGAGATTGGAGAAGATTAAATCCCTTCTTAGTCAAAATTGAATACAAGATAATTTAATCTCTTTCAATCACATTCGATTCAGACGCAACCGAATAAGCCTTTAACAAAATAATGATAAAGATATCCTCTTTTAGGGCTTGTTTAGGAAAGCAAATGAGGTGAAAGAGGATTGAAGGGACTAAAATTCTTTTTCTATTTAATATTGAATAGGAAGGGAGAATTTTATCACCTACAACCTCGTCCACTTATTTATTTGCAATGTTCCAGTAAGTATTATCATTTTGGTTCCACTAATTTAATACAAAAAAATCATCAAAAGAGTAAATACAGAGTGCAGGAAAAAATATAAAGACAAATTAAAGAGAAAGAGAGAAACAAGAAATATCTGCAAAAGAATTGTTTGAAACCATAAACAGCCC
The DNA here is from genome assembly GCA_029449295.1 of Zea luxurians. Classification (NCBI taxonomy): domain Eukaryota; kingdom Viridiplantae; phylum Streptophyta; class Magnoliopsida; order Poales; family Poaceae; genus Zea; species Zea luxurians. Next base: position 99,741,750 of record JAOPSE010000006.1, on the reverse strand, counting down.
ATGGCCAGGAGAAGGCCCGTGCGATTGCGTTCTCCCCGCGGCCCGCGTACTCTCTTTTCTCTCTCTGTCCGACAACTAGGCCGCCGCCGGCGCGCCGCCGTGCTCTCTTTCTTGCGCTCTGCCCGACGACTAGCCCGCCCTGCTGTGCTCTCTCTCTCTCTCTCTCTCTCTCTCTCTCTCTCTCTCTCTCTCTGCTCGACGACTAGGCCGCCGCCGCCGTGCCTAAGTCTTCGTCGGTCCCTTGTCCTGCAACGAGCACCTAACAGATGCCCACCCCATCTCTTCCCTTCTTGTTGTGCGAAACCGGGCAGCACCCGAAGCTATTTGGCTATTTGTAATCGGACCTGATCTAATTGCAATTGTATACATGAATTATGCTTACTAACTTCGATTCTTATCGCAAAAACAAAAAGGAAAAAAATCGGGGTGTACGCGTGTGCACACCCATGTGCTTGTTGGGGCGCCGGTGGTTGGATGGTTAGCTTAATCAGGGAATCAGACCTGATCTAATTGCAACTGTATCCTACGAACTTTCCAAAATTAAAAACGCCCATGAGCCTGCTGGCTGGTGGTTTTGGATGTTACCTTTGATAAGCAAGTGATCTGCTATTGCTTTTGTTGACTTGTTTGGGTTCTGGTTAATTAGAGGGTTGGAAATGTGGTGAGCCGGTGACATCTATGAATTATTTCGTGAACATTCTGGTCCATACTTCTCCCCTTCTGTAATTTATCAAAAATACTTTGTTATAAGCTTAAGATCCCCAGATGACTCTGCTTCTATGTTCTGCTGTGTAAGGTTATAGACTTATTTCAGTTATATGAACATGCTGCGATATGTCATCTGCGACATGGAAGTGTTGTTTTGTATTTAGACAGTTGTATTTACTTTAAGATATGATGGTTTCTCCTTTTTGTAACTTCTGATATATACTAGCAAAGGATGTCGATGATTTGAGAGTTGTCGGAGCTCAGCGCGGAGTGAATCGGTGCCCACCCTTCTTGTCCTTCGGGTTTAGTACACTCACCATGATTGACGCCACAAGGTTAGCCATGTCCTTCGCACTGAGCTCTGCAGTTAAATAGTGCAGCTGTGAGCATATCTGCGATGGAGCGAGAAACCAATATGCAGGAACACACGCTGCTGTTGGAGGAGGCCTAGGGGAGGGAGGAAGTGGAAAAGGCCCGGGGGAGGGAGGAAGGAGGAAGCGGAAGAGAAGGTTCTGACGCACCGATGGGGGACAAGTTGGGCTGCGGGTTAGATTAGAAAGAAGTATAAAGACTTTTTTTGCGAAAGGGAAGACGGTGGAAACCAGAGAAACTAGTGCTTTATTGGATTAGAGATTTCAAAAGTTGACAAATGCTTCGGCACTAAAGCTACATAGCAGCATGACACCATAGTAGGAGTTATAATTACTAAAAAACAAAGGTTGCCTCATAATGGGTCCTCACTATTGGTCAATATGTAATTTAGAGGCTTTGTCTTGACAACCTGAAAACTCAATGTGATGCTTCATGGATAAGAAAAAGTAGTACAAGCCCATCCCCTACTGACCCTGTGCCATTTTCATTATGGCAATACTCTTGATTTCATTGCTCTTACCTTAGTTTTGATGTTCCCCAACTACTCACAGCTTGCTACACCGTCAACCCAGTCTTCAACGCTGCAGCTTGCTTGTTTGTAATTCATTGCTGGGAAATGAGTACCACTAGGTTTTTAATAATGTATTGGCCTGTATTGCTGGCTAGCAAATGGCACAGTTGCTAACTTGCATTTTGTAAGTATGTCTATTATGGATGATTGGTTGGACTCCGTATACTCAACTTTTGATATTTGAAAGGAACATTTAGAAATCATTTATTTTCATCAATTCTCGTGTAGTTTTATCTTAACACTTTTTTATCTATGGAGAAATAGACAAATATAAAGTTGTCTACCTTGAAGTTATAATAAGGATAAGTATTATTCCTTACATTATTTCAAAAAAAGGCTGTGTTGTTTGCATGCAAAGTAAGATAATGTTACTAACCTTGAGATTTACATTAGATAATTAGTCCTTAAGGACTATAGGTCATATATAGGCAGTAGGCCTGGGCCTAATGGGCCTTAATACCCTCCTCAAACTCAAGGTGGAAAGGGAGGATCAGAAGCTTTGAGTTTGATCAAGTGAAACCGATGTTGTGCTCTTGTTTGTGCTTTGGTGAAGAAATCTGCCAATTGAGATTCTAAGGGCACATATTGAAGATCAGTCTTCTGCTGACAATGGGATCGAGTAAAAGATGCATCAACACCGATGTGTTTAGTAAGTTCATGCTTCACCAGATCATGAGAAATCTGTATATCACTCAAGTTATCATATAACAGAGGTGTACGTGTCACAAGAGACACCAAGATCAGCCAAGAGCCAGCGTAATCAAATAATTTCAGCAGTAGTAGTAGCAAGGGCCCGAAGTTCGGCTTCAGCACTAGAACGAGATATGGCTGCTTGCTTCTTGGATTTCCAGGCAATGGGAGAAGATCCAAGGAGAATACAATAACCTGTAGTAGAACAACGGTCAACAGGATCACTTGCCCAAGTGGCATCAGAATACGCATGAAGCTGAAGTGGGCTATCAGACGCATAGAGTAAACATCTGGATATTGTCCCGCGTAAATATCGAAGCACACGAAGCAAATGACCATAATGAACTGTAGTTGGTGTTGATACAAATTGGCTCAACATATGAACAACATGAGCTATATCAGGTCTGGTGATGGTGAGATAAACAAGAATACCCACAATATGACGATACCGAGTTAGGTCTGCAAGTGGTGTCCCATCTTTCAGACGAAGTTTTAAATGAATATCCATTGGTGTTGCAACAGTGCGTGTATCAGTAATTCTAGAGCGATCAAGAAGATCTTGAATATACTTGGATTGAGACAAATAAAACCCTTTTTGAGTCTACTAAACTTCAATGCCCAAGAAATAGCTGAGTGGTCCCAAATCAGACACCTGAAATTCCTTACTAAGATGCTGCTTGACATAAGAAATATGTTATGAGTTGTCACCAGTAATCAGCATATCATCTACATATAATAGAAGTAAAGTGCGTCCTTTTGGAGAGACATGAACAAACAATGCAAGATCATGTTCACTAGAAGAAAAACCAGTAGCTATGACGACAGAGATAAATCGCTCAAACCAAGCACGAGGAGCTTGTTTCAGCCCATACAATGCGCGACAGAGACGATAAACATGCCCTGAGGGAGTATCAACCCCCGGAAGAGGATGCATATAAACTTCTTCATGTAGGTCACCATTGAGAAAAGCATTCTTGACATCCATCTGGGATATAGTCCAAGAAGATGAGGTTGCAACTGCAATCAAGGTTCGAACAGTAGTCATATGCGCAACAGGTGCAAAAGTCTCATCATAATCAAGTCCTTGAGTCTGTTGAAAACCCCGACCCATAAGACAAGCTTTATATCTCTCAATGGAACCATCTGATTTTGTCTTAACTTTGAAGACCCATTTACATGTGATAGGAACAACATGCGAGGGTAAAGGAACGATATCCCATGTACAAGTGCGTTCAAGAGCAGTCAATTCATCAATCATAGCTAGCTGCCACTCGAGAATCCCAGAAGCTTCCTGATATGTAGTGGGTTCAACAATTGCCATACTAGCTCATGGAAAACCATAACGATCTGGAGGTTCAATGGTACCACGGTCACGAAGACGATTTCCCTGATTAAAAACATCATTAGACTTATTATTGTTAGTACAAGAATCATGTACAGGATTAGTATGAGGACCAGCCACAGGAATAGAGCGGGAACGACGAATGTAGGTTTGCATGACAGGTGGTTTGGAAGAGTAAGAAGAAGATGACGTGGAGGTGGAAGGTGGTGTTATGGGAATGAGAACATTAGATGTGGATATAAAAGATGATTGTGCAGATGCAGGAATGGAAGGAAGACACATGAAAGAAGTTGACTCTATGGGATAATATGAGGAGTGAGTAGACTGTTGTGAAAGAAGGGACAATTTTCATTGAAACCCACATCTCTAGAAATTCGAATACGACGAGTAGAAGGATCATAACAGTGATAGCCTTTGTGTTCAGGACTGTATCCAAGGAATACACACTCAACAGATTGAGCAGTCAATTTGGTCCGCTCACGTGATGGTAACAAGACATAACATACACATCCAAACACACGAAGATGATGATATCGAGGAGGAGTCCCAAAAAGAACTTCACCTGGGGATTTGCCAGACAGTTTAGATGATGGTTGTCTATTAATGAGGTACACAGCAGTGGAAACAACTTCACTCCAAAAGTGTGAAGGAATAAAAGAAGATATCAAAATAGTACGAGCACTCTCAATAATATGACGGTGTTTGCGTTCAGCAACACCATTTTGGGCATGAGCACCAGGACAAGAAAGTTGAGCTAGAGTACCCTCTAAGGTCAATAGTTGACGAAAATTATCAGATAAAAATTCACCTCCGGAATCTAAACGAAATATTTTAATAGTAGCAGAAAACTAGGTGTGAAGCATGCGAGTGAAGGACTTATAAATAGAAGGTAATTCCGAGCGGCGTTTCATGAAGTAAATCCAAGTATAACGAGAATGATCATCAATAAAAATGACATAATATTTATGACCACCTTTAGAAACAAATGGAGCTAGACCCCAAACATCATAGTGAATTAGATCAAAAGGTTTAGCAGAATGAGAATCACTAGTAAAATATGGAAGTTGTATTTGTTTTCCAAGATGACAACCTATACAATGAAAACTAGACTCAACATGTGTAGAGCCTAAACATCCTGACTTTATTAGAGTGGACAGACGAGATCTACATAAGTGCCCTAGACGATGATGCCACTGGGCAAACGACGTCGTGGGACCCGAAGCAGCAAGCACGTGAGGTGTGGAGGTATGGTAGGAAGGAAGACACAATGTGTCCAAGATGTAGAGGCGAGGTGAAGATTTACGGCGACGGCCAGTCCCAATCACATCCCCTGTGTGTCGATCCTGTACAAAACAAGATGAGTCATCAAATCCAACAAAACAATTATGATCGGTAATTTGACCAACTGATAGAAGATCCATGGATAACTCGGGTACAAAAAATATATTTGGAACAGTAAAATTAGAATCGGAAAGAGAACCCTTGTGGGTGACATGACATAATGTACCATCAGCTGTCTGAACAGAAGTGTCGTCGGTGACAGGTGTAGTAGATGCCAGACGTGACTAATCAGATGTCACATGAAATGAAGCTCCAAAATCAAGAACCCAAGATGATGATAAAGCACCAGCAGATGAAGTAGAAGCAACCGCAACTGAGCCTTTAGGAGATGGTCCTATACCACGACCATGAGTAGCATGATGGACACGAAAATCAGCTAGCTTCTCTAGAAACTTAGCAAAGCAGTTCTCAGACCTATGAGTGGTCTTTTTGCAGTGTTCACAAGGCTGAAAGGAGGTGTGTCTGGACTTCTAAGCAGCAGCCAACACACTATGAGAACTCATACCAGTAATAGAAGACATAGACTTTAGACGAGTCTCTTCAGCAAGAAATTTAGACAATGCCTGAGCCATGGTGAGGATATCCAAACTGTGAAGCAGCCTTGCACGAAGAGAATCAAATTTAGGTCAAACTCCCATAACAAATCTGTAGGTAAAGAACTTAGACCCCGCAAGGACCACCACACACTTGGTGTCTCTTGCCTTGCTTACAAGTCACTTTGGAACAAGAAAGAGGAAGGAAGAAAGCGATCCAAGAAACAAGAGCGCAAAGAACACGAACAAACTCTTTCTCAAGTCACTAGGCGATTGGAATGGAATTGGGACTTGGAGAGGCTTTGATTCTATTGAATTTGTGTCTTGGAGTGAATGCACTAGCTCTTGTATTGAATGTGAAGTGCTGGAAACTTGGATGCTTGGAGTGGTGGTGGTTGGGGGGTATTTATAGCCCTCAACCACCAAGTAGCCGTTGGGGAAGTCTGTTGTCGATGGGCACACCGGACAGTCCGGTGCACCACCGGACACTGTTCAATGCGCCACTGGACGCTGTCCGGTGCGCCAGCCACGTCACCCAACTATTAGGGTTCTGGAGCAGTTGACTGTTGGAGGCTTGTCTTCTAGTGGCACCGGACAGTCCGGTGCCACACCGGACACACACCGTTCACTGTCCGGTGCGCCTCTAACTTCTGCGCTCTGACTCTGTACGCACTGTTCACCACTGTTCACGGAGTCAGCGGCTTTTGCAGTCGACCGTTGCGCCAAGTAGCCGTTGCACCGCTGTTACACCGGACAGTCCGGTGCCACACCGGACAGTCCGGTGAATTATAGGGGGCACACTGGTTGAAACTCGAGAGTGGCGAGTTTGGAATTGTACGGTCCTAGTGCACCGGACAGTTCGGTGCGCCAGACCAGGGCACACTCGGTTTCTATTTGCTCCTTTGAATTTGAACCCTATCTTCAATCTTTTATTGGTTTGAGTTGAACCTTTATGCACCTGTAGAACATGTATTCTAGCGCAAACTAGTTAGTCCATTATTTGTGTTGGGCATTCAACCACCAAAATTAAGTATAGGAAAAGGTTAACCCTATTTCCCTTTCAATCTCCCCCTTTTCGGTGATTGATGACAACACAAACCAAAGCAAATATATAAGTGCAGAAATGAACTAGTTTGCATAATGTAAGTGCATAGGTTACTTAGAATTAAACCAATTTATAATTTCACTAGATATGCATGGATTGCTTTCTTTCATTTAATATTTTGGACCACATTTGCACCACTTGTTTTGTTTTTGCAAATTCTTTTGGAAAATCTTTTCAAAGTCTTTTTGCAAATAGTCAAAGGCATATGAGTAAGATTGCAAGAAGCATTTTCAAGATTTGAAGTTTTCTCCCCCTGTTTCAAATGCTTTTTCTTTGACTAAACAAAACTCCCCCTTAATGAAATTCTCCTCTTAGTGTTCAAGAGGGGTTTACCAATTTTTGTAAATATCAATTGAACAAGATCAAATACATTTAGATACCAATTTGAAAAATTCTTGAAAATTTTGAAATTGGTGGTGGTGCGGTCCTTTTGCTTTGGGCTAAATATTTTCTCCCCCTTTGGCATTAATTGCCAAAAACAGAGAATGTTGGAGCCCTTCTATATTTTCTCCCCTTTGGTAAACAATATATGAGTGAAATATTATACCAATTTGAGAGTGTAGTGGAATACCGACAAAGGGTAAATAATGCCGATGGAGTTGAGTGGAAGCGTTGTCTTTGCCGAATACTCCATTTCCCTTTCAATCTAAGACTAACATAAGAAATACTCATGGAAGCCCATTAGTCTTAGCTTTGGCACACGAAGAATAAGAAATATGTATATGTACCAAATGTAAGAGATATGATCAAATGTATATAAATGAGCTATGTGTGCAATGTTTCAATCAAAATTCTGAGAATCAAGTATATTGAGCTCATTTCTAAGTTTGCTAAAGGTTTTCTCATCTAGTGGCTTGGTGAAGATATCATCTAATTGATCTTTGGTGTTTATATAAGCTATATCGATATCCCCCTTTGTTGGTGATCCCTCAAAAAGTGATACCGAATGTCTATGTGCTTAGTGCGGCTGTGTTCAACGGGATTCTCCGCCATGCGGATAGCACTCTCATTGTCACATAGGAGAGGGACTTTGCTCAATTTGTAGCCATAGTCCCTGAGGGTTTGCCTCATCCAAAGTAATTGCGCACAGCAATGGCCTGCGGCAATATATTCGGCTTCGACGGTGGAAAGAGCTACTGAGTTTTGTTTCTTTGAAGCCCAAGACACTAGGGATCTCCCCAGAAACTAACAAGTCCCTGATGTGTTTTTCCTATCAATTTTACACCCTGCCCAATCGGCATTGGAATATCCTATCAAATCAAAAGTAGATCCACTGGGGTACCAAAGCCCAAACTTAGGAGTGTAAACTAAATACCTCATGATTCTCTTCATGGCCCTAAGGTGAACTTCCTTAGGATCGACTTGGAACCTTGCACACATGCATACAGAAAGCATAACATCCGGTCGAGATGCACATAAATAGAGTAAAGATCCTATCATCGACTGGTATACCTTTTGATCTACGGACTTACCTCCCATGTCGAGGTCGAGATGTCCATTGGTTCCCATGGGTGTCTTGATGGGTTTGGCATCCTTCATTCCAAACTTGGTAAGTATGTCTTGAATGTACTTGGTTTGGCTAATGAAGGTGCCCTCTTGGAGGTTCTTGACTTGAAATCCTAAGAAATATCTCAACTCCCCCATCATAGACATCTCGAATTTTTGAACCATGATCCTACTAAACTCTTGCATTGCCATCACCCAATCCTAATCTCTTAATGCATCCTCTACCCTGTATGGCTCAATAGAGGAGACAAAAGAGTAATGCTCACAGAAATGTGCGACTCGAGATCGAGTAGTTACCCCCTTATGAATGTCACCAAGAATAGAGTTGACGGGGTGATCTCTTTGAATCGCCTGGTGGACTCTTGGGTGTGGCGGTCTTTGACCCTAAATTTCTTGATCATCTTCCTTGTCCTGATCATCTTTATCTCCCCCTTGATCCTTGTCCTCCTCTTGAGGTGGCTCATCTTCTTGATCTTCTTCTTCATCACCTTGAGCTTGATCCTCATCTTGGGTTGGTGGAGATGCTTGCACGGAAGATGACGGTTGGTCTTGTGCTTGTGGAGGCTCTTTGGATTCCTTAGGACTCATATCCCCAATGGACATGTTCCTTAGCGCGACGTACGGAGCCTCTTCATCATCTAGTTCATCAAGATCAACTTGCTCCACTTGGGCGCCATTAGTCTCATCAAACACAATGTCACAAGAAACCTCAACTAATCTAGTGGATTTGTTGAAGACTCTATATGCTCTTGTGTTTGAATCATATCCTAGTAAAAAGCCTTCTATAGCCTTAGGAGCAAATTTAGATTTTCTACCTCTTTTAACAAGAATAAAACATTTGCTACCAAAGACTCTAAAATATGAAACATTGGACTTTTTACCGGTGAGGAGTTCATACGATGTTTTCTTGAGGATTCGGTGAAGGTAGAGCCGGTTGATGGAGTAGCAGGCGGTGTTAATCGCCTCGGCCCAAAACCGGTCCGGTGTCTTGTACTCATCAAGCATGGTTCTTGCCATGTCTAGTAGAGTTCTATTCTTCCTCTCCACTACACCATCTTGTTGAGGTGTGTAGGGAGAAGAGAACTCATGCTTGATGCCCTCGTCCTCAAGAAAGCCTTCAATTTGAGAGTTCTTGAACTCCATCCCATTGTCGCTTCTTATCTTTTTAATCCTTAAGTCGAACTCATTTTGAGCCCGTCTCAAGAATCCCTTTAAGGTCTCTTGGGTCTGAGATTTTTCCTGCAAAAAGAACACCCAAGTGAAGCGATAATAATCATCCATAATAACTAGACAGTACTTACTCCCACCGATGCTTATGTAAGCGATCGGGTCGAATAAATCCATGTGGAGTAGCTCCAGTGGCCTGTCTATTGTCATAATGTTCTTGTGTGAATGATGGGTGCCAACTTGCTTTCTTGCTTGACATGCGCTACAAACCTTATCTTTCTCAAAATGAACATTTGTTAGTCCCAAAATGTGTTCTCCCTTTAGAAGTTTGTGAAGATTCTTCATCCCAACATGGGCAAGTCGGCGATGCCAGAGCCAACCCATATTAGTCTTAGCAATTAAGCAAGTGTCAAGTTCAGCTCTACTAAAGTCAACTAAGTACAGCTGACCCTCTAACACTCCCTTAAATGCTACTGAATCATCACTCCTTCTAAAGACAATAACACCTACATCACTAAACAGACAGTTGTAACCCATTTTGCATAATTGAGAAACTAAAAGCAAATTGTAATCTAAAGAGTCTACAAGGAAAACATTGGAAATAGAATGGTCAGGTGATATTGCAATTTTACCAAGTCCTTTGACCAAACCTTAATTTCCATCCCCGAATGTGATAGCTCGTTGGGGATCTTCGTTTTTCTCATAGGAGGAGAACATTCTTTTCTCCCCAGTCATATGGTTTGTGCATCCGCTATCAATTATCCAGCTTGAGCCCCCAGATGCATAAACCTGCAAAACAATTTAGGCCTTGTTCCTAGGTACCCAAACGGTCTTGGGTCCTTTCACATTAGAAACAAGCACCTTGGGTACCCAAACACAAGTCTTTGAACCCCTATGTTTGCTCCCAGTATATTTGGCAACTACTTTGCCTGATTTGTTAGTTAGAACATAAGATGCATCAAAAGTATTAAATAAAATAATAGGCTCATTTGATGCAGCAGGAGTTTTCTTTTTAGGCATTTTAACATGGGTAGAATGCCTAGAGCTAGATGCCTCATTCTTGTACATAAAAGCATGGTGAGAAACAGAATGAGACTTCCTAGCATGAATTCTCCTAATCTTGTGCTTAGGATAATTAGCAGGATATAAAATGTAACCCTTATTATCCTGAACCATGGGAGCCTTGCCCTTAACAAAGTTAGACAATTTGTTGGGGGCATTAAGCTTGACATTGCTTCCCTGTTGGAAACCAATGCCATCCTTAATGCCAGGGCGTCTCCCATTATAGAGCATACTTCTAGCAAATTTAAACTTTTCATTTTCAATTTCATGCTCATTAATTTTAGCAGTTAGTTGAGCTATGTGATCATTTTGTTGTTTAATTAAAGCAAGGTGATCATGGATAGCATCAACATCAATATCTCTACATCTAGTGCAAATAGAAACATGGTCAACAGTAGATGTAGAAGGTTTGCAAGCATTAAAATCATCAATCTTAGCATGTAAAATAGCATTCTCATTTATAAGACTGGAAATAGAATCATTGTAAACATTCAAATCTTTAGCCTTAGAAATTAATCTAGCATTTTCATCTCTAAGGCTAGAAATCGATTCATTCAATTTATCAATCTTTGCAATTAAACTAGCATTTTCATTCTTAAGATTGATAGTTGAATCATTACAAACATTTAATTTTTCAACCTTAGCAATCAAACTAGCATTCTTAGTTCTAAGGTTGGAAATAGTGTCATGGCAAATGCTAAGCTCCTTAGTCAAATTTTCATTTTTCTCTACTTCCTGAGCATAAGCATTTTTTACTTTAACATGCTTCTTGTTTTCCTTAATAAGGAATTCCTCTTAGCTGTCCAGGAGTTCATCCTTCTCATGAATGGCTCATATCAATTCATTCAGTTTTTCTTTTTGTTGCAAGTTAAGATTGGCAAAAAGGGTAAGCAAATCATCCTCATCTTCACTAGAACTACCCTCATCACTAGATGTAGTATACTTGGGGGTGGTTCTAGATTTTACCTTCTTCTTTTTGCCGTCCTTTGCCATGAAGCTGAGAGCACATAGAGGGGGGGGGGTGAATAGGTGATCCTGTAAAAATCAAATACTAATAGCCACAAAACTTGGTTTTAGAAATGTTAGTGCGACTAAGTAGTTGAGAAGCAAATTCTTATGGACAAGACAATCATAGAAAGATCAACACAAGACACGCGATTTTTATCCCGTGGTTCGGCTAAGTAACACTTGCCTACTTCCACGTTGTGGCGTCCTAATGGACAAGGGTTGCACTCAACCCCTTTCAAGTGATCCGATGATCAACTTGAATACCATGGTTTTTCCTTTAGATGATTATTCCCGTTTGCGAGGAATCTCCACAAGATTGGAGTCTCTCACCCTTACAACAAAGATTAAAATGAAAGCACAGAGTAAGGTTGGGATGAGCAACACACACAAGACAAAAATCACAGCACAACTACGCACACCAGTCACAACTTGAGCTCAAAACGCAACGCATGGAGTTCACAACTCAAATGGAGCTCAAGTCACTATCTCAAAGAATCGAATGCGTGAAGTTGGAGTCTTGGAGTCTTAGAATGTTTCTTGTAAGCTTGGGTAGCTCCTCCATGCGCCTAGGGGTCCCTTTTATAGCCCCAAGGCAGATAGGAGCCGTTGGAGGCCAACAAGGAAGGCCAAACTTGCCTTCTGTCGGGTGGTGCACCACCGGACAGTCCCTGTAGCTGTCCGGTGCGTGATCTCCTTCCTTTTCTAGCGCAGACGACCATTGCAGCTCTGAGCCAGTTGGCGCACCGGACACTGTCCGGTGCCCCCTGCCGACCGTTGGTGCGGGCCACGCGTCGCCTGCGGATTGCGCGGCCGATCGTTGCGCTGGCGACCGTTGGCTCACCGGACAGTCCGGTGCACCACCGGACAGTACGGTGAATTATAGTCGTACGCCGCCAAACTTTTCCCGAGAGCGGCCTTTTCACCGGAGTCCAGCCTGGCGCACCGGACACTGTCCGGTGCACCACCGGACAGTCCGGTGTGCAAGACTGAGCTGAGTTTTGGCTGCACCGAGCCAAGCCTTTTTGGTTCTTTTCTTCTCCTCTTCTCACTGTTTCTAGCACTTAGATAAAACATATTAGTACTTAAAAATTATGTATTAAGTCTAGAAACATACCTTCTCTTTGATTTACACTTCCCTCTTCATTGAGCACATAAGAACTTAATCAAATGTGTTGGGCACTTAATCACCAAAACATAATAGAAATTGCCCAAGGGCACATTTCCCTTTCAATCTCCCCCTTTTTGGTGATTTATGCCAACACATCCAAAAGCAACCAAAAGAAGTGCAACATCAATGCAATTGAGAACAAAATTGTCTTTGCACAAGTTTTGACATATTTGGATCATTCTTTGCCACCACTTGGTTTGTCTTTGCAAATCAAATTCATTTTCCTATCTCTAAGTCAAAAGTTTAGGCACAAAGAGAGATATTCGAATAAAAAAATTGATCAAGTACCAAAAACTCCCCCTTTTTGCCATAATAAAAATTTCTCCCCCCATAAGATGCCAAATTTTGCAATAAGAGTAGTTTGGACAAATAAAAAATTCTAACTCTACTATTTTCAAAATTCTCAAGTGGTAGCTGATCCATTTGCTTTGCTTTGGCCTTAATTTCTCCCCCTTCGGCATTAAGCACCAAAACGGGATCATTCTTGGCCCTTTAACCCCATTGCCTCACCAAACTTGTCAATTAAGAGCAAAAAGGCAATAAGAGCATAAGTATGAACTTGGAATTAAATACACCAATATCGGAGTGCAGTGGAAGTCTTTGCAACGTCCAAGTCAATTTTTCTTTCAATGCACCTTTGAGACTACATCAGGAATACTCAAACACAAAGGTTAGTCTCAAAGGGTCAAGTTGTAGCATATCTCCCCCTAAATAAGTGCACCATTTGCATATGGACTTGTGAGGTCCGAGTATCATGTGTACAACTTAAGCACCACAAATAAACAATAATGGATTGAAATGCATAAAGTAGCATGATCAAAGGCATAGAACACATGTATGCTATAGATCATTCCAAGTTACGCGAATTTAATACATTTAGCTCACTACGCAACCTGCAAAAGTTTTTCTCATCTAATGGCTTGGTAAAGATATTGGCTAGCTGGTTCTCGGTGCTAACATGGTACACTTCGGTATCTCCCTTTTGCTGGTGGTCCCTCAAAAAGTGATGTCGGATGTCTATGTGCTTAGTGCGGCTGTGTTCAACAGGATTATCCGCCATGCGGATTGCACTCTCATTGTCACATAGGAGTGGGACTTTGCTCAGATTGTAGCCAAAGTCCCTGAGGGTTTGCCTCATCCAAAGTAGTTGCGCGCAACACTGTCCTACGGCAACATACTCGGCCTCAGCAGTGGATAGGGCAACAGATGTTTGTTTCTTTGAACTCCAAGACACCAGGGACCTTCCTAGGAATTGGCACGTCCCTGATGTACTCTTCCTATCTACCTTGCACCCGGCATAATCGGAGTCTATGTATCCAATTAAGTCAAAGGTAGATCCCTTTGGATACCAGATCCTGAAGCAAGGTGTAGCAACTAAATATCTAAGAATTTGCTTAACGGCCACAAGGTGACATTCCTTAGGGTCAGATTGATATCTAGCACACATGCATACACTTAGCATAATGTCCGGTCTACTAGCACATAAATAAAGTAATGACCCTATCATAGGCCGGTATGCCTTTTGATCAACGGACTTTCCTCCTTTGTTGAGGTCGACATGTCCGTCGGTTCCCATCGGTGTCTTTGCGGGCTTGGCATCCTTCATCCCAAACCTCTTGAGAAGATCTTGAGTGTACTTTGTTTGAGAGAGGAAGGTGCTGTCCTTGATTTGCCTCACTTGGAACCCAAGGAAGTAGTTTAACTCGCCCATCATCGACATCTCAAACTTTTGAGTCATCACCCTGCTAAACTCCTCACAAGACTTTTGATTAGTAGAACCAAATATTATGTCATCGACATAAATTTGGCACACAAAAAGATCACTGTCACAAGTCTTAGTGAAAAGTGTGGGATCGGCTTTCCCAACCTTGAAAGCATTAGCAATTAAGAAATCTCTAAGGCATTCATACCATGCTCTTGGGGCTTGCTTAAGTCCATAGAGCGCCTTAGAGAGCTTAAAAACGTGGTCGGGATACCTGTCATCCTCAAAGCCAGGGGGTTGTTCCACGTATACTTCCTCCTTGATTGGCCCGTTGAGGAAAGCTCTCTTCACATCCATTTGAAACAACCTGAAAGAATGGTGAGCGGCATAGGCTAATAATATTCGAATAGACTCTAGCCTAGCCACAGGAGCAAAAAGTCTCCTCGAAATCCAAACCTACGACTTGGGCATAACCTTTTGCCACAAGTCGAGCCTTGTTTCTTGTCACCACCCTATGCTCGTCTTGCTTGTTGCGGAACACCCACTTGGTTCCCACAACATTTTGCTTTGGACATGGCACCAGGCTCCAAACTTCATTCCTCTTGAAGTTGTTGAGTTCTTCCTGCATGGCCAACACCCAGTCCGGATCCTGCAAGGCCTCTTCTACCCTGAAAGGCTCAATAGAAGAGACAAACGAGTAGTGCTCACAAAAATTGGCTAATCTTGAGTAAGTAGTTACTCACTTGCTTATGTCACCCAGTATCTGATTGACGGGGTGATTTCTTTGGATTGTCGCTCGGACTTGAGTTGGAGGGTCATGTGGTGCTTCTTCCTCCATAACTTGTTCTTCTTGTGCTCCCCCTTGATCACGCGCCTCTTCTTGAGGAACCTATCCATCATCTTGAGTTGGGAGATGCACCATTGTTGAGGAAGATGGCTGATCTTGCTCTTGTTGTTCCAGTGGTCGCACATCACCTATCGCCATCGTGCGTATTGCGGCCGTCGGAACATCATCTTCATCTATATCATCAAGATCAACTTGCTCTCTTGGAGAGCCATTAGTCTCATCAAATACAACATCGCTAGAGACTTCAACTAAACCCGATGATTTGTTGAAGACTCTATACGCCTTTGTATTTGAGTCATACCCTAGTAAAAACCCTTCTACTGCTTTGGGAGCAAATTTGGAATGTCTACCCTTCTTCACTAGAATGTAACATTTACTCCCAAATACACGAAAGTAAGAGACGTTGGGTTTGTTACCAGTAAGAAGTTTATACGAGGTCTTCTTGAGGAGGCGATGCAGATAGAGCCGGTTTATGGCGTGGCAAGCTGTGTTCATAGCCTCCGACCAAAACCGCTCGGGCGTCTTGAACTCTCCAAGCATCGTTCTCGCCATGTCGATGAGCGTCCTGTTCTTCCTCTCTACCACACCGTTTTGCTGTGGTGTGTAGGGAGCGGAGAATTCGTGCTTGGCGCCTTCCTCCTCAAGATACTCCTCCATCTGCAGATTCTTGAACTCAGACCCGTTGTCGCTTCTTATCTTTTTCACCTTGAGCTCAAATTCGTTTTGAGCCCTTCTAAGAAAGCGCTTTAGTGTCCCTTGGGTTTCTGATTTATCCTGTAAAAAGAACACCCAAGTGAAGCGGGAAAAATCATCAACAATAACAAGACCATACTTACTTCCCCCGATGCTCAGGTAGGCAACGGGTCTGAAGAGGTTCATATGTAGTAGTTCCAGTGGTATTGATGTTGTCATCACGTTCTTGCTGTGATGAGTGCTCCCCACCTGTTTTCCTGCCTGACAAGCTGCACAAGGTCTATCTTTCTCGAAGCAAACATTGGTTAGTCCTAACACATGTTCTCCCTTAGAAGTTTATGAAGGTTGTTCATCCCAACATGTGCTAGACTGCGGTGCCACAGCCAGCCCATACTAGTCTTAGCTATTACGCATGCATCTAGATCGGCCTCCTCTTTCGAAAAATCAACTAAGTAGAGTTTGCCGTCTAATACACCCTTAAAAGCTAATGAACCATCACTCCTTCTAAAGACAGATACATCAACATTTGTAAAAAGACAATTGTAACCCATGTGACACAATTGACTTACAGACAGGAGGTTGTAACCAAGCGAGTCTACTAGAAATACATTCGATATGGAGTGCTCGTTGGTGATGGCTATCTTGCCCAAGCCTTTGACCTTGCCTTGGTTCCCATCTCCAAAGATGATCGTATCCTAGGAATCCTTGTTCTTGACGTAGGAGGTGAACATCTACTTCTCCCCTGTCATGTGGTTTGTGCATCCGCTGTCGATTATCCAGCTAGATCCCCCAGATGCATAAACCTGCAAGGCAATTTAAGCTTGGGTTTTAGGTACCCAACTCTTGTTGGGTCCTACAAGGTTAGTCACAATAGCCTTTGGAACCCAAATACAAGTCTTATCTCCCTTGCATTTGGATCCCAACTTTCTAGCAACTACTTTTTCATTCTTACATACAAGCACAAATGAAGTATTGCAAACATGGTAAATAGTGGAAGGTTCATTACACACTCTCCTAAGCACATGATGCACAACATGACTTCTCCTAGGCCTACTTCTACCATGCACAAAAGTAGAGCTAGAGGCAAACATAGCATGTGAATCAAAAGCATTATGATCATAACTCCTATGAGCATTCCTAGAATATTTTCTATCATAAATGTAGGCATGACATTTTTGAACTGCTAGCCATAGGAGCCTTCCCTTTCTCCTTGTTGAGAATGGGAGCCTTTTGGCTTGTTAAGTTCTTGGTTTCCTTTTGAAAACCAAGTCCATCCTTAATAGAGGGGTGTCTACCAATTGTGTAGGCATCCCTAGCAAATTTTAACTTATCAAAATCTTTAAACTAGAGATAGATTCATGGCAAGCAGATAACTCAGAAGATAACATTTCATTTCTTTTAGTTTCTAAAGCAAGAGATTTTTGTACACTAACAAATTTGTCATGTTCTTCATATAAAATGTCCTCTTGCTTCTCTAGCAATCTATCTTTTTCATTTAGAGCATCAATTAACTCATTGATTTTATCTACTTTAGCTCTATCTAAACCCTTAAATAAATCAGTATAATCTACTTCATCATCACTAGAATCATCATCGCTAGAAGTAGTGTACTTAGGGGTATCTCGAACACTTACCTTCTTCTCCTTGGCCATGAGGCAAGTGTGGCATTCGTTGGGGAAGAGAGAAGACTTGCTGAAGGCCGAGGCAGTGAGTCCTTCGTTGTCGGAGTCAGAAGAAGAGCAGTCCGAGTCCCATTCCTTTCCGAGGTGTGCCTCGCCCTTTGCCTTCCTATAGCTCTTTTTCTTCTCATTCTTCCTGCTCTTTTCTTGTCCCTGGTCACTATCATTATCAGGACAATTTGCTATAAAGTGACCAGTCTTACCGCATTTGAAGCAGGAGCGCTTTCCCTTTGTTTTATTCTTGTTGGGGTACTCCTTGCATCATTTCAGTGCAGTCTTGAAGCGCTTGATGATTAGGGCCATCTCATCTTCGTTAAGCCTGGCAGCCTCAACTTGTGCTACCTTGCTTGGTAGCGCCTCCTTGCTACTTGTTGCTTTGAGAGCAACGAGCTGCGGCTCGTAGATGAGTAGTGGACCGTTCAAGGCGTCGTCCACGTATCTTGCCTCCTTTACCATCATGCGCCCGCTCACAAATTTTCCGAGTATCTCCTCGGGCGTCATTTTGGTGTACCTGGGATTTTCATGAATAAGGTTAACAAGATGGGGGTCAATTACCGTGAATGACCTTAGCATAAGTCGAACGACGTCGTGGTCAGTCCATCTTGTGCTTCCATAGCTTCTAATCTTGTTGATGAGGGTCTTGAGCCTGTTGTAGGTCTGCGTTGGCTCCTCTCCCTTGATCATCACAAATCTCCCCAGCTCGCCTTCCACCAGCTCCATTTTGGTGATCATGGTGGCATCGTTTCCCTCATGAGATATCTTGAGGGTGTCCCAGATTTGCTTGGCGTTGTCCAAGCCGCTCACCTTGTTGTATTCATCCCTGCACAAAGATGCTAGCAAAACAGTGGTAGCTTGTGCATTCTTATGAATTTGCTCATTAATAAACACAGGTTTATCCGTACTATCGAAATGCATTCCATTTTCAACTATCTCCCAAATACTAGGATGGAGAGAAAAATAAGTGACTATGCATTTTGTGACTCCAAAAGGAATAGTCTTCTCCATCAAAGTGTGGAGGTTTACCAAGTGGAATTGATAGCAAATGAGCATTAGAATTGAATGGAATACGAGAATAATCAAATGAATAGTTTTGATTAACCGATTTCTTTTTAGACGAGTCATCGTCGTCGTCGTCTCTTAGTGAAGAAGAGGAGGCGTCGCTGTCGTAGTAAATAATCTTTTTGATGCGCCTCTTCTTCTTCCCGTTCTTCTTCTTGTGACTCGAGCCAGAGTCAGTGGGCTTGTCATCTCTTGGCTCGTTGAAGATTGACTCCTTCTCCTTGTTGTTGACCACCATCCCCTTTCCCTTAGGATCCATCTCTTCGAGCGATTAGTCCCTTACGTGAAGAGAACGACTCTGATACCAATTGAGAGCACCTAGAGGGGGAAGGGGTGAATAGGTGATCCTGTAAAAATCATACTAATAGCCACAAAACTTGGTTATAGAAATGTTAGTGCGACTAAGTAGTTGAGAAGCGAATTCTTGTGGACAAGACAATCACAGAAAGATCAACACAAGACACACGATTTTTATCTCGTGGTTCGGCCAAGTAACACTTGCCTACTTCCACGTTGGGGCATCCCAATGGACGAGGGTTGCACTCAACCCCTTTCAAGTGATCCGACGATCAACTTGAATACTACGGTTTTTTCCTTTAGATGATTATTCCCGTTTGTGAGGAATCTCCACAAGATTGGAGTCTCTCGCCCTTACAACAAAGATTACAATGAAAGCACGGAGTAAAGTTGGGATGAGCAACACACACAAGACACAAATCGCAGCACAACTACGCACACCAGTCACAACTTGAGCTCAAAACGCAACGCACAGAGTTCACAACTCAAATGGAGCTCAAGTCACTATCTCAAAGAATCGAATGCGTGAAGTTGGAGTCTTGGAGTCCTAGAATGTTTCTTGTAAGCTTGGGTAACTCCTCCATGCGCCTAGGGGTCCCTTTTATAGCCCCAAGGCAGCTAGGAGCCATTGGAGGCCAACAAGGAAGGCCAAACTTGCCTTCAATCGGGTGGTGCACCGGACAGTCCGGTGCACCACCGGACAGTCCCTCTAGCTGTCCGGTGCACGATCTCCTTCCTTTTCTGGCACAGACGATAGTTGCAGCTCTAAGCCAGTTGGCGCACCGGACACTATCCGCTGCACATCGGACAGTCCGGTGCCCCCTGCCGACCGTTGGTGTGGGCCACGCGTCGCCCGCGGATTGTGCGACCGACCGTTGCGCTGGCGACCGTTGGCTCATCGGACAGTCTGGTGCACCACCGGACAGTACGGTGAATTATAGTCGTACACCGCCAAACTTTTCCCGAGAGCGGCCTTTTCACCGGAGTCCAGCCTGGCGCACCGGACACTGTCCAGTGCACCATCGGACAGTCCGGTGTGCTAGACTGAGCTGAGTTTTGGCTGCACCGAGCCAAGTCTTTTTGGTTCTTTTCTTCTCCTCTTCTCACTGTTTCTAGCACTTAGATAAAACATATTAGTACTTAAAAATTATGTATTAAGTCTAGAAACATACCTTCTCTTTGATTTACACTTCTCTCTTCATTGAGCACATAAGAACTTAATCGAATGTGCTGGACACTTAATCACCAAAACATAATAGAAATTGCCCAAGGGCACATTTCCCTTTCAGAAGCACTTGTGGCTGATGTTGGGGAAGAGGAGACCCTTGTTGACGATGATGTTGGCGGCATCCTCGTCGGAGGAGGAGTCGGTGGAGCTCTCATCAGAGTCCCATTCCCGACACACGTGGGCATCACCGCCCTTCTTCTTGTAGTACCTCTTCTTCTTCTTCTTTTTCTTCCCCTTCTTGTCGTCGCCCCTATCACTAGACATTGGACATTTAGCAATAAAATGACTGGGCTTACCACACTTGTAACACACCCTCTTGAAGCGGGGCCTGTAGTCCTTCCCCCTCCTTTGCTTGAGGATTTGGCGGAAGCTCTGGATGATGAGTGCCATCTCCTCGTTGTCGAGCTTGGAGGCGTCAATGGGGAGCCTACTTGATGTAGACTTCTTTCTTTTCTTCCGTCGCTTTGAATGCGACGGGTTGCACCTTGGGTGTTGTAACACCCTGAATTTGGGGGTATAAAATTTCTTTGCTCATATTCACAAATTCAGGTGTTACTTCCCTTTTCTCATCCTTCCCCAATCTTCTCTTTCTCATTTCTATGGGAGAAAAGTGGTTATTTTATTTATAATTATAGTCTATTAGCTCAAACTCCAAGGGAGTATGAATTGTTGCATCATGTTGAACCCTGGATTTCACTTTTGTTTGGTGCATAATTCTCAAAAGGTCTAATTTGAATTTGTGGCTTATTTGAATTTGAATCAAATAGAGAAAATAAAAAGAAAAGGGAAAAACAATTCCAGAATAAAAAGAAAAAGGAAAGAAGCCCACACCCCCGCCCCCCCTCGGCCTTTCGGCCCATCAGGCCCATCCCGCGCGCGCGCCCTCCCTCCCCTCTTCTCTCTCTGCGCCGCGGGCCCGGCCTGTCGGCGCGGCCGCCGTCTCCGCGCCCGCCTCTTTCTCTCTCTGCGCCGCGGGCCCGGCCTGTCAGCGCAACCGCCCCGCGCCCGCGTCCGCTTCCTCCGCTCTCTCTGCTCGCCCGGTCCCACCCGTCGGCGCAGCCGTTTTCCCCGCGCGTGCGCCATCTCCCTCGCTCTCTCTCTGCCTGCGGGCCCGGGCTGTCAGCTCCCTCGTCCTCGCGTAACCGCCGCCCGAGCTGCGCGCGCCCGCCTTCTCCGCGCCCACGTCGCGCGTGGGGCTCGCCCCAACCCCGCCCTTGGCCACTAGAGCCCCGAACCCCACTCGCCCTCTCCCCCTCCCTCATTTGCGCACCAACGGGCCTCTCTCTTCCACCTCTCCCTCGCTGCGCGCACGCCAGAGCGCCGCCGCCGTAAACTCCACCGTTCCGAGCTCGTTTCCCGGCCGCCGTTGGAGCTCCGCCGTGTCCATTGCCACGGTGAGCTTCGCCCCGACGTCCGCAACCCGGAACGCGCTCCAATTTCCCCTTCCCCTCCCTATTTCTCTCTGCCCGCGCTCACCCGCCGTCCTCCGTGCAGCCGCCACCGTCGACCCGGGCCGTCGTCGCGCCGTTGCCGCCACCGAGGAGTCTCCGGAGTCCGCTTTGAGGTAAGGAACCTCTCCCGCCTCTATTGACCTTTGTTTTGCTCTCTATCGCGTTTAATTCCTCGCCGGAGTTGTGTAGCGCCGCCGCCGAGCCACTCCGCCGTGAATCGCCCCCACCGGTGCCCCTGCCCCGACCCAGACCCCACCAACGGATTCCCCGTGCCCTCCCCAACCTTCCCGGCCACTCAGGTCGCCCCGGGGACCCGCAGGGCCCCCGCGCCCCTCGTCTCCGGCGAGTTCTCCACCGCGGGACGGGCGCCGCCGCCTCAGCCGGCTGGGGAAGGAGACAGAAGCCAGCCGCCCCATCTCCGCCGTCCATCTTAGATCGGACGGTCCTGTTTCAAATAGCCCGAACCCAACCTCAGCCGTCCGCTTGAGATCCGACGGCCCAGAGCCGTTTCCCCCGCGCCCCGCCTCCCTGCCAACTGGGCCCCGCCTGTCAGCCCGCCCGCGCCCCGCGCTGCTCGCCCGACCCCGCCTGTCAGCCCGCCCGCGCCCCGCTCTGCCGCCCGGCCCCGCCTGTCAGCCACCCAGGCCGTCGCGCGCTCGCGCGCCCGCCCGCAGGATCTAATCCTGGCCGTCGATCCGAGATCCAACGGCTGTAGGAGCCCGATACCCCTTCGCCCGCGCGTTTTCTTAAAGAGACCCCCGGTTTTCTGGAATTTGAACCCGCCGTCCCTGGTTTCTTACAGTTAGGTCCTCGGACCTTTTATTTAATTCAAAATAGGCCCTTAGGGTATATTTTTAACCCCTAAACTTGTAAAATTCATAACTTTGCCATATGAACTCCAAATTAGGTGCTTCAAATTGCAAAATGTTCATAATATTATTATCTATCTGTTTATGCAATGTTTCCCTGCTGTTTCCATGTCCCAATTAATAGTTGATCATTAGGGTAAAATTGATGTTATGGGAACCCTATTTGAGATAAATAAAAGATAGTAGATTTTAATAAAAGTTGGAGCACTTAAGTTTATGGACTTAAACACCTAAGTTTAGGAACTTAAAACCAGATAATGATTTAATCCCACCATTGACTTAAACCCTAAACCCTAAACCCTAAACCCTAAACCCTAAACCCTAAACCCTAAACCCTAAACCTAGAGAACACCAGAGTGCCTATCCCTTTACTACTATGAACTTGTGATCTCTTTGCTGCATATGTTTGGTATGTTGCTTTTGTTTGTTATCTTCCCAAGTGCATAGTGTGAATGATTACTTTACGTAGACAACGAGCAGTCTGTGTTTCCCGAGGAAGTTGCAGAGGAAGTTCCTGATCAGCAGTTTGGTGAAGGCAAGTGTCCTCTGACCCATTATGTCCTATTCATTTATAACTTACTACCCCGCATTACTTACTTGAAACCTAAGGATTGACTAGCTTTACACTTTACTTTATCCTTGATGACCTTATGGGCTATTATGGTTAGCATTCTGCTATTGCCTTAACTTAATCAATGAACATGATGTGAATATTTATGATACTGTTATCCTGATGATGTTGATGATCTTGTGATACTCTAGGGGGGCTCAGGCTGTTTCCTGAGTACCTCTCCGTAAGGACCTGTTCGTTGAGAGACCACCCGGGATAACAGTGCAACCATGAGGGTGAAATGGGGTGCCCTTAGCTAATTAATTAGAGGAACTAGAGGTGTAGTTGCTTCGCCGTCGTGCCGTCAATGGGGTCCAGGCACAGTGCTTGCTCTGCCGAGGCTGAGTGCCGAGGTTCTTTCGTTTTTCTTTTTGTTAGTCACTCTCCTGCGGGGAGGAGTACTGTGTTTATCAAACTGGAGAAACCTAACGGGCAGCTACGATCTCTAGGGAATCTTTGTAACAGCTACGTAGTGATACCCTGCCGGACCACCTAGGTAGTGGTCAATGGGGATTAGCTCTCCCCGGGTAGAAAGGGCATCATGACTCATGGGTAAAGTGTGTGACCTCTGCAGAGGGTAGTGAAACTGATATATCAGCCGTGCTCACGGTTAAGAGCAGCCTTGGGATCCTCTTTGATTAGAGATACAGATGGTTCGAGATACAAGGATTATGTTATGGTTTTGGTTCGAATATGATGATGTTGTTCCTCGATGAGGAAATGGTTCATGGGTTGGTTAATGCTAAAATCTGGCTTCTACTAATGATAAATACCTGACCAACTAAAAGCAACTGCTGGAGCCTAACCCCACATAAAGCTAGTCCACTTCAGCCAAACGGGACATCTGCTGAGTACGTTGATGTGTACTCATCCTTGCTTTACCACAAAACACCAGGTTGTCCGCATTGTAACCACTGCTCAGGAGAAGGCGAAGCCGTGGAAGGAGACTTCCAGGAGTTCCAAGACTACGACGAATTCTAGGTGTGGGTTGGCGGCAACCCCCAGTCAGCTGCCTGTGAAGGCCTTATCTTTACTGCGTTTCGCTAGCACTTTGATTTAACTGTTAAGTTGATGACTATGTGGATGTCTATGACTCTGTGATGTAATAAGTTAATACTCTTTTAAGTTATTATTCGAGCAATGTGCATTGATGTTCATTTATGTAATCACTGTGTACGTGAGTTCTGATCCTGGCACGTACATAGTTCGCACTTGGTTTGCCTTCCAAACCGGGTGTGACAGGTGTGGAGGTGGTGCCTTGCTCTAAGTTGACGATGTGTTTGGAGCCTTTGACCATTAGTTCAAAGCTCACAAACCTTCCTATCACTTCCACGGGAGACATTAGTTTATATCTAGGATCACCACGTATTAATTGAACTTGAGTAGGATTGCGAAATACAAGTGATCTAAGAATAACCTTGACCATTTCATGGTCATCCCATTTTGTGCTCCTAAGGTTGTGCACTTGATTCACCAAAGTCTTGAGCCGGTTGTACATAGCTTGTGGCTCCTCTCCTTGGTTGAGGATGAATCGACCGAGCTCCCCCTCGATCGTCTCCTGCTTGGTGATCTTGGTCACCTCGTCCCCTTCATGCGCCGTCTTGAGGACGTCCCAAATTTTTTTGGCCGTCTTTAACCCTTGCACCTTATTATACTCCTCTCGACACAAGGAGGCAAGGAGTATAGTTGTGGCTTGGGAGTTAAAGTGCCAAATTTGGTTGGCCTCGTCCGAATCGTAGTCCTTGTCCCCAACCTTCGATACCTGTGCTCCATACTCAACAATATCCCATGTGCTTTTGTGGAGTGAGGTTAGGTGATGCCTCATTTTATCACTCCACATAGAATAATCCTCACCATTAAAATATGGTGGTTTGCCTAAGGGAACGGAAAGTAATGGAGCGCGTTTAGAAATGCGAGGATAGCGGAGGGGCATCTTACTATACTTCTTGCGCTCATGGCGCTTAGAAGTAGTGGATGACGAGTCAGAGCCGGATGTGGAGGGCGATGAAGAGTCGGTCTCGTAGTAGACCACTTTATTCATCTTCTTCTTGTCGCCTCTCCGATGGGTCTTGTTGGAGGAAGAGGATTCCTCCTTTTGCTTTTGGCCGGACTCCCTTGAGAGGGTTCTTCCTGAGCTTGCGGGCTTGTCGCCGGTCACGATCTCCCTCTTGGCATGATCTCCCGACATCACTTCGAGTGGTTAGACTCTAATGAAGTACCGGGCTCCGATACCAAATTAAAGTCGCCTAGAGGGGGGTGAATAGGCGTAATATGAAATTCACAACTTAAAACACAAACTACAAGCCGGGGTTAACATTAGAATGAAATCCGAGTCTGGGAGAGAGGGGAAAAACAAATCAACCAAGAAATAAAGTGGATGACATGGTTATTTGTTTTACCGAGGTTCGGTTCTAAAGAACCTAGTCTGTGACACCCAAGTGTCACCTAGGGTTTCTCCTTAGGGCTGACTCAAAACCTTTATAACATGTGAACCAAATAGAGGAATGAACATCATAAATTGATAACCAAGATTTAAGTAAGTCTTTTTCATCTCAAGAAACTCCCCTTAATCATGCCATGCACCCCTAGGTGAGAAGAACTCACAAACCCTAATTAATCCTAAGTGGGCCACTTAAGCACATAAAAGGAAATTGGGAAAAGACTTAGGAAAAATAAAATATTTTGATATGAACCAAATAACAAAGTTTTAATGCACTAAATGACCAACAAAATATAGTAAGAAAGTTTGGCCATTTGGTTTCTCCAAAATCCCCAAATCAGCCCTTGAACCAAGGCCCTATGGGTAAATTCAGAATTCAGAATTCTGAATTTTAGAACCCTTTTTCAAGTTCAGCCGTGTTCTCTATTTTCCAAAACTCAAATCTACAAAACCCAAATATGAAAGAGGCGCCAAATTACCTTGAACACACCCTGAAGAAATTTGGGAGCAAAATTCGGCCATTTGACATGATCTTGGCAGGGATTTGCCTCGGGACTCCACCCTGTGACACTGCCACCTTGCCGAGGTGACAACTCTCTGCCCTTGACCTGAAATCGCTCGGCTCCACGCGTAAACGATAGAGTGTAGTCGGGAGAACAAATCCTACACAGCGATCTTGCACAAATTCACAAAGATCTGCGCCCTATCAGCGTTAGAACTCGGGCAGAAACAATGAAGCCACGTGTTCGATCGCGGCTGACACGCCCGGTTCACAACAGTTTGTGCACCCACGACCAGCAGCGCACGCCCGGCGCGCTCGCCGGTCCACGACCGCCCGTGCACCGCGTCGTGCCTATAAAGCAGCCCAAGGCCTCGGTCGTACCTCCCCGCGTGCTCTCTGTTGTAACACCCCTGGTGTTACTGCTACTAAAACTTGAGCATAACATCATAAGCATGGGCATATCATGTGTTTGTCACACCTAGAGTGCATTCACTAGGCAAAAATTTCAAACAAGTTGTATTGATGTGACATGTTACTAGTGAAACCCTAGGGTACAGTGTTTAACCCTAGATTGGGCTTAATAGAGTAACCAAAGCCTAAACAAGGGAAAACTTCAAAACTTGATAATAATGATCATAAAACACCACCATTAATGAAGTTAAGGGATATCCAAACCCTAAGAGCACCAAAAACCCTAAAGAGAACCTTGGAAAGCCCTAAACTTAAACCCTAGGGGGCTAAGTGCAAAATTAGTGCAATTTTGGACTAAAGAGCAAAAATCATGGAAATAAGGTGTCTTTAGTCATATGGTTGACATACTTGGGGATTTGCAAATGAAACCCTAGGTTTTGGGCCTATTTGCAAAAAAAAAACCACTTTTGTGACCATATAGCTAAGTCTGAAAACAGTTGATCAGGGCTAACTTTGGAGCTCTGTAGATTGAGAAATTCAAAGAATTTTCCCTGGGTCAATGTAACAAAGTTGTAGAGCCATTGTAGAAGAACAACTTTGCTACATGTATTAAGTCTTGGTGCCATGAGAAATTTGGAGATAATTTGATCCAAAGATGGACTGTCAGGCGATTTTTAACTGAATCGTGGCGCACTGTTCATCGAACTTCAGAAAGATCTCGCCGGCGATAAGAACGCCACCGCGGCTGGGGGATGGGTCTGCGGCCATGGTAAAAATCTTCCACGGCGTGGCATCAAAACGTTGAGGTGGCGCTGCGCGGTTAGTCGGCGGCCACCGGACCATCACCGTGGCGATACCGTGCGGGTAAGCTCGCCAGGGCGGTTACACCCCCGTGAACCTCATCCAACTCCGGCCATCGGTCTATAAATTGAGCTCGGATCTTGCTTCTTCACCACATCACACACACAAGCACTTGAGCAATCGACCCAATTTCACCAGAAGAACTCACATAGTCTACAAAACCATTCCGCCCTGTTCTTTGCGCGGCCGTGAAGAACTCCTCCGTGGCCAGCACTCCTCGGGTCAGTAACTCCCTGATTGCTTCCTGTTCTAGCTTGTTTATAGCTTCCTATTGCTCTTGGAGATGACCAATTGAAGTTTGCCAGAGTCCCATCACCAGAACACTCCTCTGCTCCATAGAACGCCGCCGTGACACCCTCTCTGTCGACCCACTTTTCTACTCTTGCCTAGTCCAAATTCAAGCATGTACATAACCTCTAGTGAACCCGTAAAGCTTCCCTAAGCTTCAATTTTGTCATCCATGTCGTCGGTTGTTCGGAACGCGTTTACCCATCCGATCATCTGCACTGCCGCTGTGAACCGGTTGATTCAAAGCCCCGCTGGTGAAATTGATTGAGGGGAAATGGGCGGGAGGGGTCCAATCTGGTGTCTACCACACGGGAGTCCCAGCCGTTGTGGTATCCGGCCGGCGTAGGCTCGCTGGAGTTCGGCCTATGCTGTTCACCATTGTGGACCTGGGCCTACGAAGAATTAGAACATGGGGGGGGGGGGGGGGTCCTTGTAAACTATCAGCGACTCACAGAAATAGTGCAAGGCACCCCGTTTGGGTTATTCAAAACGCCAGGGGTCTATTGGCAAAGTCTGCGCAGGCACGCGCGGGCGCTTTTCTCCTGTATTGGGCCGACTTGGGCCGGTTGCGGTCCAGTACTATTCCTATCTTTTTCTTTTTCTTTTTCTGCCAGAGTTAAAGAAATTCTAGAAAATTGTAGAAAAATGCTAAAAATGCAAGACCAATTTTGCTAGGCTTCTAAATTCCTATAGTATTTAATAAAAATAGTTTTATGATTTTTGTCCAAATAGGAAATTATAGAGCATTTAAAATAGCCAAAAAACCATGCTTCTGAATTTTTAGGGAATAAATAATAAATCCAAAATTCACTAAACTTTTAGTGTAAACTCTAAATAATATTTAGAGGCCTTGGGTAAAGTTTGGTATGGATTGGACCATGTTTGATACTTAGAAACCAAAACCCTAGCCCCTGCCCTATGAACTTCACTATTGACTCCGAAAACCCTAAGTTCTCAGAGATCCGTGAAGGAAAGTTGTATTCAAAACCTTAGATAACAAACTTTTATTATCTTTGCATCTTCATGAGCACTACATGAGCATTCATTATTATACTTGGCTATATTTAGAAAACGAGGAGGAAGTAGAAGTCGAGGAGACAAGGACTTCACCACCACCACTACCTGAGGAACATCAGGCAGGCAACTGTTTTTATCTTGATATCTGCGGAACAGAGCCTGATTCACCAGTAACACAAGGCAAGCCCCGGTGCATTTGCCACCTCCTTGTTCTTTTAAAATCTTTCTCACTTGCTTGATGCACTAGGTGATAGGAGTTGTGTGCTAAACCAATTCCTGCATTTCCTTCCTTGGATTGATTACTTCTCCTTAAATCCCTGTTTTACAAAAGGTTTTTCTTATGCTTAGCTTTGCTCTAGAAAAACAAAATGTTTTGTTTCCTCAAAAGATGATGTTGCAAAGTGGGTGGGATGTTTTTTGAAAATAAAACTTGATGGTGGATCCATCATGGCCATGATGGGTTCAACATAGGAAAAGATGTACCTCTGCCAGGTACCAAACTTTGGGTTTGATATGATAAAGCTAAGGCCGGACGGTTGACTAGCACGAGAAAAAGAGTCTCGATGTAGTGTCTCCGTCTGAGTCGATTAAGGACCGTGTCGATGTAGGCCTGCTGACCGGGGACCCTTTAACTGGTCACATGCCTCATCATGGGTAAGCTTTGCCTCGGGCAGACTAATACCAGAATAAGATAACACGCAATGGGAGTGGAGAGATGGCGAGTGTAGCGTGTTCCCTCCGTGGCAAGAGGCTGGACGGTGGTGTATCTATGCTCTCGGTTGGCGTGAACCTGATCTAGTCTTAAGAACCCCGGTGGCAAGTTGACATATGCAAGGGTTAAGTGCTACATATGTCGTGTGATTGGAGATCCTCAGTTGAGTACAATCGATTCGGATCGCCGTAACTTCGCGGATACGAAGACCTGGTCACTAACTTACACGTAGCAATCCAGTGAAGATGAAGGGTTGTTAAGAAATTGGCTAGTATAGGTCAAGTGAATGAATTAGGATAGAAAGAACCCTAGTTGCAGGTAATTTTACTTAACCTGACAAATAAAACTGGATTTTAAGGATCCACTATTAGTAAGCATTTTTGCAAACAGAGTCATTGATTATTGATAAGCCTTACCTTGACTCCCTTAAAGCCAGCATATCCTTGAGAGTCTTTTACTTTGTCAGGTAAGTCTTGCGAAAGTACACTTCGTACTCAGGGCTTCGTCCCATGTTGTTTTAGGTGAAGAAGCAGCCAACTTTTGTTGCTTCTGTTCAAAGGTGGTACCAAAAGAAGAAAACCAGGAGTAAAGCTTTGGGAGGAAGGGTCCTTCATTAAAAACTTTTGTTTATTATTTATCAAGAGGGGTTTTTGCCTCCCAGTGATGTAATAATAATACTCAGCACTCCTATATTTGTTTCTGGTCCGTAATAATCCAACTCTTTCTTACTTTTAATATAAGGTAAGTTATTGTAATTGCTTCCGCATTTTCGTACCTTTGATGTATTGTAATGTCTGCGTGACGGGTGAAACGCTGTTGGGAAAGGTAAAGAAAGCTGATACCAAACTTGTCAAGTGATTTAGGGGCACCTGCAGGGTTGTTTGAGGTCCGTTGGACAAGGACAACTGTAGGTGGGCCTAATGACTTGGGAGGTTCCGTCACAGCTGGTATCGGAGCTAAGCCCATCTCTACAGATGTTATGAGGCATTTTCAAAAAGAATTTTCAAAGACTTATCTAGAAAATTTCTTTCTTTCGTATCTAACTATCTTCTCTACTTCAAGACCAGATATTAGAGTGCACTGTATAGAAGGTGTGAATCAACTAAGGTTGATTCTGTAATTATGCATGCATCATACTACAAATTATGTTAAAAAGATTTTCCCCCTTAGAGAAATGCCGCCGCACACAAGGAAAACTGCGCGCAAGTCTACCGGGCCAATCGGCGTACCTCGCCATCAGCTTGCCTCACGACATGAAGACAGTAGCAGTGGTAGCAATGATCCAATCGGGGATCTGGAAGCCCAAGTTGATCAGCTTCGATCAGAACTCCATCACAGGAATGATATATGGGTCGCAGATGGTGAGAGAATAAACGAATTAAGAACAGACATCCGCCACCTACAAGACCAGCTTGCGAAACAAGATCTAGCGCTCGACTGGGCGGTTAACTCTCATTCACTTGCATGGGCCAAGGAAGCTAGAGCTCGAGCCCACGTGGAGGAGCTTAGCTCAGCCGTGGACAACTTGCAGGTTTATTGTAATACATTACATGAGGAGGTTCATGTATTGTATTCACAACTGCACCCTAACGTACTTGCGGATCCTATCGAAATGGGAGCCGGACCTTCTAGAGTAGTGAGAGAAGCACTTGGTGGTGAACTGGACCTTTTTAGGCCCCCTCCCTCTATGAATTTGGTTGATGAATGGTCTCCTACGCCCGACAGTGAAGCTACCAAAAGTGATAAGAAGCAAGAGTAGTACAGTGTAGAAGTAGTAATGTATAATAGGTAATGTAATCCTGTTGTAAATATGAGTCTGTATCATTACCCTTCTATGTAATGTGAAATGGATGGTTTGCTTTGGCATATTATATTATTCCAAATGTTCTTTGCCTCAGATGTCGTCCAAGACTCGCGCGCAGGATAGTGCAGGAACCTCCCGTGGGAGGGAAGCTACCCCGAACCCGCCCCCAGTACCTCCAACATTAGCTGAGGTCATCGCTGCCTTAGTTAACGCTACGGCCGACAACACCCGCTTTCTGCGAGAGATGGCGGGACAACAAATGCAGCAGCAAGGCGGGCAAGCTTATCAGCAAGGACCCCGCGAAACATCATATTTGGATTTCTCCGAGACACGTCCCCCATTATTTGTCAAGGCAGAAGATCCTCTGGAAGCGGATGAGAGGATCCGCGTTATTGAACAGAAGTTCGGGCTTCTCCGATGTATGGAGACTCAAAAACCCTTATTCGCGGCACAACAGTTGCGAGGCCCTGCCAGCACCTAGTGGGGAAATTATGTAGCTGTTCAACCGGCTGGTCATCAAATAACCTGGGATGAGTTCAAGTTGGCTTTCCGGGAGCACTATATTCCTGAGGGAGTGCTCCATATGAAACAGGAAGAGTTTATGAAGCTAAAACAGGGTGGGGATAATGTCACTCAGTACCTCAACAAATTCAACCACTTGTCCCAATATGCTATCGATCAAGTCAACACGGATCTAAAGAAGAGAAATTGCTTCATGAGAGGCCTAAATGACCGAATGCAACGAAAGATGGCCACCTGCATTGATCTTTCCTACGGAAGGGCTGTCAGTATTGCACTGGTAGTTGAAGCTAAATATGCAGGCTCGGGAAAATCAAAGGGTTACGGAGGCGATAGGAACAGTCAGGGGTCTGAGAAAAGACAAAGGTTGGTGATCCGACCTTTAAATCTGAATCGCTCTTCACCACGTCCACCCTCCTACCCTTTCAAACAACCGGTCTTCATTCGTCCCGCCATTGCCCCCACCCCAACAAATCAGCCGAGTGCCCCTGGTACTTGTTTCCCTGCCCTCCCAAGCTCTTCAACAGGCTACTTTAACTATGGAAAGTCCAAACATTTTATCAAGGACTGTCCATACCCGAAGCAGAATCGATCAAATAATCAACAGAGTTCTGGGAGTTTCGCTCAAGGAAAGGGAAATGCGGCAAACAATACCACGGACAGAAATATGAAGAAAACCGGGCAGATTTATTATACTCAAGTGGCCACCACACCGGAAGGCGAACCAGTTATGATGGGTACGTTTCTAGTGGCCAATCACCCTGCATTATTCTCTTTGATTCTGGTGCTTCACATACTTTCATAAGGAAGAAGTTTGTGGAGAAATATTGCATTCCATATACTGAATCAAGGGAAGGGTTTACTATTCATTCGCCCGGGGACAAATATTTACTAAAGAAGTGGCTTACCAAGTGCCCGTAACATTGGCTGAACGGGACTTTCCAACAAACATGATTGTTCTAAAAGGCCAAGACATAGATGTAATTTTGGGCATGAATTGGTTAGCCCAGCATAAAGCAATCCTCAACACTGATCTTAGAACCATCAGGTTGAGTTATGGCCAAGAAGAGGTTCTTTTGTCCATCCCTGTAGCTATTCCAGCTAAACCAATTGGCAAAATATATGAAGCCATCATACCGGAGATCCAAGATATTCCGGTAGTATGTGAATTCTCAGACGTCTTTCTGGAAGATCTGCCTAGATTGCCTCCAGAAAGAGATGTAGAATTTGTGATTGAGTTGAAGCCCGGTACGGCTCCTGTTTCTAGAAGGTCGTACCGAATGCCTCCGAATGAATTGGCAGAGCTCAAGATCCAATTACAAGATCTACTAGAGAAAGGATTTATCCGACCAAGTTCATCACCTTGGGGTTGTCCAGCCATCTTCGTCAAGAAGAAGGACCAAACACTATGGATGTGCGTGGATTATAGACCCCTTAACGAGGTCACCATCAAGAATAAGTACCCTCTTCCCTGGATTGACATTCTATTTGATCAACTTACCGGAGCTCGGGTATTCTCCAACATTGACCTCAGGTCGGGTTATCATCAGATCTGTATCCGACCCGAAGATATACCAAAGACCGCATTCACCATGCGGTATGGATTATTTGAATATCTGGTTATGTCTTTCGGACTGACAAATGCTCCTGCCCACTTCACATATCTGATGAACTCGGTATTTATGCCCGAGTTGGACAAATTTGTGGTGGTATTCATTGACGATATCTTAATATATTCCAAGAATGAAGAGGAGCATGCTCAGCACTTGCGGATTGTGTTAACGCGCTTAAGAGAACATCAATTATATGCTAAATTCAGTAAGTGCACGTTCTGGCTGGAGGAGATCCAATTTTTGGGACATATATTATCTGCCAAAGGGATTGCGGTAGATCCCAGCAAAGTCAAGGATATTTTAGAGTGGAAACCCCCAACCACTGTGCATCAAGTCCGAAGTTTCCTTGGACTGGCTGGTTATTACCGTTGATTCATTTCGGATTTTTCTAAGCTTGTGAAACCAATCACAAGTTTATTGAAGAATGATACTAAATTTATTTGGTCTTCAAAATGTAATGAAGCCTTTGAACAGTTGAAGGTATTATTGACCACTGCTCGTGTACTCGCTCAACCAGACATTGAAAAGCCCTTTGATGTGTATTGTGACGCATCAGGCAGTGGTCTCGACTGTGTTCTAATGCAAGAAGGCCGAGTAATAGCTTATGCTTCAAGGCAGTTGCGCTGGCATGAGGAACATTATCCAACTCATGACCTGGAGTTAGCTGCGGTGGTTCATGCCCTAAAAATATGGCGTCATTATCTGCTGGGGAATGTCTGTCACATTTATACAGATCATAAGAGCTTGAAGTATATCTTTACCCAAGCAGAGCTTAATATGTGTCGGGTACCATAATTAGGGGTACCCCCAACACTCCTAATCATGGCTGGTAAACACCCTCAGACCAACTGACGGGTGCGGTTCAAGCCAAGACTTCGTCTACCCGAGGGACGCGATCTCACCCGAGCCCAGCCTCGGGTTGGAACAGTAGTCCCAGACGAGTTCACGCCTCGCCCGAGGGCCTCCTCAGGTAGCGGGCTCCCCCTCGGCTCTCCCGAGGCCTAGCTCAGGCAGGCTTCGTTGTGAAGCAACCTTGGCCAGACCGCCTCACCAACCGACCGCTTCGCAGGCGCATTAAATGCAGGGGATGCCTGACGCCATATCCTGACACACGCGCATCAGACGAGCAGGCCGAAGTGACCGCAGTCACTTCGCCCCTCTTCTTTACTGTCCAATACGATAGGAAAACAGTGCCGCTCGCTCCGCTCCGACTGCCATGTCAGCCACCGCGGCAACGACTAACAACAAGTCACGATCAACCACCGAGTTCAGCCTTGGGCGCAACAGGAAGCTCCGCCTCGCCCGACCTTATGCTCCGGCCTCGGGAGGAGGTTTCCGCCTCACTCGACCTCAGGCTCCAGCCTCGGGAGGAGGTCTCCGCCTCGCCCGACCCCCAGACTCGGCCTCGACCCCGGTCTCGAGAGGAATCGCGTCCTCGCCCGACCCCGACCTCAGCCTCAAGAGAAGTCTCCGCCTCGACCGACCCTAGGCTCGGACTGACCGCGCTAATAGGGGATGCATCATTTTCCTATTCCTAGCCTGCTCAGGCTACAAGGAACAAGACCGGCGTCCCATCTGGCTTACCCCGGCGACGGGTAATGATGGTGCCCCGTGTGCACCATGATGCCGGTGGCTCTCAGCCCCTTACGACAGCAAGGAGACGTCAGCAGGATCCTCGCCGCGCTGCCAGCTGTGCTCCTACAGAACTCAGGCGCTCCTACGGCGGCCACGCCATCACATGTACAGGGCCCAAGCTCTCACCGAACGGCCACGTTGGCATGTACACAGGGCTTAGGCACTCCACTGCCGGACACGATAGTGCATAGCTACGCCCCCCGTTGTACGTCTGGACTCTCTCCTTGCCTCTATAAAAGGGAGGTCCAGGGCCACCCTGAGGGGGGTTCGCGCGAGGGACGCGGCGGACGAACTCTATGTCTCCCTCTCTCTCACGCGACGCGCTTGTAACCCCTACTGCGAGCGGCACCCCTGGTGCAGGATAATACAAGGCTTGTCCCACCTCTTGTGTTCCATCCCACGCCAACCCATCTGGGCAGGGATACGCAGCGATTTCACTAGTCGGTCCAAGGGACCCCCCCAGGTCCGAGATGCCGACAGTTGGCGCGCGAGGTAGGGGCCTGCTACGTGTTAACGAACACCTTCCCGTTGAGATCTAGATGGGGAGTCTTCAGCAACCTCTCCAGCCCGGGATGGTGCTCCGCTTCGGGAGTCTCGAGTTCATGTCCCTCGACGGCAGCTACGACATGGTACTCCTCCCCCCGCGGCGTGACGACAATGACGG
The DNA here is from genome assembly GCA_029449295.1 of Zea luxurians. Taxonomy (NCBI): domain Eukaryota; kingdom Viridiplantae; phylum Streptophyta; class Magnoliopsida; order Poales; family Poaceae; genus Zea; species Zea luxurians. The sequence goes on along the minus strand of JAOPSE010000006.1, from coordinate 99,706,276 downwards.
TCTCTGACTCGCCCGACGGCGGCGAGCTCTATGACAGCATCTCCTCGCGGCAGAAGAGGAGCACTCCGGTCGTCCCCGCCACCCTCCTCGTCGGAGGAGGCGGAGACGAGGCAACCATGGCCACGCAGGAGGCGGCACCTTGTCGCCTGTCGCACCAGAGCGAGTCGACGACACCGGCACTCCCCTGGGGGACATGTCGGACATTGTCCTCGCACCTGAGGCGACGACGGGTGTCACTTCCCCGCGATGTGTCAGCCCCAAGCGGACCGATGACACCAGCACCCTCGCAAAGGGCCTGCTGGGCGTTACCCTCGTACCTGAGATGACGGTGTGCTCCGCCCCCGACACGACTTCACCACCGTCCATCGACCAAGAGGTACCGTCCGTTTTCCATTCCGTACCTTTTCAGTTCAGCTTCGATCCACCTAGCAACCCCGCTATGGTGAGCGCCTTCGTAAAGGCGTATCCAAACCTTCCGGGGTACCACATGTGGTCGACCTGGTACCGACTGACAGCCATCTCAACCTTCAGACCGGCGGGTTCTGAGGAACAGGACGACCCCGACCCCGGTTGGGATTTCTCTGCCCTCAATGACCCCGGTGCCATGCGAGGCTTCATGTCCGCATGTGACCACTGCCTCTCCGGTTGTTCTGACGATGGCCATGACCTTGACGACGAGGGTTATGGCCCAAGTCGTGAATGTTTCCACGTCGATCTGGGAGATCACAACGAAGGCAACCACCTCGGTATGCCAGAGATTGACGATCCCCCTGGGCCCACATCTCGTGTTGACATCCCGCGGGAGCTAGATGTGGTCCCAGTCCCTGCGGGGGGTCAGGACATATAGCTTGAGCAAATCCATGAGATGCAGGCCCGGGTCGACGGGGAAGCAGGCCAACTTGTACAGCTCTGACAGAACATCGAACAGGAGTGGGTAGGCCGAACACTCGCCGGAGAAGCCTGTCACTGGGCCCAAGACATCCGGTGCCGCATCGTCGACAATGCCAGGACAGCGCTGCCCCCGGTCGTCAGCGGGTTCAGCCAGGACCTAGCTGCAGCGGCAATGTCGCTTCGAGCCATGCCGGAGCCATCTACCACCGAGGGACGGCGTATCCAGGACGAACTCAAGAATCTCCTAGAAGGCGCCACGGTTCGACGAGCCGAGAGCTCCACCTCCCGCAGGCGAGCTGACCCCTCGGAGCATCATGTGGTGTCCTCCCGGCGCATTCGGGAAGCCTCGGTCCATCCCGAGCATACGCGGGACGAGGCGCCCGCCGCCCGGGAACGCCTCGGCAACGAGCACCACCATCTCGACCATCGAGCCCGCCTCGATGAGAAGGTGCACCGAGGCTACCATCCCAGGCGTGGGGGACGCTGCAACAGTGAGGAGGATCGCAATCCTTCGCCCGAACCACCCGGTCCGCGAGTCTTCAGCCGGGCTATACGACGAGCGCCGTTCCCTGCCCGTTTCCGAGCCCCGACTACCATCACCAAGTACTCGGGGGAGACGAGGCCGGAGCTGTGGCTCGCAGACTACCGACTGGCATGCCAGTTGGGTGGGGCGGATGATGACAACCTCATCATCCGTAATCTACCCCTTTTCCTCTCCGACGCCGCCCGAGCCTGGCTGGAGCATCTGCCTCCTGCGCAGATCTCCGACTGGGACAATCTGGTCAAAGCTTTCGCGGGAAACTTCCAAGGCACGTACGTGCGCCCTGGGAACTCGTGGGACCTCCGAAGCTGCCGCCAGCAGCCAGGGGAGTCCCTCCGAGAGTACATCCGGCGGTTTTCAAAGCAGCGCACCGAGCTGCCCAACGTTACCGACTCGGATGTCATCGGGGCTTTCCTTGCCGGCACCACTCGCCGAGACCTGGTGAGCAAACTGGGGCCCAAGACTCCCACCCGTGCGAGCGAACTGATGGACGTTGCCACCAAGTTCGCCTCGGGTCAAGAGGCAGTCGAAGCCATCTTTCGAAAGGACAAGCAGCCTCAGGGAGAGCCGAAGACAGACGCCCCTGAGGCGTCCGCCCACCGGGGCACGAAGAAGAAGGCTAAAAACAAGTCGCGAGCGAAGCGCGACGCCGTAGACGCGAATCTCGACGCTGCGGCCGAGCATAGGAACCCTCGGAAACCTCCTGGAGGGGCCGGCGCGTTCGTCAAGATGCTCAAAGAGCCGTGCCCCTATCACCAGGGGCCCGTCAAGCACACCCTCGAAGAATGTGTCATGCTCCGGCGCTACTTCCATAAGACCAGGCCCCGGCGGAGGACGACAAGGGCCATGACAACGACAAGAAGGAGGGCGGCAAGGAAGAGGGATTCCCGGAAGTCCATAACTTCTTCATGATCTACGGCGGGCAGGCGGCGAACGCCTCGGCTCGGCACCGCAAGTAGGAGCACCGGGAAGTCTGCTTGGTGAAGGTGGCGGCGCCAGTCTACCTAGACTGGTCCAACAAGCCTATCACCTTCGACCAAGGCGACCACCCCGACTTCGTGCAAAGCCCAGGAAGGTACCCGCTCGTCGTCGATCCGATCATCGGCAACGTTAGGCTCTCCAAGGTCCTCATGGACGGAGGCAGCAGCCTTAATATCATCTACGCCGAGACCCTGGAACTCTTAGGGGTTGATCGGTCCGAAGTCCGGGCCGGTGCGGCACCCTTCCACGGGATCGCGCCCGGGAAGCGAATCCTACCCCTCGGACGGATCGACTTACCCGTCTGCTTCGGAACACCCTCTAACTTCCGAAAGGAAGCTCTCACCTTTGAGGTCGTCGGGTTCCGAGGAACCTACCATGCGGTGTTGGGAAGACCATGCTACGCCAAGTTCATGGCCGTCCCCAACTACACCTACCTCAAGCTCAAGATGCCGGGCCCGAATGGGATCATCACCGTTGGATCCACGTACCGCCACGCGTACAAATGCGATGTGGAGTGCGTGGAGTACGCTGAGGCTCTCGCCGAGTCCGAGGCCCTCATCGCCGACCTGGAACGCCTCTCCAAGGAGGCGCCCGACGCGAAGCGGCACGCCGGCAACTTCGAACCAGTTGAGGCGGTCAAGTCCGTCTCTCTCGACCCCAGCAACGATGCCAGCAAGAAAGTTCGGATCGGCCCCAAGCTCGACCCCAAATAGGAAGCAGTGCTCGTCGACTTTCTTCGCGCAAACATCGAAGTCTTTGTGTGGAGTCCCTCGGACATGCCCGACATACCGAGGGATGTCGCCGAGCACTCACTGGACATCAGAGCTGGAGCCCAACCTGTGAAGCAAACCCTATGCCGTTTTGACGAAGAAAAGCGCAGGGCCATAGGCGAGGAGATCCACAAGCTACTCACGGCAGGGTTTATCAAAGAGGTATTCCATCTTGAATGGTTAGCTAACCCAGTTCTTGTAAGGAAGAAGGATGGGAAATGGAGGATGTGTGTAGACTACACTGGTCTAAACAAACACTACACCAAAATAAGCAACTTCCGAGAGGCAAATAACTTCCTACGGTTTTTTTTCGAAACCGTAGGAAACTAATAATTTCCGAGTGGCGACTAGTGCCTCTCGGAAGTTAAGTTAACTTCCGACGGCCGGCCAAGTGCCTCTCGGAAGTTAAGTTAACTTCCGACGGCCGGCCAAGAGCCTCTCGGAAGTTAAGTTAACTTCCGACGGCCTCTCGGAAGTTAAGTTAACTTCCGACGGCTGGTCCGTCGCCTCTCGGAAGTTATGTATTCAGCGTTGACCTGATCCGGGTAAGGCTTAACTTCCGACGGTTTTACACCGCGCCTCTCGGAAGTTATCTAGTTTAGGCTAACGGCGCGCGCCCGTCTCACATTTTGGAATGCCCGCTACGCCGTCTAGCCGCCGCGCCTGCTCTCCTGCTCGCCTGCTCGCCGCCGCGCGCTCGCCGCCGCGCCTGCTCGCCGCCGCACGCCTGCTCGCCGCCCGCGCGCTACGCCGTCTAGCCGCCGCGCCTGCTCGCCTGCTCGCCGCCGCGCGCTCGCCGCCGCGCCTGCTCGCCGCCGCACGCCTGCTCGCCGCCCGCGCGCCACGCCGTCTCGCCGTCGTGCCTGCTCGCTTGCTCGCCGCCCGCCTGCTCGCCGCCGTGCACCACCGCCGCCTGCCTGCTCGCCACTGCTCGCCACCGCCACCTGCTCGCCACCGCCTGCTCGCCACCGCCGCCTGCCTGCTCGCCACTGCTCGCCGCGCGCCTGCCTGTACGCTCCACCGCCGCCCGCCCGGCGGCTCGCCGCGCGCCCGCCTGCTCGGCCGGCGCCCGCTCGCTCCACCGTCGTCTGCTCGTCCGCCGGCGTGCCCGTCTGCTCGGCCGCCTCCCCGTCGCTGGGTGCTCAGCCGTCCCACATCCCGTTGTCTCAGGTAACTACTTCCGAGTATTTATATTATGTTTTTTATATTAAATATGCTAACTTCCGAGAGTTAACTGTTTTTAAACCGTAGAAAGTTATGTTAATACGGTTAATTAACTTAATAAGCAAGGTGGTGCATGTAATTGAATTATGTTAGTCTCTTGTTTGTTGTGTGTTAGTAATATTTTTTGCAAAATTGTCGTAGTGTTGTGAAACCTATGTGTCGCCCATTCCGGATAGGCACGAGTCACATGATATATACACATATGACTCGTATTGGTCCGAAATTGTCTCTTTTTGGACAGCCTGTTAGTCGATGATAGAGCTATGGATTTATGACGATGACGGGTCCGAACGAGATTTCGGTGACATAACCCTGTTGTTCTCTATTGCACCATTTATGGGCATGTAAATGGAGAACAACGAGGTTATGCTGCTGAAATTTCGTTCGGACTCGTTGCTCGTCATAAATCATTGCTCTACCGGTCACTCATGGGTGGGTTTAGGAACTATCTTTTCCTATAGATGTAGTGACACGATCGATATGCGTTTAGTACCAGAAAAAATTTATGAATCATGTGTTCTACTATTTTAGAATCAAATATGGTGGGCGAGGACCGTCGATGGATGTATGAAGGTTGGCGTATGAATGATCCCTCAGCAGATTGGATAAGAAAGACAGAGGATTTTATTGATCGTGCTTTTGCTATATCAAGAACCGGCACGGATGTGCGTTGTCCATGTAGTATGTGTCGGATTTGTAGATGTCAAGACAAGAGAACTCTGTCGGGGCACCTTTGCAAATATGGCTACATGCCTAACTATGAAGTATGGGTGTATCACGGCGAGGACTTTCCCCGTGAAAATTTGCCGGAAGCCAACAACACTGACGACGTGGAGTACGATAGAATGGACGAGATGCTTGAAGATTTAAGGGAGCCGCCTCCTCCAGAGGTTAAAAAGTTCTTCGACCTCCTTAAGGCTGCAGAAGAGCCATTGCATGAACACACAACAGTTTCAATCCTCGCTTTCGTGACTCGACTTATGGCTATCAAGTCCAAGTTCGTGTTCTCGAACAATTGTTACAACGAGCTCTTGAACTTAATCAGTGAAGTGTTTCCACCAAATCACAAGATGCCGAAAGACGTGTATCAGTGCAGGAAACTGCTCTCAGGTCTAGGTATGGACTATCAGAAAATCGATGTCTGTCCAGATAATTGTATGCTGTTCTGGAAGGATCATGAGAATGATAGTAAGTGTCTAAAGTGTGGCAAGTCGAGATATGTAGAGGTTAAAAACGATGATGGTGAAATGGTCATATCAACTGTAGCCCAAAAGCAACTACGTTATATGCCTCTTGCGCCTCGTGTTAAGCGTTTGTTTCTTTCGAGGAACACAGCTAGGCACATGAGATGGCATAAAGAACGTGAACGAGGGGACACTCATGTGATGACGCACCCGTCTGACAGTGATGCGTGGAAGGCTCTAGATGACTTTGATCCAGAATTTGCTAGTGAAGCGAGAAATATTCGAATTGGGTTGGCGACAGATGGTTTCACACCTTTCAATACGAACGCAGCATCATATTCTTGTTGGCCTGTATTTGTTATTCCATACAACCTTCCACCTCATCTGTGCATGAAATATGATTACATGTTTCTTTCCCTAATTATTCCTGGTCCAGACCATCCTAGGAAAGGGCTGAATGTGATGATGCAACCCTTGATCGATGATCTCAAAAAGTTATGGAAAGGAGTCAAAGCATACGATTGCTACAAAAACGAGAAATTCACACTTCGAGTTGCATATTTGTGGTCCATTCATGATTTCATGGCATACAGTTTATTTGCTGGATGGAGCTGCCATGGAACTCTGACATGTCCAATATGTGGCAAGGATACAGATTGTTTCCGCCTTGAGTTTGGAGGGAAGATCTGTTACTTTGACTGCCACAGATGCTTCTTGCCCCAAAAACACCCGTATAGGTTCGAGGTTAACACCTTTAAGAAGGGCACTATCGTGACAAAGGGACCGCCCATGCGTCTTAGCGGAATAGAGATTGAGGCTATGCTTAATAATTTGAAAGAGAATGAAAGTGGTGATGGATACATAGGTTTTGGAACCGAGCATAACTGGACACATAAATGTGGTTTATGGGAACTACCTTATGTTAAGGCATTGATTCTGATGCATAACATTGACGTCATGCATCAGGAACGTAATGTTGGTGAAAGCATTCTAAGTACCTGCATGAATCTAGGTGACAAAACAAAAGACAATATAAAGGCCAGAAAGGACTTAGCAAAACTTTGTAACCGACCAACCCAGGAACTCGACGAAAATGGAAAAAAGCCACGTGCTCAATTTTGTCTAAAACCTAAACAGAAGAAAGAAGTACTGGAATGGTTGAAAAATTTGAAATTCCCAGATGGTTATGCGGCCGGGTTTAGGAGAGCTGTGAACTTAAAGACAAATAAAATAACTGGATTGAAGAGCCATGATTATCATATAATGATGGAAAGGCTCCTCCCTGTAATGTTCCGAGGGTACTTGAAAGTCAGTATCTGGCAGGCTTTAGCTGAGTTAAGCTACTTTTATAGGCAACTTTGTGCTAAAGAAATAAACAAAGATGTGATGGAGAAGTTGGAGACAGAAATTCCTGTCCTTATATGCAAGTTGGAAAAAATATTCCCCCCAGGATTCTTCAATCCAATGCAACATCTACTTGTCCACCTTCCATATGAAGCTAAGGTTGGTGGTCCTGTGCAATACAGGTGGATGTACCATATTGAAAGGGCATTAAAGAAGCTTAGTTCAATGGTTGGTAACAAAGGAAGAGTTGAAGGGTGTATAGCTGAAGAATTCAAATATAAAGAGGTAGCAGCCTTCACGAGTGTATACTTTGCAGACGAGCACAATATCAATGCCCCTACATTGAGGTATCATGATGACAAAGTAGGGACCCGAAGCAATCTCCAAATTTTTGAGATTGAGGGCAAGACTGTTGGGGCATCCACAGAATATCATCCTGAGCGCGAAGAAAAGTTGGACGCTTTGCTCTATATGTATGAAAATATGGATGAAATGACTCAATATTTCAAGTAAGATGACTCCATATTTCAATTTGTTTACTTGTAGTAATCATGTTCCACACCTCATTTGTTTACTTGTTGTAACAGAGAATTCCAATCGCATCTTAATGAGAAATTGTCCTCGAGGCAGTATGAAAACGCGCTTCGAGGAAGACATGGGAAGCCCAATTTCATTAATTGGTTTCGAAATTATGTAAATAACCTAACACTCTTGTTATACTTTATATATTTTGTTTTATAAATCTAATTTCACCATCTGATTGGCAGTGTGACAAAATTCCAAATTTAGACGAGGACTTGCTTTAGATGTCTTACGCAATCGTAAAAGTCAGAAGCTACGGTCGTTACGACATTAAGGGGTTTCGTTTTCGTTCGACCAAATTTGAATGTACTCGTCCATTTGCGGCGACAAAAAATACTGGAGTTGTATGCAGGGCAGTCGATGATCGTGGAAGAGAGATGAATTATTATGGAGTTATTAATGACATACTCGAGTACGACTTTGCCGGGAGCAAAAATCTTAAGGTGGTGTTTTTCAAATCTGATTGGTTTGATCCCAATCAAGGGACTGTAGAAAACCAATTTGGCATGGTAGAAGTCAAACATGAGCTCAAAACAAGTGCATGTAGCAAATTTGTTCTTGCTCACCAAGTTGACCAGGTGTACTACATACCGTATCCATCTATAAAGCTGGAAGCCACATGGGTAGTGTACAAAGTGAATCCTCGTGAACAGTTACACACCAAGGGTGAATGGTTCGAGGCGGAAGTTGAAGAAATTTACCAAGAAGATGAACTTCCGACCAATTTTAATATAGATACTGAGGTTTTGCCAGAATCATTAGTGGGAGATCCTGAAGATGTAGTAAGTCCCAAAAAACGGAAACGGAAGTCAAAGAAGAAAACATCGAATCGTAGAAAACAATTTGATCCTGATTTTGAATACGACTAAAAAGTAATTATATATTTATTGTTCATTTCAATACATTATGTTCATTTCAATACATTATGTTCATTTACATTATGCTCAATTACTAATTTGATTTTGTTTTAATAACAGGATGTCTAAAAAGGTCAAGCAGCTCGCTAAGGGACTAGCGAGGAGAGCCTCCATTTTTGGGAGAAAGGAGGACTTAGTGTTCCAGGGCACTAGTTCAAGCTCGAGCAGGCGTAGAGCTTTGTTGGAGCATGTTCCAGAGTTGCAGGGTCAGGCAGTCGGCGTACAGAGGAATGAGGTAACCAATATATTTGTTTTGTAATGTAATATTTGTATGAGTTCGAATAACTAAATTATCAATTTTGATCTATAGGATGAGCCTGAAGATGAGGAAGAGACAGAGGAGTGGAGACAAGTGGAAGATGAGGAAGAGACAGGGTGGGGTGAATGGCCCAATGATGGAGGGTCGGGAGTTGGGGGAGCTAGTGGGTCAAGGGAAGGAGAAGCTGGTGTTTCAGGTGGAGGTTCTGGAAGCGGGGGAGTTGGAGGGTCTTCACGGGTCCGGAAGCCGCGGAAGACTAGTTGGGTCCCCCCTCCTAAAGAACCAGTTAACAAGGTTGAGATAATCCCGAGTGGAGATGGGTAAGAGCATATTTTCTTTGTTCTTATGTCTTACACATTGATGATAAATAATTATTTTTGAATTTGACAATTGTGCTTGTGTTGTTAGGGCTTGGCTGGATAGTAGTTTCACCGGCAAAGATCGTGTAAGGCAAGTAAATAAAGTGTTGGGCAATATCTGTCGTATGAGATGGCCTGGATTGGTGATTGAGAATGGTATTGAGGTCCCTGTCACAAGATGGGATCAATACGGCCTTGCGGTTAACGCGCAACATGGGAATGCGCAAGGTGCAGTTTGGCACGACTTCTGGGTATGTTTATCTATCTTCTTGCGAAGTTATCAGCTCAATGATTGATTCATATTATGGATTCTTGACTATGTTTCTTTTTCAGAAATATTATAAGTTGCCTGATGGAGATACTCATACCGAGCATGCACACTCCGTGTTCCATAAGAACGCGGCAGATGTTGTTGCGGATATGATGTACTATGTTCGAATCCAGGTGATTAATCAAGCTATGTTGAGTAGTGAAGGACGACGAGCAACCAGTAAGAGCGAGGCGTCACAATATGGACTTTCTATGACTGAGCAAGATTTTCTTCAGGTAATTGATGTTTTTGCATATGATGTACTGTGTTCCTTGTATATGTTATAGTTACTTATAAATGAATTGTGTTTCCATAGCATTCGATTCCATGGATAGCCGCCAATGATGCTGCTTGGCGTGCCTTATGCCGTTATTGGGCTTCGGATAATTTCAAGGCAAAGTCTATACGACAAAGTTCCAATCGTGGAACCGAGTCGTATCACAAGTATGGAGGTGATGATCACTTTCGTTTGGCAAAACGAATGGTAAGTACAGGAAACTAGCAGTGGTGTAGTTTTGTTGATTGTATATGACTTGATGTCATTTCTGATTATAATGTTTGTCAAATGTACGTACAGGAAGCTAGCAGTGGTGTAGTGCCCAGTGATGTTCAAATATACCTGAGGGGGCACAGAGGACCAGATCCTGCAAATCCAGATGTGTTGTGTAGCCAAAAGGCAACAGATCGTCTGGTGAGTGTTTTGAAATGCTTGGTAGATTTATGTGTTGTTCATATGAATTTATGTATGTGCCCAGTGATGTAAGATTGCATTGTTCTTTTGTATGGAGGCTGCATATGCTGAGGCGATGTCTAGTCAGCACGGATCGGACTACGACTGGAGGACCGCACCTATTGATCCTCAGGTTGTGTATGCAAGTGGTGGAAAACCCCATGGAAGGTGTGGACTCTACATACCTTATCTTGTTTCATCGGTTTAAGTACAATAGATTATTTTTTAATCTGTCGTGATGTTACTTGTTTGAAGGTACTCGATTTTCGATAACGTCATCGACTCGAGCCAGGTGACGGTTCAGAGGGGAGGTTCGTCGAGGTCTGCTGCTCGTAGCTCCCGTCGCTCTACTCAGGATACTACAGAAGTTGAGCAACTACGAGAAGAGCTTAGGCAACATCAGGAGCGACAAAGGATTCAGGAGGAATACTTGAGGCAGCATGCTGCTCAACAAGAATATTATGCTACTCAGTTTCAACAATAGCAAGCACTGATACAAGTAAGTTAAAAAAGATCATTCATTTTAAGTTATGTATTGATTTAAAACACTGACATTAATGTGTTCGGAAATTTGGTAGCAACTAGCACAAGCCCAAGGGATACAGTTTCCGATGGCCCCCCCACCTCCACCTTCCATACATTTTCCTTGGCCTTCACCTCCACCTCCACCTACCGAATATCAGGTATGCAAATTTATCATAATTTACTTGTTACTTTACGATGTAACTCCGTGAATGTCATTTGTATAGGTATATGAGACTCCTCCAGCTACCTTGCCGGCGCAGCAACAAGATGATGGGTTAGACTTTGTCAATACGCTCTTCGCGAGTGGAGGTAGCGAGCATCACTCTTCGATATTTCCTGATGTTGATCGACAATAGTGGGCTTCCATTCGATGTGTTTTGTGAGACTTCAAACTTATGTCTTGTGAGACTTCAAACTTATGTCTTGTGAGACTTGTGAATTCTTATGTCGAGGTGGATTTGACTTGTGTCTTGTGTTATTATTATGTATGTGAGATGTTATATGTGATATGTTGTGTATTGTGGCTGTTATATATATTTGTGGCTGTTATATATATTTGTTATGTATGCAATGTGTTGAATTGCCAAAAACAAATTGTATATTAAGTGCTGGTCAATTTAACTTCCGAGAGGCGTCGAAAACTCTCGGAAGTTAGTGGCTAACTTCCGACGGCCTCTCGGAAGTTATCCCGCGGACGGCGTTAGTTCGTGATGGACGGTGTCAGCACCTAACTTCCGACGGCGTTAATCCCTCTCGGAAGTTAATGATTAACTTCCGAGAGGCTGATGTCCCTCTCGGAAGTTTCTTTAACTTCCGAGAGTCCGTCGGAAGTTAGCCTAACTTCCGACTAATTTGTTCCGACGGGCTAACTTCCGACGGTTTCGGCTAACTTCCGACGGTTTCAATAACTTCCGAGAGTTTTGCGCTAACTTCCTACGGTTTTGGCCCTCGGAAGTTAAGTATTTTGGTGTAGTGAAAGCATGTCCGAAAGTTCCCTACCCTCTACCTCGCATCGATCAAATCGTGGACTCCACTGCTGGGTGCGAAACCCTGTCATTCCTCGATGCTTACTCAGGCTATCACCAAATCAAGATGAAAGAGACCGACCAGCTCGCGACCTCTTTCATCACACCTTTTGGCATGTACTGTTACACTACAATGCCATTTGGGTTGAGGAATGTAGGCGCCACCTACTAGAGGTGCATGAACCATGTGTTCGGAGAACACATCGGCAGAACGGTCGAGGCTTACGTCGACGACATCGTTGTCAATACGAAGAGAGCCTCCGACCTCCTCTCTGACCTTGAAACGACATTCAAGTGTCTGAGAGCGAAAGGCGTGAAACTCAATCCCGAGAAGTGTGTCTTTGGAGTCCCCCAAGGCATGCTCCTTGGATTCATCGTCTCCGAGCGGGGCATCGAGGCCAATCCGGAGAAAATCGCGGCCATCACCAACATGGGACCGATCAAAGATTTGAAAGGAGTACAGAGGGTCATGGGATGCCTTGCGGCTCTGAGCCGCTTCATCTCACGCCTTGGCGAGAAAGGCTTGCCTCTGTACCGCCTCTTAAGGAAGGCCGAGTGCTTCACTTGGACCCCCGAGGCCGAGGAAGCCCTCGGAAACCTTAAGGCGCTCCTTACGAACACACCCATCCTAGTGCCCCCCGCCATAGGAGAATCCCTCTTGATCTACATAGCCACGACTACTCAGGTGGTCAGCGCCGCGATCGTAGTCGAGAGACGAGAAGAAGGGCATGCACTGCCCGTCCAGAGGCCAGTCTACTTCATTAGCGAAGTGCTTTCCGAGACCAAAGTCCGCTACCCACAGATCCAGAAGGTGCTCTACGCAGTGATCCTGACACAACGAAAGTTGCGACACTACGAGTCTCATCCGGTGACTGTGGTGTCATCCTTCCCCCTAGGGGAGATCATCCAGTGCCGCCAGGCCTCGGGTAGGATAGCAAAGTGGGCGATGGAGCTCATGGGTGAAATGCTATCATTCGCTCCTCGGAAGGCCATAAAATCCCAGGTCTTGACAGACTACCTGGCTGAGTGGACTGACACCCAGTTACCAACAACTCCAATCCAGCCCAAGCTCTGGACCATGTACTTCGATGGGTCACTCATGAGAACAGGGGCAGGCGCTGGCCTGCTCTTCGTTTCACCCCTCGGAAAGCATCTTCGCTACGTCATTCGCCTCCATTTTCCGGCATCAAACAACGTGGCCGAGTACGAGGCTCTGGTTAACGGGCTGCGCATCGCCATCGATCTAGGGGTCCGACGCCTCGACGCTCGGGGCGACTCACAGCTTGTCATCGACCAAGTCATGAAGAACTCCCACTGCCGTGACCGGAGGATGGAAGCCTACTGCGACGAAGTCCGGCGCCTGGAAAACAAGTTCTACGGGCTGGAGCTCAACCACATCGCTCGACGGTACAACGAGACTGCGGACGAGTTGGCGAAAATAGCCTCGGGGCGAACGACGGTTCCCCCGGACGTCTTCTCCAGAGATCTACATCAACCATCCATCAAGATCGACGACACGCCCGAGCCTGAGGAAGCCTCGGCCTAGCCCAAGGTACCCTCGGCCGAGCCCGAGGTACCCTCGGCCAAACCCGAGGCACCCTCGGCCATTGAGGAAGAGGCCTTGCCCGTCGAGGTGGAACAGAATGGGGTCATGCCAGATCCGAACTGGCAGACCCCGTACCTAGAATATCTCCTCCGAGGAGAGCTTCCCATCGACAAGACCAAAGCTCGGCGGCTGGCTCGGCGTGCCAAGTCATTCGTCTTGCTGGGTGATGAAAAAGAGCTCTATCACCATAGCCCCTCGAGCATCCTCCAACGATGCATATCTATCGCCCAAGGACAAGAACTATTGCAAGAAATACACTCGGGGGCTTGCGGCCACCATGCAGCGCCTCGAGCCCTCGTGGGGAATGCCTTCCGACAAGGTTTCTACTGGCCAACCACGGTGGCCGACGCCACTAGGATTGTGCGCTCCTGCCGGGGGTGTCAATTCTACGCAAAGTAACGCATCTGCCCGCTCAGGCCTTGCAGATGATACCCATCACCTGGCCATTTGCTGTGTGGGGTCTAGACCTCGTCGGTCCCTTGCAGAAGGCACCCGAGGGCTTCTCGCACCTTCTGGTCGCTATCGACAAATTCTCCAAGTGGATCGAGGTCCGACCCCTAAACAGCATCAGGTCCGAGCAGGCGGTGGCGTTCTTCACCAACATCATCCATCTCTTTAGGGTCCCGAACTCCATCATCACCGACAATGGCACGCAGTTCACCGGAAAAAGTTCCTGGACTTCTGCGACGACCACCACATCCATGTGGACTGGGCCGCTGTAGCTCATCCCATGACGAATGGGCAGGTGGAGCGTGCCAACGGCATGATTTTGCAGGGGCTCAAACCAAGGATCTACAACGACCTCAACAAGCTCAACAAGTGGTGGATGAAAGAGCTACCCTCGGTAGTCTAGAGTCTGAGGACGACGCCGAGCCACGCCACGGGTTTTACGCCATTCTTTCTAGTCTATGGGGCCGAGGCCGTCCTCCCCACGGACTTAGAATATGGCTCCTCGAGGACCAAGGCGTATGACGACCGAAGCAACCAGACCAGTCGAGAAGACTCGCTGGACCAACTCGAGGAGGCTCGAGACGTTGCCTTACTTCATTCGGCATGGTACCAGCAGTCGCTGCGGCGCTACCACGCCCGAAGCGTTCGGTCCCGAGGCTTCCAAGTGGGAGACTTGGTGCTTCACCTGCGATAGGACGCCCGAGGGTGCCACAAGCTCACTCCTCCCTGGGAAGGGCCCTTCATCATCGCCAAGATCTTGAAGCCCGGAACATATAAGCTGGCCAACGACCAAGGCGAGGTCTACAGCAATGCTTGGAACATCCAACAGCTACGTCGCTTGTACCCTTAAGATGTTTTAAGTCGTTCATGTACCTCGTTTTACATACACAAAGTCTAACCGTCAAGGAAGGGTCGACCTTGCCTCAGCAAAGCCCGACCCTCCCTCGGAGGCTAGAAGGGGGGAACCCCCTCTACGTCAAAATTTTCCTCGGAAAAATTTTCTACCAAAACAACCTTTGTGCTTTCGACTTCCGTATCGATAGCGGGATCCTGAGAACGACGAGAGTACACGTAAGCGGCAAGGCCGACCAAGCCGAGGAACTCCTACGCCTCTAGGATACGGATACCTCACTCATCACCTTCCGCGAGAAGTAACTCACGCTCGGATAAGCGATCCTGCTATCGAACAAGTCCTAACACTCGTGTAGAAAACGACTTTCGCGCCTTCTCGACTGTACCAATAATGGAATCCTTCGACCAAATGAGAGTGCACGTAAGCGGCAAGGCCGACCGGGCCGAGGGACTCCTATGCCTCAGAGATATGGATACCTCACTCATCACCTTCCGCGAAAAGTAACTCTCATTCGGATAAACGATTCTGCTATTGACAGACAAGTCGTGATGCTCGAAACAAGAGGAGAGAAGACACAACTTTTTAAACACGACGATAAAGTGTTTAGGCCTCGGCGGCCGCGAAAAAGCATGCGCATGCTACAGACAAACTGGTCCTGCAGGTTCGGGCATCGGTAGGGGGAGCAGCAGCACCCTCGGCGTTGTTTCCACCCTCGGTGGAACCAGGCCCGGCCTCGAACGACGACCCGGGCAAAAGGACCTCCACCTAAGGGAGGACACCAGCACCGCGCCAGCAGATGTCTTGGCCAAGCTCCAGCGGCTGCTACCACATCTTCCTCGGCCTGGGAAGCCGCCATCTCCCGGGCCGACGAAGTATCTTTCCGAGCCGACTCCGTGTCTGTCCGTGCTAACACCGCTGCCTCCGGCTCCGGCTCATCGCAGAGCAGCTGTGGGTTCCAAAAACTGAGCAAGGGAAGCCTAGAGTGGCAAGGCCGACAGAGCCGAGGGACTCCTACGCCTCCGGGATACGGACACCTCACTCGTCACCTTCCGCGAAAGGCAACCGACGCTCGGTTAAGTGGTTCGGCTAGCCAACAGACAAGTCCCAGCGCTCGGAATGAGGAAGACACACAACTTCATTCTCGAATACCCAAATGTTCAGGCCTCGACAGCCACAAAGAACAAACACATATACTTGGGGGTAACTATGCTACACAGACTTAGGCGTCGGCAGAACCCTCGACGGTTCTCTCGACCTATGACAAATGTCTAAGTACTTGAAGCGGTTACATTTTGCTCCGGCAAAAACCCGGTATATCTCCTTACAAACGGAACTCCGGTTCCGCTCCCACGGGTATGAACTACCTCCACACCAGAGGGCCTACGGGATGACGAACTCCAAGCATCTTGCAGGCGACCACTACACCAGCAGTGTCGGTGTTTCGAGACCGGGGGGTCCCTAAGCCGACGAGTGAGTGTGCCGCGTGCCCCAGCCTAGATGGGTCGAGCGCGTGGGCGAGCGCGAAGGGGGGAAGCGAGGTGGCCGGAGACGGGCGTGAGAGAGGTGGAAATCCCGCGGCCTTCGTGTTCGTCCCGCGCCTAGGTCGGGTGCGCTTGCAGTAGGGGGTTATAAGCGTCCACGTGGGTGAGGGAAGCGAGCGGCCCCAAGAGAGCGCCTGCCCCGTCCTCGTCCCCGCGCGGCCAACCTTCTCTAAGAAGGCCCTGGTCCTTCCTTTTATAGGCGTAAGGAGAGGATCCAGGTGTACAATGGGGGTGTAGCAGAGTGCTACGTGTCTAGCGAGGGAGAGCTAGCGCCCAAAGTACATGCCAATGTGGCAGCCGGAGAGATCTTGGCACCCAGCTGGTGTGGTGTCGTGGCTGTTGGAGGAGCAACGGAGCCTGGTGGAGGGACAGCTGTCGGAGCGGTTGGGTCCTTGCTGACGTCCCCCTGCTTCCGTAAGGGAGCTGAGAGCCGCCGTCGTCACGGGGCCAGCGGGGCGCCATCATTGCCTATCTGGCGAAGCTAGCCAGATGGGACACCGGTCTTGTTCTCTGCGGCCCGAGTCGGCTCGGGGTAGGGTGATGATGGCGCTTCCTGTTGATGTGGCGGGCTTGTGCCCTAGGTCGGGCGACGTGGAGGCTCCTCCGAAGCCGAGGTCGAGTCTGTCTTTCATGGCCGAGGCCAAGCCCGAGCTCTTGGGTCGGGCGAGGTCGAGGTCGTTCGGCAGAGGCCAGGGCGGAGTCCGATCCCTGGGGTCGGGCGAAGCGGAGTTCGTCGTCTTCCGGGGCCTAGCCCGAGTCCGAGCCCTGGGTCGGGCGGAGCGGAGTTCGCCGTCTTCCGGGGCCTTAGCCCGAGTCCGAGCCCTGGGTCGGGCGGAGCAGAGTTCGCCGTCTTCTGGGGCCTTAGCCCGAGTCCGAGCCCTGGGTCGGGCGGAGCGGAGTTCGCTGTCTTCCGGGGCCTTAGCCCGAGTCCGAGCCCTGGGTCGGGCGGAGCGGAGTTCACCGTCTTCCGGGGCCTAGCCCGAGTCCGAGCCCTGGGTCGGGCGGAGCTTCCTATGGCACCTTTGGCAAGGCCTGACTGCCTGTCAGTCTCACTCTTTCAAGTGGCACTGCAGTCGGAGTGGCGCAGGCGGCGCTGTCCTTCTGTCAGACCGGTCAGTGGAGCGGCGAAGTGACGGCGGTCACTTCGGCTCTGCCGGGGGGCGCGCGTCAGGATAAAGGTGTCAGGCTACCTTTGCGTTAAATGCTCCTGTGACTCGGTCGGTCGGCGCGGCGATTTAGTCAGGGTTGCTTCTTAGCGAAGGCAAGGCCTCGGGCGAGCCGGAGATGTGTCCGCCGTTAAAAAGGGGGGCCTCGGGCGAGACGGAAACCCCTCGAGGTCGGCTGCCCTTGCCCGAGGCTAGGCTCGGGCGAGGCGTGATCGAGTCGCTCGTATGGACTGATTCCTGACTTAATCGCACCCATCAGACCTCTGCAGCTTTATGCTGATGGGGGTTACCAGCTGAGAATTAGGCGTGTTGAGGGTACCCCTAATTATGGTCCCCGACAGTAGCCCCCGAGCCTCGAAGGGAGTGTTAGCACTCGCTTGGAGGCTTTCGTCGCACTTTTTTGCAAGGGGACCAGCCTTTCTCGGTTGCATTTTGTTCCGGTGGGTGCGCGCGAGCGCACCCACCGGGTGTAGCCCCCGAGGCCTCGGAGGAGTGGTTTCACTCCTTCGAGGTCTTAATGCCTTGCGTAATGCTTCGGCTGGTCTGGTGGTTCCCTCATGCGAACTGGCCGTAGCCCGGGTGCACGGTCAGGGCCCAAGTTCTCGGGCTGGTATGTTGACGCTGTCAACGGTTCGGCCGGAGCCGGGTTTGCGAGAGCAACCCCCGAGCCTCCGCACAGGGCGAGAGGGCGATCAGGGACAGACTCGGCTTTTTTACATACGCCCCTACGTCGCCTTTCCGCAAGGAGGAGGGGGGGAGAGCGCCATGTTACCCTCGATGGGCACCGAACATGGTGTCTCCGGTGAGCTGCAAGCGGGTAATCCGAGTGGACGTCCGTGCCCCGTTCGTTGGGGGTCGGCTAGGGGCCTAGAGGCACGCCCAAAAGTACCTGCGGGTGATCTGCCGGACCCGGTCCCCTGGCGACGGGGTCCGAGGGCTCGATGCCTCCCTCCGATGGGATTCCGTTACAAGATCGCTCCCGCTGGTCTCAGAAATGTCCTAGGGTACCTCGGGAGCGCAGCCCGAGCCTTGGTTATGTATCGAACGTACCCCTGGTCATCCCTCGCTCGGTGTCTGAGGCGACTGTGAACCCTTCGGGGGCCAGCCTTCGAACCCCTGATCAGTAATGGGCGCAGAGCCCGAGTAGCCTGAGGCGGCCGTGGAACCCTTCGGGGGGCCGGCCTTCGAACCTCTGACCAGTAGTGGGTGTAGGGCCCACGCGATCTGAGGCGGCTGTTGAACCCTTCGGGGGGCCAGCCTTCGAACCCCTGATCAGTAAGGAGGCTCGGAGCCTGGTTCCTTCACGGGGAAGGACCCCTTTCGGGGTATCCCCCTTTCTCGGTCCCTGTCGCAAGAGATAGAGAAAGAGGAAAAAAGGAAAAAGGATACGAAACCGAACGACGCGGCGTACCTTTTTTGGCGCGGTTGTTTCGGCGAAGGCGAAGCGTCGCCCGCTGCTCCTGCCAGAAGCGCCGCCTGTCCAGCCGCGGAGTTAATGCGACGGGGCGAGTAGTTGGCGGGGTTGCCGTTGCGCGTGCGCGAGCCGTTCGAGGAACGGACCACGGGCGCGTTGTCTTCACGCCGTGAGAGGGGGTTCTCTTGCTGCCCCCGGATGGGACGTGAGCTTGGCTGACGACGTGTCCGCTGCTCCCGCGCGCCTGCCACCGTCATTACTGCCGGCCCACCTTTGGCCGCGTTGGCCACCGCGCCAGGCTGGCGCTGCTGGGTCGCACGCTGGGTCGCCTCGAGTCGCGGTATTGGTTCCACAATTGAGGAGGCGCAGTGGTGGCACAGGCGGTACAGTTGCTTGCATGCAGCATCCGGCGCGCCGGTCGCGCGACGCGTGGGCCTGGGCCTCCATGCTGGCGTGTCGGGAGTCGGAGAAGCGCGTCCACTTGACGCGGTTGCATGCCGCCTGCATGGCTGCCCGCCCCTTTCACCCGTTGGTCTGGGCAAAAGTGGAGGGTCACTTGTAACCGCTGGGCGGTTGCGTGCACCACGCGCGGCGGTTTGGCTTCTTCTGCTCGGAGCCGGTCTGCATGACATGCGGGACCTAGCCCCCGCGCCGCAGGGGAGGGCTTTGGAGCGTGTTGGAGAAGACTCAGCCCGTGACGGTTGGGGGTGCAAGCAGGGAGAGTCGCCTTTAAAAGGAGGGCGACCCCTTTCGTAAGGCGACCATGTCTTCTTGCTCCCTTATGCACCGTATCTTTCCACCTTCCAAGCCCCCGGATGGGGGAAACCGTCGTCTTTTCGCCTCATCGTTGGAGGAACGCAACTCCGTGGGAGTTGGTACCTTTCAGCCATCGTTCGGCTTCAAGGATTTTCATCATGCAGCCTGGTTGCTCCCCTCCGCTGGTGGTCACCCGAGACGGTGACCACCAGCTCCTGGGTGGGGAGGAGCAAGTCGGGCTGCGATCTTGGTCCCACCCTCAGCTTCAAGGATGTTCATCATCCTCGCTGGGGTGGGTGCCGGGCTGAGCCGGCGCTCTACCTCCCGCACGGGTTCGAGGGAGAGGGTGCTCACTGGCCCTGCGGGCGGCCTGGACTTCGACAACGCGAGGCGGGTCGACAGCAGGCGTCGTCACCTCCAGCGTGTCGGGTTCGTCGGCTTGGCTCCCGGCGGCCCCTTCTGCAGGGGGGCGGCTGCCGCGCCGTGTACACAGGAGGACCACCCTAGATGCCGCGCGCTGCTAGGGCGGCGTTCGTGCTCTGGGGTGGTCCTGCCTTTGCACCGGGATGGCGCCTTCACGCGGAGGCCGGTGCCCCACTCATCTGGGAGGATTTGAGTGGGGATCTGCCGGAGGGCTGATGGCTCCTGCCGTCGGTGCCGAGGCGGAGGCGGCTCGAGAAGTCCCCGTCGCCGACGGGATCACCGCCACCATCCGCGCTTCGGGCCTCCGGCTCTTTGTACTTGTCCTCGCCCCTCGAGCGTCGGCGTGGGCGAGGACAAGACTGCAGCAGTGCCTATCCTAAGGCCTGCGCCGCTGCAGTTCGGCCATCCGGAGTGGGGGCCGTTATCGTCGTAGTCAGAGCGGGCGGCGGCGAGCCGCCCGTCAGTCTTCTGTAGCAGTGCCCGGGCGTGGTGATGACGTCGTCCTTCAGAGCGGAGAACCTCGGACCGCGTCGCCGTCCGAGGCTAGGTCGGGCCTCACCGAAGGTGCCGTCGATGCCGAGGGTGTTGCTGCTCCCTTCCAGCGTCAAGACCCGAACCTGCAGGATCAGATTGTCTTGTAGCGTGTGCCTTGTGCGGCCGTCGAGGCCAGAACACACACCCTCGCTACGTTGTAAAGCTGCGTCTCTTTTCCTCTTGTTTCGAGTATCTGGACTTTTTGTCGGTAACAGGGATGTTTGTGCGAGCGAGAGTTGCTTCTCGCGGAAGGTGATGAGTGAGGTATCCGTATCCCGGAGGCGTGGGAGTCCCTCGGCTCGGTCGGCCTTGCCGCTTATGTGTACTTTCACCCATCCATGAGGCCCTGTCACCGACTCGGTCGAGAAGGCTCGAAGGATCGCTTCGGCAGAAGGGCTTCCGAATGTAAAGACTTGTTCGATCCGCGAAGCCACTTTATCCGAACGCGAGTTACTTATCGCAGAAGGTGATGAGTGAGGTATCCGTATCCCGGAGGCGTAGGAGTCCCTCGGCTCGGTCAGCCTTGGCTGCTTACGTGGACTCCGTCGTTTCCAGGACCCACTTTTCAAAGTAGTCAAAAAGCACGAAAGATATTCTGGTAAAAGAGATTTTTTTTTCGAGGAAAATTTTGACGCAGAGGGGGTTTCCCCCCTTTTAGCCCCCGAGGGAGGGTCGGGCTTTGCCGAGGCGAGGCCGGCCCTTCCTTGTTGACTAAACTTTGCGTGGGTGCGAGGTATATGAACAACTTGGAATTATCTTAAGGGTAGAAGCGACGTAGCTGTTGGATGTTCCAAGCGTTGCCGTAGACCTCGCCTTGACTGTTGGCCAGCTTGTACGTTCCAGGCTTCAGAACTTTGGTGATGACGAATGGCCCCTCCCAGGGGGCGTGAGCTTGTGCCTCCCTCGGGCGTCTTGCCGCAGTCGAAGCACCAGGTCGCCCACCTGGAGGTCTCGGGGTCGGACCCCTCGGGCGTGGTAGCGTCGCAGGGACTGTTGATACCGCGCCGAGTGTAGTAAGGCCCTGTCCCGAGCCTCTTCCAGCTGGTCCAGCGAGTCTTCTTGGCTAGCTTGGTTGCTTTGATCGTCGTAGGCCCTTGTCCTCGGGGAGCCGTATTCCAGGTCAGTGGGCAAGACGGCCTCGGCCCCGTAGACCAGGAAGAACGACGTGAAACCCGTGGCCCGGCTCGGCGTTGTCCTCAGGCTCCAGACCACCGAGGGGAGTTCCTTCATCCATCGCTTGCCGAACTTGTTGAGGTTGTTGTAAATCCGAGGCTTGAGCCCTTGTAGAATCATGCCGTTGGCACACTCTACTTGCCCATTCGACATGGGATGAGCTACGGCAGCCCAGTCCACCCGGATGTGGTGATCCTCGCAAAAATCCAAGAATTTTCTGCCGGTGAACTGGGTGCCGTTGTCGGTGATGATGGAGTTTGGGACCCCGAAGCGATGGATGATGTTGGTGAAGAACGCCACCGCCTGCTCGGACCTGATGCTGTTCAGGGGTCGAACCTCGATCCACTTGGAGAATTTGTCGACGGCGACCAGCAGGTGCGTGTAGCCCCCGGGCGCCTTCTACAGAGGGCCGACGAGGTCCAGACCCCACACAGCGAAGGGCCCGGTGATGGGTATCGTCTGCAGAGCCTGAGCGGGCAGGTGGGTCTGCTTCGCATAGAATTGACACCCTTCGCAGGTGCGGACAATTCTAGTGGCGTCAGCCACCACCGTCGGCCAGTAGAAGCCTTGCCGGAAAGCGTTCCCGACGAGGGCTCGAGGCGCTGCATGATGGCCGCAAGCCCCCGAGTGTATCTCTTGCAGGAGTTCCTGACCTTCGGCGATGGAGATGCATCGCTGGAGGATGCCCGAGGGGCTGCGGTGGTAGAGCTCCTTCTCATTGCCCAGCAAGACGAACGACTTGGCGCGTCGCGCTACCCGCCGAGCCTCGGCTTGGTCGAGGGGTAGCTCTCCTTGGCGGAGATATTGCAGGTACGGGGTCTGCCAATCTCGATCAGGCGTGACCCCGCTCCGCTCCTCCTCGATGCGCAACGCCTCGCCCTCGGGGGCCGAGGGTACCTCGGGCTGAACCGAGGACGCCTCAGGCTGGGCCGAGGGTACCTCGGACTCGGGCGTGTCGTTGATCTTGACGGAGGGTTGGTGCAGATCCCGGGAGAAGACGTCCGGGGGAACCGTCGTTCGCCCCGAGGCTATTTTTGCCAGCTCGTCCGCAGTCTCGTTGTAGCGCCGGGCGATGTGGTTAAGCTCGAGCCCGTAGAACTTGTCTTCCAGGCGCCGAACCTCATCGCAATAGGCCTCCATCTTCGGGTCGCAGCAGTGGGAGTTCTTCATGACTTGGTCGATGACGAGCGTCGAGGCGTCGGACCCCTAGCTCGATGGCGATTCGCAATCCGTTGATCAGAGCTTCGTACTCAGCCACATTGTTGGACGCCGGGAAATGGAGGCGCAACACGTAGCGTAGGTGTTTCCCGAGGGGTGAGATGAAGAGCAGGCCCGCGCCGGCTCCCGTCTTCATCAGCGACCCGTCGAAAAACATGGTCCAGAGCTCCGCTTGGATCGGAGCCGTCGGCAGCTGGGTGTCGACCCATTCGGCTACGAAGTCCGCCAATACCTGGGACTTGATGGCCTTCCGAGGGGCGAACGAGATTGTCTCGCCCATGATTTCCACCGCCCACTTTGTGATCCTGCCCGAGGCCTCTCGGCACTGGATGATCTCCCCCAGGGGGAAGGATGACACCACAGTTACCTGATGAGACTCGAAGTAATGTCGCAACTTTCGCCTCGTTAGGATCACTGCGTACAGTAGCTTCTGAACTTGTGGGTAGCGGATCTTGGTTTCGGATAGCACCTCGCTGACGAAGTAAACTGGCCTCTGAACGGGCAATGCATGCCCCTCTTCTTGCCTTTCGACCACGATCGCGGCGCTAACCACCTGAGTGGTCGCGGTGACGTAGACCAAGAGGGCTTCTCCATCAGCTGGGGGTACCAAGATAGGCGCCTTGGTGAGGAGCGCCTTCAGGCTCCCGAGAGCTTCCTCGGCCTCAGGGGTCCAAGTGAAGCACTCGGCCTTCCTTAAGAGGCGGTACAGAGGCAGGCCTCTTTCGCCGAGGCGTGAGATGAAACGGCTCAAGGCCGCGAGACATCCCATGACCCTCTGTACACGTTTTAAGTCCTTGATGGGCCCCATGCTGGTGATGGCTGCGATCTTCTCCGGGTTGGCTTTGATGCCCCGCTCGGAGACGATGAACCCCAGGAGCATGCCTCGGGGCACCCCGAAGACACACTTCTCGAGATTGAGCTTGACGTCCTTTGCCTTGAGACACCGGAATGTCACTTCAAGGTCGGAGAGGAGGTCAGAGGCTTTCCTTGTCTTGACTACGATGTCATCGACGTAGGCCTCGACCGTACGACCGATGTGTTCGCCGAACACATGGTTCATGCACCGCTGGTACGTCGCACCCGCGTTCCTCAAACCGAACGGCATGGTGACATAGCAGTACATGCCGAAGGGCGTGATGAAAGAAGTCGCGAGCTGGTCGGACTCTTTCATCTTGATTTGATGATACCCTGAGTAGGCATCGAGGAAAGACAGGGTTTCGCACCCAGCAGTGGAATCCACGATTTGATCGATGCGAGGTAGAGGGTAGGGAACCTTCGGACATGCTTTGTTGAGACCAGTGTAGTCTACACACATCCGCCATTTCCCCCTTTCTTTCTCACAAGCACAGGGTTGGCAAGCCATTCGGGATGGAATACCTCTTTGATGAACCCTGCTGCCATTAGCTTGTGGATCTCCTCGCCTATCACTCTGCGCTTCTCCTCGTCGAATCGGCGCAGAGGCTGCCTGACCGGTCGGGCTCCGGCCCGAATATCCAGCGAGTGCTCGGCGACATCCCTCGGTATGCCGGGCATGTCCGAGGGACTCCACGCAAAGATGTCGGCGTTTGCGCGGAGAAAGTCGACGAGCACTGCTTCCTATTTGGGGTCGAGCCCGAAACCGATCCAGATCTGCTTGGAGGTGTCGCCACTGGGGTCGAGAGGGACGGCCTTAACCGTCTCCGCTGGCTCAAAGTTGCCGGCGTGTCGCTTCACGTCTGGCACCTCTCTGGAGAGGTTCTCCAGGTCGGCGATGAGGACCTCAGACTCGGCGAGGGCCTCGGCGTACTCCACGCACTCCACGTCGCATTCGAACGCGTGTTTGTACGTGGGGCCGACGATGATGACCCCGTTGGGGCCCGGCATCTTGAGCTTCAGGTAGGTGTAGTTGGGGACAGCCATGAACTTCGCGTAGCATGGCCTCCCCAATACCGCGTGGTAGGTTCCTCGGAACCCGACCACCTCGAACGTCAAAATCTCCCTTCGGAAGTTGGAGGGCGTTCCGAAGCAGACAGGAAGGTCGAGCCGTCCGAGGGGCTGGACGCGCTTCCTAGGAATGATCCCGTGGAAGGGCGCAGCGCCTGCTCGGACGGAGGACAGATCAACGCGCAGGAGCCTGAGGGTCTCGGCGTAGATGATGTTGAGGCAGCTGCCCCCATCCATCAGGACCTTGGTGAGCCTGACGTCGCCGATGATGGGGTCGACGACGAGCGGGTACTTCCCCGGGCTCGGCACGTGGCCGGGGTGGTCAGCTTGGTCGAAGGTGATGGGCTTGTCGGACCAGTCTAGGTAGACTGGCGCCGCCACCTTCACCGAGCAGACCTCCCGACGCTCTTGCTTGCGATGCCGAGCCGAGGCATTCGCCGCGTGCCCTCCGTAGATCATGAAGCAGTCGCGGACCTCGGGGAACTCTCCTGCTTGGTGATCTTCCTTTTTGTCGTCGTCGCGGGCCCTGCCACCCTCTGCGGGTGGCCCGGCCTTGTGGAAGTGGCGCCGAAGCATGACGCACTCCTCGAGGGTGTGCTTGACGGGCCCCTGATGGTAGGGGCACGGCTCCTTAAGCATCTTGTCGAAGAGGTTAGCACCTCCGGGGGGCTTCCGAGGGTTCTTGTACTCGGCGGCGGCGACAAGGTCCGCGTCGGCGGCGTCACGTTTCGCTTGCGACTTCTTCTTGCCTTTCTTCTTGGCGCCGCGCGGAGTAGACGCCTCGGGAGCCTCTTCCGAGGGGCGGCCCTGGGCTGCTTGTCCTTTTGGAAGATGGCCTCGACCGCCTCCTGGCCAGAGGCGAACTTGGTGGCGATGTCCATTAGCTCGCTCGCCCTGGTGGGGGTCTTGCGACCCAACTTGCTCACCAGGTCGCGGCAGGTGGTGCCGGCAAGGAACGCGCCGATGACATCTGAGTTGGTGATGTTGGGCAGCTTGGTGCGCTGCTTCGAGAATCGCTGGATGTAGTCCCGAAGAGACTCTCCCGGCCGTTGCCGGCAGCTTCAGAGGTCCCAGGAATTCCCGGGGCGCACGTACGTGCCCTGGAAATTGCCGGCGAAGGCTTGGACCAAATCATCCCAGTTGGAGATCTGCCCCGGGGGCAGGTGCTCCAACCAGGCGCGAGCAGTGTCGGAGAGGAACAGGGGGAGGTTGCGGATGATGAGGTTGTCGTCGTCCGTTCCACCCAGTTGGCTGGCCAGGCGGTAGTCTGCGAGCCACAATTCCGGCCTCGTTTCCCCCGAGTACTTTGTGATGGTAGTCGGGGGTCGGAACCGGGCCGGAAACGGCGCCCGCCGGATGGCCTGGCTGAAGGCCTGCGGACCGGGTGGTTCGGGCGAGGGACTTCGATCCTCCCCGCTGTCGTAGCGTCCCCCACACCTGGGGTGGTAGCCTCGGCGCACCCTTTCGTCGAGGCGGGCCCGACGGTCGCGACGATGGTGCTCGTTGCCGAGGTGGCCCGGGGCCGCAGGCGCGGTGTTGCGCGTGCGCCCGGTGTAGACCGAGGCTTCCTGCATGAATCGGGAAGTCGCGGCATGAGGTTCTGAGGGGTACCCCTGCCTTCAGGAGGCAGAGCTCTCGGCCCGTCGGGCCGCAGCGCCTTCTAGGAGATTCTTGAGCTCTCCCTGGATTCGCCGACCCTCGGTGGTTGATGGTTCTGGCATCGCGCGGAGGAGCATCGCTGCGGCTGCCAGGTTCTGACCGACCCCGCTGGATGCGGGTGGCGGCCTGTCCCTGACATCATTGGCGACGCGGTGCTGGAAACCCTGGGGCAGGTGACGTATTTCTCCGGCCGGAGGTTGGCCCGCCCATACCTGCCCGACGTCCCGGCGGATCGACTCGAGCGCTCCTGCTCCCTCGTCGAGCCTGGCCTGCGCCCCGCGAACTTGCTCGAGCTGTGGGTCGTGACCCCCCGCCGGAACGGGGACCACAGCTAGCTCCCGCGGGATGTCGGCGCGAGGCACCGACCTAGGGAGATCACCGTCCTCCGGCATGCCGAGATGGTTGCCTTCGGAGGGATCCCCTAGCTCGACGTGGAAACATTCGCGGCTTGGGCCGTAGTCCTTGTCGTCAAGGCTGCGGCTTTTGGTCGACGAGGAGCGACATAGTCACGTCGGGGACTGATTGCGCCGTCGTCTTGGGTACGAGGGCGACGTCCTGCAGGCCCTCCGCGAGCGTGCTGGCGTTGTCAACTTGCTCGGGATTGGCGTGTCGTGGGGGGACGGCGCTCGCCTTCGTCTCGAACGCGAGGTCGACGCCCGATGCGCCCTCCGTTGGGGCGCTGGGGACGTCGATTCGCTCGACAGCCGACGGAGCGCGGCCTCCCGCTCGGCCTTGGTTGCCCCGCCTCCTCCTCCGATGGCGGGGGAGAGGACGGGGCGAGCTCGAATGTTGTTCTTCCACCACGCGGGGAAGACGTCGTCGATTCCGCCACCGGCGGGCGGGCTGTCGGCCGCCATTGTCGTCATCGCGTGGCGGTGGAAGGAGTATCATGTCATAGCTGCCGTCGAGAGACATGAACTCGAGACTCCCGAAACGGAGCACCGTCCTGGGTTGGAGAGGTCGTTGGAGGCTGCCCATCTGGAGCTTGACGGGAAACTGCTCGTCAACACGCAGCAGGCCCCTACCTGGCGCGCCAACTGTCGGCGTTTCGAGACCGGGGGGTCCCTAAGCCGACGAGTGAGTGTGCCGCGTGCCCCAGCCCAGATGGGTCGAGCGCGTGGGCGAGCGCGAAGGGGGGAAGCGAGGTGGCCGGAGACGGGCGTGAGAGAGGTGGAAATCCCGCGGCCTTCGTGTTCGTCCCGCGCCCAGGTCGGGTGCGCTTGCAGTAGGGGGTTACAAGCGTCCACGCGGGTGAGGGAAGCGAGCGGCCCCAAGAGAGCGCCTGCCCCGTCCTCGTCCCCGCGCGGCCAACCTTCTCTAAGAAGGCCCTGGTCCTTCCTTTTATAGGCGTAAGGAGAGGATCCAGGTGTACAATGGGGGTGTAGCAGAGTGCTACGTGTCTAGCGGGGGAGAGCTAGCGCCCTAAGTACGTGCCAATGTGGCAGCCAGAGAGATCTTGGCACCCAGCTGGTGTGGTGTCGTGGCTGTCGGAGGAGCAACGGAGCCTGGTGGAGGGACAGCTGTCGGAGCGGTTGGGTCCTTGCTGACGTCCCCCTGCTTCCGTAAGGGAGCTGAGAGCCGCCGTCGTCACGGGGCCAGCGGGGCACCATCATTGCCTATCTGGCAGAGCTAGCCAGATGGGACACCGGTCTTGTTCTCTGCGGCCCGAGTCGGCTCGGGGTAGGGTGATGATGGCGCTTCCTGTTGACGTGGCGGGCTTGTGCCCTAGGTCGGGCGACGTGGAGGCTCCTCCGAAGCCGAGGTCGAGTCTGTCTTTCATGGCCGAGGCCGAGCCCGAGCTCCTGGGTCGGGCGAGGTGGAGGTCGTTCGGCAGAGGCCAGGGCGGAGTTCGATCCCTGGGGTCGGGCGAAGCGGAGTTCGTCGTCTTCCAGGGCCTAGCCCGAGTCCGAGCCCTGGGTCGGGCGGAACGGAGTTCGCCGTCTTCCGGGGCCTTAGCCCGAGTCCGAGCCCTGGGTCGGGCAGAGCGGAGTTCACCGTCTTCCGGGGCCTT
Source organism: Zea luxurians (assembly GCA_029449295.1). Classification (NCBI taxonomy): domain Eukaryota; kingdom Viridiplantae; phylum Streptophyta; class Magnoliopsida; order Poales; family Poaceae; genus Zea; species Zea luxurians. Next base: position 99,677,907 of record JAOPSE010000006.1, on the reverse strand, counting down.
AGCCCAAGTCCGAGCCCTGGGTCGGGCGGAGTGGAGTTCGCCGTCTTCCGGGGCCTTAGCCCGAGTCCGAGCCCTGGGTCGGGCGGAGCGGAGTTCGCCGTCTTCTGGGGCCTTAGCCCGAGTCCGAGCCATGGGTCGGGCGGAGCGGAGTTCGCCGTCTTCCGGGGCCTAGCCCGAGTCCGAGCCCTGGGTCGGGCGGAGCGGAGTTCGCCGTCTTCCAGGGCCTAGCCCGAGTCCGAGCCCTGGGTCAGGCGGAGCTTCCTATGGCGCCTTTGGCAAGGCCTGACTGCCTGTCAGTCTCACTCTGTCAAGTGGCACTGCAGTCGGAGTGGCGCAGGCGGCGCTGTCCTTCTGTCAGACCGGTCAGTGGAGCGGCGAAGTGACGGCGGTCACTTCGGCTCTGCCGGGGGGCGCGCGTCAGGATAAAGGTGTCAGGCTACCTTTGCGTTAAATGCTCCTGCGACTCGGTCGGTCGGCGCGGCGATTTAGTCAGGGTTGCTTCTTAGCGAAGGCAAGGCCTCGGGCGAGCCGGAGATGTGTCCGCCGTTAAAAAGGGGGGCCTCGGGCGAGACGGAAACCCCTCGAGGTCGGCTGCCCTTGCCCGAGGCTAGGCTCGGGCGAGGCGTGATCGAGTCGCTCGTATGGACTGATTCCTGACTTAATCGCACCCATCAGGCCTCTGCAGCTTTATGCTGATGGGGGTTACCAGTTGAGAATTAGGCGTCTTGAGGGTACCCCTAATTATGGTCCCCGACAAGCAGCGACAACGACCCCCGCTTCGGGCGGCTAAACAGCAGCAGCGATGACCTCAGGGCCGACGCTGCTGTGACGAGGCCCTCGCCCGCGTCTCCGCTCGAAGGGCGAGGACAAGCCATCAAAGCCAAAGAGCCGGGGGTCCGGCCGCAGATGGCGTCGATGGTCTCGTCGGCGGAGAAACCTTCTCCGGCTGCCACCACCTCAGCACCGACGACAGCGGCCACCTGCGCCCCAGCGCCACGCCAATGAATAGCGGACGCCCCAGCCTGCACCAGTAGATCCCCACTCAGGTCCTCGCAGACGGGCAGGCCCCAACCTCCGCCCGGAGGCGTCGTGCCGGAGTGAGGACAAGACAATCCAAGAACACGAACGCCGCCCATGCGGCATACGACGTCTTGGACGGTGCACCGGTGCGCACGGTGCAACAGATGCCCGAGCCCGGATCAAGCGGCAGAAGGCAGCGTCGGAGGCCACGACAGAGCCAGCTGAGCCAGCGAGCCAGGCACGCTGGAGCTGACGACGCTTGCGGTCGACCGGCCCTGCGTTGCCGAAGTTCGCCCCTCCACAAGGTCGGTGAGTGCCTTCTCCCCTGAATGCTGAAGGAGGAGACGGCCTGCCGGCCCATGTGGGAGGTAGAACCCCGGCTCAGCTCTCCCTCTGCCTTAGCAAGGATGACGAAGATCCTTGAAGCTGAGGGCGGGGCAGAGGCCATAGCCCGGCTTGCATCTCCCCACCAAACTGCCCATTGGTGAGGGAATGCAGCCGGGCTGCACGATGAAAATCTTTGAAGCCGAGCGATGGCTAAAAGGTGCCGATCTCCACGAGGCCGCGCTCCTCCAACGACAGCAAGAGCAAGGCGGCGCTGGAGCACCCCATCCGGGGGCTCAAAAGGCAGAAGGGTGCGATGCATGAGGGGAGAACGAAGGCATGGCCACTGTCCAGGGGATCGATCCCCCTTTTATAAGCAGACCTCCTCACTTGCACCCCTTAGCGTCACGGGCGAAATCCCCACTGACATCCTCCAGGGTTCTCCCCCTACAACACTGGGGCTGGGACCCACACGTCATACGAGCTGATCCGAAGCATGAAGAAGGCGAACCGCCGCACGCGAGGCATGTAACCGTCCCGCGGTTACAAGCGCTCTCCCATCTTCGCAGAAACCGAGGGTCGAAAGGGTGGACTGCCACGTGACAGGCATCCAACTGCACCGCAACTATGCGCCCCTTTGGCTCCGTCCACATCCGACGGACCAGCGCAAAGGAAGCAGGCCCGCATGTCATGTAACCGGCGTGCCGGTTACGACGTGTGAGAAGTTACACCGCCACTCGCGCCAATGCTGTGCCTCCTCGACTGTGGAACCGGTACCGTGACTCGAGGTAGCCCTGCGCAGGACCAAACAGTGCCAGTTAAAGGTGACGGCCACATGCCAGTCAACCGCGGGGTAGGCACGACGGTTGGCATGGTCAAAAGCGGGCCGGCAGAAACTGCAGCGGCAGACGAGCGGAGGCAGCTGTCAAGTCGCCTGCAGGCTCGCGTCCCCTCCTGAAGCGACGGGAGAGCCCTCTCCCACGGCGTGAAGACGACGCGCCCGTGCCCCATTCCTCGAACGGCTCGCACGCGCAACGGGCTCCACGCGAATCGCCCGTCCCGTTGCATTAACTCCCTGACGAAGCAGGCAACACCTCTGGCAGGCGAGGCGGGCGTCGCTTCGCCTTTGCCATAATGACCGCGTCAAAAAAGGTGCGCCACCTTATTTAAGTTCATGCCCTTCTTCTCCTCCTCTCTCTCTGTCTCTTGCCACAGGGACCGGGAAAGGGGACGTTGTGGAAAGGATCCTTCTCGTCGGAGGAAGCGGGCCCCGAGCCCTCCTACTGATCAAGGGTTCGAAGGCTGGCCCCTCGGAAGGGTTTCGACAGCCGCCCCAGAGCACTCGGACTTCAAGCCCATTACTGATCAGGGGTTCGAAGGCTGGCCCCTCGGAAGGGTTCGACAGCCACCCCAGAGCGCCCGGGCTCCGTGCCCACTACTGATCAGGGGTTCGTAGGCTGGCCCCTCGGAAGGGTTTGACAGTCGCCTCAGAGCACGCAGAGTGAGGGATGACTCTTGGTACGTTCGATACATAGCCGAGGCTCGGGCTACGCTCCCGAGGTACCCTAGGACATTTCCGAGACCGGCGGGAACGATTTGTAACGGAATCCCACCGGAGGGAGGCATTGAGCCCTCAGACCCTGTCGAAGGGGTCTGGGTCCGGCGAATCACCCGCAGGTACGTTTGGAGCGCGCCTCTGGGCCACTAGCCGACCCCTAACGAACGGGGCATGAGCGTCCACTCGGATCACCCGTCAGCAGCTCACTGGAAACACCATGTTCGGCGCCCTCCGAGGGCAACGTGGCACTTTTCCCCCTCCTCCTTGTGGAAAGGCGACGCAGGGGCGTATAATAAAAGTCGGGAAAGTCCTTGATCGTCCTCTCGCTCCGTGCAGAGGCTCGGGGGCTGCTCTCGCACCCGGCTATGGCCAAAACTGTTGGCAGCGTCAACAAACCAGCTTGATAACTTGGAACCCATCCACGCACCCGAGCTACGGCCGGGCCGCATGAGGGAACGATCAGACCGACCGAAGCACCACGAAAAGCATTCAGACCTCAGAGGAGTCAAACCACTCCTCCGAGGCCTCGGGGGCTACACCCGGCGGGTGCGCTCGCACGCACCCACCAGAACAAGGCAAAAACCGAGAAAAGCCGGCCCCCTCACCGAAAACGCGGCAAAAGCCTCCAAGCGAGTACCATCACTCCCTTTGAGGCTCGGGGGCTACTGTCGGGTACCATAATTAGGGGTACCCCCAACGCTCCTAATCATGGCTGGTAAACACCCTCAGACCAACTAACGGGTGCGGTTCAAGCCAAGACTTCGTCTACCCGAGGGACGCGATCTCACCCGAGCCCAGCCTCGGGTTGGAACAGTAGTCCCAGACTAGTTCACGCCTCGCCCGAGGGCCTCCTCAGGCAGCGGGCGCCCCCTCGGCTCTCCCGAGGCCTAGCTCGGGCAGGCTTCGTTGTGAAGCAACCTTGGCCAGACCGCCTCACCAACCGACTGCTTTGCAGGCGCATTAAATGCAGGGGATGCCTGACGCCGTATCCTAACACACGCGCATCAGACGAGCAAGCCGAAGTGACTGCAGTCACTTCGCCCCTCTTCTTTACTGTCCGATATGACAGGAAAACAGCGCCGCTCGCTCCGCTCCGACTGCCATGTCAGCCACCCCGGCAACGACTGATAACAAGTCACGATCAACCACCGAGTTCAGCCTCGGGCGCAACAGGAAGCTCCGCCTCACCCGACCTCATGCTCCGGCCTCAGGAGGAGGTTTCTGCCTCGCCCGACCTCAGGCTCCGGCCTCGGGAGGAGGTCTCCGCCTCGCCCGACCCCCGGACTCGGCCTCGACCCCGGTCTCGGGAGGAATCGCGTCCTCGCCTGACCCCAGCCTCGGCCTTAAGAGAAGTCTCCGCCTCGACCGACCCTGGGCTCGGACTGACCGCACTAATAGGGGATGCATCATTTCCCTATTCCTAGCCTGCTCAGGCTACAAGGAACAAGACCGGCGTCCCATCTGGCTTACCCCGGCGATGGGTAATGATGGTGCCCCGCGTGCACCATGACGCCGGTGGCTCTCAGCCCCTTATGACAGCAAGGAGACGTCAGCAGGATCCTTGCCGCGCTACCAGCTGTGCTCCTACAGGACTCAGGCACTCCTCCGGCGGCCACGCCATCACATGTACAGGGCCCAAGCTCTCCCCCAATGGCCACGTTGGCATGTACACAGGGCTTAGGCACTCCACTGCCGAACACGTTAGCGCATAGCTACGCCCCCCGTTGTACGTCTGGACTCTCTCCTTGCCTCTATAAAAGGGAGGTCTAGGGCCACCCTGAGGGGGGTTCGCGCGAGGGACGCGACGGACGAACTCTGTGTCTCCCTCTCTCTCACGCGACGCGCTTGTAACCCCTACTGCGAGCGGCACCCCTAGTGCATGATAATACAAGGTTGTCCCACCTATTGTGTTCCATCCCGCGCCAACCCATCTGGGCAGGGACACGCAGCGATTTCACTAGTCGGTCCAAGGGACCCCCCCGGGTCTGAGACGCTGACAATATGAGACAAAGAAGATGGCTCAAGCTGATAAAGGATTATGAATTAGAGATTCATTATCATCCAGGCAAAGCTAATGTAGTGGCAGATGCATTAAGTCGTAAGGCTTTTTGTCATTGCCTTACCATGAAGACTTCTAACATTACGTTATGCCAAGAAATGGAGAAGTTGAACCTGGGAATAATCCAACATGGAGCCTTAAATCAACTAAAGCTTGAGTCAGTCCTTCTACAAAGGATTAATGATGCTCAAAAGAATGATGAGGGTATGAAATACATCCATGAGAAGATAAAGGCCAGAAGAGCCAAATGTTTCAGAAAAGACGATCAAGGTGTTGTATGGTTTAACAACCACATAGTTGTGCCTAAAAATGATGAGATCCACCAACAAATTCTAGATGAAGCTCATCTTAGTCGCTATTCTATTCATCCTGGAAGCACTAAGATGTATCATGATTTAAAACAACATTATTGGTGGACAAAGATGAAGATTGAAATTGCACGCTATGTGGCAAGATGTGACACTTGCAGACGTGTCAAGGCCATACACATGAAAGCTGCTGGTCCATTACAATCTTTACCTATCCCTACATGGAAATGGGAAGATATAAGCATGGACTTTATTGTGGGATTGCCCAGAACAACAAAAGGGTATAACTCTATTTGGGTTATAATTGATCGGCTTACGAAAATTGCTCATTTTCTGCCAGTCAAGACAGATCACCCGGTTGCTGTCTATGCTCAATTATATATTGCTCGTATTCTTAGTCTGCATGGGGTTCCAAAGACTATAGTGTCGGATCATGGATCGCAATTTATAGCCAAGTTTTGGGAAGAACTTCATAAATCCTTGGCTACTAAATTGCTCCATAGTTTGGCCTGTCATCCTCAAACCAGTGGGCAAACTGAGGGTAAATCAGACACTTGAAGACATGTTGCGAGCATGTGTTCTGGAATTCCCACAGAAATGGGATGATTGTTTGCCATTAGCGGAGTTCTCATACAATAATAGCTATCAAGAAAGCATTAAGATGGCACCCTTCAAAGCTTTATATGGGCGACGGTGTCGTACTCCGTTAAACTAGTCTGAACCTGGTGAAAGAAACTTCTTCAGGCCTGATATGGTAAAAGAGATAGAAGAGAAAGTTCAACGAATAATTCATAATTTGAAGAAAGCCCAAGCTCGACAGAAGAGTTATGCAGACAAGCGACGTCAACCCTTATACTTTCTTGTTGGAGACCATGTCTACCTGAAAGTCTCACCAATGAAGGGGGTAACACATTTCAGGGTAAAAGGGAAGCTTGCACCCTGGTACATTGGTCCTTTCCCTATTCTTGAGCAATGTGGACCAGTGACATACCGACTCCAGTTACCCAAAACCTTGTCTGCTGTACATAATGTGTTCCACGTGTCTCAATTGAAGAAGTGTCTTCGGGTTCCCGATCGAACCATTGAAGTAACGGATGTTGCCTTAGAACCAGACTTGACATATTCAGAACACCCTATTCGAGTCTTGGATCAAAAGGACAGAATTACCCGAAGGAAAACTCTCAAGTTTTACAAGATACAGTGGAACAAACATTCAGAAGATGAGGCTACATGGAAAACTCAGGACTTTTAAGAAAAGAATTTCCCAGGCTTTTTAGCCTCATGTAATTTGTAAAGTGTATACAATTGTTGTAATAAAGGAGTGAACACCAACCACCCCTGCCTTGTACCAATAATAAGGAAATAAAAGTGTGAAGCATTTCCTTTTCCATTACTTACCCTAGGACTTTTAATCTCGGGACGAGATTCTTTTATGGGGGGAAGGATGTAACACCCCTGGTGTTACTGCCACTAAAAATTGAGCATAACATCATAAGCATGGGCATATCATGTGTTTGTCACACCTAGAGTGCATTCACTAGGCAAAAATTTCAAACAAGTTGTATTGATGTGGCATGTTACTAGTGAAACCCTAGGGTACAATGTTTAACCCTAGATTGGGCTTAATAGAGTAACCAAGAACTAAAGAAGGGAAAACTTCAAAACTTGATAATAATGATCATAAAACACCACCATTAATGAAGTTAAGGGATATCCAAACCCTAAGAGCACCAAAAACCCTAAAGAGAACCCTGGAAAGCCCTAGACTTAAACCCTAGGGGGCTAAGTGCAAAATTAGTGCACTTTTGGACTAAAGAGCAAAAATCATGGAAATAAGTTGTCTTTAGTCATATGGTTCACATACTTGGGGATTTGCAAATGAAACCCTAGGTTTTAGGCCTATTTGCAAAAAAACCACTTTTGTGACCATATAGCTAAGTCTGAAAACAGTTGATCAGGGCTAACTTTGGAGCTCTGTAGATTGAGAAATTCAAAGAATTTGCCCTGGGTCAATGTAACAAAGTTGTAGATCCATTGTAGAAGAACAACTTTGCTACAGGTATTAAGTTTTGGTGCCATGAGGAATTTGGAGATAATTTGATCCAAAGATGGGCTGTCAGGCGATTTTTAACTGAATCGTGGCGCACTGTTCTTTGAACTTCAGAAAGATCTCGCCGGCAATAAGAACGCCACCGCGACTGGGGGATGGGTCTGTGGCCATGGTAAAAATCTTCCACGGCGTGGCGTCAAAACGTTGAGGTGGCGCTGCGCGGTTAGTCGGCGGCCACGGGACCATCATCGTGGCGATACCGTGCGGGTAAGCTCGCCAGCGCAGTTACACCGCCGTAAACCTCATCCAACTCCAGCCATCGGTCTATAAATTGAGCTCGGATCCTACTTCTTCACCACATCACGCACACAAGCACTTGAGCAATCGACTCAATTTCACTAGAAGAACTCACACAGTCCACAAAACCATTTCACCCTGTTCTTCACGCGACCGTGAAGAACTCCTCCGTGGCCAGCACTCCTCGGGTCAGTAACTCCCCGATTGCTTCCTGTTCTAGCTTGTTTATAGCTTCCTATTGCTCTCGGAGCCGACCAATTGAAGTTTGCTAGAGTCCCATCACCAGAACACTCCTCTACTCCATAGAACGCCGCCGTGACACCCTCTCTGTTGACCCGCTTTTCTACTCTTGCCTAGTCCAAATTCAAGCATGTACATAACCTCTGGTGAACCCGTAAAGCTTCCCCAAGCTTCAATTTTGTCATCCATGCCGTTGGTTGTTCGGAACGTGTTTACCCATCCGATCATTTGCACTGTCGCCGTGAACCGGTTAATTCAAAGCCCCACTGGTGAAATTGATTGAGGGGAAATGGGCGGGAGGGGTCAAATCTGGTGTCTGCCGCACGGGAGTCCCAGCCATGGTGGTATCCGACCGGCGTACGCTCGCTGGAGTTCGGCCTGTGCTGTTCACCGTCATGGACCTCGGCCTGCGAAGAATTAGAACATGGGGGGTCCTTGTAAACTGTCAGCGACTCACAGAAATAGTGCAGGGCACCCCGTTCGGGTTATTCAAAACGCTAGGGTCTATTCGCAAAGTCTGCGCGGGCACGCGCAGGAGCGCTTTTCTCCTGTATTGGGTCGACTTGAGCCGGTTGCGGTCCAGTACTATTCCTATCTTTTTCTTTTTCTTTTTCTGCCAGAGTTAAAGAAATTCTAGAAAATTGTAGAAAAATGCTAAAAATGCAAGACCAATTTTGCTAGGCTTCTAAATTCCTATAGTATTTAATAAAAATAGTTTTATGATTTTTAGTCCAAATAGGAAATTATAGAGCATTTAAAATAGCAAAAAACCATGCTTCTACATTTTTAGGGAATAAATAATAAATCCAAAATTCACTAAACTTTTAGTGTAAACTCTAAATAATATTTAGAGGCCTTGGGTAAAGTTTGGTATAGATTGGACCATGTTTGATACTTAGAACCCAAAACCCTAGCCCTTGCCCTATGAACTTCACTATTGACTCCGAAAACCCTAAGTTCTCGGAGATCCGTGAAGGAAGGTTGTATTCAAAACCTTAGATAACAAACTTTTATTATCTTTGCATCTTCATGAGCACTACATGAGCACTCATTATTATACTTGGCTATATTTAGAAAATGAGGAGGAAGTAGAAGTCGAAGAGACAAGGACTTCACCACCACCACCACCTGAGGAACATCAGGCAGGCAACTGTTTTTATCTTGATATCTGCGAAACAGAGCCTAATTCACCAGTAACACAAGGCAAGCCCCGGTGCATTTGCCACCTCCTTGTTCTTTTAAAATCTTTCTCACTTGCTTGATGCACTAGGTGATAGGAGTTGTGTGCTAAACCAATTCCTGCATTTCCTTCCTTGGATTGATTACTTCTCCTTAAATCCCTGTTTTACAAAAGGTTTTTCTTATGCTTAGCTTTGCTTTAGAAAAACAAAATGTTTTGTTTTCTCAAAAGATGATGTTGCAAAGTGGGTGGGATGTTTTTCGAATATAAAACTTGATGGTGGATCCATCATGGCCATGATGGGTTCAACATCGGAAAAGATGTACCTCTGCCAGGTACCAAACTTTGGGTTTGAAATGATAAAGCTGAGACCGGACGGGTGACTTGCATGAGAAAGAGAGTCTCAGTGTAGTGTCTCCGTCTGAGTCGATTAAGGACTGTGTCGATGTAGGCCTGCTGACCGGGGACCCTTTAACTGGTCACATGCCTCGTCATGGGTAAGCTTTGCCTCGGGCAGACTAATACCAGAATAAGATAACACGCAATGGGAGTGGAGAGATGGCGAGAGTAGCGTATGCCCTCCGTGGCAAGAGGCTGGACGGTGGTGTATCTGTGCTCTCGGTTGGTGTGAACCTGATCTGGTCTTAAGAACCCCGGTGGCGAGTTGACATATGCAAGGGTTAAGTGCTACATATGTTGTGTGATTGGAGATCCTCAGCTGAGTATAATCGATTCGGATCACCATAACTTCATGGATACGAAGACTTGGTCACTGACTTACACGTAGCAATCCAGTGAAGATGAAGGGTTGTTAAGAAATTGGCTAGTATAGGTCAAGTGAATGAATTAGGATAGAAAGAACCCTAGTTGCAGGTAATTTTACTTAACCTAACAAATAAAACTGGATTTTAAGCATCTACTATTAGTAAGCATTTCTGCAAACAGAGTCATTGATTATTGATAAGCCTTACCTTGACTCCCTTAAAGCCAGCATATCCTTGAGAGTCTTTTACTTTGTCGGGTAAGTCTTGCGAAAGTACACTTCATACTCAGGGCTTCGTCCCATGTTGTTTTAGGTGAAGAAGCAGCCAACTTTTGTTGCTTCTGTTCAAAGGTGGTACCAAAAGAAGAAAACCAAGAGTAAAGCTTCGGGAGGAAGGGTCCTTCGTTAAAAACTTTTGTTTATTATTTATCAGGAGGGGTTTTTGCCTCCCAGTGATGTAATAATAATACTCAGCACTCCTATATTTGTTTCTGGTCTGTAATAATCCAACTCTTTCTTACTTTTAATATAAGGTAAGTTATTGTAATTGCTTCCGCATTTTTGTACCTCCGATGTATTGTAATGTCTGCGTGACGTGTGAAACGCTCTTGGAAAAGGTAAAGAAAGAAGATAGCGAACTTGTCAAGTGATTCAGGGGCACCTGCAGGGTTGTTTGAGGTCCGTTGGACAAGGACAACTATAGGTGGGCCTAATGACTTGGGAGGTTCCGTCACATCAGTCCTACCCGAGCCAAAGTTCACCGGACTTCACCTCGAGCACGCCACGCCACCGCCCGCCATCACTGCCCAAGCCTCCGTGGCCAGCTCACTCCAGCCACTTCCAAGCTACGCTAGCCGCTCGGTTAGCTTCACCAGAAGCCCGTGAAGCTTCCCAAGTCCTCGGACCCGGCAGAGCCTCACCGGAGACCCAGGATCGCCCTCACCGGACTTCGGTCGCCCGCAGCCGCATGTGAACCGAGCTATCTGGTGAGCCATTTTCCAATTCCTCGTGCCTATGTCTTCCCTGACCTCTAGTGAAGCTCCCTGACCCGTTCAATTAAACTGTACCGCCCTGGTTAGGCCGAATTCCTCGTCGCCAACGAGCTCCCCTACCTGCGCATGTGGACCGACCTACTCCGACCACCACCACCGATGATCCATACCTCAACGTGATCGCCAGGGACCCCCGGACCTCGCCCGACCCCTCACCGGAGCAACCTCGCCGCTGGTAAGCCCCTCCGCCCTTTTTCTCTACCGCGGTCACTGTTCCATTAGGGGAAGGATCGCGGGTTCGATTTCGCAAAACCCTAGGGGGTTTTCTGCAGATTCATAGACTCAGATGAATAGTGGACCAAAGACCTGTCTTTAATAAACTTAAAACCTTTTGCTAGGGACCCCAGTGCAAAACCCTGTTTCCTTTATCCATTTTTGTTTATTCTTTTTAAATTCAGCAGAGAACTTAGGAAATTTATATCTTGAGAAATATTCAACCAAATCTAGTCAAACCAATTTTATTGGATTCAAAATATTATGAACTATCACATAAAAATACTGAACCCTGTGCTTTCTGTTTTAAATTTTAGAGTTTTGAATTGATTAAGGAAACTGACCAAACCTTATTAAAATAAAGAAAATTAGTTATGGTTCTGTGCTGAATTTAAGAAAATTTGTAGAAGTGCAAACCCCACTTAGACACTGTTTAAAAATAGTAAGCACCCCAGTATTAAAGATTTAGACAAGGTTACTTATTAAAAGCCATATTTGCCTAAAACTTAGGAAAATGAGAAAGGTACTAGAAAATAATAAACCGTGGATGCAAATATTTTTTCCTAGTACACTTAAGTAATAAAGAACCTAGAAAAAATAAAGGGAACCCTAGTCCATAATAAATTCAAGGTGAAATGTTTTATTAGGCACTAATAAAACTAGAAAGACCATTATTCAAAATATAAGAACAATTTTAAAATTGGTAAGAAATATTCAGTAGACTTGTAACCACTAGGACACCACTCCAAAAATGATAAACACCCCAGCCCATCATCTTAAGTGGGTTGAACAAATAAAACTTGATATTGAGCCATATTCCAATTAAATTATAAGCAAGCCAAAAAAGTGTGCAACAATGGGCAAACAAATTTTTACCAGATTATTGATGAAGTAGGGCACCAGAGAAAAATGCAAAACTTATCCAAAACTACAAAGTAATACCCATTATCCCTACCTCATGAAAAAGGTCATTTAATTCAAGAAATTCCTACCACCCTTTATCTTAAGCAAAAAGTTGCCAAATTTTAGAATGATTACTCTTGCACAAAGAAGAAGATAGGAAAATTTTGAAATCTGTTGTTTGATATTTTTTAAGTATAGTGGTACTAGAAAGCACCACTTTGGCTAGAAACTTTAGAAAATCATAGTAAAATAACTAACAAGTATTAGTGGCTAAAAATTTGTACAAAGTCATGTTATAACATCTAAATGCCAGAAAAAATAAGCCTTAGAGAATAACCCATTGTTAAAAGGGAGTTGTAGTTCAAAGCACCCCCTTTGCCATAACACTTGATAATTTTGTACAGAGAGAACCCCTCACTTTTTAAGCCCCAAATTTTGAGACAGAGAACTATACACCAGTGAGAAGCTACTGTAATTTTTGTAGAATTGTTGGAAATTTATTAAGCTATCTTGTAGTTCAAACCCACCTTAAAAGCATAAGAAAAATAGAGAAGAAGAGAGGAATTAGAAAGATTAATACGTATTACCCCAACATGGCAGCTAAGAATAATTGTTAAAAATATCCATAAGATATAAAGAAGAAACCAGTAGAACACAAAAAAAGGGTTAACCATTCAGTAATCAACTGATCCTAAGTGGCTAAGTGTACCACAAGGATCTCCAGTAGTAAGAATAAGCCCTACCTTATTAAATTGATCATCCCCCATTAAATCTTAATTGCTAAATTACATATCATGCCATGTATATGTCTTACTCATTGCATTCACTAGATTGCAATCTCGCTGACGGAGAGTACGTGCTCATCCCCGAGCAAGAAGCTGTCCACGAGGAAGACCAGGAGCAAGCTCCCGAGACTGCCATCGAGGATCTCCCCGCAGCCCCAGGATTTGAAAGCAAGCCCCGGTTTTATGCATAACCGTTTATATATGTTACTTTACTACACTTTATATTTGTAGGTTTGTATTATGCACTTAAGTGTAGGAGTTGCTTGAAACCTCTAGTTGCATGAACCTAGGATTCCTTTTTGAGATGGATACTAGCTGCTTTGCTAATTAGGATCTCGGTAGAAGTCGAGTGATTTTTCTAGCACTCGCGCGAGGTCAGGAATTGATTGTATTCATCTTGCTAACGGGATCTATGATGATCTATGGACTCAGATCTAGGGAGGATGCCTTGTCCATGAGACAAGAAAAGGAACTAAGGATTAATGTGTGGATACCTGAGTCAAGCGTTTGAACGTACTAAACACATGTCGGGAAATATGGTAACCGGTAAACCTAGTACCTGAGTGAAGCCGAGCGCAGACTTTACCCCTCACGTGACCTGAGACTGGGTCTCTTATGCTAGCTATGGTGGGTACAAGTGTGGTCACAGCACGGCGGCAGCCGGGGTCAGTGGAGCATTGTATGCCAAGGCGGTGAGGCCTGGCCGCGAACGGGGAATCGATAGGGACGGTTGATATGTGTGGGGACGGAGTGCCCCTACATGTCGTGTGTTTAGGTTTTAATAAATGATTGCTACCATGTATGCTTATAAAGGGCAAACTTAGCTAAAATAACGATACTAGAAATGAAAAAGCTAAAAGTGGACCTTAGATATAGCTAGTGCTTTTGGCAAACCAAACCCCTCAGCCAAACAACTTCATGGTCTAGAGGTAGAGGAGTAGATTCCTCACACTGGGTAAGTCTAGCTGAGTATTAGTATACTCAGCCTTGCTTGTGGCATAATTTTTGCAGGTACGCTTCAGGATATGGTTGATGGTGTGACTTGGCCTTCCACCCTGCCACCGGGTTGGATGGTCAAGTGGGATGCTGCTCCAGCAGGAGAGGATCAGGAGGAGTAGTGGGCTAGGCCTTGCCCTATTCCTCGCTTTCGACGATATCGATTATCCGCTGCAATTTATTTTGTAAACTTATATCAGCTACTTGAAAAACTCCGATTTATGTAATAGCTCTAGTGCTTTAATTTGAGGTTTTCCTATTTTATTGTATTTCTTCTACGACTCACCTTCAAGTGAGTTTGTGGTATTTGATCCTGGTTAAGTGGCTTTATCAGACTAGATCTGAGGGACTGACGGGTTATTCTGATTTAAGTGTGTTGCGACCCCTGAGGCGTGACTTAGGCACTTAAGCTGGAATAATTCGGGCGGTTCTGCCACAGCTGGTATCGGAGCAAATACCACCACAGAGAAGAACAATAAACCATGAATGCCAATTTTTCAAAAAAATCTAAAACTTGCTTAGAAACTAGTGCGAATCGTGAGGACTTGACCGCTAGACCTAAGATGAAAGGCCTTAGAAATAGTGGGAGAAATAGGTGGCTAAGTATGTAGGCCCTGTGGGCCAATCCTTAGCTTTTTAAAAGGATGCCCTAAGAGCACCCTTTTATTCGGAAAGGAGACGTTATCTCCAGCATGCATGCATTATAAAAACTAAAAGGATTAGAAGTTAAAGAAGTAAAAATTTGAGCTAACTCGCTTCCTTTTAAACCACCCAGGTTCCTTTATTTTATTCCACCATAATCTTCACATCTGATACCCTTCCGCAGATGACCTCACCTACCCCCGCTAGTGGAAGAGATACTCATTTCAGCTCTGATTTCCTTTCTCACGATGGCTTTCCTTCCATCTTGTGGGAAGTGCTTAACTCTGCCAGTTACTCTACGCCCCCTTTGTACACAGTGCAGCTGTACGAGGAGCATCGGGTGCCACGTTGCCAAGTCTGGCTGACTCTAGAGGCTCATCCCCTTCAGCCAGGTTGGCGTTCTCTTGACTCCAAGACGATTGGATTCAGGACGGACGACACCACTGAAGCGGCAGCTATGAAGACCCTGATGACTTTCTGTGGCTACCATCCCCTGGAGATGGTGATGCACCCCTTGGGACTCTTCCCTGAGAAGAGGGATGACCCATGTGGTGCAACCGAGTGAGCCATGTGAAGGACGTATGGGCGATGTATCCTGACTTGGTTGGGAGGGTCACTGTTCAGTGCATGAGTGTGTTGTACTGCCTTCAGGCCCTACAGAGCGACGCTATGGCACATCTTCCTAACCTCGCTCAAACCACCAAGCTCACCCTCGACAGCCGGGAGGACTTCGTGGTCGACTTTTCCTCCGAGTTAGTGGAGAAGGACCTACAGGTGGAGAGGCTGAGCCAGCGCATCACCACCTAGGAGCAACAAGTGGAGATCCGAGACAACACCATTGATGTCTTGGAAAACCAGCTCCATGATGTGCAGCAGGAACTTGAAGAAGCTAATGACCACCTTGACATGCACCACCTGGAGATGGAGGCCAATGAGGCCGGAAGCGAGGGAGAAGAGGCTCCTGAGGAGTTAGGACCAGCCCCTGGTGCCAATGTGACTGCCTCCGCGATGCCCCCTTCGCCCGCATCCAGTGTCGCTTCCACTACTTAGGGTTGACGAGTCGTTTCGACGTTTTAGGAGGATAGAAACCTACGCGAGCTTAGTAATGACAGATTTTGGAGTAGGCTTACGGGTACTTCCCCTAATTGATGTAACCCTTGAGAACTTTTGAGATCCGTGGGATGTTTGTAACCATGTTATCTCCATTCGAACTTAATATTATGATTATGACAATTTCCTTCCATATGAGATAATAGCATGATGTTCGAAATTGTGAATTGGGATAACAATGGCGATAATCTCTGTTTTCAGATGGCAGCTAGGCAGCGTCGCAGGCAAAACGAGCAAGTTCCCCCGCCGCCTCTCCCAGCTCCCACGGTGCAAGAGCTGATGGCCTAGCAGAACGAGATTCTACGACAGCTTTTGCAGCGCCAGCCCCACCCTCAACAGTATGGTGGAGGCCAGCCACAGCGACCTCTGGCAGCGGCAACCTACCAGGAGTTCCTGAGTACGTAGCCGCCCTTGTTCACCAAGGCAGACGATCTGTTGGACGCCGACATAAGGTTACGCGTCGTGGAGTCCAAGTTTCCCCTCCTCACGGGAGACTGCCCTGACGACACCAAGGCTCGCTTCGCCGCGCAGCAGCTTCACAGCCCTGCTCGGACTTGGTGGTCCCGTGCTATGCTTCCTGCTGGTCATGAAGTTTCTTGGGAGGAATTCAAGACTGCATTCAGAGGGCACCACATCCTAGCTGGAATACTTGATCGCAAGCTGAATGAGTTTCTGGCACTTAATCAAGGAACCCATACAGTATTGTAGTATGCTCAGGCCTTCAATGACATGTGCCAGTACGTAGGTTATCATGCTGATTCTGATGAGAAGAAGAGAGACCGCTTCCGTAGGGGTCTCAACACCAAGTTGCGTGAGCGTCTCAACACTGTCCGGGCTGATAGCTTCAATGAGTTGGTCAACCTGGCCATCTCCCAGGAAAATTGCATTGTAGCTCACCAGGCAGAGAAGAAGAGGAAGGCACCAATGGCAGCACCCTCAGTTCAGACCCAGAGATTCAGGATTGTTTCCCACAATCAGAGCAGGGGATTTTAGCAGAGGCAGATGCCAGCACCAAATCAGGACAAGGGAAGAAAGCAAAAGGTACAAGTCAGGCAAGGGAAGCTCAACTTCACTACTCTGGAGGAGTTACCTGAGGGAGCCCCATCATGACTAGTATCTTTTCAATTTATAATCAACCTGCATTAATTCTGTTTGATTCTAGTTCATCTCATATTTTCATTAGCCAAAAGTTTAGTGCTAAATGTCAACTGCCTTTCTATCACACAAAAGGGTCATTCATGATAGCCACACCTGGAGGTAAAATTGCAACCAACCAATTAAACCAAAGTGTGCCTATTCAACTGGGAAGCCACATTATCAAAACCACCCTCCTTGTTTTGGGTTTGGAGAATGTGGATATTATTCTGGGCACCAATTGGATGACCAGACACCAAGTAGTGCTTGATGTAGCCAGCCGCATCATTGAAATCAATTCCCCAATCTGTGGGAGTTTCACCTTGTTTCTGCCCAGTCAAGATTCTACTCAGTCATGTGCTTTTGCTATGATGGAGTTACCCCTGAAGAAGATTCCAGTGATCTATGAGTATGTAGATGTTTTTCCTGATGAATTACTAGGAATGCCACCGGACCGGGATATCGAATTCGCCATTGAGTTGCAACCCGGAACGACACCTATTTCCAAGAGGCCTTACCGGATGCCACCCGCTGAGTTGGCAGAATTGAAGAAGCAATTGCAAGAATTGCTGGACAAAGGTTTTATCCGCCCAAGTACTTCGCCTTGGGGATGTCCAACCTTGTTTGTGAAGAAGAAAGATGAAAGCTTGAGGCTATGCATAGATTACCGCCCACTTAACGCGGTGACTATCAAGAACAAGTATCATTTGCCTTGTATTGATGTTCTTTTTGATCAGTTGGTCAGAGCCAAAGTGTTTTCCAAGATAGACCTTCGTTCTGGCTATCGTCAGATCAAGATACGAGCAAGTGATATTCCGAAGACTGCCTTCTCAACCAGATATGGGCTGTATGAATTCCTGGTGATGTCATTTGGGCTGACTAATGCACTAGCATATTTCATGTATCTGATGAATTCTGTTTTCATGCTGAATTGGACAAGTTCGTAGTGGTTTTCATCGATGATATTTTGGTGTACTCAAAGAACGAAGAAGAGCATGCCGGTCATTTGCATGTAGTGCTTCAACGTCTGCGAGAGCACCGTCTTTATGCCAAATTGTCAAAATGTGATTTTTGGCGAAAGGAAATCAAATTCTTGGGTCACACTATCTCTCAGGTAGGCATAGCTGTTGATCCTAATAAGGTGCAAGAGGTGATGAACTGGAAGCCGCCAACGACTGTCCATCAGATTCGAAGTTTTCTGGGATTGGCTGGTTATTATCAAAGATTCATTCCAGATTTCTCTTGAATTGCGAAGGCCATAACTGAATTGTTGAAGAAAGAGGCCAAGTTTGTTTGGGGTCAGAAGTGCAAAGATGCCTTCCATACCTTGAGGCAACATCTAACGACAGCACCGATGTTAGCGCAACCCGACAACAGCAAGCCATTTGATGTGTACTGTGATGCCTCTAGCACTGGACTGGGTTGTGTCTTGATGCAAGACAACTGAGTCATTGCTTACGCATCTAGAGCACTCAGGCCTCATGAGCAAAATTATCCCACTCATGAGTTGGAGTTAGCAGCCGTGGTCCATGCATTGAAAATGTGGAGACACTATTTGATGGGAACCCACTGCAACATCTTCACAGATCATAAGAGCCTTAAGTACATCTTTACTCAGGCTAATCTCAACATGAGGCAGAGAAGATGGCTAGAGCTGATCAAGGACTATGACCTAGAGGTACATTATCACCCAGGGAAGGCCAATGTGGTGGCAGATGCCTTGAGTCGGAAATTGCAATGCAACTGTATTATGATGGATTCTCGTGTCAACACCCTATGTGATGAGTTGAGCAAAATGAAGATTGAAGTGATTCCTTCTGGTGCTTTGTCTCACATTTCCGTTGAGCCAACTTTGCAAGACCAGATCATTATGGCCCAACTCAGTGACAAGGGAGTGCAAATCATTAAAGAGAACCTCCATCAGAAGACAGAGAAGTACAAATGTTTCTGCCAAGATGCAAAGGGTATATTGTGGTTTGAAAGCAGATTGGTGGTTCCTAAAAATAAGGATCTCAAGAAGAAAATCTTGGATGAGGTCCATCTCTCCAAATTCTCCATGCATCCAGGAAGTACCAAAATGTACCATGACCTGAAGCCCTTATATTGGTGGACCAGAATGAAGAGGGAGATAGCCCAATATGTATCAGAATGTGACACCTATCAGAGGATAAAGGCAAGCCACTTGAAATCAGCTGGAGCTTTGCAACCCCTATCTATACCTTCGTGGAAATGGGATGACATCAGCATGGATTTTATTGTGTGTCTGCCCAACACCTCTCGTCATCATGATTCAATTTGGGTTATTGTGGACCGATTGGCGAAAGTGGCACATTTTTGTAACACCCCTGGTGTTACTATTACTAAAACCTGAGCATAACATCATAAGCATTGGCATTTCATGTGATTGTCACACCTAGAATGCATTCACTAGGCAAAAATTTCAAACAAGTTGTATTGGTATGATATTTTGTGGATAAAACCCTAGAATAGGGTACTTAACCCTAAATGGGGATCAGAAGGGTAAAACAAAGTCCAAATAGAGAAAACTCTAAAGCTCAATTGAAATAGTCATAAAATGTTACTGAGAATGGACCTAAGTTACATCCAAACCCCTGAAATGTCAAAAACCCTGAATAGGACCCTGGAAAACCCTAGAGTTAAACCCTAGGGGGCTAAGTGCAAAATTAGTGCACTTTTGGACTAAAATGCAAAAACTATGAAGTTAAGATATCTTAAGTCATATGGTTCACAATTATGAAGATTTGCAAGTTAAACCTTGAGTTTTGGACTAATTTGCAAAATAACCACACTAAGACTCATATGGCTAAGTCTGAAATCAGTGACATTCACCCAACTTTGAAGCCTCATATCTTTCAACTTATGAGTATTTTGCCCTAGGTCACCACATCAACTTTGTAGATCTATGGAAGGAGAATAACTTTGCTATAGAAGTCATGTCTTGGTACCATGAAGAATTCTAAGATAAATGAGCCTGAAGTTGGACAGTCAGACTGCTGGAGTCTGAAATTCAGACTAACAGTGGAATAACATGGAGTTAGGGCTCAAATTTAATCATGATCCAATAAGAATTTGACTAGTGATGCTATAGAAAAGATGAAGATGATTTATAAGTCTCCAATGTTGATACAGAAAGTTGAACCTGTTATTACATGAAATCAGGAGGAAATCAAGCTTCAAGTTGCTCTGTCAGGTCAACTGAAGATGAATGTCATGGTACAGTAACTGAAGAAGATACCCAGTTCATCCCCCTTCACCGCCGACGACCGTCGTGCCGCGATTGACGTCGGTCGTTGTGATTCGTGCGCGGTGACTTGTGGATAACATTGAACGAGTAAAGATCTTGGCGCCCGGATCAATTTGGGTCCGTCCGCGGCTAGGTTCCCCAGACCACTTGCTCACCGGCCGATCGGGATAAACCTCACCGCCGTTGGCCGATTACCGCCGTGCGCCACGTGCTAAAGCGTTAGACCACGTCACTGCGAATCGCGTCTCGCATGCACGGTGATCGCCGGTGTACTGCCACGGTGAAAGCCACTAACCCGAGCACCAGTGATCTCCCACCTCCCCGACCGCCGCGCGTCTCAAGCCCGAATTCATCGGCCACCGCTTAGCAATCCTATAAATTGATGGCCGGGTCTGTTGCGCCATGTAATCACGAAGCCAACGCACCAGCTATTGCCTCTAATCGTTCACCTGAGACCGCAAATTTCTTACTTCCCCCAATCCTGTTTCCGCCACCGCGGAGACACCCTCACCGCGGCCAGCTTGTTTCAGGTTAGTTCAAGCTTCCCGGTCGTTTGTTCTAGCGTCCTTAAGTTCTCATCAAGCTCCTCGACCCCTCTAATTGAACTAGACCACCGTGGTTTGCCGGGAACACGTTGCTCCTTTGATTGACCACGCTGTCACCGTGGCCAGAGCGAATTAGGTAACCATTCATGAAATTAATTTAGGGGAAACTCCGGTTAAGACTTGAATTTGGTGTCTGCCGCTCGGGAGCACCAGTCTTTGCGCCATCCGGCCAGTCTAACCTCGCCGAAGTTCCAAGCTCCGTCGTGCGACATCGTGGTCCTGGCGCGGTGAAGAATTAGATGTGCAGGGGCTTTTCTGCGAATGTCAGTGAGACGTTGAATAGTAACTAAGGGTTCTTAACAGATATTCAAAGCAGCGGGGGCCTTGGTGCAAACCTACCACGCGACACGCGCGCGGGCGCTTTTCTTCTGTGTTGGGCCGACTTGGGCCGATTCTGGTCCAGTACTATTCATCATTTTTCTTTTTCCTTTTCTGCCAGAGCTAATACAATTTTATAAAATTATAGAAAAATGATAAAATTACCAGACCAATTTTGCTAGATTTCTAAATTCCTATAGAATTTAATAAAAATAGTTTCGTAATTTTTAGTCCAAAAGGGAAATTATAGAGTATTTAAAACAGCCTAAAACCATGCTTCTGGATTTTTAGAGAATAAACAATAAATCCAAAATTCACTAAATTTTTAGGATAAACTTTAAATAATATTTAGAAGCCTTGAGTAAAGTTTGGTATGATTTGGGCCATGTTTGATTCTTAGAACCCAAAACCCTACCCCGTGCCCTGTGAACTTCACTATTGACTCCAGAAATCCTAAGTTCTCAGAGATCCGTGAAGGAAAATTGTATTCAAGACTTTAGATAATAAACTTTTATTATCTTTGCACTCTCATGAGCATTACATGAGCATTCATTATTATGTATGGTTATATTTAGAAAATAAAGAAGAAGTAGAAGTCGAAGAAGAGAAGAGTTCACCACCACCACCTGAGGAACATCAGGTAGGCAGTTGTTTCTATTTTGATATCTGCGGAACTGAGCCTGATTCACCAATAACACAAGGCAAGCCCCGGTGCATTTGCCACCTCCTTGATCCTTTTAAAATCTTCCTCACTTACTTGATGCATTAGGTGATAGGAGTTGTGTGCTAAACTATTGCTGCATCTCCTTCCTTGGATTATTTCCTAATCCCTGTTTTACAAAAGGTTTTCTTATGCTTAGCTTTGCTTTAGAAAAACAAAATGTTATGTGTTCTCAAAAATGATGTTGCAAAGTGGGTGGGCTGTTTTCGAAAATAAAACTTGATGGTGGATCCATTATGGCCATGATAGGTTCAACATCGGAAAAGATGTACCTCTGCCAGGTACCAAACTTTGGGTTTGAAATGATTAAGCTGAGACCGGGCGGATGACTTGCACGAGAAGAGAGTCTCGGTGTAGTGTCTCCGTTTGAGTCAATTAAGGACCGTGTCGATGTAGGCTTGATGACCGAGGACCCTTTAACTGGTCACATGCCTCGTCATGGGTAAGCTTTGCCTCGGGCAGACTAATACCAGAATAAGATACCACACAATGGGAGTGGAGAGATGGCGAGAGTAGCGTGTACCCTCTGTGGCAAGAGGCTGGACGGTGGTGTATTTGTGCTCTCAGTTGGCATGAACCTGATCTGGTCTTAAGAACCCCGGTGGCAAGTTGACATATGCAAGGGTTAAGTGCTACATATGTCGTGTGATCGGAGATTCTCAGCTGAGTATAATCGATTCGGATCGCCGTACCTTCGCGGTTATGAAGACTTGGTCACTGACCTATACGTAGAAATCCAATAAAGATGAAGGGTTGTTAAGAAATTGGCTAGTGCAGGTCTAGTGATTGAACTAGGATAGAAAGAACTCTAGATACAGGTAATCTTACTTAACCTGACAATTAAAATTGGATTTTTAAGGATCAACTCTTAGTAAGCATTTCTGCAAACAAAGTCGTTGATTATTGATAAGCCTTACCTTGACCCCTTAAAAGCCAGCCTACCCTTGAGAGTCTTTCCTTTAGTCGGGTAAGACTTGCGGAGTAATTCCATACTCAGGGCTTTGTCCCATGTTGTTTTTAGGTGAGGAAGCAACCAATTTTTGTTGCTTCTGTTCTAAGGTGGTACCGAAGGAAGAGCACCAGGAGTGAAGCTGCGGGAGGAAAGGATCCTCCATAAAACTTTTGTTTAATACTTATCGGGAGGGGTTTTTGCCTCCCATGGTTTGTAATAATAATACTCTGCACTCATATATTATATTTCTAGTCTATAACTATATAACTCTGTCTTACTTTTAATAAAGGTAAGTTAATGTAACTGCTTCCGCATTTTCGTATCTCCGATGCTCATAATGTATGCCTGACGGGTGAAGCGCTCTTGGGAAAGGTAAGCAGATACCAAACTTGTCAAGTGATTCAGGGGCACCTGCAGGGTTGTTTGAGGTTCATTGGACAAGGACAACTGTAGGTGGGCCTAATGACTTGAGAGGTTCCATCACAGCTGGTATCGGAGCCAAGCCCATCTCGGCAGACGTATGAGGTATTTTCAAAAAGAATTTTCTAAGACTTACCTAGAAAATATCTTTCTTTCTTATCTAGCTTCCTTCTGAAGTACTCATTTGAAAGACCAGATATAGAGTGCAATGTATAGAAGGTGTGAATCGACTAAGGTTGATTCTGTAATTACACATGCATCATGCTAAAAACTATGCTAATAAAATTTTCCCCCTTAAGAAATGCCGCCGCACACAAGAAAGACCGTGTGCAAGTCAACCGGGCCAATTGGCGTACCTCGTCATCAACTTGCCCCACGACATGAAGATAGCAGTAGTGGTAGCAACGATCCAATTGGGGATCTGGAAGCCCAAGTGGATCAGCTTCGAACAGAACTCCATCACAGGAACGACATATGGGTCGCGGATGGCGAAAGAATAAATGAATTAAGAGCAGACATCTGCTACCTGCAAGATCAGCTCACGGAACGAGATCTAGCGCTCGACTGGGCGGTTAACTCTCGTTCGCTTGCCTGGGCTAAGGAGGCAAAAGCTCGAGCCCATGTGGAGGAGCTTAGCTCAGCCGTGGATAACTTGCAGGTTTATTGCAATACTCTACATGAAGAAGTTCATATATTGTATTCCCAACTACACCCCAACATACCTGCGGATCCTATCGGGATGGAAGCCGGACCTTCTGGAGTAGCGGGAGAAGCACTCGGTGGTGAACTGGACTTGTTCAGGCCTCCTCCCTCCATGAAGTTGGTAGATGAATGGTCTCCTACTCCCGACAGCGAGGCTACTAAGAGTGACAAGAAGCAAGAGTAGTATAGTGTAGAAGTAGTAATAATGTATAATAGGTAATGTAATCCTGTTGTAAAATTTGAGTCTGTAACATTACCCTTTTTAGTAATGAAAAATGGATGGTTTTCTTTGGCATATTATATTCTTTTCAATGTTTGTTGCCTTAGATGCCTTCCAAGACTCGTTCTCAGGATGGAGCAGGGACCTCCAGTGGGAGGGAAGCAACCCCAAATCCACCTCCAGTACCTCCCACATTAGCCGAGGCCATCGCTGCCTTGGTTAACGCTACTGCCAACAATACCCGCTTCCTGCGGGAGATGGCAGGTCAACAACTACAACAACAAGGCGGGCGGGCATATCCGCAAGGCCCTCGTGAAACATCTTATCTGGATTTCTCTGAGACGCGCCCTCCATTGTTTGTCAAAGTAGAGGACCCTCTAGAAGCGGATGAGTGGATCCGCGTTATTGAACAGAAGTTCGGGCTCCTTCGGTGTTCAGAGATTCAAAAGCCCCTATTCATAGCACAACAATTGCGCGGCCCTGCCAGTACGTGGTGGGGAAATTTTGTAGCCATTCAACCGGCTGGTCATCAAATAACTTGGGATGAGTTCAAGTTGGCTTTTCGCGAGCACTATATACCGGAAGGGGTGCTCCACATGAAGCAGGAGGAGTTCATGAAGTTGAAACAAGGCGGGGATACTGTTACCCAGTATCTCAATAAATTTAATCACTTATCCCAATATGCAATCGATCAAGTCAACACAGATTTGAAGAAAAGGAATTGCTTCATGAGAGGCCTGAATGATCGAATGCAAAGAAAGATGGCCACCTGCATCGACCTTACTTACGGAAGGGCTGTCAGCACAGCGCTGGCAGTCGAGGCTAAATATGCAAGTTCCAGAAAATCCAAGGGTTACGGAGGTGACAGACCCAGTCAGAGGTCTGAGAAAAGGCAAAGGTTGGTAATCTGACCTTTCAATCCGAGTTGCTCTTCCCCACGTCCACCCTCCTACCCTTTCAAGCAACCGGTCTTCATTTGCCCCGCCACTGCCCCCACTCCAGCAAATCAGCCGAGTGCCCCTGGTACTCATTTCCCTGCCCTCCCCAACTCTTCAACTGGCTGTTTCAACTGTGGAAAGTCCGGACACTTTATCAAGGACTGTCCATACCTGAAGCAGAATCGATCAAGTAATCAGCAGAGTTCTAGGAATTCCACTCAAGGAAAAGGAAATGCGGCAAACAATACCGCGGGCAAGAATACAAGGAAAATGGGACAAATTTATTATACTCAAGTGGCCACAACACCGGACGGCGAACCAGTTATGATGGGTACGTTTCTCGTGGCCAATCACCCCGCAATTATTCTTTTTGATTCTGGCGCTTCACATACATTCATAAGCAAGAGATTTGTGGAGCAACATTGCATTCCATACCATGAATCAAGGGAAGGGTTTAAAATTCATTCGCCTGGGGGACAAATATTCACTAAAGAAGTGGCTTACCAAGTGCCCGCATCATTGGCTGAACGGGACTTTCCTACTAATATGATTGTTCTGAAAGGCCAAGACATAGATGTAATTCTGGGCATGAATTGGTTGGCCCAACATGAAGCTATTCTCAATACTGAATTCAGAACTATCAAATTGAGTTATGACCAAGAAGAGGTTCTCTTGACTATTCCCATAGCCATTCCAGCTAAACCATTTGGCAGAATATATGAAGCCATCATACCGGAGATCAAAGATATTCCGGTAGTATGTGAGTTCCCAGACGTCTTTCCCGAAGATTTGCCTGGATTGCCACCAGAAAGAGATGTAGAATTTGTAATTGAGTTGAAGCCCGGTATGGCTCCCATTTCCAGAAGATCATACCGAATGCCTCCAAATAAGCTGGCAGAACTCAAGACAAAATTGCAAGATCTACTAGAGAAGGGATTCATCCAGCCAAGCTCATCACCATGGGGTTGTCCAACCATCTTCGTTAAGAATAAGGATCAAACACTACGGATGTGCGTGGACCATTGATCCGTTAATGAGGTTACTATCAAAAATAAGTACCCTCTTCCACGGATTGACATTTTATTTGATCAGCTGACTGGAGCGAGGGTCTTCTCCAAGATTGACCTCAGATCGGGCTATCATCAGATCTGTATCCGACCCGAAGATATACCAAAGACCGCATTCACTATGCGGTATGGTTTGTTTCAATATTTGGTTATGTCTTTCTGTCGGTGTTTCGGACCCGGGGGACCCTCAACCGAACCGACTAGTGAATTTTGTGCCGCGTGCCCCTGTCTAGATGGGTTGATGCAAGATGGAACACAAGAGGAGGGATGAGGCTTATATTATCTTGCACTGGGGTGCTTGCAGTAGGGGTTACAAGCTTCGCGAGAGAGGGAACGGGCCCTAGGCCTCCTGAGAGGTCTAGTGTTGCGGAGTGGAGTTCGATGCTTGAGGGAGTCCGTCTCCGTCGTCTTTACCGCCCATGTCCCCCTTTGTCCCTGAGAAGGCTCTGGGCATCCCCTTTTATAGATACAAGGGGATGGTCCAGCTGTACATATGGGGGTGTTGCTATGTGCTAACGTGGCTGGCAGAGAAGTGCTTGAGCCCTGTAGAAGCATAGCTGGCGGTGCGGTCCTAGGTCCTGCTGACGTTTCTTTGCCTTTGTAGAGAGCTTGAGGACTATTGACGTCATGGACGCATGCGGGGAACCACCATTACCTGTTGCCGGACTAATCTAGATGTGACATCGGTCTTGTTCCTTTGTAGCCTGAGGCGGCTAGCTAGAGGTAGGGTAATGATGTGTCCCCTGTAGCATAGTCGGTCCGAGGCCAAGGTCGGGCGAGGCGGTGACTTCTCCTGAGGCCGAGGCCGAGGTCGGGCGGGGCGGTGACTCCTCCTGAGGCTGAGGCCTGGGGTCGAGCGAGGTGGAGACCTTTTCCCGAGGCCGAGGCTGAGGCCGAGTCCTAGGGTCGGGCGAGGCGGTGACTCCTCCTGAGGCCGAGGCTGAGGTCGGGCGAGGTTGTGACTCCTCCCGAGGCCGAGGCTGAGGCCAAGGTCGGGGTCGGGCGAGGCGGAGCTCCCTGTTGCGCCCGAGGCTGAACTCGGGAGAAGCCGTGACTCACTGTTGTTAGCCTTACCCTGGTGGTTTGCACAATAGTCAGAACGGGGTGAATAGTGTTGTTTTCCTATCAGAACGATCAGTAAAGGGGCGAAGTGACTGCGGTCATTTCGACCTTGCCAACTGAGGCGCGCGTGTCAGGATAAGGTGTCAGGTGATCCCTGCATTAAATGCGCATGCGATACAGTCGGCGACCGAGGTTGCTATATGATAAAGTTTGCCCGAGCTTAGCCTCAGACGAGCCAGGGGTGCGCCCGCTGCCTGAGGGGGTCCTCGGGCGAGGCGTGAATCCGCCCGGGACCACTATTCTTGCCTGAGGCCGGTCTCGGGCTAGACGAGATCGCGTCCCTTGGTAGATGAGGCATTAACTTTGCGCTGTGCTTACCAGCCTTTACGGTCTGTTTTGAAGATGTTTTTCAGCCATGCTTAGGAGTATTGGGGGTACCCCTAATTACGGTACCCGACAGTAGCCCCCGAGCCTCAAAGGGAGTGTAGGCACTCGCTTGGAGGTTCTGCCGGATTTTTTGCAAGGAGACTAGCCCTTCTTGGTTATGTTTTGTTCCGATGGGTGTGCGCGAGCGCACCCGTCGGGTGTAGCCCCCGAGGCCTCGGAGGAGTGGTTTGACTCCTCTGAGGTCTTAATTCTTCTTATGATTCCTCGGTCGGCCTTGTTGTTCCCTCATGCGGCCTGGCCGCAGCCTGGGTGCATGGTCAGGCTCCGAGTTTTTAAGCTGGTTTGTTGACGTGGTCAACAATTTGGCCATAGCCTGGTGCAAGAGCAGCCTCCGAGCCTCTACACGGAGCGAGAGGACGATCGAGGACTGTCTCGGCTTTTTATTGTACGCCCCTTCGTCGCCTTTCCGCAAGGAGGAGGGGGGAACGCGCCATGTTACCCTCGGTGGGCGCTAAACATGGTGTTTCTAGTGAGTTGCTAACGGGTAATCCGAGTGGACGCCCGAGCCCTATTCGATAAGGTTCAGCTAGTGGCCCAGAGGCGCGCTCCAAAAGTACCTACAGGTGATTTGCTGGACCCGGACCCATTCGATAGGGTCCGAGGGCTAGGTGCCTCCCTTCGGTGGGATTCCATTACAAATCGTTCTTGCTGGTCTCGGAAATGTCTTAGGGCACCTCAGGAGCGTAGCTCGAGCCTTGGCCATGTAACGGACGTACCCAGGGTCATCCCTGACTCTGCATGTTCTGGGGCGGCTGTCGAATCCCTTCAAGGGGCCAGCCTTCGAACCCCTGATCAGTAAAGGGCTCGGAGCCCAAGTGCTCTGGGCGGTCGCCGAACCCTGCGGGGCGCAACCTTCGAACCCCTGATCAGTAGGAGGGCTCGGGGCCCATTTCCTTCGCAGCGAAGGACTCCTTCGAAATGTCCCGTTTCCCGATCCCTGTGGAGAGAGAGAAAGAGAAAGGAAAGGAAGAAAGGAGATATTTCGAAATAGTGTGGCACACCTTTTTTGAGGCAGTCATCATGACGGAGGCAAAACAGTGCCCGCCCGCCTGCCAGAGGAGACGTGTGTCCTGCCAGGGAGTTAATGCGACGGGATGGGCGACTCGTGGGGTATCTATTGCGCGTGCGCGAGTCGTTCGAGGAACGGAAAACCGTTTTGCCTTTGAGTTTGAAATTCATGAAGGGTTCGGGCGAAGTTTTGGGTGGATTTCGCTCGGGCCTTTATATACCCGGAAGAGGGGCCGGCAATGGTTCTTTACCCTGCCATTTGTGCTTGTCTTCTGCTTTTGTCTCCGCAACCTAAGAGAGTAGACAGAGAAGAGAAAACCGTGCACCTCATCCCCTCCACTTCCACCGCTTTAGCTCGGCGATGGCTGACAAGGCGACCGTCATTCCGCCGCACGACCCGTGGCCTTTCTCCATCGTCACTATGGAGGATCTGCAGGCCCTTGTTACCGAGGGTTTGCTCCGTTCTCTCTCCGGGGGGCCACAGCCTGAGTGGTTGGCCCCTGGGAGCGAGGCCGAACCGACTCCGCCGCAGGGGTACGTGGTCAGTTTCACCCCCTTCCATGAGCGGGGGTTTGGGATGCCAGCGAGCCGCTTCATGCGGGCGCTCCCGCATTACTATGGGGTGGAGCTTCACACCTTCAACCCCAACTCCATCGTGCAGGTGGCTATTTTCGTGGCGGTTTGCGAGGGGTTTCTGGGATTGACCACCACTAGGACCTGTGGACCCATCTCTTCTCCGCGGAGTTCTTTGTCGCGTCGACGGACGTGAATAAGGTTCATATGGCGGTGCGGGCTGGCGGCTGCACCCTCCAGCTGAGGTCAGGGCATGCACAGCAGTTTATCCCCGCCTCCCTTGTATCTTCGAACAAGGGGTGGCAGAACCGGTGGTTTTATCTCCGGAACGACGACGGGATGCTTCCGTCCGTATTTTCAACGAGTGGTGACCATCGCCGGTGATAACTGGCGATGGGGGCCACACGCGAGAACCAGGAGAAGCTCTAGCCCATTCTCCGTGCCCTGCAGAAGTTACAAGCCAAGGGCCTTACTGCCGCGGGGGTCGTCGCCGCTATCCACCGCCGGAGGGTGCTCCCATTGGCAGAGTGGCGGTTGCGGCTTTCGGAGATGAAGCTGGGGGTTGATTTGGAGGGTTCACGGATGTCCTCGACCCCCCTCAACATCGACGACCTCCTCAAATGGGTAGCAGGCACGGTAGGGAGGCTGGACACTGGTGTCCTTAGCCAGCCCCCGATGCGTCCCGACCATGGGTATGTGTCCCTGGTAAGTGTCCAACCTTCCTTCTGTTTTGCGCCATGTTTCTTACGTCTTTTAGTTCTTACTGTTGGGATTTTCGTTCTTCCCCAGGGGTTGAGGGGTTTTAAGCTCTCCCGGCCACCGGTCCCGGAGGACGCGGTGGGCCAAACCACGCGTAGGCTCGCCGCGGAGAAGGATAAGGAGAGGAAGGACGCGGAAAAGGCCTGAGCTCACGAGAGGATGCGAGCTCGGGAAGCCTTGGAGAAGCGTCGTCGGAGGCAAGCAAGGGATGGGCTCTCGTTGGAGCCATCGCCGGACACGCCTAACGATGATGATGATGATGATGATGATGATGATGATGATGATGATGATGATGATGAAGGCGATGACATGGCGGCTCGGCTCGGCCTCAGTCTAGATCTAAGACTAGACCAGGGGTCGTTAAGCCAGCTTCCAGGGGGGCTGGCGTCACCAGCGTTCAGGGCCGGGACGCCGGGGTCCCGGTCCGAGGAGCGGAGGCGGGCCGAGGGGGTACTTGACCCCTTGGCCAAGATAATTGGGTGACTCCGGGGGGTCAGGCCA
Source organism: Zea luxurians (assembly GCA_029449295.1). NCBI lineage: Eukaryota > Viridiplantae > Streptophyta > Magnoliopsida > Poales > Poaceae > Zea > Zea luxurians. Next base: position 99,647,715 of record JAOPSE010000006.1, on the reverse strand, counting down.
AACCACATGTCCCCCAAGAGTAGGTGCCCGTGCCGGCCGTATGGGAAGTTGGTCCCCCGGCGGTCGTGACGTCGCCTGGGCAGGCCGCCCCCTCGGCGCCTCGGGCGTCCAAGGCGGAAGCGGCGCCGAAGCCGGCTGCGGGACAACCCTTGGCAGCGCCTGTGGAGACCGGGGCCCGAGGGGTCTCCCCGCAGGCACAATTGGTTTTGCCCTAGAGCGGGTAAGTATCTGAGGGTACCTCTGTTTCAGTTATTTCACTGTGTCTCTTGAATTTGCCCCTTCTCCCTTTCAGCAAGCGGAGGCAGGGCTCGGCTGGACTGGCCCCCGCGAAGGCGCTTAAGACGGGGCTGGCCTTTGCAGCCGGAGTTGCAGCGCGCCACGCTGGTTGGTTGGCCTCCGCGCAAGGCGCTCTCCTGCGAGGGCCCAGGCGGCACGGGCTGTCATGGGGCAAGCCTCCCAGGTCGAGCCCCTATTGAAGCGGCCATCATGCCGGGGGAGGCCGTTGACGCGACCGCGGCCCCGAGTCCGCTTGTCTTGTTGCCGGCGCCGGCATCGATTCCTGCCTGGGCTGTTGCTAATTCGCCCGCTGTCGGGGACCATAATTAGGGGTACCCCCAAGACTCCTAATCTCAGCTGGTAACCCCCATCAGCACGAAGCTGCAAAGGCCTGATGAGCGCAATTCCGGTCAAGGCTCCGTCCGCTCAAGGGATATGATCTCGACTCGCCCGAGCCCAGCCTCGGGCAGGAACAGTAGACCAAGGCAGATTCACGCCTCGCCCGAGGGTCTCCTCAAGCAACGAGCGCACCTTCGACTCGCCCGAGGCCCAGCTCGGACAGGCTTCACGGAGAAGCAACCTTGGCCAGATCGCCTCGCCAGCCGACCGGATCGCAGGAGCATTCAATGCAAGGATCGCCTGACACCTTATCCTGACGCGTGCTCTCCAGTCGACAAGGCCGAAGTGACCGCAGTCACTTCGCCCCTCCACTGACTGACCAGACAGGAAAACAGCGCCACCTGCGCAGCTCCGACTGCTGTGCCACCCGCCAGGGTAAGGCTGACAGCAGCCAAGTCTAGCCTCGGGCGCCATAGGAATCTCCGCCTCACCCGACCCCAGGGCTCGGACTCAACCTCGACTCCGGAAGACGGTCTCCGCCTCACCCGACCCCAGGGCTCGGACTCAACCTCGACTCCGGAAGACGGTCTCCGCCTCGCCCAACCCCAGGGCTCGGACTCAACCTCGACCTCGGACGACGGTCTCTGCCTCGCCCGACCCCAGGGCAAGGACTCAACCTCGACTCCAGAAGACAGTCTCCGCCTTGCTCGACCCCAGGGCTCGGACTTAACCTCGACTCCGGAAGACGGTCTCCGCCTCGCCCGACCCTAGGGCTCAGACTCAACCTCGACCTCGAACGACGGTCTCCACCTCGCCCGACCCCAGGGCTCGGACTCAACCTCGACCTCGGACGATGGTCTCCGCCTCGCCCGACCCCCGGGCTCGGACTCAGCCTCGACCTCAGGGGAATCACCGCCTCGCCCGACCTTGGGCTCGGACCGACCACGCCACAAGGGGGGCCATCATTACCCTACCCCTAGCTAGCCCAGGCTACGGGGAACAAGACCGGCATCCCATCTGGCGCGCCCCGGTAAAATAAGTAATGATGGCACCCCGCGTGCTCCATGACGACGGCGGTTCTCAGCCCCCTACGGAAGCAAGGAGACGTCAGCAAGGATCCAACAGCCCCGACAGCTGTGCTTCTACAGGGCTCAAGCGCCCCTCCGACGGCCACGACGCCACATGAACAGGGCTCCAACACCTCTCCGACAGCCACATCGGCATGTACACAGGGCTCTAGCTCCCCTCTGCTAGACATGTTAGCACACTGCTACACCCCCTGTTGTACACCTGGACCCTCTCCTTACGTCAATAAAAGGAAGGTCCAGGGCCCTCGTATGAGAAGGTGGCCGCGCGGGAGAATGGGCTGACGTGCAGTCTCATGCCCTACCTCTCTCTCCCTCGCGAACTCTTGTAACCCCCTACTGCAAGCGCATCCGCCCTGGGCGCAGGACAACACGAGGCCGCGGTTTCCCCTCACTGTTTCCCCCCTTGTGCTCCGTCTCGCGCCGACCCATCTGGGCTGGGACACGCAGCGACAATTTACTCGTCGGTCCAGGGAACCCCTGGGGTCAAAACGTCGACAGTTGGCGCGCCAGGTAGGGGCCTGCTGCGTGTTGACGAACAGCTTCCCGTCAAGCTCCAGATGGGGAGTCTCCAGCAACCTCTCCAACCTGGGACGAAGCTCCGTTTCGGGAGTCTCGAGTTCATGTCCCTCCACGGCAGCTACGACATGGTACTCCTTCCTCCGCCGAGCGATAACGATAATGGTGGTCGTCAGCCCGCCGGCCGGCGGCGGAATTGACGACGTTTTCCCCGCGTGGCGGAAGAACAGCATCCGAGTCTGTCCCGTCACCTTCCCCGTTTATAGGGAAAGAGGCGGGGCAACCATGGCCATGCAGGAGGCGGCACCTCGTCGGCTGTCGAGCGAGTCGACGACGCCGGCGCCCCAGCGGGGGACACGTCGGGCGTTGACCTCGCGTCTGAGACGAAGACGAGCGTCGTTTCCCCGCGACACGCCAACCCCAAGCGGACGAATGACGCCAGCGCGCTCGCGAAGGACCTGCTGGGCGTTAGCCTCGTACCTGAGATAACGGTGCAGTCCGTCCCTGACGCGACTCCGTCACCATCCGTCGATCAAGAGGTACCATCTGTTTCTCATCCTGTGCCTTTTAGATTCAGCTTCAACCCACCAAGCGATCCCGCTTCGGTGGACGCTTTCATAAAGGCATATCCGAACCTTCTAGTGTATCATATGTGGTCAACCTGGGACCGATTGACGGCCGTCTCGACCTACGGGCCCCCGGGTTCCGAGGAAGATGACGAGCCCGACTATGGTTGGGATTTCTCCGGGCTTGGGAACTCCAGTGCCATGTGGGACTTCATGACTGCATGTGACTACTGCCTCTCTGATTGCTCCGATGATAGCCACAGCCTCGGCGACGAGGACTGTGGCCCAAGTCGCGAATGTTTCCACGTCGATCTAGGGGGTCTCAACGAAGGCAACCACCTTGGTATGCCGGAGGACGGCGATCCCCCTAGGCCTATGCCTCGCGTTGACATCCTTCGGGAGCTAGCTGTGGTCCCAGTCCCTGCGGGGGGTCAGGACACACAGCTCGAGCAAATCCACGAGATGCAGGCCAGGCTCGACGAGGAAGCAGGACAACTTGTGCAGCTCCGGCAAAACATCGGGCAGGAGTGGGCAGGCCGAGCGCCAACTGGAGAAGCGCGTCATCTGCCCCAGGACGTCCAACACCGCATCACTGACGATGCCAGGGCAAGGCTGCCCCCGGCTTCCAGTGGGGTCGGGCAGAACCTGGCTACAGTAGCAATCCTACTCCGAGCAATGCTAGAACCATCCACCACCGAGGGGCGGCGTATCCAGGGAGAGCTCAAGAATCTCCTGGAGGATGCCGCGGTCCGACAAGCCAAAAGCTCTGCCTCCCGAAGGCAGGGGTATCCCCCGGAGCATCAGGCCGCGACTTCCCGATTCATGCGGGAAGCCTCGGTCCACACTGGGCGCACGCGGGACACAGCGCCCGCTGCCCCGGGCCGCCTCGGCAATGAGCACCATCGCCACGACCGTCGAGCCCACCTCGACGAGAAGGTGCACCGAGGCTACCACCCCAGGCGTGGGGGACACTACGACAGCGGGGAGGATCGGAGCCCCTCGCCCGAACCACCCGGTCTGCAAGCTTTCAGCCGGGCCATACGACGGGCGCCGTTCCCGACCCAGTTCCGAGCCCTGACTACCATCACCAAGTACTCGGGGGAGACAAGGCCAGAACTGTGGCTCGCAGACTACCAGCTGGCCTGCCAGCTAGGTGGAACGGACGATGACAACCTCATCATCCGCAACCTCCCCCTGTTCCTCTCCGACGCCACCCGAGCCTGGCTGGAGCATCTGCCTCCTGCGCAGATCTCCAACTGGGACGACCTGGTCAAAGCCTTCGCCGAAAACTTCTAGGGCACATACGTGCACCCTGGGAACTCCTAGGATCTCCGAAGCTACCGCCAACAGCCGGGAGAATCCCTGCGGGACTACATCTGGCGATTCTCGATGCAGCGCACCGAGCTGCCCAACATCACCGACTCAGATGTCATCGGCGCGTTCCTCATCGGCACCACTTGCCGCGACCTGGTGAGCAAGCTGGGTCGTAAGACTCCCACCAGGGCGAGCGAGCTGATGGACATTGCCACCAAGTTCACCTCTGGCCAGGAGGCGGTCGAGGCCATCTTCTGGAAGGACAAGCAGCCTTAGGGGCGCCAGCCGGACGACGTCCCCGAGGCGTCCGCTCAGCGCGGCGCGAAGAAGAAGGGCAAGAAGAAGTCGCAAGCGAAACGCGACGCCGCCGACGCGGACCTTGTCGCCGCCGCCGAGCACAAGAACCCTCGGAAGCCTCCCGGAGGCGCCAACTTGTTCGACAAGATGCTCAAGGAGTCGTGCCCCTATCATCAGGGTCCCGTCAAGCACACCCTTGAGGAGTGCGTCATGCTTCGGCGCTACTTCCACAAGGCCGGGCCACCGGCGAAAGGTGGCAGAGCCCCCGACAATGACAAGAAGGAAGCCCATAAGGCAGAGGAGTTCCCCGAGGTCCATGACTGCTTCATGATCTACGGTGGGCGGGTGGCGAACGCCTCGGCTCGGCACCACAAGCAGGAGCGCCGGGAGGTCTGCTCGATAAAGGTGGCGGCGCCAGTCTACCTAGACTGGTCTGACAAGTCCATCACCTTCGACCAAGACGACCACCCTGACCGCGTGCCGAGCCCGGGGAAGTACCCGCTTGTTGTTGATCCCGTCATCAGCAACGTCAGGCTTACCAAGGTCCTCATGGACGGAGGCAGCAGCCTCAACATCATCTACGCCGAGACCCTCAGGCTCTTGCAGATCGATCTGTCCATGATCTGGGCCGGCGCGACGCCCTTTCACGGGATCATTCCTGGGAAGCGCGTCCAGCCCCTTGGACAACTCGATCTGCCCGTCTGCTTCGGGACTCCCTCCAACTTCTGAAAGGAAACCCTCATATTCGAGGTGGTCGGGTTCCGAGGAACCTACCACGCAGTGCTGGGGAGACCATGCTATGCCAAGTTCATGGCTGTCCCCAACTACACCTACCTCAAGCTCAAGATGCCGGGCCCCAACAGGGTCATCACCGTCAGATCCACATACCAACACGCGTACGAATGCGACATGGAGTGTGTGGAGTACGCTGAGGCCCTCGCCGAGTCCGAGGCCCTCATCGCCGACCTAGGGAGCCCCTCCAAGGAGGTGCCAGATGCGAAACGCCATGCCGGCAACTTAGAACCAGCAGAGGCGGTTAAGTCCGTCCCTCTCGACCCCAGCAACGACGCCTCCAAGCAAGTACGGATCGGCTCCGAGCTCGACCTCTGTAACGCCCGGATTTTAGGGGTCCAAAACCCGGGGTTAACATAAACACCAGGTATGCTGGGACCAAGTCTCATACATATGATGTATAGTGGCACAGGATCGAATGTCACATCTTTATACATAACAGGAGTTCTATACAAAATAAATAATTACATTATAAGGAGACAACGGTCCAGCAACCCAAAGTTGACTGGGAGACGACGACCTAGACCTCTCACGAACTCATCACAGCATCCTCCATGAGCATCATCCTGCAGTACCTGGTCTTGACCTGTGGTGTATGTGAGACAGCAAGAGTGAGCTCACATACGTTCATCGCTCAACAAGTTGTGGGGAATAATGTGCATGAACTCGCCAAAGGTGGGAGCTCACGTGAAGTGTAAGGCTTACCAAAGAAGATGGTTAGAGCTGAGCATTGCTTTTAAAGTTGGTCAAAATTTTATTAGCAATTACTAAGTGTAAGTAAATACCAACCCAATTAAGTAGTAGAACAAAAGTAACCACTTCACCTGCGATGCAATGCATATGACAAATTGAATTTAGTTCCATACTTTAATCATGTGAGTGTCCGAGCTGCTCTTGACCGTGAGCACGGCTAGTATACCAGTTTTACACTCTGCAGAGGTTGCGCATCTTTACCCACAAGTCGTGTATCCCATGTCGCCAGGGTTTGCAAGGCCCTTAGACACTACCGAGGTGAATGGCTAGGGATCCACTACGAGGCCTTTACAAAGTTCCACTAGCTTCCGAAAACCCGCTACAGTTTATAGGAAGATCCAGTGCAGGAATCCCTTGCAGGACCGCCATCGCAGCAAAATCCTCCCGAGGGCCTCCCTACACTGACCTCTCCCCTACTGCCCTTGCCCCTTTCGGGTAAGGTAGTCTTCCACTAGCTTTCCTAATTAATCAGCCAAGGGCGTCCCATTCCACCCTTGTGGTAGCACTGTTTTCCCGGGTGGTTCTCCATGTTCCAATTAACATAATGATCTCATCATGAACAATAAATAACAACTGATAAAAAGTGTAACCATGAACAGTGTATCTCCATACCCAAAACCACATATAGCACTAGCAAGTACTACCCAGAAAGTTCAGTGGTAAACAAGGTATAAAGATAGACAAACTAGGGTAACCTATTGGGTCCCTTCAAAATTAACCTATGCAGATCATTATGATTAATTAGAACATGGGTAGGTGAAAAGAAGTGATCAAGGGCACAACTTGCCTGGGCCTTGAGATCCAGGTACCAGGATGATCCTCAGATCCTCGTGACCTCACTGCTAGTCGTAGCAATACAAACATACATGGTATAGGCAAAATTAACATTACACCAAACATATATGCAAAATACATATTAATAATCTACATATTAAAATAAGATCACAGGAAAAAGAATTATTAATTTTGGAGTTATAGATTTTAAGTTATGGATTTTCTAATGTTTTATGTGATTAAAATATGATTAAATGATAAGTAAATTTTCTGACAGAGTTCATGTCAAAACAGTGATTCTAAATGATAGAGAATATTATTACAAAATTTTAGGAATTGGAATGGTTCAATTTGGAGCTAAAATGAATTTTCTATGAATTATCTAAGTTTTAGCAATTATTTTCATATTAAAAATCTATTTTCTATTTTATTTATTCAATTTAAACGATCTCTGGACTGGGCCTCAATTCCAGAGAAACCCAGGGGGCTCGGGGCAAATTACCCGAGACACAGTGCACAGTGCATAACGGACGGCGGGTTGATTTCCTTAAAACCCGAGGGCTCTTTAATAAAAGTAACCCGCGAAGGGGTATCGGCCGATCGTGGCCGTCCGATCAGAAACGGAGGGCACCGATTAGATCCGACGCCCCAGAACCCCGCGAGTGACCCAGGCCATCGGATTAATATCGGACGGCACAGTTTTACTGAAACGAAGGGGTATTCGTTGTTCTAATCTAGATCGTCCATCAGAAATCCGACGGCCGAGGTGCACAGGGAGCGAATCGGTACGCGAAAGCTAATCAGAACCGTTCATCAGATAATCTACGGCGCAAGACCCCCCATCCCCAGATCTAATCGTGAACGTTGGTTAAGATCCAACGATCACCAACCCAGCTCGGCCATCCACGGTCGGTTCTGGCGGCGTCGTCCGCCTGACCGCGGCGGAGCATCACCGGAGCCGAGCCCAATCCTAGCGTAAGCGATCTGAACTTGAAAGGAAATAGGGCTACACGTTGGTGGAGGCAAGGCGAAACTTATGGGGGGCGTTTTACCTGCGGTACCGGTGCAGAGGGCCCCAGTGACGAGAACGTGCGGCCCACGGCAATCCGAGCAGCGCCGGCGAGCAATTCCTGGTCGTCCGCCGTGCGATCCGCCAAGGCGAAGTTCCGGCCATGACCCGCCCGACCAGGTGAAGCTCCCGCACCCCAAACGGAGGCCTAATCGCCGGGAAATCGACCGATCGACGACGGCGGCCGAAAACCTATCCCGCTCCTCTCCTGACCGGAATGGCAAATCCTGAACCCAGGTGGTTTATTGGCGGTGCACGAGGTAGCGGACCAAGGGGGGTGCCCCCACGTCCCAGGTTTTATGGGGAGGGCGAGCCCGGAGCAAGCGGAGCTGCCACGGCCGTCGCGAGGAGCAGCGCCGGTGGTTTCGCGGTTAGTTGAAGACGCCTGATGCTTGGGTCCCACAAATCAGCGGGTAACAAGCGCAAGCGGCTGGTGGCCTGACAGGAGGGGTCGGAGTGGCTGACGCGCGGGACCCGTTCCGCAGCGAGAGAAAAAGTGGCCGCGCGCGCGTGGTGTATAAACGGCTGACAACCCGGGCCCAGTTCGCGGTGACAGGGAGCTCAGCGCAAGCGCGGTACGAGCGGCTGACATGCAGGGCCCGCATGTCGGCACGCACACCTGAGAAGGTGGGCTGCGCGTGGAGTTTCCTTAGGTGGGCCGAATTAGGTAGTAAGGCCCAGGTATGCTCTTTTATCCTTTTTCTTTTTATATTTTCTGTTTTCTGTTTTCTTTTCTTTTTATTTTTCAATTTCCCAATTTGAATTCCAAATATGACTTTGAATTTGTACTCAAACTATGGATAAATTTTAATCATACCAGTATGGTTGAGTTTGTATATTTATAAATTTTGTTTTATACTTTCTATTATTTCTTTCTTTCTTTTTCTTCTCTATCCTCAAGAATTTCTTTTAGGTTTTAAATTCTCTTTTTGGTCTTTAATATTTTTCTTGTCACAAAATGCACACAAAATAAAATATCCAGCATGATGCAACAATTTAGTAGCATATCTTTTTATTAATTGTTCTTGGACATGGTGTTCTCATATGATGATGCATGAAGTTCAAACTCACATAAAGAGAGAAATTGTTTTCTCTATTGATGTTTATTCCTAGCACTTACAAAGTAGGTGTTACAAATCCTACCCCCCTTAAAAATAATCTCGCCCTCGAGATTTGTAAGAAAAGGGAATACAAAAGGATTGGTTTGCAATTTAGCTTTTAATTTCTAAATCAAGGGTCTCTCTTTTTATTATTAGTAAGTGATATGAGAGCATGGGGATTATATGTATGTCCACTTTATTATGTAGGATAGAAGATGTCTTTAGGGCATATATAGGTTTGGGTAAGAAAGAGTAGGATAAGAAAAACTCCATCCAAGATTGTGGATCTTGACTCATCTTGGTGACCTCACTTGATCCTTGAAGACTTGAGTTGGTGTTCATCCTCCCTTGATGAAGTTGATCATCTTCTCCGGTCTTGTCTCATTGATTCGAGGTTAGTGTATATCATTGGAGTTGGGGAACGTGGTTAAAATAGATATGGATGAGATAGACTACATGATGTAGATCAAAAGTTTATTTGATGTTAGGTGGGGATAAACAGATCATGCAATCCATTATGAATCTATTGGTTGAGTTAGATCTTCTGCTCATGGTTGAGTTAGTCTAATGTGCTAAGTTAACACCTGACTAGTAAGGTCTAATCCCTTCTTACCTGTATCATTAGTCTGATTAAGTAGGCCACATTAGATTAGTTTAGTAGATGGCTATGAGTTAAATGAGATTAGTCAGAATCTGGTTTGATTGTTTTGCTTCTATATTGGTTGGATAAGTTATATAACATGTTATATCGGTCAAGTTTGGTGTTATCATCAAGGATAATGGGTATTGGTGTTACCATAGCTAGGGACATAGTTGAGGTGTGGGTACATGGGGTAGGTAGATTGAACAGAGTTTCTTTTTTTTTGTAAGATAAATGGGTTGGGCAACCTATAACATAGGCTGGGTTGTGGTTTCACAGACGAGTTGGTCTAAGACACCAGTTTGGATTTAAAACTCATTTATCGGTATATATGGGTTAGTTAATATTTGAGGTAGATCAGAATTTTCTGTTTAAAACAGAGGAGTTATACAACCATCGGATGGTTAAGGTAGTTGCATAAGGCCAGGTTGTTGTATGTGATCTAGTCTAAATTGAAATCTTAGTCCAACTTGCATTAAAACATATTTATAAAAGTAGGATCTAATCTTATTTTACCAGTATTATCTACCATGTTTGTCCATTAGGTTAGATCTGAGCAGATTAGATGGGATCAGAAAATGGGTGTAATCAGATTAGACTAGATAAGATCTACTTGATTTATTTTGGAATAGATCATGTTCGTTACAAGGTTATGATATAAGCCAAGTGGTTGGGATAAGTATGCTTGTTAGAACAAGACGAGTCTCTAAGATTAAGACATAATCTTTTGAGATTAGTTAGATCTAGTAGCATAGGGTAGAATCTTTTTCGAGATAAGATGGATCTATTAAGGTAAGAAAGAATCTTTTAAGATAAGATGGATCTATTAAGATAAGAGAGAGTCTTTAAGATAAGAGGGACTTCTATGAAATAGATACCTTTTAGTGGAGGATAATCTAAGTTGTTTAGATATCTTATGAATTCTATTTATGCCTATACGTATATGCAGATGTAATTGTGGACATTACTCCACAACTAATCGCACTCAATCAAAGATCCAAATCAAACAAGTATCATAAGAACAAACACTCAAGCGTATAGATACCTATAAAAATAGTTTTTTTTGTTCCTAAGAGTAGGTCTCCTATTCCTAAAGTCAATTTGGGCATAGGATTTCAAAGTGTGAAATCCACATTTGTCTTCAGAAAAGAAAAGGTAAGAATAATCAGAGTATAGCGGAAATAGATGAGAAAGATTAAGAGAAGTTTAGAAAAGAATCAGAGTAGCAGAGGTAAGTAAATAATGGTTGTCCAGTTCTATCTAGGTTTCGTCTTACAGTCAACATTCCTCTGATACCACTTCTGTAACGCCCGGATTTTAGGGGTCCAAAACCCGGGGTTAACATAAACACCAGGTATGCTGGGACCAAGTCTCATACATATGATGTATAGTGGCACAGGATCGAATGTCACATCTTTATACATAACAGGAGTTCTATACAAAATAAATAATTACATTATAAGGAGACAACGGTCCAGCAACCCAAAGTTGACTGGGAGACGATGACCTAGACCTCTCACGAACTCATCACAGCATCCTCCATGAGCATCATCCTGCAGTACCTGGTCTTGACCTGTGGTGTATGTGAGAGAGCAAGAGTGAGCTCACATACGTTCATCGCTCAACAAGTTGTGGGGAATAATGTGCATGAACTCGCCAAAGGTGGGAGCTCACGTGAAGTGTAAGGCTTACCAAAGAAGATGGTTAGAGCTGAGCATTGCTTTTAAAGTTGGTCAAAATTTTATTAGCAATTACTAAGTGTAAGTAAATACCAACCCAATTAAGTAGTAGAACAAAAGTAACCACTTCACCTGCGATGCAATGCATATGACAAATTGAATTTAGTTCCATACTTTAATCATGTGAGTGTCCGAGCTGCTCTTGACCGTGAGCACGGCTAGTATACCAGTTTTACACTCTGCAGAGGTTGCGCATCTTTACCCACAAGTCGTGTATCCCATGTCGCCAGGGTTTGCAAGGCCCTTAGACACTACCGAGGTGAATGGCTAGGGATCCACTACGAGGCCTTTACAAAGTTCCACTAGCTTCCGAAAACCCGCTACAGTTTATAGGAAGATCCAGTGCAGGAATCCCTTGCAGGACCGCCATCGCAGCAAAATCCTCCCGAGGGCCTCCCTACACTGACCTCTCCCCTACTGCCCTTGCCCCTTTCGGGTAAGGTAGTCTTCCACTAGCTTTCCTAATTAATCAGCCAAGGGCGTCCCATTCCACCCTTGTGGTAGCACTGTTTTCCCGGGTGGTTCTCCATGTTCCAATTAACATAATGATCTCATCATGAACAATAAATAACAACTGATAAAAAGTGTAACCATGAACAGTGTATCTCCATACCCAAAACCACATATAGCACTAGCAAGTACTACCCAGAAAGTTCAGTGGTAAACAAGGTATAAAGATAGACAAACTAGGGTAACCTATTGGGTCCCTTCAAAATTAACCTATGCAGATCATTATGATTAATTAGAACATGGGTAGGTGAAAAGAAGTGATCAAGGGCACAACTTGCCTGGGCCTTGAGATCCAGGTACCAGGATGATCCTCAGATCCTCGTGACCTCACTGCTAGTCGTAGCAATACAAACATACATGGTATAGGCAAAATTAACATTACACCAAACATATATGCAAAATACATATTAATAATCTACATATTAAAATAAGATCACAGGAAAAAGAATTATTAATTTTGGAGTTATAGATTTTAAGTTATGGATTTTCTAATGTTTTATGTGATTAAAATATGATTAAATGATAAGTAAATTTTCTGACAGAGTTCATGTCAAAACAGTGATTCTAAATGATAGAGAATATTATTACAAAATTTTAGGAATTGGAATGGTTCAATTTGGAGCTAAAATGAATTTTCTATGAATTATCTAAGTTTTAGCAATTATTTTCATATTAAAAATCTATTTTCTATTTTATTTATTCAATTTAAACGATCTCTGGACTGGGCCTCAATTCCAGAGAAACCCAGGGGGCTCGGGGCAAATTACCCGAGACACAGTGCACAGTGCATAACGGACGGCGGGTTGATTTCCTTAAAACCCGAGGGCTCTTTAATAAAAGTAACCCGCGAAGGGGTATCGGCCGATCGTGGCCGTCCGATCAGAAACGGAGGGCACCGATTAGATCCGACGCCCCAGAACCCCGCGAGTGACCCAGGCCATCGGATTAATATCGGACGGCACAGTTTTACTGAAACGAAGGGGTATTCGTTGTTCTAATCTAGATCGTCCATCAGAAATCCGACGGCCGAGGTGCACAGGGAGCGAATCGGTACGCGAAAGCTAATCAGAACCGTTCATCAGATAATCTACGGCGCAAGACCCCCCATCCCCAGATCTAATCGTGAACGTTGGTTAAGATCCAACGATCACCAACCCAGCTCGGCCATCCACGGTCGGTTCTGGCGGCGTCGTCCGCCTGACCGCGGCGGAGCATCACCGGAGCCGAGCCCAATCCTAGCGTAAGCGATCTGAACTTGAAAGGAAATAGGGCTACACGTTGGTGGAGGCAAGGCGAAACTTATGGGGGGCGTTTTACCTGCGGTACCGGTGCAGAGGGCCCCAGTGACGAGAACGTGCGGCCCACGGCAATCCGAGCAGCGCCGGCGAGCAATTCCTGGTCGTCCGCCGTGCGATCCGCCAAGGCGAAGTTCCGGCCATGACCCGCCCGACCAGGTGAAGCTCCCGCACCCCAAACGGAGGCCTAATCGCCGGGAAATCGACCGATCGACGACGGCGGCCGAAAACCTGTCCCGCTCCTCTCCTGACCGGAATGGCAAATCCTGAACCCAGGTGGTTTATTGGCGGTGCACGAGGTAGCGGACCAAGGGGGGTGCCCCCACGTCCCAGGTTTTATGGGGAGGGCGAGCCCGGAGCAAGCGGAGCTGCCACGGCCGTCGCGAGGAGCAGCGCCGGTGGTTTCGCGGTTAGTTGAAGACGCCTGATGCTTGGGTCCCACAAATCAGCGGGTAACAAGCGCAAGCGGCTGGTGGCCTGACAGGAGGGGTCGGAGTGGCTGACGCGCGGGACCCGTTCCGCAGCGAGAGAAAAAGTGGCCGCGCGCGCGTGGTGTATAAACGGCTGACAACCCGGGCCCAGTTCGCGGTGACAGGGAGCTCAGCGCAAGCGCGGTACGAGCGGCTGACATGCAGGGCCCGCATGTCGGCACGCACACCTGAGAAGGTGGGCTGCGCGTGGAGTTTCCTTAGGTGGGCCGAATTAGGTAGTAAGGCCCAGGTATGCTCTTTTATCCTTTTTCTTTTTATATTTTCTGTTTTCTGTTTTCTTTTCTTTTTATTTTTCAATTTCCCAATTTGAATTCCAAATATGACTTTGAATTTGTACTCAAACTATGGATAAATTTTAATCATACCAGTATGGTTGAGTTTGTATATTTATAAATTTTGTTTTATACTTTCTATTATTTCTTTCTTTCTTTTTCTTCTCTATCCTCAAGAATTTCTTTTAGGTTTTAAATTCTCTTTTTGGTCTTTAATATTTTTCTTGTCACAAAATGCACACAAAATAAAATATCCAGCATGATGCAACAATTTAGTAGCATATCTTTTTATTAATTGTTCTTGGACATGGTGTTCTCATATGATGATGCATGAAGTTCAAACTCACATAAAGAGAGAAATTGTTTTCTCTATTGATGTTTATTCCTAGCACTTACAAAGTAGGTGTTACAACCTCAAATAGGAAGCAGTGCTCGTCGACTTTCTCCGCGCAAACGCCGAGGTTTTTGCGTGGAGTCCCTCGGACATGCCTGGCATACCGAGGGATGTCACCGAGCACTCGCTGGATATCCGAGCTGGAGCCCGACCCGTGAAGCAGCCTCTACGCCGATTCGACGAAGAAAAGCGCAGAGCCGTAGGCGAGGAGATCCACAAACTGATGGCTACAGGGTTCATCAAAGAGTTATCCCATCCCGAATGGCTAGCCAACCCTGTGCTTGTGAAAAAGAAAGGTGGGAAATGGTGGATGTGTGTAGACTACACTGGTCTAAACAAAGCATGTTCGAAGGTTCCCTACCCTCTGCCTTGCATCGATCAAATCGTGGATTCCACTGCTGGGTGCGAAACCCTGTCATTCCTTGATGCCTACTCAGGGTATCACCAAATCAGGATGAAAGAGTCCGACCAGCTCGCGACTTCTTTCATCACACCCTTTGGCATGTACTGCTATATTACTATGCCATTCGGTCTAAGGAATGCAGGCGTGACATACCAAAGGTGCATGAACCACGTGTTCGGACAGCACATTGGCCGAACGGTCGAGGCTTACGTCGATGACATCGTAGTCAAGACGAGGAAAGCCTCCAACCTCCTCTCCGACCTTGAAACGACATTCAAGTGTCTCAAAGCGAAAGGTGTAAAGCTCAATCCCGAGAAGTGTGTCTTCGGAGTCCCCCGAGGCATGCTCCTGGGGTTCATCGTCTCCGAGCAGGGCATCGAGGCCAACCCAGAGAAAATTGCGGCCATCACCAACATGGGGCCTATCAAGGACTTGAAAGGAGTACAGAGGGTCATGGGATGCCTTGCAGCTCTGAGCCGCTTCATCTCGTGCCTCGGCGAAAGAGGCCTGCCCCTGTATCGCCTCTTAAGGAAGACCGAGCGCTTCACTTGGACCCCCGAGGCCGAGGAAGCCCTCGGGAACTTGAAGGCGCTTCTTACAAGCGCGCCCATCCTGGTGCCCCCCGCTGCCGGAGAAGCCCTCTTGATCTACGTTGCCGCTACCACTCAGGTGGTCAGCGCCACGATCGTGGTCGAGAGACGAGAAGAATGGCACGCATTGCCCGTCTAGAGGTCGGTCTACTTCATCAGTGAGGTACTGTCCGAGACCAAAATCCACTACCCGCAAATTTAGAAGCTACTGTACGCGGTAATTCTGACACGGCAAAAGTTGCAACACTGCTTCGAGTCTCATCCGGTGACTGTGGTGTCATCCTTCCCCCTAGGGGAGATCATCCAGTGCCGAGAGGCCTCGAGTAGGATTGCAAAGTGGGCAGTGGAGATCATGGGTGAGACAATCTCGTTCACCCCTCGGAAGGCCATCAAGTCCTAAGTCTTGGCGGACTTTGTGGCTGAATGGGTCGACACCCAGCTTCCAACAGCTCCAATCCAACCAGAACTTTGGACCATGTTTTTCGACGGGTTGCTGATGAAAATAGGAGCGGGCGCAGGCCTGCTCTTCATCTCACCCCTCGGGAAGCACCTCCGCTACGTGCTGTGCCTCCATTTCCCGGCGTCCAACAACGTGGCCGAGTACGAGGCTCTGGTTAACGGGTTGCACATCGCCATCGAGCTAGGGGTTCGGCGCCTCAACGCTCGTGGCGACTCGCGGCTTGTCATCGACCAAGTCATGAAGAACTCCCACTACCACGACCCGAAGATGGAAGCCTACTGCGACGAGGTTCGGCGTCTGGAAGACAAGTTCTACGGGCTCGAGCTCAACCACGTCGCCCGACGGTACAACCAGACTGCGGACGGGTTGGCTAAGATTGCCTCGGGGCGGACAACGGTTCCTCCGGACGTCTTCTCCCAAGACCTACATCAACCCTCCGTCAAGACCGACGACACGCCCGAGCCCGAGAAGGCCTCGGCTCTGCCCGAGACACCCTCGGCTCAGCCCGAGGCGCCCTCAGCTCAGCCCGAGGCAGCCTCGGCCCCGCCCGAGGCACCCTCGGCCCCCGAGGGTGAGGCACTACGCGTCGAGGAAGAGCGGAATGGGGCCACGCCTAATCAAAACTAGCAGACCCCATACCTGCAATATCTCCACCGAGGAGAGCTACCCCTCGACAGAGCCGAAGCTCGGCGACTGGCGCGGCGCGCCAAGTCGTTCATCTTGCTGGGTGATGAAAAGGAGCTATACCACCGCAACCCCTCAGGCATCCTCCAGCGATGCATATCCATCGCCGAAGGTCAGGAGTTATTGCAAGAAATACACTCGGGGGCTTGCGGTCACCACGCAGCACCTCGGGCCCTCGTTGGAAACGCCTTCCGACAGGGTTTCTACTGGCCAACCGCGGTGGCCGACGCCACTAGGATTGTACGCACCTGCCAAGGGTGTCAATTCTATGCAAGGCAAGCGCACCTGCCCGCTCAGGCCTTGCAAACAATACCCATCACCTGGCCGTTTGCTGTGTGGGGTCTGGACCTTGTCGGTCCCTTGCAGAAGGCACTCGGGGGCTTCACGCACCTGCTGGTCGCTATCAACAAATTCTCCAAGTGGATCGAGTTCCGACCCCTAAACAGCATCAGGTTCGAACAGGCGGTGGCGTTCTTCACCAACATCATCTATCGCTTCGGGGTCCCGAACTCCATCATCACCGACAACGACACCCAGTTCACCGGTAGGAAGTTCCTGGACTTCTGCGAGGACCACCATATCTGGGTGGACTGGGCCGCCGTAGCTCACCGCATGACGAATGGGCAGGTAGAGCATGCCAACGGCATGATTCTACAGGGACTCAAGCCGAGGATCTGCAACGACCTCAACAAGTTCGGCAGGCGGTGGATGAAGGAACTCCCCTCAGTGGTCTGGAGTCTGAGGACGACGCCAAGCCAAGCCACAGGTTTCACGCCGTTTTTTCTGGTCTATGGAGCCGAGGCTATCTTGCCCACAGACTTAGAATATGGCTCCCCGAGGACGAGGGCATACGACGCCCGAAGCAACCAGACAAACCGAGAAGACTCACTGGACCAGCTGGAAGAGGCTCGGGACATGGCCTTACTACACTCGGCGCGGTATCAGCAGTCCCTGCGACACTACCACGCCCGAGGGGTTCGGTCCCGAGACCTCCAGGTGGGCGACTTGGTGCTTCGGCTACGACAAGACGCTCGAGGGCGCCACAAGCTCACGCCTCCCTGGGAAGGGCCATTCATCATCGCCAAGACTTTGAAGCCCGGAACATACAAACTGGCCAACAGTCAAGGCAAGGTCTACAGCAATGCTTGGAACATCCGACAGCTACATCGCTTCTACCCTTAAAGATGTTTTCAAGTCGTTCATGTACCTCGTTTACATACACAAACAAAGTCTAACCATCAAGGAAGGGTCAGCCTTGCCTCGGCAAAGCCCGACCCTCCCTCGGGGGCTAGAAGGGGGGAACCCCCTCTGCGTCAAAATTTTCCTCGGAAAAAGTCTTTCGGCCAGAACATCCTTCGTGCTTTTCGACTACATCGATAGTGGAATCCTGAAAACGATAGATTACACGTAAGCGGCAAGGCCGACCGAGCCGAGGGACTCCTACACCTCCGGGATACGGATACCTCACTCATCACCTTCTGCGATAAGTAACTCACACTCGGATAAGCGATTCCGCTGACCGAACAAGTCTTAACGCTCGAAAACTTTTTCTACCGAAACGATTTTTCGTGCCTTCTCGACTATATCGATAACAGAATCCTACGGACGAGTAAGAGTACACGTAAGCGGTAAGGCTGACCGAGCCGAGGAACTCCTACGCCTCCGGGATACAGATACCTCACCCATCACCTTCCGTGAAAAGTAACTCTCACTAGGATAAATGATTCTGTTACCGACGAACAAGTCCTGATACTTGAAATAAGGGGAAAAGAAACGTAGCTTTATAACACGAGATGGTATGATTGGGCCTCGGCGGCCGCAAAAAACATACGCACACTACAGACAAACTGTTCCTGCAGGTTCAGACGTCAGTAGGGGGAGCAGCAGCACCCTCGGCATTGACTCCACCTTCGGCGAAATCCAACCCGGCCTCGGACAGCAACAGGGTCGGAGGATCTCCACCTCGAAGGAAGATGTCAGCACCGCGCCTGGGCCATTGCCGCCAGGGTCTCCTCCAAGAACCCGGCCCAAGCAGACGGCCGGACCGGCCGCTCCGTAGCCTCAGCCAGCTGTCCCCCGAGGACACCAGCCCGGCTCATGGCCTCGGCAGCCCGACTCCAGGGTTGGTCTCGCCAGTGGACGACCTAGCCAGGTCCCAGCCGCCACTGCTACGCCTCCTCGACCTGGGAAGTCCCCTACTCCTGGGCCGACGAAGTTTCTTCTCCAGCCGACTCCGCCTCTGTCCATGCTTACACCGCTACCTCCGGCTTCGGCTCATCACAGAGCAGCCGGGGGTTCCTCCACTAAGCAAGAGAAGCCTTGAGCGGCAAGGCCAATCGAGCCGAGGGACTCCTACGCCTCCGAGATATGGATACCTCACTCGTCACCTTCCGCATAGGGCAACTCACACTTGGTTAAGCGGTCCAGCTAGCCGACAGGCGAGTCCTGGTGCTCGAAATAAGGAAGAAACACGGCTTTACGCCCAAATACACAGATGTTCAGGCCCCGACAGCCGCAATGAACATACGCCGGCACTCAAGATGCCATTACAAACGGGACTCCGGTTCCGTTCCCGCGGGTATGAACAACCTCCATACCAGGAGGCCCGCGGGATGACGAACTCCATGCGGCTCAGCTCGCCCTCCTCCCCAGCAAGGATGACGAAGATCCTTGAAGCTGAGGGCGGGGCGGAGGCCGCAGCCCGGCTTGCTTCTCCCCACCAAACTGCCCATTGGTGAGGGAAGGCAGCCGGGCTGCATGACGAAAATCCTTGAAGCCGAGCAATGGCTGAAAGGTACCAACCTCCACAAGGTTGCGCTCCTTCCACAACGAGACGAAGACAACGCGGGCGCTCCCCATCAGGGGGCTCGGAAGGCGGAAGGGCGCGACGCATGAGGAAAGTGCGAAGGCATGGCTACCACCCAGGAGGTCGATCCCTTTTTAAAGGAAACTCTCCCCACTTGCGTCCTCAGCCATCGCGGACTGAGTCTTCACCAACGCGCTCCAAGGTCCTCCCCCTACGACACGGGGGCTGGGTCCCACACGACATGCAAGCTAGCCCAGGACAGAAGAAGCCAAACCACCGCGCGCGGAGCGTGTAACCGCCCAGCGGTTACAAGCATTCCTCCGTCTTCGCCCAAACCAGCGGGTGAAAGGGCGGGCCGCCATGCAGGCGGCATACAACTACACCGAGGGGGCGCACCCTTTCGACTTCGACGCGTCCAGCACAGAGGCCCAGGCCCACATGTCATGTAACCGGCGCGCCGGTTACTACGTGTAAAAAACTGCAGCGTCACTTGCGCCAGCGCCGCGCCTTCTCGACTGCGGGACCAGTGTCGCAATTCGAGGCAACCCTGCGCGTGGACCAACAGTGCCAACCAGGCATGCCGGTCACGGGTCAGTCAGCCGCGGGAGAAGGCGCGACGGTCGATATGGCCAGAAGTAGGTCGGCAGTGATGGCGGCGGCAGGCGGGCGGAAGCAGCAGTCGAATCGTCTGCAGGCTCACGTCCCCTCCTGGAGCAGCAGGAGAGCCCTCCCCCACGGCGTGAAGACGACGCGCCCGTGTTCCGTTTCTCGAACGGCTCGCGCATGCACAATGGCTGCCCCGCGAACCACTCGTCCCGTCGCATTAACTCCACGGCAGGGCAGGCGACACCTTTGGCAGGCGAAGCGGGCGACGCTTCACCTCCGCCGTAATGACCGCGTCAAAAAAGGTGCTCCACGTCGTTCAATTTCGTATCCTTTTCTTCTTCCCCATTCTCTCTCTTGCTACAGGGACCGGGAAAGGGGGATACAACGAAAGGGATCCTTCTCCGCGAAGGAAGCGGGCCCCGAGCCCTCCTACTGATCAGAGGTTTGAAGGCTGGCCCCTCAGAAGGGTTCGACAGCCGCCTCAGAGCACTCGGGCCCTGAGCCCTCCTACTGATTAGAGGTTCGAAGGCTGGCCCCTCATAAGGGTTCGACAGCCACCTTAGAGCACTCAGGCTCCGCGCCCACTACTGATCAGGGGTTCACAGACTGGCCTCTCGAAGGGTTCGACAGCCGCCCCAGAACACGCAGAGCGAGGGATGACTCTAGGTACGTCCGATACATGGCCGAGGCTCGAGCTACGCTCCCGAGGTACCCTAGGACATTTCTGAGACCAGCAGGAGCGATTCTGTAATGGAATCCCACCAGAGGGAGGCATCGAGCCCTCGGACCCTATCAAACGGGACCAGGTCCGGCAAATCACCTGCAGGTACTTTTGGAGCGTGCCTCTAGGCCACTAGCCGACCCTTATCGAATGGGGCACGGGCGTCCACTCGGATCACCCGTTAGCAACTCACCGGAGACACCATGTTCGGCGCCCTCCGAGGGCAACATGGCGCTTCCCCCTCCTCCTTGCGGAAAGGCGACGAAGGGGCGTATGAAAAAAGCCGAGTCAGTCCTTGATCGTCCTCTCGCTCTGTGCAGAGGCTCGGGGGCTGCTCTCGCAAACCCGGCTCCAGCCAAACCGTTGACAGCATCAACATACCAGCCCGAGAAACTCGGAACCTGACTATGCACCCGGGCAACGACCAGTTCGCATGAGGGAACAACCAGGCCGGCCGAGGCATCACGAAAGGCACTAAGACCTCAGAGGAGTCAAACCACTCCTCCGAGGCCTCAGGGGCTACACCTGGCGGGTGCGCTCGCGCGCACCCACCGAAACAAAATGCAACCGAGAAAGGCCGGTCCCCTTGCAAAAAAGTGCGACAAAGCCTCCAAGCGAGTACCCACACTCCCTTTGAGGCTTGGGGGCTACTGTCGGGGACCATAATTAGGGGTACCCCCAAGACTCCTAATCTCAGCTGGTAACCCCCATCAGCACGAAGCTGCAAAGGCCTGATGGGCGCAATTCCGGTCAAGGCTCCGTCTGCTCAAGGGATATGATCTCGCCTCACCCGAGCCCAGCCTCGGGCAGGAACAGTAGACCAAGGCAGATTCACGCCTCGCCCGAGGGTCTCCTCAAGCAACGAGCGCACCTTCGACTCTCCCGAGGCCCAGCTCGGGCAGGCTTCACGGAGAAGCAACCTTGGCCAGATCACCTCGCCAGTCGACCGGATCGCAGGAGCATTCAATGCAAGGATCGCCTGACACCTTATCCTGACGCGTGCTCTCCAGTCGACAAGGCCGAAGTGACCGCAGTCACTTCGCCCCTCCACTGACTGACCTGACAGGAAAACAGCGCCGCCTGCGCTGCTCTGACTGCTGTGCCACCCGCCAGGGTGAGGCTGACAGCAGCCAAGTCTAGCCTTGGGCGCCATAGGAATCTCCACCTCGCTTGACCCCAGGGCTCGGACTCAACCTCGACTCCGGAAGACGGTCTCCGCCTCGCCCGACCCCAGGGCTCGGACTCAACCTCGACTCCAAAAGACGGTCTTCGCCTCGCCCGACCCCAGGGCTCCGACTCAACCTCGACCTCGGACGACGGTCTCCGCCTCGCCCGACCCCAGGGCTCGGACTCAACCTCAACTCCAGAAGATGGTCTCCGCCTCGCCCGACCCTAGGGCTCAGACTCAACCCCGACTCCGGAAGACGGTCTCCGCCTCGCCCGACCCCAGGGCTCGAACTCAACCTCGACTCTGGAAGACGGTCTCCACCTCGCCCGACCCTAGGGCTCAGACTCAACCTCGACCTCGGACGACGGTCTCCACCTCGCCCGACCCCAGGGCTCGGACTCAACCTTGACCTTGGACGATGGTCTCCGCCTCTCCTGACCCCCGGGCTCGGACTCAGCCTCGACCTCGGGGGAATCACCGCCTCGCCCGACCTTGGGCTCGGACCGACCATGCCACAAGGGGGGCCATCATTACCCTACCCCTAGCTAGCCCAGGCTACGAGGAACAAGACCGGCGTCCCATCTGGCTCGCCCCGGTAAAACAAGTAATGATGGCACCCCGCGTGCTCCATGACGACGGTGGTTCTCAGCCCCCTACGGAAGCAAGGAGACGTCAGCAAGGATCCGACAGCCCCGACAGCTATGCTTCTACAGGGCTCAAGCGCCCCTCCGACGGCCATGACGCCACATGAACAGGTTCCAACACCTCTCCGACAGCCACATCGGCATGTACATAGGGCTCTGGCTCCCCTCTGCTAGACACGTTAGCACACTGCTACACCCCTTGTTGTACACCTGGACCCTCTCCTTACGTCTATAAAAGGAAGGTCCAGGGCCCTCGTACGAGAAGGTGGCCGCGTGGGAGAACGGGCTGACGCGCAGTCTCACGCCCTACCTCTCTCTCCCTCACGAACGCTTGTAACCCCCTACTGCAAGCGCATCCGCCCTGGGCGCAGGACAACACGAGGCCATGGTTTCCCCTCACTATTTTCCCCCCTTGTGCTCTGTCTCGCGCCGACCCATCTGGGCTGGGACACGCAGCGACAATTTACTCGTCGGTCCAGGGACCCCCGGGGTCGAAACGCCGACACCCGCGGAGCCGCCCGTCACCGCCGATGTAGAGATGGCTGAGGTGCCTCTGCCCTCTATCATCCCTGATCTCCCCATTTTCGACCGTGAGGAGGGGACGGCCGTTGTTGCCGAGGTCGGTGAGTGGAGGCTTGTCACCTTGGCCAAGGAGAGGCTCGATACGTCGACTGCGGCGGCACCCGATGCATCGACTGCAGGGGGACCCGGTGCCTCGATCGCAGGGCACACAGAACCATGGCCCATCTTGGGGAGCAGCGGCCTTATCCCCACGCAGCTCAATCCCAATGAGTGGTGTGGTAGCCGCTCCTGTTCTAGAGCCGCGACACCTCGGAGCCCCTCCTTTCCCTTAACGATGAGTTGGAGGAGCAGCTCCAGGGTAATTTCCGTGAATATACCGAGGTGGCGATGAGGTCGCTTCGGATGACCATGGAAATCCTTTCTAGGGACATTCCCAGGGTCTTCTAGGTAAGGATATAGACGTATGCCTCGCGTGATCAGGGCATTCTTTGTGATATCCTATTTTTCTCCCTCAGGAGCTCGCGGACATGAGCACCGCCAAGTCGCTGTTCATCCGTCGCGAGAGCGACGTTTGGTAGTCGCTGTGGTCCTAGCGGGCCGCGCTTACCGAGGCTAATGAGCACCTTGCCCAACGGAGCGCCGAGGTGGCGGACCTTCGGCTGCTCTGTGATGAGCTGAGGTCGAAGGCGGTGGCGGCGCGGACAGAGGTGGCGTCGGCATGAACGAAGGCTTCGTCGGCACGGGAGCAGGTGGCCTCCCAGGCCAGGGAGATGCAGCAGCGGCAGCAGGAGCTCGACCAGGTCACCAGCGAGCGGGACCAATTCTGGAGCCAAACTGTCGAGGCCGTGAGCCGGGCTGAGGCCCTTAGGGGACAGCTGGCTGAGGTTACGGAGCGGCTAGCCGAGGCGACCGCTCGAGCCGAGACCCTTGCAGAGGGCCTGGCCATAGCCGTCGGGTCTGCCTGGTCCGCCCAAGCCATGGCGTCGCAGCAGCGTGGCCGGGCCGAAGGTATGCTTTGCCTGCTTTGTGACTTTGTTTTAGCTTCATCCTTTTCCTCGTGTCTGAAGAACATCGTCGGGCTGTCTTCAGGGTTCGAGGCGGCTCTCGACGAGTTCGTCAAGAACTGCAAGGCACTTGCCCAGGTGGCTGAGCAGAAAGAGGTCGACCGCATGGCCATGTCCGAAGCCATCTCGGCCCTCTGCTAGACCTTTGGCCTCAATGACGTCCCCTCGGGCAGCTCCCCCAGAGTCGCCTGCGGGCCTTGGGCGGCCACGTGCGTAGCAGACTCCGCGGGGCGCTGCACCACGACGTTAGGCGGGCCTTCGCTGTCCTCGCTTCCCACTACGACGTGGACCTGGAGCGGGTCAGCGAGGGCTACTGCTTACTCGACGAAGAGGAGGTCGCCCTGGCCAAGGTCCAAAGGCTTGAGGTGGCTGCCGAGGGTCCAGGCGCGGCGTTGGCTTCCTTTTTTGAGGTGGAGATCCTTCCGCCTGTGTCACCGTCCGAGGCTGGGCCAGATTCCACCGCAGGTAGGAACGACGCCGAGGGTGCTGCTCCTCCCCCTGCCGACACCTGAGCCTGTGGGGAACAGTTTATTCTAAGTATGCGTATGTTTCTTGCGGCCGCTGAGGCCTAAACATTTTTAGTGTTAGAGTATAAAGCTGCGTATTCTTTCTTCTTGTTTCGGGCGTTAGGACTTGTTCGTCGGTAGCAGAATCACTTATCCAATCGTGAGCTACCTTTCGCGGAAGGTGATGAGTGAGGTATCCGTATCCCGGAGGCGTAGGAGTCCCTCGGCTCGGTCGGCCTTGCCGTTCAAGGTCTCTCTCGCTCGTTTTTAGGAATCTGTTATCAATATAGTCGAAAGGCACGAAAGTCGTTTTCTACCCGAGCATTAGGACTTGTTCAGTAACAGAATCACTTATCCGAGTGTGAGCTACCTTTCGCGGAAGGTGATGAGTAAGGTATCCGTATCCCGGAGGCGTAGGAGTCCCTTGGCTCGGTCGGCCTTGCCGTTCAAGGTCTCTCTCGCTCGTTTTTAGGATTCTATTATCGATATAGTCGAAAGTCGTTTTGGTAGAAAACTTTTCCGAGGAAAATTTTGACGCAGAGGGGGTTCCCCCCTTCTAGCCCCCGAGGGAGGGTCGGTTTTTGCTGAGGCACGGTCGATCCTCCCTTGACAGCTAGACTTTTTATTTGTACATGTAAAGGGACCGAGGTACATGAATGACTTGAAACACTTTAAGGGTAAAAGCGACGTAGCTGTTCGATGTCCCAAGCGTTGCTGTAGACCTCACCTTGATCGTTGGCCAGCTTGTATGTCCCGGGCTTCAAAATTTTGGCGATGATGAACGGCCCTTCCTAGGGAGGAGTAAGCTTGTGGCGCCCTCGGGTGTCTTGTCGTAGCCGAAGCACCAAATCTCCTGTAATACCCACTTTATAAGCAAAGTCTAAAAAGAGAAATTATGTTCCTATATACATATATGTGTTACCAATATGCATCATCACATGTGAACACCTTATGTAAAAAAACAAATAATTAATAACATAAAAGCCACTAAAATATGCATCATGCTGGGACTTTATTTTTGTGTGCATTCTGTGACAATATAAAAGTAATATAAAAAGAAATATATTAATACCAAAATTCGGGAATTTAACCCTAATTGGCAAATTAGAGTAAAAAAAAAGAAAAGAAAATAGATAAAATCCTTCCATAACATATTTGTTCAATTTGTCCATTTGGATCTAGGTACAAAGTTCACAGAAAAACTTGGATTCAAAATAGATATTCAAAAATAAAAAGGGAAAAGAAATAGAATAAAAAAAAGAGAGAAGAACTCCTCCCTGGCTCTCAGGCCTAAAGCCCTTGCTGGCGGCCCAGTAACCAAACCCTACTGCGCAGCCCATCTATCAACCGTGTAATGGTGCCGACACCTGGGCCCTCCTGACAGACTCCCCACGCGCGTACGACTGACCGGTCGCTTACGGCTCGGGCCCATTTCGTCAGATCCATCCCTCTCCCTTCCAACTGACTACCGCGCGGCGGGCGTGGCCGTTGCGGTCGCCGCGCCGTTTTTACCGGAGTCCTCGCCGCCAGCTCGTGGCCATCCCGCCCGGGTCTCCAGGGAGCAGGCCACGCCGCGACCTGGGGATTATAAACCGAGCCCCTGCCGTGAATACCGCACATCGCCTTGAGCTCCGAGCTAGCCGAAACGACTGAGAGAGATAGAACCAGAGAGCTCGCGTAAGACTCGCTGTTCGCAGCGGGGTCATGGTGGATCGTTGAAGACTGGCGCTGGCTCCATATGTAGACCCTCGCGCCGGCGTGAACTCCAGCTCGAACGTCTAGCCATGGCGCAAATCACCCACCATAGCGAATCATGAGTTGCTGCCACCGTCGTACCTTGGCTTCGCCATCGATCTGTGCCTGGAGGATGGCCTATGGTGTTCGTCGGGTGTCTGGGTGGGTGCTCGGGCGATCCAGGGCGCGCGGGAGACCACCTTATGCCTGCAATTGCTTGCCGAACTTCATGCCCCGTCTCGGAACCGTGTCTCACCGTGGGCAGGATCTCCCACTCCTTCAATCTCGGTAAGAACCCTCATACTAGCTTCATATTACATCCAATTTGGTTTTGCACCATACGCGGGCTAGCTTCGCGCTCGGGATTGTGTGCTGGTTGGGGGCGGCAATGGCGCGCCGCCGTGGGCCGTGGTGACGGGGAGCTGTACCGCTGTGGCCAGCGGCGGTGTAGGAGAAGAATGCGGCTCGTCCGTTGGTTGATGAGCGCCTAGGATTAGATCTGGCATAGGATGGCCCTCGTCTGTCGATCATGTAACAAACGGCCGCGATTAGATGTGTGTACCCCTTCACGCATGATTAAATCCTGGCCGCTAACTCTAGATCGTGCGGTCGGGTTTTGATCCTGTTTTTATAACACGAGGTGCCGTTGGATTCAGATCCGAGGGCGATCGTGAGATACCGGTTTGTTTTGGGCAGAAGTCTAATCTCGCGCGTCTGTGTTTGATCGAACGGTCCCAATTGCCAGATACCCCTTCGGATAGCGATTGTGCAAAAGAAACCCTGAAGTTTTAGAATAACAACCCGCAGTCCCGAGCCCTTATAAAGTCAGTGCGCCAGGGACCTGAATCTTGCAGAGAAACCCCCATAGAACTACAGAATCATGCGGCGCAGTCCAGAACCGTGGGAATTTGATAAATGAATATAGGAAATGACTTTCTAGTATAAAAATAATTCTAGGAACTTGTTTAATCCATAAGTAATTCATTGTAGCTCCAAATTGAGTCATTCCAGTTGCAATAATTTTGTATTAATATTGTCTACCAACTAGTAACACTGTTTAGCCATGAAACTTGAATTAAAATTATTCATTTGGATTAATCTATTCTAAGCACTAAATAATTTCCGAAATTCATAACTTGGTAACCGCAACTCCGAATTTAGTGGTTCTTGTTTCTACGATCTCGTAACGTCACGTAGATTATTATTATGTAGTACATACTTATGTTTGGTGTGATGTTAATTTTATCTATACCATGTTTGTTTGTATTGCTACGACTAGCGCGAGGACACGTGTCATCTGAAAAGCAAGTTGGTACCTGGAATCTCAAGTGCCAGGCAAGTTGTGCCCTTGATTCACTTTTGTTACCCAATAATGTTCTTTATAATCATTTACCATGCATAGGTTTAATTTTGATGGGACCCAATAGGTTTCCCTAGACTGTTTATCCTGTTTACCTTGTTTACCCCTGAATCACATGGGTAGTTTATGCTATTGCTTTACGTGGTTTTTGGGTTAATATTTCATTATATCCATGTTCCAGTTATTTTGTTATTCTATTTATGTTCATGTCAAGATCATTATGTTATTGTTAATTGGAACATGGAGCTTAACTTGAGAACCACGTGCCACCACAAGGGAGGAATGGGACCCCTTGGCTGACTAATTAGGAAAGCTAGTGGAAGACTACCTTACCCGAAAGGGGCAAGGGCAGTAGGGGAGTGGTCAGTGTAGGGAGGTCCCTGGTTGATTTTGCTGCGATGGCGGTCAGCCAGGAACCCTGCATTGGAACTTCCTATAAACTGTAGCGGGTTTTCGGAAGCTAGTGGAACTTTGTAAAGGCCTCGTAGTGGATCCCTAGCCATTCACCTTGGTAGTGTCTAAGGGCCTAGCTAACCCTGGCGACATGGGAAACACGACTTGTGGGTAAAGGGTACAACCTCTGCAGAGTGTAAAACTGGTATACTAGCCGAGCTCACGGTCATGAGCGGCTCAGGACTCTCCGATGATTAAATTATGGAACCTAAACTCAATTTGTCATTTGCATTTGCATGGGATTTGTTATTAATTTTGTTCTATTATTTTATTATGGTTTGGTATTCACTTACACTTAGTAACCGCTAATAAAATTTTGACCAACTTATAAAAGCAATGCTCAGCTTTAACCCCTATCATTGATAAGCCTTACACTTCATGATCTCCCACCTTTGGTGAGTTCATGCCACATTATTCCCCACAACTTATTGAGCGATGAACATGTGTGAGCTCACCCTTGCTGTCTCACACCCCCCCCACAGGAGAAGAACAGGTGGTTCAGGAGGAGCCACGTATCGAGGAGTTCGATTCAATCTAGGTGGCGTTTCTCAGTTGACATTGGCGCCGACGATCCTTAGTTCGTGTTATATTTATATATTATTTTTGTAAGTCTTCCGCTATGTAATAATTACTCTGATTATTGTGACATTTATCTCTATACACTCTGTTATTATATATGTTGTCTTCTTGGCGCATGTATGAGATGCACCTGGCTTTGTTCCTTAAAGCCGGGTGTGACAGAAGTGGTATCAGAGGAAATGTTGACTGTAGGACGAAACCTAGATAGAAATGGACAAACCCTTATCTACTTATCTTACTCTGATTCTTTCTATACTCATCTTGTCTTGATCCTGTCTCACCTTTTGCTATTCTACTCTGATTATTCTTACCTTTACTACTCTAAGACAAGATGGATTTCAAATCTTGGAATCCCTACCCCTATGACATTTTTAAGAGATAGGAGGCCTAAGACCAAACCAAAACTATTTTCTCTATTAAAAAAATGTTGGTTGATTGTTCTGATGATAAATGCTTGATTTGCTTCTTTGATTGATTGCAACATTATAGTTGGGCATCTTAGCATGTACCATCATAAGGTATTAGCTTTAGTGGATAACACACTAATCTACTTAGCTAATAAATCAACCACAGTAACATTTCTCGTAATTACTCGCCTTGTCTGCAATTCTTCCTTTCTTACCCTGTATTTCTAACCTAGATGGGCTACCCCTATAGTGTTAGAAGAGAGCACTATAGACGTGATCCTTGGTATGTCATGGTTAAGAAAGGTAAAGGCAGTTTATACACTGTGCTAAAGGAACCATAGAACTCACCAATCCCAAAGGACAAAGACTTGAAGTTGGAGTTGCAGCAACTACCACCATCAGACTAGTGGCATTCTTAGTAGATGAGAAGTTTGTGGGTGACAGCATCCGTGTGGTTAGAGATTTTTCCGGATGTCTTTCCAAAGGAGTTACCAGGGATGCCACCAGATAGGGAAGTTGAGTTTGTAATTGATCTTCTACCTGGAACTGCCCCTATTTCTAAACGGCCATACAGGATGTCCATAGAAGAACTAAAGGAACTTAAGAAACAATTAACGGAATTACAAGAGGCTGGATACATTCGTCCGAATTCTTCACCTTGTGGAGCGCTGGTTCTATTTTACAGAAGAAAGAAGGATCACAAGAGATGTGCGTGGATTATAGGTCCCTTAATGATGTTATCGTGAAGAACAAGTACATGTTACCCCGCATTGAGGATTTATTCAGATAAGAGGTGCAAGGGTATTCTCGAAGATTGATCTCCGATCGGGTTACCATCAAATGAAGATTAGGCCATCGGATATTCCCAAGACGATTTTATTGACCTGATATGGTTTATATGAGTTCACAGTTATGTCATTTGGACTAACTAATGCACTAGCTTATTTTATGGATTTGATGAATAAGGTGTTTATGGAGTATTTGGACAAATTCGTCGTGGTATTCATCTACGATATTCTTATCCATTCTAAGAGTGAAAGTGATCATGAGGAACACCTAAGATTGGTACTACAGAAGCTTTAAGATAATCAACTCTATGCCAAGTTCAGCAAGTGCGAGTTTTGGATTGGCGAGGTGCCATTTCTAGGTCATATTATTTCTAATGGAGGAATATCAGTGGATCCTGCTAAGGTTAAGGAGATAATGGAGTGGAGAGTACCCACTACAGTTACTGAGATTCGGAGTTTCTTAGGACTCGCAGGATATTATCGGAGATTTATTGAAGGGTTTTCTAAAATTGCTAAGCCTATGACTTCACTTTTGGAGAAAGGAAAAGAATTTAAGTGGGACGAGAAGTGTCAAGACAGCTTTGATCTATTGAAGAAGAGGTTGATGTCGCCACCAGTTTTGGTTATGCCAGACTTACAAAAAGGATTTGATATCTATTGTGATGCATGTGGCCAAGGCTTAGGATGTGTGCTCATGCAAGAAGGACATGTGATTGCTTATGCTTCTCGTCAGTTACGGAAACATGAATTGAACTACCCCACTCATGATTTGGAATTGGCAGCCGTTGTGCATGCGCTTAAGATTTGGAGACATTATATCATGGGAACCAAGTGCCAAGTATACACGGATCATAAGAGTTTGAAGTATATATTCACTCAGAAGGATCTCAACCTTAGGCAACGCCGTTGGTTGGAGCTTATTAAGGATTATGATTTGGAGATTCACTATCACCCGGGCAAGGCAAATTTGGTTGCAGACGCCTTGAGTCGCAAGGAGCATGTTCATTCAGCTATTGTTGCCCAGCTACCCGATGAGATTGTGGAAGATTTCAGGAGGCTTAACCTGGGGATAGTTGCTCATACTGAAGGAGTTACTATTGATGTGGAACCCACTTTGGAGCAAGAGATCCGCAAAGGACAAATTGGTGATGCTAAAATAAAAGAGATTAAGGATCTGATTACTGAAGGTCGAGTTCCGGAATTCACGGAAGATGAGCAGGGCACTATATGGTTCAAGGACAGGATGTGTGTTCCTGTAAAAGCCTTCGAGAGACTATTTTAAAGGAGGCCCATGATTCGGATTATTCTATTCATCCCGTTAGTACTAAGATGTATCAGGATTTGAAGCGGAAGTATTGGTGGTATGGATTGAAGAGAGATGTAGCTGCACATGTGGCTATGTGTGATGTGTGTCGAAGAGTTAAGGCTAAACACGAGAGACCAGCTGGACTATTACACCCACCAAAGGTACCCAAGTGGAAGTGGAAAGAGATTGGTATGGAGTCCATCTCGCACCCAGAAAGGATATGGTGCTATATGGGTGATTATGGATAGATTGGCCAAAGTGGCTCATTTCATTCCGGTTAAGGCTACTTATAAGGGATCGCAATTGGCTAAGTTATACATGTCTCGGATTGAGTCTCTACACACTGTACCAAGGAAGATCATTTTGGATAGAGAATCACAGTTTACCTCCAAATTTTGGAAAAGTTTTCATGAGAATATGGATACGAAGTTGAATTGTTCGGCCTACCTCAGACTGTTGGACAGACTGAAAGGCCTAACCAAGTATTGGAAGATATGTTGAGAGCTTGTGTCCTTCAGCATGGTAGTAGTTGGGACAAGAGTCTACCTTATGCTGAGTTCTCATATGATAATAATTACCAGGTTAGTCTAAAGATGTTACAGTTCAAGGCTCTATAAGGCAGGAAATGCAGGAGTCATCTATATTGGGATAAGACTAGAAGAAGACAATCATTTGGACCTAAACCTATTCAAGAGGCAGAAGAACGAGTCCGTATCATTCGAGAGAATTTGAGGGTAGCTCAGACCAGACCAAAGAGCTACGCTGATAATAAAAGACCACTGGAATTTGAGGAAAGAAATCATGTGTACCTCAAGGTGTCACCACTCCGTGGAATGAGGAGATTTAAAGTCAAGGGCAAATTATCACCTCGCTATATTGGACCATTCTTGATCTTTAGGCGAGTTGGGGAGATGGCATACCAACTCGAGCTACCTGCTACTCTATCTGATGTACATAATGTATTTCATGTGTCTCAGCTAAAGAAGTGCCTTAGGGTACCTGAGGAGCAGCTACTAATGGAAGAACCTTAGTGTTCAAGAGGATTAGATTTACATGGTGTATCCGATCAAGATTCTTGATACATTGACTTGAGTTACAAGGAATAAGGTGATAAAGATGTGCAAAGTTCAATGGAGTCACCATAATGAGGACGAAGATACTTGGGAAAGAGAAGAAGAGCTTCGCATAGATTTTCCCCATCTTTTCTCTAGTCCTTCCTAAATCTCGAGGACGAGATTCTTTTTAAGGGGGGTAGGATTTGTAATACCCACTTTATAAGCAAAGTCTAAAAAGAGAAATTATGTTCCTATATACATATATGTGTTACCAATATGCATCATCACATGTGAACACCTTATGTAAAAAAACAAATAATTAATAACATAAAAGCCACTAAAATATGCATCATGCTGGGACTTTATTTTTGTGTGCATTCTGTGACAATATAAAAGTAATATAAAAAGAAATATATTAATACCAAAATTCGGGAATTTAACCCTAATTGGCAAATTAGAGTAAAAAAAAGAAAAGAAAATAGATAAAATCCTTCCATAACATATTTGTTCAATTTGTCCATTTGGATCTAGGTACAAAGTTCACAGAAAAACTTGGATTCAAAATAGATATTCAAAAATAAAAAGGGAAAAGAAATAGAATAAAAAAAAGAGAGAAGAACTCCTCCCTGGCTCTCAGGCCTAAAGCCCTTGCTGGCGGCCCAGTAACCAAACCCTACTGCGCAGCCCATCTATCAACCGTGTAATGGTGCCGACACCTGGGCCCTCCTGACAGACTCCCCACGCGCGTACGACTGACCGGTCGCTTACGGCTCGGGCCCATTTCGTCAGATCCATCCCTCTCCCTTCCAACTGACTACCGCGCGGCGGGCGTGGCCGTTGCGGTCGCCGTGCCGTTTTTACCGGAGTCCTCGCCGCCAGCTCGTGGCCATCCCGCCCGGGTCTCCAGGGAGCAGGCCACGCCGCGACCTGGGGATTATAAGCCGAGCCCCTGCCGTGAATACCGCACATCGCCTTAAGCTCCGAGCTAGCCGAAACGACTGAGAGAGATAGAACCAGAGAGCTCGCGTAAGACTCGCTGTTCGCAGCGGGGTCGTGGTGGATCGTTGAAGACTGGCGCTGGCTCCATATGTAGACCCTCGCGCCGACGTGAACTCCAGCTCGAACGTCCAGCCATGGCGCAAATCACCCACCATAGCGAATCGTGAGTTGCTGCCACCGTCGTACCTTGGCTTCGCCATCGATCTGTGCCTGGAGGATGGCCTATGGTGTTCGTCGGGTGTCTGGGTGGGTGCTCGGGCGATCCAGGGCGCGCGGGAGACCACCTTATGCCTGCAATTGCTTGCCGAACTTCATGCCCCGTCTCGGAACCGTGTCTCACCGTGGGCAGGATCTCCCACTCCTTCAATCTCGGTAAGAACCCTCATACTAGCTTCATATTACATCCAATTTGGTTTTGCACCATACGCGGGCTAGCTTCGCGCTCGGGATTGTGTGCTGGTTGGGGGCGGCAATGGCGCGCCGCCGTGGGCCGTGGTGACGGGGAGCTGTACCGCTGTGGCCAGCGGCGGTGTAGGAGAAGAATGCGGCTCGTCCGTTGGTTGATGAGCGCCTAGGATTAGATCTGGCATAGGATGGCCCTCGTCCATCGATCATGTAACAAACGGTCGCGATTAGATGTGTGTACCCCTTCACGCATGATTAAATCCTGGCCGCTAACTCTAGATCGTGCGGTCGGGTTTTGATCCTGTTTTTATAACATGAGGTGCCGTTGGATTCAGATCCGAGGGCGATCGTGAGATACCGGTTTGTTTTGGGCAGAAGTCTAATCTCGCGCGTCTGTGTTTGATCGAACGGTCCCAATTGCCAGATACCCCTTCGGATAGCGATTGTGCAAAAGAAACCCTGAAGTTTTAGAATAACAACCCGCAGTCCCGAGCCCTTATAAAGTCAGTGCGCCGGGGACCTGAATCTTGCAGAGAAACCCCCATAGAACTACAGAATCATGCGCGCAGTCCAGAACCGTGGGAATTTGATAAATGAATATAGGAAATGACTTTCTAGTATAAAAATAATTCTAGGAACTTGTTTAATCCATAAGTAATTCATTGTAGCTCCAAATTGAGTCATTCCAGTTGCAATAATTTTGTATTAATATTGTCTACCAACTAGTAACACTGTTTAGCCATGAAACTTGAATTAAAATTATTCATTTGGATTAATCTATTCTAAGCACTAAATAATTTCCGAAATTCATAACTTGGTAACCGCAACTCCGAATTTAGTGGTTCTTGTTTCTACGATCTCGTAACGTCACGTAGATTATTATTATGCAGTACATACTTATGTTTGGTGTGATGTTAATTTTATCTATACCATGTTTGTTTGTATTGCTACGACTAGCGCGAGGACACGTGTCATCTGAAAAGCAAGTTGGTACCTAGAATCTCAAGTGCCAGGCAAGTTGTGCCCTTGATTCACTTTTGTTACCCAATAATGTTCTTTATAATCATTTACCATGCATAGGTTTAATTTTGATGGGACCCAATAGGTTTCCCTAGACTGTTTATCCTGTTTACCTTGTTTACCCCTGAATCACATGGGTAGTTTATGCTATTGCTTTACGTGGTTTTTGGGTTAATATTTCATTATATCCATGTTCCAGTTATTTTGTTATTCTATTTATGTTCATGTCAAGATCATTATGTTATTGTTAATTGGAACATGGAGCTTAACTTGAGAACCACGTGCCACCACAAGGGAGGAATGGGACCCCTTGGCTGACTAATTAGGAAAGCTAGTGGAAGACTACCTTACCCGAAAGGGGCAAGGGCAGTAGGGGAGTGGTCAGTGTAGGGAGGTCCCTGGTTGATTTTGCTGCGATGGCGGTCAGCCAGGAACCCTGCATTGGAACTTCCTATAAACTGTAGCGGGTTTTCGGAAGCTAGTGGAACTTTGTAAAGGCCTCGTAGTGGATCCCTAGCCATTCACCTTGGTAGTGTCTAAGGGCCTAGCTAACCCTGGCGACATGGGAAACACGACTTGTGGGTAAAGGGTACAACCTCTGCAGAGTGTAAAACTGGTATACTAGCCGAGCTCACGGTCATGAGCGGCTCAGGACTCTCCGATGATTAAATTATGGAACCTAAACTCAATTTGTCATTTGCATTTGCATGGGATTTGTTATTAATTTTGTTCTATTATTTTATTATGGTTTGGTATTCACTTACACTTAGTAACCGCTAATAAAATTTTGACCAACTTATAAAAGCAATGCTCAGCTTTAACCCCTATCATTGATAAGCCTTACACTTCATGATCTCCCACCTTTGGCGAGTTCATGCCACATTATTCCCCACAACTTGTTGAGCGATGAACATGTGTGAGCTCACCCTTGCTGTCTCACACCCCCCCCACAGGAGAAGAACAGGTGGTTCAGGAGGAGCCACGTATCGAGGAGTTCGATTCAATCTAGGTGGCGTTTCTCAGTTGACATTGGCGCCGACGATCCTTAGTTCGTGTTATATTTATATATTATTTTTGTAAGTCTTCCGCTATGTAATAATTACTCTGATTATTGTGACATTTATCTCTATACACTCTGTTATTATATATGTTGTCTTCTTGGCGCATGTATGAGATGCACCTGGCTTTGTTCCTTAAAGCCGGGTGTGACATCTCCCACCTGGAAGCCTCGGGGCCGAATCCTTCGGGCGTGGTAGCGTCGCAGAGACTGCTGATACTGCGCTGAGTGTAGCAAGGCTATGTCCTGAGCCTCTTTCAGCTGGTCCAATGAATCCTCTCGGCTTGTCTGGTTGTTTTGGTCGTCGTATGCCTTTGTCCTCGGGGAGCCATATTCTAAGTCCGTGGGTAGGATGGCCTCGTCCCCATAGACTAGGAAAAACAACGAGAAACTCGTGGCCTGGCTTGGCGTCGTCCTTAGACTCCAAACCACCGAGGGTAGCTCTTTTATCCACCGCTTGCCAAACTTGTTGAGGTCGTTGTAGATTCTTGGTTTTAGCCCCTGCAAAATCATGCCATTGGCGCGCTCCACTTGCCCATTTGTCATTGGGTGAGCCACGGCGGCCCTGTCCACATGGATGTGGTGGCCTTCGCAGAAGTCTAGGAACTTTTTCCTAGTGAACTGCGTGCTGTTGTCGGTGATGATGGAGTTTGGGATCCCAAAGCGGTGGATGATATTTGTAAAGAATGCCACCGCCTGCTCGGACCTGATGCTGGTTAAGGGTCGGACTTCGATCCACTTGGAGAATTTGTCGATGGTGACCAACAGGTGCGTGAAGCCCCCGGGTGCCTTCTACAAGGGACCGACGAGGTCCAGACCCCACACAGCGAACGACCAAGTGATAGGTATCGTTTGTAGAGCCTAAGCAGGCAGGTGAGTTTGTCTCGCGTAGAATTGACACCCTCGACAGGAGCGTACAATCCTAGTGGCGTCGGCCACTATGGTCGGCCAGTAGAAACCTTGTCGGAAAGCGTTTCCTACGAGGGTCCAAGGTGATGCATGGTGACCGCAAGCCCCCAAGTGTATTTCTTGTAATAGCTCTTGTCCTTGGGCGACAGATATGCATCGTTGGAGAATGCCTGAGGGGCTGCGGTGGTACAACTCCTTTTCATCACCTAGTAAAACGAACGACTTGGCGCGCCGAGCCAATCGCCGAGCTTCGGCCTTGTCGAGGGGCAGCTCTCCCCGGAGGAGATATTCCAGGTACGGGGTCTGCCAGTTTAGGTTTGGTGTTACCCCATTCTTCTCTATCTCGACATGCAGGTCCTCACCCTCAGCGGCCGAGGGTACCTCGTGCTGGGCCGAGGTCTCTCGGGTTCGGGTGCGTCGTTGAGTTTGACAGATGGTTGATATATGTCCCTGGAGAAGGCATTAGGGGGAACTGTTTGTGACGGAACCTTCCAAGTCATTAGGCCCACCTACAGTTGTCCTTGTCCAACAGACATCATACAACCCTGTAGATGTTCCTAAATCACTTGACAAGTTTGGTATCTCTTTTCTTACCTTTCTAGGAACGTTTCACCCGTCTTGCAGACATTACAGAACATCGGAGATAAAGAAATGCGGAAGCGATTACATAACCTTACATTTATTTAGAAAGTAAGATCAAGTTGCTTATTACAGACCAGAGTTATAAAACGAGTGCTGAGTAGTATTATTACAATACCAAGGGAGGCAAAAACTCCTCCCGATAAGTTTTTTTACATAAAAGTTTCTTATGAAGGACCATGTCCTCCCGCAGCTTCACTCTTGTTTTTCTTCATTTGGAACCACCTTGGTACAAAAGCAACAAAAATTTGCTGCTTCCTCACCTAAAAACAATGAGGGAATAAACCCTGAGTACGGAATTACTCAGCAAGTCTTACCCGACTAAAGAAAAGACTCTCAAGGGTATGCTGGTTATAAGGGAGTCAAGGTAAGGTTTCTCAAGATCAAAGACTCTGTTTGCAAAAATGCTTACTAAAAGTGGAACCTTAAAATCCATTTTTAATGTCAGGTTAAGTAAACTTACGTGCATCTAGAGTTCTTGCTAACCTAGTTCAAGCACTTGACCTGCACTAGCCAATTTCTTATCCATTCCTCATCTCCACTGGATCGCTACGTGTAAGTCAGTGACCAAGTCTTCATAACCGCGAAGGTACGGCGATCCGAATCGATTATACTCAGCTGAGGATCTCCAATCACACGACATATGTAGCACTTAACCCTTGCATATGTCAACCCGCCACCGGGGTTCTTAAGACTAGATCAGGTTCACACAAACCGAGAGCACAGATACACCACCGTCCAGCCTCTTGCCACGGAGGGTACACGCTACTCTCGCCACCGCTCCACGCCCATTTCGTGTTATCTTATTCTGGCCTTAGTCTGCCCGAGGCAAGGCTTACCCATGACGAGGCATGTGACCAGTTAAAGGGTCCTCGGTCAGCAGGCCTACATCGAGACGGTCCTTAATCGACTCAGACGGAGACACTACACCGAGACTCTCTTCTCGTGCAAGTCACTCGTCCGGTCTCAGCTTAATCATTTAAAACCCAAAGCTTGGTACCTGGCAGAGGTACATCTTTTCCGATGTTGAACCCATCATGGCCATGATGGATCCACCATCAAATTTTATTTTCAAAAACATCCCTCCCACTTTGCCAATCATCTTTTGTAAAACAAAACCTTTTGTTTTGCTAGAGCAATATTAAGCATAGTAAAAACCTTTTGTAAAACAGGGTATCAAGGAAGGTAATCAAAGATCAAGGAAGGTAATGCAGGAATTGTTTAAGCATTTAACTTCTATCACCTAATGCATCAATCAGGTGAGAAAGATTTTAAAAACATCAAGGGAGGTGGCAAATGCACCGGGGCTTGCCTTCGTTAGTAGGTGAGTCAGGCTCAGGCCCGCAGATGTCAAAGTAGAGACAAGTCTCTGCCTGAGATTCCAAAGGTGGTGGTGCCTTCTCTTTAGTCACTTCAATCTCTTCTTCGTTTTCTAAACATAATCATGTATATAAGAATGAATGCCATGTAATGCTCATGGGAGTGCAAAGATAATAAGAATTTATTATCTAAGGTCTTGAATACAATTTTCCTTCACGGAACTCCGAGAACTTAGGGTTTCCGGAGTCAGTAAAGGAGTTCACAAGGCAGGGGTGTTTTGGGTTCTAGTTACCAAACAAAGTCCACTTCAAGCCAAACTCTACCCAAGGCTTCTAAACAATGTATAGAACTTATATAAAAAGTTTGATCATTTTTGGAATTACCATGTGTTTTCTAAAAATCCAGAACTAATGCCTTAAACTACTTTAAATGCCTTAAAATTCCTTATTTAATCTAAAAATCATGAAACTATTTTTATTAAATACTATGGAAAAAAAGGAGTCTAGGAAAATTGGTCTGACAATTTTAGGATTTTTCTACAATTTTCTACATATTTCTAAAGCTGGACAGAAAAAGAAAAGGAGAAAGTCTGAATAGTGCTGGGCTGAAATCAAACCAGGCGGCCCAGGCCCACGCGGAATCGCGCGCGCGCCCGCGCCCACGCTGGCATCTTTACAGAAAGGGCCCTAGGGTTTTGGCTAACCTTAACTGGGTTCTATTACTATTACCCTGCGTCGCTGACAGATTACAGAAACGCCCTCTGGTTTCTAATCCTTCACGGAATGTCCACGACGACGGCAGCGTGGAGGATGAACTCCGGTGAGGTTGCACTGGTGGATTTACGCAACGACCGGTGCTCCCGAGCGACGTACACCGGATTGAACCCTCCCCGATTGATTCCCCTAACTTAATTTCACAATTGGTAGGCTATCGAGTTCTGTCCACGTGAACCGCGGATGATGAGGACAATGGTACGTGTTCCCGGTGATCCCTGGTGGTCCGATTCAATTAAAAGGGTCGAGGAGTTTGCGGGGTACCTAAGGATGCTAGAACAAGCAATAGAGGGATGCGAGCTAACCGGAATCAAGCTGGCCGCGGCGAGCTGTTCTTCACGGCGACGGAGAATTGATTTGGGGCGAATTCAAAATTTGCGAGCTCTGGCGAATGGTTGCTAGCGATTCGCGATGGCTGGGTGAGTGATGACCCTGCGGGGCTGGTGGAGGCTTCAATTTATAGGGCTCAACAGCGGTGGCCGGGAATTCGGATGATAATGCGCGGCGGTCGGAGGAAAGGAAGGGCACTGGTGCAGTGGTTTCGTGTCCTCAGTCGTGGCGAGCTCACCGGCGTTGATTTAACGGCTGTAAAGAGGCACGGTGACGCGACGGAGGTGTTCGAATACGTGGCGCAAGACCGAGCGACGGCGGTTCACCGGCGAGCTTATCGGCTCAAGCCGCAGGGTAGAGGGGAAGTACGGGGGGGTCACCGGAGTGGAGTCCAGCCCACCGGCGGTGAAGATTCACTCTCCCCGCGATGTTATCCATCTGCCCCGAGCGCGAATCCTTACGTCGCCGACATGAATCGCGGCGGAGGAGCGATCGTCGACGGTGAACCGTTCTGAACCTGAACGGTTACTGTACCATGGACTATTTCATTCAGTCAGTTTGACAGTCACAATTCAGGCTTGATTTGCTCACAATTTTCAATGGTAACATGATCAACACTTTGTAGCAAAAGTGTAGTGCTATAGGCAGACTACAACTTTTTCATAGCAATCTTGGTTAAATTCTTAATGATTTAGGCTTGAATTCATGCTCAAAGTCTTGGTGGTTACACTGTCTATCTGAAAATTCAGAACTAGTAACCTGACAGTCCAACTTTGGACTTAATTATCTCCCAAATTTTCTTAACAACTATGTTCACAACCTTAAGCAAAGTTGTTCTCCTATGATTGAGCTACAAGCTTGATGTGATGCCCTAGGGAAAAAACCCTATATTTTGAAAGTTGCAAGGCTCCAAAGTTGAGCCCTTAACTCTGAAATTCAGACTTAGAGTGAATTCTCTATTGGGGTCCTTTTTGCAAATTAATCCAAAACATAGGGTTTGGCTTTTAAATCTTCCTAAATGTGAACCAAGTGACTTTATATGCTTTATCATGGTAGTTTTTACACTTTAGTCCAAATGTGCACAATTTTTGCACATAAGTCCCTAGGGTTTGGACTTAGGGTTTTCTAGGGTTCAAATGGGGTTTTTGGATATCCCAGGGGTATAAATGTGATTCAAGTTTATTTTTGGGAATATTTCATGACTATTTCCCATAAAGTTTTTAGGTTTTCTCAACTTGGGCTAGGTTTTACCCCTTTAATCCCTATTTAGGGTTAAGTTCCCTATCCAGGGTTCCATTTGCAAAATGCTATAACAATACAACTTATTTGAAATTTTTACCTAGTGAATGCACTCTAGGTGTGTCAAACATATGCAATGCCAATGTTTATGAAGTCATGCTCAAGTTTTAGTTGCAGTAACACTAGTGGTGTTACATCCTTCCCCCCATAAAAGAATCTCGTCCCGAGATTAAAAGTCCTAGGGTAAGTAATGGAAAAAGAAATGTGTCACATTCCTATTTCCTTATTTCTGGTACAAGGCAGGGGTGGTGTGGGGTTTACTCCTTTATTACAACAACTATACACACTTTACCAATTACATGAGGCTAAAAAGTCCGAGAAATTCTTATCTAAAAAGTCTTGAGTTTCCCATGTAGCCTCATCTTCAGAATGTTGGTTCCATTGTATCTTATAGAACTTGAGAGTTTTTCTCCGGGTAACCCTGTCCTTTTGATCCAGGGTCCGAATGGGATGTTCGGAATATGTCAAGTCTGGTTCAAGGACAACATCTGTCACTTCAACAGTTCGATCTGGTACCCGAAGACATTTCTTCAATTGTGACACATGGAACACATTATGTACAGCAGACAAGGTTTCGGGTAGTTGAAGTCGATATGCCACTGGCCCATATCTTTCAAGTATAGAGAATGGACCAATGTACCTGGATGCAAGCTTCCCTTTTATCCCGAAACGCGATACACCCTTCATTGGTGAAACCTTCAGGTAGACATAGTCCCCTTCAAGAAAATACAAGGGCATTCTCCGTTTGTCTGCATAACTCTTCTGACGAGCTTGGGCTTTCTTCATATTATGAATTATTTTCTGAACCTTTTCTTCGGTCTCTTTCACCATATCAGGCCTGAAGAAGTACCTTTCACCAGGTTCAGACCAATTCAGCAGAGTATGACATCGGCGTCCATATAAAGCTTCGAAAGGTGCCATCTTGATACTTTCTTGATAGCTATTATTATATGAAAACTCCGCTAAAGGCAAGCATTCATCCCATTTTTGCGAGAAGTCCAGAACACATGCCCGCAGCATATCTTCAAGTATTTGATTAATCCTCTCAGTCTGCCCACTTGTTTGTGGATGATAGGCCGAACTGTGGAGCAATTTGGTACCCAGGGACTTATAAAGTTCTTCCCAGAATTTGGATACGAATTGAGGTCCACGATCCAACACTATAGTCTTCAGAATCTCGTGCAAACTGAGAATACGAGCAATATACAATTGGGCATAAACAGCAACTGGGTGCACTGTCTTGACGGGTAGAAAATGAGCAATTTTCGTAAGCTGATCAACAATAACCCAGATAGAATCATACCCTTTTGCGGTCCTGGGCAATCCCACAATGAAGTCCATACTTATGTTTTCCCATTTCCATGTCGGTATTGGTAGAGACTGTAATGGACCGGCAGCTTTCAAGTGTATGGCTTTGACACGTCTGCAGGTGTCACATCTAGCCACATAGCGTGCAATTTCGATCTTCATTTTTGTCCACCAATAACGTTGCTTCAAGTCTTGGTACATCTTAGTGCTTCTGGGATGAATAGAATAGCGACTAAGATGTGCTTCATCAAGTATTTGCTGGCGGACCTCTCCATTCTTCGGCACCACTATGCGGTTATTAAACCATACAATGCCTTGATCATCTTCTTTAAAACATTTGGCTTTTCCAGCCCTTATCTTCTCACGAATGTGTTTCATACCCTCATTATCCCTTTGAGCATCAATTATCCTTTGCAAGATGACTGACTCAAGCTTTAGCTGGCTTAAGGCTCCTTATTGGATCATTCCCAGGTTTAGCTTCTCCATTTCCTGACATAATGTATTGTCAGAGGTCTTCACCGTAAGACAGTGACAGGAAACCTTACGGCTAAGTGCATCTGCCACCACATTGGCCTTGCCTGGGTGATAATGAATTTCCAGTTCATAATCCTTAATAAGCTCCAGCCATCGCCTTTGTCTCATATTCAATTCTGACTGGGTGAAGATATACTTCAAACTTTTATTATCTGTATAAATGTGACAGATATTACCGAGCAGATAATGACGCCAAATCTTCAGGGCATGAACCACAGTAGCTAGCTCCAGATCATGAGTTGGATAATGTTCCTCATGTCGGCACAACTGCCTTGAAGCATATGCAATTACTCGGCCTTCTTGCATTAATACACAGCCGAGGCCACTGCCTGATGCATCACAATATACATCAAAGGGCTTAGTGATATCCGGTTGAGCCAATACCGGAGCAGTGGTTAATAATGTCTTCAATTGTTCAAAAGCTTCTTTACACTTGGAAGACCAATTGAATTTAATATCATTCTTCAATAAACTTGTGATTGGCTTCATAAGCTTAGAAAA
Source organism: Zea luxurians (assembly GCA_029449295.1). NCBI lineage: Eukaryota > Viridiplantae > Streptophyta > Magnoliopsida > Poales > Poaceae > Zea > Zea luxurians. Next base: position 99,604,540 of record JAOPSE010000006.1, on the reverse strand, counting down.
ATCTGGTATGAATCTGCGGTAATATCCCGCCAGTCCAAGGAAACTTCGGACTTGATGAACAGTGGTTGGGGGTTTCCACTCCAAAATGTCCTTGACTTTGCTGGGATCTACCGCAATCCCCCTGGCAGATAGAACATGTCCCAAAAATTGAATTTCCTCCAGCCAAAACACGCATTTGCTGAACTTGGCATATAACTGATGTTCCCTCAGGCGCGTTAACACGATCCGTAAATGTTGGGCGTGCTCCTCTTCATTCTTGGAATATATTAGAATATCGTCAATGAAGACCACCACAAACTTGTCCAACTCGAGCATGAATACCGAGTTCATCAAATACGTGAAGTGGGCAGGAGCATTTGTCAATCCGAAAGACATTACCAGGTATTCAAATAATCCATACCGCGTAGTGAACGCGGTCTTTGGTATATCCTCGGGCCGAATACGGATCTGATGATAGCCCGATCTGAGATCAATTTTGGAGAATACCCTCGCCCCGGTCAGTTGATCAAATAAAATGTCAATCCTCGGAAGAGGGTACTTGTTCTTGATAGTGACCTCATTCAGGGGTCGATAATCCACACACATCCGTAAAGTTTGATCCTTCTTCTTGACGAATATGGCCGGACAACCCCATGGTGACGAGCTTGGCCAGATGAATCCTTTCTCAAGTAGATCTTGTAATTGAATCTTCAATTCTGCCAACTCATTTGGAGGCATATAGTACGATCTTCGAGAAATGGGAGTCGTACCGGGCTTCAACTCAATTACAAACTCTACATCCCTTTCAGGTGGCAATCCAGGCAAATCCTCTGGAAAGACATCGGGAAACTCGCATACTACCGGAATATCCTTGATTTTCGGTATAATGGCTTCATAAACTCTGCCAGTAGCTTTGGTTGAAATGGGGATAGGCAATAGAATTTCTTCTTGATTATGACTCAACCCACTTGATAGGCCACTTCTCTAGTAAAGATTTGTCCCCCAGGTGAGTGAATTTTAAACCCCTCTTTTGATTCATGACATGAAATGCGATGTTGCTCCACAAATTTCTTGCTAATGAATGTATGCGAAGCACCAGAATCAAAGAGAATGACTGCAGGATGATTGGCCACGAGGAACGTACCCATCATTACCGGCTCTCCGTCCGGTGTAGTGGCCACTTACGTATAATATATGTGTCCCGTCTTCTTGATATTTTTGCCCAAAGTATTTCCCTTGACTTGAGAAGAATTCCCAGATCCTTGTTGATTATTTGACTGGTTCTGCTTTGGATAAGGGCAATCCTTTATGAAATGCCCAGACTTGCCACAATTGAAACATCCAGTCGATGAGCTGGGCAGAGCAGGGAATCGAGTGCCTGGGGCACCCGACTGACTTGGGGCAGTGGGGGCATCAATGGGACGAATAATTATTGGCTGTTTAAAAGGGAAGGAGGGTGCACGAGAGCGATTCTGGTTGGAAGGCCGGAGAACAAACCGTTGCCTTTTCACCGGGCCCTGACTAGGCCTGTTACCTCCAAATCCCTTAGATTTTCCGACACTTGCATACTTCGCTTCTACTGCCAATGCTGTACTGACAGCTCTTCCATAAGTAAGATCTATGCAGGTTGCCATTTTTCTTTACAGTCGATCATTTAACCCTCTCATAAAACAATTCTTCTTTGATCAGTGTTGAGGGTTGCTTTATGCTTGGCCAACCAATTCATACCCAAAATAAGATCTATGTCTTGGCCTTTCAGAACGATCATATTGGTAGGAAAGTCCCGTCCGACCAATGATACAGGCACTTGATAGGCCACTTCTCTAGTAAAGATTTGTCCCCCAGGTGAGTGAATTTTAAACCCCTCTTTTGATTCATGACATGAAATGCGATGTTGCTCCACAAATTTCTTGCTAATGAATGTATGCGAAGCACCAGAATCAAAGAGAATGACTGCAGGATGATTGGCCACGAGGAATGTACCCATCATTACCGGCTCTCCGTCCGGTGTAGTGGCCACTTGCGTATAATATATGTGTCCCGTCTTCTTGATATTTTTGCCCAAAGTATTTCCCTTGACTTGAGAAGAATTCCCAGATCCTTGTTGATTATTTGACTGGTTCTGCTTTGGATAAGGGCAATCCTTTATGAAATGCCCAGACTTGCCACAATTGAAACATCCAGTCGATGAGCTGGGCAGAGCAGGGAATCGAGTGCCTGGGGCACCCGACTGACTTGGGGCAGTGGGGGCATCAATGGGACGAATAATTATTGGCTGTTTAAAAGGGAAGGAGGGTGCACGAGAGCGATTCTGGTTGGAAGGCCGAAGAACAAACCGTTGCCTTTTCACCGGGCCCTGACTAGGCCTGTTACCTCCAAATCCCTTAGATTTTCCGACACTTGCATACTTCGCTTCTACTGCCAATGCTGTACTGACAGCTCTTCCATAAGTAAGATCTATGCAGGTTGCCATTTTTCTTTACAGTCGATCATTTAACCCTCTCATAAAACAATTCTTCTTTTTCAGATCAGTGTTCACTTGATCGATTGCATACTGCGGTAAATGATTAAACTTATTGAGATACTGATTAACAGTATCCCCTCCTTGCTTTAGCTTCATAAATTCTTCTTGCTTCATGTGAAGAACACCTTCTGGGATATAGTGTTCGCGGAAGGCCACCTTGAATTCTTCCCATGTTATCTGATGATTGGCCAGTTGAACAGCCACGAAATTTCCCCACCAGGTGCTGGCAGGGCCGTGCAGTTGCTGGGCTGCGAATAAAGGCTTCTGGGTTTCAGAACAACGCAGAAGTCCGAATTTTTGCTCAATAACCCGAATCCATTCGTCGGCTTCTAACGGGTCTTCGGCTTTAACAAACAGGGGTGGACGTGTCTCTAAGAAGTCCAAGTAAGAAGTTTCGCGGGGGCCCTGTTGATAACCCCGCCCGCCTTATTGCTGAAACTGTTGACCCGCCATCTCTCTCAGAAAACGGGTATTATCTGCGGTCGCGTTCACTAAGGCGGCAATTGCCTCAGCAAGTGTGGGAGGGACAGGAGGTGGATTTGGGGTAGACTCCCTCCCACTAGAGGTTCCAGCTGCATCCTGTGATCGGGTCTTGGACGGCATCTGTGGCAACAAACATTTGAAAGCAAATATAATATGCCAAAGACAAAACCATCCAATTTACATTACCAAAAAGAGGAATGTTACAGACTCGATTTTATACAACAGGATACATTACCCAGTATACAATAGCACTACCTATTATACAATAGTACAACCTACAATACAATACTTCTATTCCTACTACTGCACCACTACTCCTGCTTTTGGTTGCTCCTAGCAGCCTCGTCGTCAGGTGTGGGAGACCATTCACCAGCCTCATAGAAGGAGGGGGCTTAAAAAGGTCTAGCTCACCACCAAGTGCTTCTCCTGCAACGTGCGAGGGTCCGGCTTCCGACCCGACAGGATCCGTAGGTGCACTGGGATGTAGTTGCGAATACAGTACATGGACTTCCTCATGTAGGTATTGCAATACGCCTGTAGATTGTCAATGGCAGCGCTAAGTTCTTCGACTCGAGCTTGAGCCTTTGCCTCCTTAGCCCAAGCCACTGAACGAGACTGTACCGCCCAGTCGAGCGCTAAATCTCGATCAGCAAGCGGATCCTGCAGACGGCGGATGTAACCTCTCAATTCGTTTATTCTGTCACCATCCGCGACCCATATGCTGGTCCTGCGTTGCAGTTCCGTTTGAAGCTGATTTACTCGAGCTTCAAGATCCCCAATCGGATCGTTGCTTCTGCTACTACTATCCTCATCTCGTGGGGCAAGTTGATGATGAGGTACTCCAATTGGGCTAGTTGACTTACGCACGGTCTTCCTCGTGCGCGGCGGCACTTCTCTAGGGGGAGAATTTTATTAGTATAATTCTTAGCATGATGCATGTATAATTACAGAACCAACCTTAGTTGATTCATACCTTCTATACCTTGCACTCCTCCTATCTGGTCTTTCATATAGAGTCTTCAAATATGAGGGATAAGAATGGAAGAAATCTTTCTAGGTAAGTTTTTAGAAAATCCTTTTGAAGATGCCTCATAATATCTGCAAAGAAGGGCTTCGCTCCGATACCAGCTGTGACGGAACCTTCCAAGTCATTAGGCCCACCTACAGTTGTCCTTGTCCAACAGACATCAGACAACCCTATAGATGTTCCTAAATCACTTGACAAGTTCGGTATCTCTTTTCTTACCTTTCCAGGAACTAGGGATGGCAGCGGGTCGGGTAAAGTGCGGGTAAGCAATTTACCCGCCCACCAACATATCCGCGCCTCTAATATTTATCCGTGCCCGCGAGAGCTTGCGGGTAAAATTTTCGACTCGTGTCCGTACCCGCAGGATATCCGCGGATATCGGGTAACCCGTTACCCGCCAGAAAATAGCATGTGTGTATGTGACCATATTCATTTCACCAAATACATCAACAGTTTGACAGACATAATATAATGACATATAATAATATAAGGAACATCGATCATCCAAAAACAAGTCTCAAACTCTCGAGATAATGAGTCCAGAAATTAGTAGATCAAGCAAAGCAACAAGCAAGGGAGTGAGGGTGATGCAATTATGCAAACCACTGCCACTGTCTCCGACGGCCAAGAGCTTGCCAGCTTGCCACGCCGCCAAGGGAGTGAGGGCCTAAGGGAGAGGGTCGGCCGCTTGCACTGCCGCTGCCGGTCTGCCGCACTGGCACACTGTCGGTCTGCCGCCGCTAGGGAGCCGCCGCCCGCCGTGAGCAGTGAGCACGCTGTTTCAATCTCTCAGGGAGACAAGGTCCCAGCCGGCAGCAGCCGCCGCCAACGTGACCGTGTGAGAGGCAGAGGAGAGTGAGGATAGGGATTTAAGGTTTTAGCCTTTGGAAAATTTGGTGGGCCGACTGAGAATTGGGCCGGACCAGGGGATATTTTCATGGGTCTGTAAATTAAGCGGGTAACGGGTAATACCCACGGGCACAATTTTATATCCTTTAATTACCCGCGAATGAGAGGTTTTGCCCGTATCCTTACCCGTGGACGAGATTTCTTACCCGTATCCGTACCCATCGGGTACGAAACCCGCGGATACCCGTACCCGCGGGCAGATTTGCCATCCCTACCAGGAACGTTTCACTCGTCTTGCAGACATTACAGAACATCGGAGATAAAGAAATGTGGAAGCGATTACATAACCTTACATTTATTTAGAAAATAAGATCAAGTTGCTTATTACAGACCAGAGTTATAAAACGAGTGCTGAGTAGTATTATTACAATACCAAGGGAGGCAAAAACTCCTCCCGATAAGTTTTTTACAGAAAAGTTTCTTATGGAGGACCAGGTCCTCCCGCAGCTTCACTCTTGTTTTTCTTCATTTGGAACCACCTTGGTACAAAAGCAACAAAAATTTGCTGCTTCCTCACCTAAAAACAACGAGGGAATAAACCCTGAGTACAGAATTACTCAGCAAGTCTTACCCGACTAAAGAAAAGACTCTCAAGGGTATGCTGGTTATAAGGGAGTCAAGGTAAGGTTTCTCAAGTTCAAAGACTCTGTTTGCAAAAATGCTTACTAAAAGTGGAACCTTAAAAATCCATTTTTAATGTCAGGTTAAGTAAACTTACCTGCATCTTGAGTTCTTGCTAACCTGGTTCAAGCACTTGACCTGCACTAGCCAATTTCTTATCCATTCCTCATCTCCACTGGATTGCTACATGTAAGTCAGTGACCAAGTCTTCATAATCGCGAAGGTACGGCATCCGAATCGATTATACTCAGCTGAGGATCTCCAATCACACGACATATGTAGCACTTAACCCTTGCATATGTCAACACGCCACCGGGGTTCTTAAGACCAGATCAGGTTCACGCAAACCGAGAGCACAGATACACCACCGTCCAGCCTCTTGCCACGGAGGGTACACGCTACAATCGCCACCGCTCCATGCCCATTTCGTGTTATCTTATTCTAGCCTTAGTCTGCCCGAGGCAAGGCTTACCCATGACGAGGCATGTGACCAGTTAAAGGGTCCTCGGTCAGCAGGCCTACATCGAGACGGTCCTTAATCGACTCAGACAGAGACACTACACCGAGACTCTCTTCTCATGCAAGTCACCCGTCCGGTCTCAGCTTAATCATTTAAAACCCAAAGCTTGGTACCTGGCAGAGGTACATCTTTTCCGATGTTGAACCCATCATGGCCATGATGGATCCACCATCAAATTTTATTTTCAAAAACATCCCTCCCACTTTGCCAATCATCTTTTGTAAAACAAAACCTTTTGTTTTGCTAGAGCAATACTAAGCATAGTAAAAACCTTTTGTAAAACAGGGTATCAAGGAAGGTAATCAAAGATCAAGGAAGGTAATGCAGGAATTGTTTAAGCATTCAACTCCTATCACCTAATGCATCAATCAGGTGAGAAAGATTTTAAAAACATCAAGGGAGGTGGCAAATGCACCGGGGCTTGCCTTCGTTAGTAGGTGAGTCAGGCTCAGGCCCGCAGATGTCAAAGTAGAGACAAGTCTCTGCCTGAGATTCCAAAGGTGGTGGTGCCTTCTCTTCAGTCACTTCAATCTCTTCTTCGTTTTCTAAACATAATCATGTATATAAGAATGAATGCCATGTAATGCTCATGAGAGTGCAAAGATAATAAGAATTTATTATCTAAGGTCTTGAATACAATTTTCCTTCACGGAACTCCGAGAACTTAGGGTTTCCGGAGTCAGTAAAGGAGTTCACAGGGCAGGGGGGTGTTTTGGGTTCTAGTTATCAAACAAAATCCACTTCAAGCCAAACTCTACCCAAGGCTTCTAAATAATGTATAGAACTTATATAAAAAGTTTGATCATTTTTGGGATTACCATGTGTTTTCTCAAAATCCAGAACTAATGCCTTAAACTACTTTAAATGCCTTAAAATTCCTTATTTAATCTAAAAATCATGAAACTATTTTTATTAAATACTATGGAAAATAAGGAGTCTAGGAAAATTGGTCTGACAATTTTAGGATTTTTCTACAATTTTCTACATATTTCTAAAGCTGGACAGAAAAAGAAAAGGAGAAAGTCTGAATAGTGCTGGACTGAAATCAAACCAGGCGGCCCAGGCCCACGCGGAATCGCGCACGCGCCCACGCCCGCGCTGGCATCTTTACAGAAAGGGCCCTAGGGTTTTGGCTAACCTTAACTGGGTTCTGTTACTATTACCCTGCGTCGCTGACAGATTACAGAAACGCCCTCTGGTTTCTAATCCTTCGCAGGGGAAGGTCCACGACGACGGCAACGCGGAGGATGAACTCCGGTGAGGTTGCACTGGTGGATTTACGCAACGACCGGTGCTCCCGAGCGACGTACACCGGATTGAACCCTCCCCGATTGATTCCCCTAACTTAATTTCACAATTGGTAGGCTATCGAGTTCTATCCACGTGAACCGCGGATGATGAGGACAATGGTACGTGTTCCCGGTGATCCCTGGCGGTCCGGTTCAATTAAAAGGGTCGAGGAGTTTGCGGGGTACCTAAGGATGCTAGAACAAGCAACAGAGGGACACGAGCTAACCGGAATCAAGCTGGCTGCGGCGAGCTGTTCTTCACGGCGGCGGAGAATTGATTTGGGGCGAATTCAAAATTTGCGAGCTCTGGCGAACGATTGCTAGAGATTCGCGGTGGCTGGGTGAGTGATGACCCTGCGGGGCTGGTGGAGGCTTCAATTTATAGGGCTCAACGACGGTGGCCGGGAATTCGGATGATAATGCGCGGCGGTCGGAGGAAAGGAAGGGCATTGGTGCAGTGGTTTCGTGTCCTCAGTCGTGGCGAGCTCACCGGCGTTGATTTAATGGCTGTAAAGAGGCACGGTGACGCGACGGAGGTGTTCGAATACGTGGCGCAAGACCGAGCGACGACGGTTCACTGGCGAGCTTATCGGCTCAAGCCGCAGGTAGGGATGTTCCTAAAACATCCGACTTGTATCACAAATCTAATATTTTAGCATAGATATACATATAATTTAAAGCTAATTTTTGGCAATGTTATGAAGAATATTATGAAGTATTTAAATAAATTTTTGTATACTTTTTTATGTACATTATTTTCTCCCTACAACAAAAAAGGTGAAAAAACATCTGAATCCGTATTCGGATAGACATCCGAATTTTATATCAATTATTTAAAAATATCTAGAATGAATTTAATATTTATTTTTTGTGAAGATTAATAACCTCAATGCTAAAAACAAGAATATAAATTTATATAGCAAATTCTATATGTTATTTGTTCACAATCGAAGAAAGAAGACCAAAAAATTGACATTCGAATAAATATCCGGATCCATCCCTAGCCGCAGGGTAGAGGGGAAGTACGGGGGGGTCACCGGAGTGGAGTCCAGCTCACCGGCGGCGAAGATATCCATCTGCCCCGAGCACGAATGTTATCCATCTGCCCCGAGCACGAATCCTTACGCCGGCGACACGAATCGCGGCGGAGGAGCGATCGTCGACGGTGAACCGTTCTGAACCTGAACGGTTACTGTACCATGGACTATTTCATTCAGTCAGTCTGACAGTCACAATTCAGGCTTGATTTTCTCACAATTTTCAATGGTAACATGATCAACACTTTGCAGCAAAAGTGTAGTGCTATAGACAGACTACAACTTTGTCATAGCAATCTTGGTTAAATTCTTAATGATTTAGGCTTGAATTCATGCTCAAAGTCTTGGTGGTTACACTGTCTGTCTGAAAATTCAGAACTAGTAACCTGACAGTCCAACTTTGGACTTAATTATCTCCCAAATTTTCTTAACAACTATGTTCACAACCTTAAGCAAAGTTGTTCTCCTATGATTGAGCTACAAACTTGATGTGATGCCCTAGGGCAAAAACCCTATATTTTGAAAGTTGCAAGGCTCCAAAGTTGAGCCCTTAACTCTGAAATTCAGACTTAGAGTGAATTCTCTATTGGGGTCCTTTTTGCAAATTAATCCAAAACTTAGGGTTTGGCTTGCAAATCTTCCTAAATGTGAACCAAGTGACTTTATATGCTTTATCATGGTAGTTTTTACACTTTAGTCCAAATGTGCACAATTTTTGCACATAGGTCTCTAGGGTTTGGACTTAGGGTTTTCTAGGGTTCAAATGGGGTTTTTGGATATCCCATGGGTATAAATGTGATTCAAGTTTATTTTTGGGAATATTTCATGACTATTTCCCATAAAATTTTTAGGTTTTCTCAACTTGGGCTAGGTTTTACCCCTTTAATCCCTATTTAGGGTTAAGTTCCCTATCCAGGGTTCCATTTGCAAAATGCTATAACAATACAACTTGTTTGAAATTTTTACCTAGTGAATGCACTCTAGGTGTGTCAAACATATGCAATGCCAATGTTTATGATGCCATGCTCAAGTTTTAGTTGCAGTAACACTAGTGGTGTTACACCGTTGTTCGTCCCGAGGCTTTCTTAGCCAGCTCATTTGCAGTCTCGTTGTACCGTCGAGCAACGTGGTTGAGTTCCAGCCCATAGAACTTATCTTCCAAGCGCCGAACTTCGTCACAGTAGGCCTCCATTTTTTGGTCGCGGCAGTGAGAGTTCTTCATGACTTGGTCAATAACGAGCTGCGAGTCACCACGAGGGTCGAGGCGCCGAACCCCTAGCTCAATGGTGATGCGTAACCCATTCACCAAGGCCTCGTATTCAGCTACGTTGTTTGACTCCGGAAAATGGAGGCGTATTACATAACGCACATGTTCTCCGAGGGGTGAGATGAAGAGCAAGCCCACACCTGCTCCAGTTTTCATCAACGACCCATCGAAGTACATGGTCCAAAGTTCGGCCTGGATTGGGGCCGTTGGCAACTGGGTGTCGGTTCATTTAGCCAGGAAGTCGACCAAGACTTGGGATTTTATGGCCTTCCGAGGGGCAAATGAAAGTGTTTCCCCCATGAGTTTAACTACCCATTTCGCTATCCTACCCAAGGCCTCTCGGCACTGGATGATCTCTCCCTGGGGGAAGGATGACACCACAGTCACTAGATGAGACTCAAAGTAGTGTCGCAGCTTTCGCCGTGTTAGAATCACTGCGTACAGTAGCTTCTGGATTTGCGGGTAGCGGATTTTGGTCTCGGATAGCACTTCGCTGATGAAGTAGACTAGCCTCTAGATGAGCAGTGCATGCCCCTCTTCTCGTCTCTTGACTACGACCGCAGCGCTGACCACCTAAGTGATTGCGGCGACGTAAATCAAGAGGGATTCTCCCGCAGCGGGGGGCACCAAGATGGGCGCATTAGTAAGGAATACCTTTAAGTTTCCGAGGGCTTCTTCGGCCTCGAGAGTACAAGTGAAGCGCTTGGCCTTCCTTAAGAGGTGGTACAAAGGCCATCCTTTCTCGCCAAGGCGCGAGATGAAGCGCCTCAGAGCCGCAAGGCATCCCATGATCCTTTGTACTCCCTTTAGATCTTTGATGGGCCCCATGTTGGTGATGGCCGCGATTTTCTCCGCGTTGGCCTCGATGCCTCGTTCGGAGACGATGAACCCTAGGAGCATGCTTCGGGGGACTCTAAAGACACACTTCTCGGGATTGAGTTTTACGCTCTTCGCTTTTAGGCACCTGAATGTCACCTCAAGGTCAGAGAGGAGGTCAGAGGCTTTCCTTGTTTTGACAATGATGTCATCGACATAAGCCTCGACCGTTCTGCCGATGTGCTCTCTGAACACATGGTTCATGCACCTTCGGTATGTTGCACCTGCATTCCTCAAACCAAATGGCATAGTAGTATAACAATACATGTCGAATGGTGTGATAAAAGAAGTCGCGAGCTGGTCGGATTCTTTCATCTTGAATTGGTGATAGCCTGAATAGGCATCGAGGAAAGACAGGGTTTCGCACCCAGCGGTGGAGTCCACAATTTGATCGATGCGAGGCAGAGGGTAGGGAACCTTGGGATATGCTTTATTTAACCCAGTGTAGTCTACAGACATCCTCCACCTCCCACCTTTTTTCTTTACAAGTACAGGGTTAGCTAACCATTCTGGATGGAATACCTCTTTGATGAACCCTGCAGCCATTAGCTTGTGGACCTCCTCGCCTATGGCTCTGCGCTTTTCTTCATCAAAATGGCGCAGGTGTTGTTTCATGGGTCGGGCTCTGGCTCTGATGTCCAGTGAGTGCTCGGCGACATCCCTCGGTATGCCTGGCATGTCCAAGGGACTCCACGCAAAAATTTCGGCGTTTGCGCGGAGAAAGTTGATGAGCACTGCTTCCTATTTGGGGTCGAGCTCAGAGCCGATCCTGACTTTCTTGTTGGCGTCGTTGCTGGGGTCGAGAGAGACAGATTTAACCGCCTCGGCTGGTTCGAAGTTGCCGGCGTGCCGCTTCACGTCGGGCGCCTCTTTGGAGAGGCAATCCAGGTCGGCGATGAGGGCTTCGGATTCGGCGATGGCTTCGGTGTACTCCACACATTCCACGTCGCACTCGTAAGCGTGGCGGTATGTGGATCCGACGGTGATGGTTCCCTTGGGGCCTGGCATCTTGAGCTTGAGTTACGTGTAGTTGGGGACGACCACGAACTTGGCGTAGCACGGTCTTCCCAACACCGCGTGATAGGTCCCTCGGAACCCGACTACCTCGAAAGTGAGAGTTTGCTTTCGGAAGTTGGAGGGAGTTCCGAAGCTAACGGGCAAGTCAAGTTGCCCAAGGGGAAGGACACGCTTGCCAGGGACAATCCCGTGAAAGGGTGCTGCACCGGCCCGGATCGTGGACCGATCAAGCCCCAAGAGCTCTAGGGTCTCGGCGTAGATGATGTTGAGGCTGCTGCCTCCGTCCATGAGGACCTTGGAGAGCCTTGTGTTGCCGATGACAGGGTCGATGACAAGCGGGTACCTTCCTGGGCTCGGTACGTAGTCGGGGTGGTCGTCTTGGTCGAAGGTGATGGGCTTGTCGGACCAGTCTAGGTAGACTGGCGTCGCTACCTTTACCAAGCAGACCTCCCGACATTCTTGCTTGCGGTGTCGAGCCGAGGCATCCGCCACTTGCCCACCGTAGATCATGAAGCAGTTGTGGACCTCCAGGAACTCTTCTTCCATGTTGCCTCCTTTCTTGTTGTTGCCTTGGTCCTTGCCACCCTCCGCCGAGGGTCCAGCCTTATTGAAGTAACGCCGGAGCATGTCACACTCTTCAAGGGTGTGCTTGATGGGACCCTTGTGAAAGGGGCACGACTCCTTGAGCATCTTGTTGAACACGTTGGCCCCTCCGGGAGGCTTCCAAGGGTTCCTGTGCTCGGCAGCAGCGACGAGATCCGCGTCAATGGCGTTGCGTTTTGCTTGCGCCCTCTTCCTAGTCTTCTTCTTCGTGCCACGCTGGACGGGTGCCTCGGGGTCATCTTCCTTCTACCTTCCCTGAGGCTGCTTGTCTTTCCGGAAGATGGCTTCGACCGCCTCCTCACCAGAGGCGAACATGGTGGCCATGTCTATCAATTCGCTCGCCTTGGTGGGTGTCTTGCGCCCCAGTTTGCTTACCAGGTCCCGGCAAGTGGTGCCGGCGAGGAATGGCCCAATGACGTCTGAGTCGGTGATGTTAGGCAACTCGGTGCACTGCTTTGAAAACCACCGGATGTACTCTCACAGGGATTCCCCTGGCTGCTGGCGGTAGCTCCGGAGATCCCATGAGTTCCCAGGGCGCACATACGTACCTTGGAAATTTCTAGCAAAGGCCTTGACTAGGTCAACCCAGTCGAAGATCTGCGCAGGGGGCAGATGCTCCAGCCAGGCCCGGGCAGCGTCGGAGAGGAAAAGGGGGAGGTTGCGGATGATGAGGTTGTCGTCGTCCGTCCCTCCCAACTGGCACGCTAGCTGGTAATCCGCGAGCCACAACTACGGCCTTGTCTCCCCTGAGTACTTGGTAATGGTAGTCGGGGCCCGGAATCGGGCTGGGAACGGCACCCGTCATATGGCCCGGCTGAAGACATGCGGACCTGGTGGTTCGGGCGAGGGGCTCCGATCCTCCTCGCTGTCATAGCATCCCCCGCGTATGGGGTGGTAGCCTCGGCGCACCTTTTCCTTGAGGCAGGCCCAGCGGTTGCGGTGGTGTTGCTCGTCGCCGAGGCGATCTCGGGCTGCAGGTGTCTCGTCACCCGTGAGCTCGGTGTGGACCGAGGCCTCGCGCATGTGTCGGGAGGACGCTGCATGATGCTCCGAGGGGCATCCTCGCCTTCGGGAGGCAGAGCTCTCGGCTTGTCAGGCTGCGGCATTTTCCATGAGGTTCTTGAATTTGCCCTGGATACGCCGCCCCTCGGTGGTAGATGGCTTCGGCATCGTTCGAAGTAACATCGCCGCTGCAGCTAGGTTCCGGTTGGCCCCGTTGAAGGCCGGGGGCAGCATTGCCCTGGCATCGTCGATAATACGGCGCTGGACGTCCCGGGCCCGATGACGCGCTCCTCTGGCAAGCGCTCGGCCTGCCCACTCTTGCTCGAGGTTTTGTCGGAGCTGGACGAGTCGCCCCGTTTCTTCGTCGAGCTTGGCCTGCATCTCGCGGAGTTGCTCGAGCTGTGTGCCCTGACCCCCCATAGGGACCTGGGCCACAGCTAGCTCCCGCGGGATCTCAACGTGAGACGCAGGTGCAAGGGCACCGTCATTTCTTGGCATGCCGAGGTGGTTGTCTCCGTCGTGACCTTCCTGATCGATGTGGAAGCACTCGCGAGTTGGGTCGTAACCCTCGTCATCAAGGCCGTGGCCATCATCAGAGCAGCCGGAGAGGTAGTGGTCACATGCGGACATGAAGTCTTGCATGGCACTGGGATCACGGAGTCCGAAGAAGTCCCAACTAAAGTCGAGGCCGTCCTCTTCCTCGGAACCCGCGGGTCCGGAGGTTGAGACGGCCGTCAGTAGGTCCCAAGTTGACCACATATGGTACCCCGGAAGGTCAGGATATGCCCTTGCGAAAGCGCTTATTGGAGTGAGGTCGCTTGGTGGGTCGAAGCTGAATCTAAAGGGAATAGGATGGAAAACTGATGGTACCTCCTGGTTGGTGGGCGGCGGTGAAGTTGCATCGGAGATCGAATGTGTCGTTATCTCATGTGCGAGACTAATGTCCGACAAGTCCCTCGCAAGGGTGCCGGCGTCATCAGTCCGCATGGGGTTGGCACCTTGCTGGGAAGCGACACCCGTCGTTGTCCCAGGTGCGAGGATAACACTCAACATGTCCCTCGTAGGGGTGTCGGCGTCGTCGACTCGCTCTGGTCCGACAGCCGACGAGGTGCTGCCTCCTGCCTAGCCATGGTCGCTCCGTCTCCTCCTCCTCCGGTGAGGAGGGTGGCGGGGTTGACCCGAGTGTTCCTCTTCCGCCATGGGGAGATGTCATCGCCGAGTTCGCCTCCACCGGGCGTGTGACACCCCAGTGTCACTCAGGGTTTTTCTCAAAAAGCCAAACCAAGAGCCATCATTTTATGTGAACCAAAGTAAGCATGAGCATCAAAATAACTTAAGTAATAATGAAGTCACCAAGTATATACTTAAAAGTGTCATGATCAAAGCAATTAAGTCCCTTAAAAGATCAGGTTATACAACCCTAGTTTAAAAACCCTAAATGAGCCTCATGAGCAAAAATTCAAAAAGTAAGGAAAAGGGAGTGAAAAGTTTAAAATTTTGAGTTGAGCCAATTATAAAAATTGAAGTATATTTAATGGGCAACAAGAAAGGTTGAGAAAGCTTAGACAAAATAGCTCAAATAAAACCCCAAATCAAGCTTTCCATGTGTGGACTTAATTAGAATTCTGAATTTCAGATTTCTGAAAAACAGACCTTGAGCCAAAGATCAGGGATGTTCACCTTGATCCCTAACTCGAATCCTAATGGCCCCATTGACAAAAATGTGCCTAACTAACCCCTCTGTCGTGTGCCAGAAGATGGCATTGGGACGCGAGCCCTAGACACGACTAAACCTTGGATTTGCCTCGGATTTGCACAGGGAGACAGACCAGATTTCCTGGCGCCATACCTCTGCAACCAGTAGGCAAAATCCTATGACCCCCACACAAGAATGGTAGCTTGTAGGGAGGGGAAGAGGTTTTGTGCATTGACCAAGGCGAGAGCAGGCTCGGATGAGCGACTACACGCGCCAGAACTTGGGCAGAACGCGCGCTCACACGTGTTCGACCCTGGTCAACACGCCAGAGCTCACCCAACCCGCGCGCGCGCGCTCCCCGGCGTCCAGTCAAGTCCGCCGCTCGCCCTCGGCCGTGCCCGCCCGCGCCTATAAAGCCTCCCCAGGCGCGCCTCACTTCGCCCCGCACTCACCCTCACCGGCCAACCACTTTCCTTAGCTCCGGCGAGCTTGATTTCCGCCCGCCATTGCCGCCCGAGCTTCGGCCATCGTGGCCAGCCCACCCCAGCCGTCCTCAAGCCAAGCCAGTGCTTCGGCCAGCTCCACCAGTAGCCCGTGAAGCTTGCCAAGCCCTCGGACCTAGCCGGACTTCACCGGAGGCCCGAGATCGACTTCGCCGGACTTCGGTCTTCCGCCGTCGCGCGTGGACCGAGTTATCCAGTGAGTCTCCGCCCAATTCCTCTCGCTCATGTCTTCTCTGGCATCCCGTGGACCTCCCTGACCCGTTTAATTGAACTATCTCGCCGTGACCAGGCCGGCCTCCTCACCGCCGACGAGTATCCCCGCCTGCGCGTGTGGACCGACCGACTCCGGCCATCTCCGACGGCGTTCCGCACACCGTTGTGATCCCCAGGACCTCCCCTTCATCCTCGACCTCTTCACCGGAACAGTCTCGCCGCCGGTAAGCCCCTCCGCCCTTTTTCCCGCCGCGGCTACTGTTTAAGTTAAACTAAGGACCTCGGGTTAGGAGGTGAAGAACCCGAGGGGTTTTCTGTAATGTCAGAGACCCTGGTGAATAGTAGCCTGAGGACTGATTCGCGAGGAAAAACTTAGAAAACCTCCAGGGACCCCAGTGCAAAGTGGATTTTCAATTAAATCGATTCTGATATTCTTTTAAATAACCAGAGAACTTGTAAAATTCATAACTTGATGAATTCTTACTCAAAAAATGTCAAACCAATTTTGCTAGCCTCTGTATATTACAATCTATCATTTAAAAATAGTAAACCCTATGCTTTCTGTTCAAAATTTTAGAGTTAAAAATTAAAAACAGAAACCCACTAAACATTATTTAATCAAGGAAAATTAGTTTTTCTTCTGTACTAGACTTAAGAAAATTTGTGGGCATTCAGACCTCTTTTAAACACTATTTAAAAATAGTAGGAACCCCAACATTAGAAATTATGATGTATTTTCTCATTTAAAGATGTTTTGTCCAAAACTTAGAGAAAATCAGAAAGGTATTAGAAATTAATAAACAGTGACTAATATTATTTTTCCTAGTTTACTTATGTAACAGAGAACCTAGGAAAAATACAGAGACCATTAATTTGGACCAGTTTTAAATTAAAATGAATTGTTTAGCCTAAATAAGACTGGAAATCAATTATTAGAGAGGCAAAACTATAACCAAAATGCTTAACAAAAATCCAGTGAACTTATAACCACCAGAGCCCCACTGCAAAAATATAGAGCACCTCAGTCCAACTTTTTAAGTAAGGGAAATAAATACAAGGTGATAATAAGGCATTTTCCAACTAAATCATGAACAACCTCAAATAATGTGATAATGGGCAACCAAAAATCAACCAAGTCCATAATGAGGTAGACTACCAGAGAAAAATGCAAACACCAAGAAAAAGAAGCAAACTCATACCAATTGCTAATGATTTAGGGGAAAGGCCATTTAATTTAAATAATGCACCCCACCCCTTCCCTTAAGCAAAAAGATGCCAAACTTCAGAATGATTGCTCTTGCACAAAACAATAACTAAGAAAAATAAGAACTCTGTTGTTTGATATTTTTCAAGTATAGTGGTAGTAGAAAGCACCCATTTGGCTAGAAACTTGAGAAAACCATAGAAAAATAATTAAAAGGTATTAATGACTAGAAATTTGTATCAAGTCATGTTATAACACCTAAAAGCCAGCAAAAATAAGTTCTGAAGAATTACCCACTCTTAAATCATAGTTGTAGTTCAAAGCACCCTTTCTACCTTAGAATTTAGTAATTTTGTGCAGAGAAAACTATTCACTTTCTGATCCCCAAATTTTAAGAAAAAGAAACATACACCAGTAGCAAGCCACTGTAATTTTTGCAGAATTTTTAGAATTTTATAAAAGCAACTTGTAGTTCAAACCTACTCCAAAACACTAAAGAGAATAAAGAAAAAGGAAAGAAGAAGTAAACCCCACCTCAATCAGTCTAACTTGAGTACTTATCAATTATCCCTAAGACTTAAAAAGAATTCAGTAGAACCCCTAAAAGTAAAACCTACCACTTGCCTTAGCTAAAGTTTAACTTAATTTACCAAGCATACCACCCAGGGGTCTTGCGTAAGTAAAGCTAACTTTGTTTAACTCAAGAAAGATTATACACCTTTTAAGTTGTGATTTCTAAAAAGCACATATCATATCATGCATATGTCTTACGCATTGCATTCATTAGATTGTAATCTTGCCGACGGAGAGTACGTGCTCATCCCCGAGCAAGGACCTGTCCAAGAGGAAGACCAGGAGCAGGCTTCAGAGGCTGCTATTGAGGATCTCCCCGCAGCCCCAGCAATTGAAGGCAAGCCCCGGTTTTATGCATAACCGTTTATATATGCTACTTTACTACACTTAATGTTTGTAGGCTTGTACCGTGCACTTAAGTGTAGGAGTTGTCTGAAAACCCTAGTTGCATGAACTCAGGATTCCTTCTGAGATGGATACTAGTATGCTAGGTCGAGTAGCTGCTATGCTAAATCAGGATCTCGGTAGAAGTCGAGTGATTTTTCTAGCACTCGCGCGAGGTTAGGAATTGGTTGTATCCATTTTTGATAACAGAAGGATGATGGTCTGTGGACACGGATCCATGGGGATGCGTTGTCTATGAGACCAAATTGGAATAAGGATTAACGTGCGGATACCTGTGTCAAGCGTTTGAACGTACTAAACACATGCCGGGAAAAATGGTAACCGGTAAACCTAGTACCTGAGTGAAGCCGGGCGCGGACTTTATCCCTCATGCGACCTGAGACTGGTTCTCCCATGCTAGCTATGGTGGGTACAAGTGCGGTCACTACACGGCGGCAGCCGGGGTTAGTGGAGCATTGTATGCCAAGGCGGTGAGGCCTGGACGCGAACGGGGAATCGATGGGGACGGTTGTCATGTGTAGGGTCGGAGTACCCTGACATGCCGTGTGTTTACCTTGCAAGGTTTTAAAAACTCGATTCGAATCGTCTGCTTCTCGCAGCTAATGAGACTGCTTGATTCCTTGTACTGCATCGAGTAAGAAGTGAAATGTGGTTATATGAGATAACTTGTTGTTTGAACTAAATGAATGTTACCATGTATGCTTAGAAGGAGCAAATCTAGCTAGGTTAATGATGGTAAAATTTGAAAAGCTAAAAATTGATTTTAGTAACAGCTAGTGCTTTTGGCAAACCAAACCCCTCAGCCAAACAGCTGCATAGTCTAGAGGTAGAGGAGTAGACTCCTCACACCGGGTAAGTCTAGCTGAGTATTAGTATACTCAGCCTTGCTTGTGGCACCCTTTTTGCAGGTACCATGCAGGATTTGGTTGATGGTGTGACTTGGCCTACCACCCTGCCACCGGGTTGGACGGTCGAGTGGGATGTTGCTCCGGCAGGAGAGGAGCATGAGGAGTAGTGGGCTAGGCATTGCCCATTTCCTCATTACCGACGACATCGATTATCCGCTGCACCTTACTTTATGAACTTTATTTGCTACTCCAGAACTCCGATTTATGTAATAACCCAGTACTTAATTTGAGGTTTCCTGTTTTATTGTATTTCTTCTGTGACTCACCTTCGAGTGAGATTGTGGAATTTGATCCTGGTTAAGTGGCTCTATCAGACTAGATCTGAAGGACTAACGGGTTATTCCGATTTAAGTGTGTCACGGCCCTTGAGGCATGACTTAGGCACTTAAGCTGGAATAATTCGGGTGGTTCTGCCACAGCTGGTATCGGAGCAAATTCCACCACAGAGAAGAACAATAAACCATGAATACCAATTTTCAAAATCTAAAACTTGCCTAGAAACTGCTATAGATCGTCAGGACTAGACCGCTAGACCTAGGACGAAAGGCCTTAGGCATAGGGGGAAATAGGTGGCTAATTAATTAGGCCCCGTGGGCCAATACCTATATTTTAGGATGCCCTAAAAAGGCACCCTATTTTCTTTTTGAGAGGCAACGTTTCTTCCAGCATGCATGCATTATAAAACATAAAGAGGAATTAAAATTTGAGCTAACCCCTTTTTCTTTAAAACCATTCGGGCTCTCTTTTTCTTTTTCCTTCCACCATAATCTTTATCTTTGATTCCCTTCCGCAGATGAATTCACCCACCCCCGCTAGTGGAGGAGACTCTCGTTTCAGTTCCGACTTCCTTTCTCGCGATGGCTTTCCTTCCATCTTGTGGGAAGTGCTTAACTCCGCCGGTTACCCTACGCCCCCTTTGTACACGGTGCAGTTGTATGAGGAGCATCGGGTACCTCGTTGTCAGGTCTGGCTGACTTTGGAGGCTCATCCCCTTCAGCCGGGTTGGCGTTCTCTTGACTCTGAGACGATCGGACTCAGGACGGACGACACCGTTGAGGCAGCAGCCATGAAGGCTCTGACGACTTTCTGTGGCTACCATCCCCTGGAGATGGTGATGCACCCCTTGGGACTCTTCCCTACTGAGAAGAAGGATGATCCCATGTGGTGTAACCGTGTGAGCCATGTGAAGGATGTGTGGGCCATGTATCCTGACTTGGTTGGGAGGGTCACTGTTCAGTGCATGAGTGCGCTGTACCGCCTTCAGGCCCTTCAGAGCGATGCTATGACACTTCTTGCTAACACCGCTCGGACTGCCAAGCTCACTCTCGACAGTTGGGAAGATTTTGTGGTCGACCTATCCACAGAGTTGGTGGAAAAGGATCTGCAGGTGGAGAGGCTGAACCAGCGTATTGCTACCCTGGAGCAGCAAGTGGAGATCCGAGACAACACTATTGATGTCTTGGAGAACCAGCTTCACGATGTGCAGAGGGAACTCGAGGAAGCAAATGACCACTTGGACATGCACCACCTGGAGATGGAGGCCAATGAAGCAGGAAGCGAGGGAGAAGAGGCTCCCGAGGAGCTAGGACCAGCCCCTGGTGCCAATGGGACTACCTCCGCGATGCCCCCTTCACCTGTATCCAGTGTCGCTTCCACCGCTCAGGGTTAAGCAGTCACTTCGACATTTTAGGTGGATAGAAACCTATGCGAGCTTAGTAGTATCATATTTTGGACTAGGCTTGTGGGTACCTTCCCCTGATTAATGTAACCCTGTGAACTTTTGGAATCTGTGGGATCCTTGTCACCATGTTATCTTCATTTCGAACCTGATATTATGATTATGGCATTCTTTTTCTTCTATATGAAATGATATATTGCCGTTCGAAATTGTGAGTTGGGATAACAGTGGCAACAATCTCTGTTTTCAGATGGCAGCTAGGCAGCGTCGCGGGCAGAACGAGCAAGTTCCCCCGCCACCTCCTCCAGCTCCCACAGTGCAGGAGCTGATGGCCCAGCAGAATGAGATTCTGCGACAGCTCTTGCAGCGCCAGCCCCACCCCCAGCAGCATGGTGGAGGCCAGCCTCAGCGACCTCCGGCTATGGCAACATACCAGGAGTTTCTGAGCACGCAGCCGCCCTTGTTCGCCAAGGCAGAGGATCCATTGGACGCCGACGTATGGCTTCGCGTCGTCGAGTCCAAGTTTCCCCTCCTCACAGGAGACTGCCCTGATACTACCAAGACCTGCTTCGCCGCGCAGCAGCTTCGCGGATCTGCTCAGACTTGGTGGGATCACTTCTGTGCTATGCTCCCTGATGATCGTGAGGTATCTTGGGAGGAATTCAAGACTGCCTTCAGAGGACACCACATTCCAGCTGGCATTCTTGATCGGAAGTTGAATGAGTTTCTGGCCCTCAATCAAGGAACCCGCACGGTACTGCAGTATGCGCAAGCCTTCAACGACTTATGCCAGTATGCAGGGTATCATGCTGATTCTGATGAGAAAAAGAGGGATCGCTTCCGCAGGGGTCTCAATACCAAGCTGCGGGAACGACTCAACACTGTCCGGGCCGATAGCTTCAATGAGTTGGTCAACATGGCCATCTCTCAGGAGGATTGCATTGTTGCTCACCGGACAGAGAAGAAGAGAAAGGCACCAATGGCAGCACCATCCGCTCAAGCTCAGAGGTTCCGGATTGTTTCTCACAATCGGAGCAGGGGTTTCCAGCAGCAGGCAGGCAGATGGGTGATCAGGCCACCTCAGCAGCAGCAGCAGCAGCCGACACCCAACCGCTACCCAGCTCCCGCCCCAAGGAACAATCAGCCTCCGCAGCAGCAGCAGTTCCGCCAGGGCAATGGAAACAAGTGTTTCACTTGTGGCAATGTGGGCCACTATGCCAAGAATTGCCCCAGGAACCAGCAGAGGCAGATGCCAGCACTGAATCAAGACAAGGGAAGAAAGCAGAAGGTGCAAGTCATGCAAGGGAAGCTCAACTTCACTGCTCTAGAGGAAGTGCCGGAAGGAGCTCCTATCATGACTGGTATCTTTTCAGTTTATAATCAACCTGCATTAATTCTGTTTGATTCTGGTGCATCTCATAGTTTCATTAGCCAAAGGTTCAGTGCTAATTGCAAACTGCCATTCTCTCACTCAAAAGGGTCATTCATGATAGTCACACCTGGGGGTAAAATTGCAACTAATCAATTAAACCAAAGTGTGCCTATTCAACTGGGAAGCCACATTATCAAAACCACTCTTCTTGTGTTGGGATTGGAGAATGTGGACATTATTCTAGGGGCAAATTGGATGACCTTGCACCAAGTTGTGCTTGATGTAGCCAACCGTACCGTGGAAGTTAATTCTCCTTTCTGCGGGAATTTCACCTTGATTTTGCCTAGTCAGGGTTCTTCTCAGTCATGTGCTTTCTCTATGACGGAGCTACCTCTGAAGAAGATCCCAGTGGTCTGTGAGTATGCGGATGTCTTTCCTGATGAATTGCCAGGAATGCCACCGGACCGGGATATTGAATTCGCCATCGAGTTGCAACCAGGAACGGCCCCAATTTCCAAGAGGCCCTACCGAATGCCACCCGCTGAGTTGGCAGAATTGAAGAAGCAATTGCAGGAGTTGCTGGATAAGGGTTTCATTCGCCCAAGCACTTCGCCTTGGGGATGTCCAGCACTGTTTGTGAAGAAGAAGGATGAAAGCTTGAGGCTGTGTATAGACTACCGCCCTCTTAATGCGGTAACTATCAAGAACAAGTATCCTTTGCCTCGTATTGATGTTCTCTTTGACCAATTGGTCGGAGCCAAGGTGTTTTCCAAGATAGACCTTCGCTCTGGCTACCATCAGATCAAAATACGAGCAAGTGATATTCCGAAGACGGCATTCTCAACCAGATATGGGCTATATGAATTCTTGGTGATGTCATTCGGGCTGACAAATGCACCAGCATATTTCATGTATCTGATGAATTCTGTTTTTATGCCGGAATTGGACAAGTTCGTGGTGGTTTTCATCGATGACATTCTGGTGTACTCAAAGAACGAAGAAGAACATGCCGGGCATTTGCATGTAGTACTTCAACGTCTGCGAGAGCACCACCTTTATGCCAAGTTATCCAAGTGTGATTTTTGGCTAAAAGAAATCAAATTCTTGGGTCACACTATCTCTTAGGCTGGAATAGCTGTTGATCCTGATAAAGTGCAAGAGGTGATGAACTGGAAGCCACCAACAACGGTCCGCCAGATTCGGAGTTTTCTGGGATTAGCTGGTTATTACCGGAGATTTATTCCGGATTTCTCTCGAATTGCGAAGCCTATTACTGAGTTGCTGAAGAAAGAAGTCAAATTTGTGTGGAGTCAGAAGTGCGAAGATGCCTTCCATGCATTAAGGCAGCATCTGACTACAGCACCAGTATTGGCGCAACCCGACAGCAGCAAACCTTTCGATGTATATTGTGATGCCTCGGGCACCGGGCTAGGTTGTGTCTTGATGCAAGACAACCGAGTCATTGCTTATGCTTCGAGAGCGCTCAGGCCTCATGAGCAAAATTATCCCACTCATGACCTTGAGTTAGCAGCAGTGGTTCATGCATTGAAGATGTGGAGGCACTATCTAATCGGGACCCACTGCAACATCTTCACTGATCATAAGAGCCTTAAGTACATTTTTACTCAGGCTGATCTTAACATGAGACAGAGAAGATGGCTAGAGCTGATCAAGGATTATGACCTGGAGGTACATTATCACCCAGGAAAGGCTAATGTGGTAGCCGATGCCTTGAGTCGGAAGTTGCAGTGCAACTGTGTTCTGATGGATTCTCGCATTAACACCTTGTGTGATGAGTTGAGCAAGATGCAAATTGAAGTGATTCCTTCTGGTTCTTTGTCTCACATTTCTGTTGAGCCAGCTTTGCAAGACCAGATTATCACGGCCCAGCTCAGTGACAAGGGAGTGCAGATTATCAAGAAGAATCTCCATCAGAAGGTTGAGAAGTATAATTGTTTCCGCCAGGATGAGAAGGGTGTGTTATGGTTCAAAAGCAGATTGGTGATTCCTAAAGACCAGGATCTCAAGAGGAAAATTTTGGATGAAGCTCATCTCTCCAAATTCTCTATGCATCCGGGAAGCACCAAGATGTACCATGATTTGAAGCCTTTGTACTGGTGGACCAGAATGAAGAGGGAGATAGCCCAGTATGTATCAGAATGTGACACCTGTCAGAGGGTAAAGGCAAGCCACTTGAAGTCAGCTGGAGCTTTGCAACCACTATCCGTACCTTCGTGGAAGTGGGACGACATCAGCATGGATTTCATTGTGGGTCTGCCCAACACCTCTCGTCATCATGATTCAATTTGGGTTATTGTGGACCGATTGACGAAAGTGGCACATTTTCTTCCTGTGCACACCACTGATAAGGCTCAGAGATATGCAGAATTGTATATTAACTGGATCGTGTGTTTGCACGGATTACCTCGGACCATTGTTTCTGACCGAGGAGCCCAATTTGTTGCCAGATTTTGGGAACAATTGCAAAAGTCTTTGGGAACCAAGCTAATCAGGAGTTCAGCTTACCACCCACAGACTGATGGTCAGACGGAAAGGGTAAACCAAATCCTGGAAGATATGCTGAGAGCTTGTGCGATCGATTATGGAAAGAACTGGGATAAGCACCTCTCCTTGGCAGAGTTTGCTTATAACAATAGTTATCAATCCAGCCTAAGGATGGCACCTTTTGAAGCTCTCTATGGAAGAAGGTGCAGGACACCACTCAATTGGTCTCAGTCTGGTGAAAGAGAAGTTTTTGGACCTGATTTAGTGACTGAAGCCGAAAGGAAAGTCAAGCTAATCAGGAAGAATCTAGAAGCTGCTCAGGCCAGGCAGAAGAGTTATCATGATAAAAGAAGGAAACCTCTCCAGTTCGAGGTGGGAAGTTTTGTATACCTCAAGGTATCACCCACCAAGGTAATGCAGAGATTTGGGATCAAAGGCAAGCTAGCCCCTCGTTACATTGGACCCTATGAGATCATAGAAGCATGTGGACCCGTGGCATACAAGCTGAAGTTACCTTCAAAGATGTCTGCCATTCACAATGTTTTTCATGTGTCTCAACTGAAGAAGTGTGTTCGATTGCCGACTGAAATCTTAGCAGAGCCAGAATTGGAGATAGAGCCAGATCTCTCGTACCAAGAGTACCCCTCCAAAATTCTGGATTGCAAGGAAAGATCAACTCGGGCTAAATCGATCAAGATGTTCAAGGTCCAGTGGAGTAATCACTCAGAGGAGGAAGCTACTTGGGAAACCGAGGAATTCCTGAGATCCAACTTTCCCGATTGCCTACCTAAGGAAGCTGGTACGTAATCACCCCCAAACCCCTCCTCCTGCCTTTCGAATCTAATTTCCAAAAATATGATCTTAATTCAGAAAGAAGTAACTATAAAGTAAAACTTAAAAGGACTTCCTTCTGAAGTTGCAAAGAGAATGACATTCGAAGAGCAGTTTGTCCTAATAATGACAATAATCACCCATTTCCTATAAGTCTCACCCTTCGCTCTACCCCGGAAGGACTCTAGCCCGAATCTCGGGACGAGATTCCTTTAAGGGGGGAAGGCTGTGACACCCCAGTGTCACTCAGGGTTTTTCTCAAAAAGCCAAACCAAGAGCCATCATTTTATGTGAACCAAAGTAAGCATGAGCATCAAAATAACTTAAGTAATAATGAAGTCACCAAGTATATACTTAAAAGTGTCATGATCAAAGCAATTAAGTCCCTTAAAAGATTAGGTTATACAACCCTAGTTTAAAAACCCTAAATGAGCCTCATGAGCAAAAATTCAAAAAGTAAGGAAAAGGGAGTGAAAAGTTTAAAATTTTGAGTTGAGCCAATTATAAAAATTGAAGTATATTTAATGGGCAACAAGAAAGGTTGAGAAAGCTTAGCCAAAATAGCTCAAATAAAACCCCAAATCAAGCTTTCCATGTGTGGACTTAATTAGAATTCTGAATTTCAGATTTCTGAAAAACAGACCTTGAGCCAAAGATCAGGGATGTTCACCTTGATCCCTAACTCGAATCCTAATGGCCCCATTGACAAAAATGTGCCTAACTAACCCCTCTGTCGTGTGCCAGAAGATGGCATTGGGACGCGAGCCCTAGACACGACTAAACCTTGGATTTGCCTCGGATTTGCGCAGGGAGACAGACCAGATTTCCTGGCGCCATATCTCTGCAACCAGTAGGCAAAATCCTATGACCCCCACACAAGAATGGTAGCTTGTAGGGAGGGGAAGAGGTTTTGTGCATTGACCAAGGCGAGAGCAGGCTCGGATGAGCGACTACGCGCGCCAGAACTTGGGTAGAACGCGCGCTCACACGTGTTCGACCCTGGTCGACACGCCAGAGCTCGCCCAACCCGCGCGCGCGCGCTCCCCGGCGTCCAGTCAAGTCCGCCGCGCGCCCTCGCCCTCGGCCGTGCCCGCCCGCGCCTATAAAGCCTCCCCCGGCGCGCCTCACTTCGCCCCGCACTCACCCTCACCGGCCAACCACTTTCCTTAGCTCCGGCGAGCTTGATTTCCGCCCGCCATTGCCGCCCGAGCTTCGGCCATCATGGCCAGCCCACCCCAGCCGTCCTCAAGCCAAGCCAGTGCTTCGGCCAGCTCCACCAGTAGCCCGTGAAGCTTGCCAAGCCCTCGGACCTAGCCGGACTTCACCGGAGGCCCGAGATCGACTTCGCCGGACTTCGGTCTTCCGCCGTCGCGCGTGGACCGAGTTATCCAGTGAGTCTCCGCCCAATTCCTCTCGCTCATGTCTTCTCTGGCATCCCGTGGACCTCCCTGACCCGTTTAATTGAACTATCTCGCCGTGACCAGGCCGGTCTCCTCGCCGCCGACGAGTATCCCCGCCTGCGCGTGTGGACCGACCGACTCCGGCCATCTCCGACGGCGTTCCGCACACCGTTGTGATCCCCAGGACCTCCCCTTCATCCTCGACCTCTTCACCGGAACAGTCTCGCCGCCGGTAAGCCCCTCCGCCCTTTTTCCCGCCGCGGCTACTGTTTAAGTTAAACTAAGGACCTCGGGTTAGGAGGTGAAGAACCCGAGGGGTTTTCTGTAATGTCAGAGACCCTGGTGAATAGTAGCCTAAGGACTGATTCGCGAGGAAAAACTTAGAAAACCTCCAGGGACCCCAGTGCAAAGTGGATTTTCAATTAAATCGATTCTGATATTCTTTTAAATAACTAGAGAACTTGTAAAATTCATAACTTGATGAATTCTTACTCAAAAAATGTCAAACCAATTTTGCTAGCCTCTGTATATTACAATCTATTATTTAAAAATAGTAAACCCTATGCTTTCTGTTCAAAATTTTAGAGTTAAAAATTAAAAACAGAAACCCACTAAACATTATTTAATCAAGGAAAATTAGTTTTTCTTCTGTATTAGACTTAAGAAAATTTGTGGGCATTCAGACCTCTTTTAAACACTATTTAAAAATAGTAGGAACCCCAGCATTAGAAATTATGATGTATTTTCTCATTTAAAGATGTTTTGTCCAAAACTTAGAGAAAATCAGAAAGGTATTAGAAATTAATAAACAGTGACTAATATTATTTTTCCTAGTTTACTTATGTAACAGAGAACCAAAATGCTTAACAAAAATCCAGTGAACTTATAACCACCAGAGCCCCACTGCAAAAATATAGAGCACCTCAGTCCAACTTTTTAAGTAAGGGAAATAAATACAAGGTGATAATAAGGCATTTTCCAACTAAATCATGAACAACCTCAAATAATGTGATAATGGGCAACCAAAAATCAACTAAGTCCATAATGAGGTAGACTACCAGAGAAAAATGCAAACACCAAGAAAAAGAAGCAAACTCATACCAATTGCTAATGATTTAGGGGAAAGGCCATTTAATTTAAATAATGCACCCCACCCCTTCCCTTAAGCAAAAAGATGCCAAACTTCAGAATGATTGCTCTTGCACAAAACAATAACTAAGAAAAATAAGAACTCTGTTGTTTGATATTTTTCAAGTATAGTGGTAGTAGAAAGCACCCATTTGGCTAGAAACTTGAGAAAACCATAGAAAAATAATTAAAAGGTATTAATGACTAGAAATTTGTATCAAGTCATGTTATAACACCTAAAAGCCAGCAAAAATAAGTTCTGAAGAATTACCCACTCTTAAATCATAGTTGTAGTTCAAAGCACCCTTTCTACCTTAGAATTTAGTAATTTTGTGCAGAGAAAACTATTCACTTTCTGATCCCCAAATTTTAAGAAAAAGAAACATACACCAGTAGCAAGCCACTGTAATTTTTGCAGAATTTTTAGAATTTTATAAAAGCAACTTGTAGTTCAAACCTACTCCAAAACACTAAAGAGAATAAAGAAAAAGGAAAGAAGAAGTAAACCCCACCTCAATCAGTCTAACTTGAGTACTTATCAATTATCCCTAAGACTTAAAAAGAATTCAGTAGAACCCCTAAAAGTAAAACCTACCACTTGCCTTAGCTAAAGTTTAACTTAATTTACCAAGCATACCACCCAGGGGTCTTGCGTAAGTAAAGCTAACTTTGTTTAACTCAAGAAAGATTATACACCTTTTAAGTTGTGATTTCTAAAAAGCACATATCATATCATGCATATGTCTTACGCGTTGCATTCATTAGATTGTAATCTTGCCGACGGAGAGTACGTGCTCATCCCCGAGCAAGGACCTGTCCAAGAGGAAGACCAGGAGCAGGCTTCAGAGGCTGCTATTGAGGATCTCCCCGCAGCCCCAGCAATTGAAGGCAAGCCCCGGTTTTATGCATAACCGTTTATATATGCTACTTTACTACACTTAATGTTTGTAGGCTTGTACCGTGCACTTAAGTGTAGGAGTTGTCTGAAACCCTAGTTGCATGAACTCAGGATTCCTTCTGAGATGGATACTAGTATGCTAGGTCGAGTAGCTGCTATGCTAAATCAGGATCTCGGTAGAAGTCGAGTGATTTTTCTAGCACTCGCGCGAGGTTAGGAATTGGTTGTATCCATTTTTGATAACAGAAGGATGATGGTCTGTGGACACGGATCCATGGGGATGCGTTGTCTATGAGACCAAATTGGAATAAGGATTAACGTGCGGATACCTGTGTCAAGCGTTTGAACGTACTAAACACATGCCGGGAAAAATGGTAACCGGTAAACCTAGTACCTGAGTGAAGCCGGGCGCGGACTTTATCCCTCATGCGACCTGAGACTGGTTCTCCCATGCTAGCTATGGTGGGTACAAGTGCGGTCACTGCACGGCGGCAGCCGGGGTCAGTGGAGCATTGTATGCCAAGGCGGTGAGGCCTGGACGCGAACGGGGAATCGATGGGGACGGTTGTCATGTGTAGGGTCGGAGTACCCTGACATGCCGTGTGTTTAGGTTTACCTTGCAAGGTTTTAAAAACTCGATTCGAATCGTCTGCTTCTCGCAGCTAATGAGACTGCTTGATTCCTTGTACTGCATCGAGTAAGAAGTGAAATGTGGTTATATGAGATAACTTGTTGTTTGAACTAAATGAATGTTACCATGTATGCTTAGAAGGAGCAAATCTAGCTAGGTTAATGATGGTAAAATTTGAAAAGCTAAAAATTGATTTTAGTAACAGCTAGTGCTTTTGGCAAACCAAACCCCTCAGCCAAACAGCTGCATAGTCTAGAGGTAGAGGAGTAGACTCCTCACACCGGGTAAGTCTAGCTGAGTATTAGTATACTCAGCCTTGCTTGTGGCACCCTTTTTGCAGGTACCATGCAGGATTTGGTTGATGGTGTGACTTGGCCTACCACCCTGCCACCGGGTTGGACGGTCGAGTGGGATGTTGCTCCGGCAGGAGAGGAGCATGAGGAGTAGTGGGCTAGGCCTTGCCCATTTCCTCATTACCGACGACATCGATTATCCGCTGCACCTTACTTTATGAACTTTATTTGCTACTCCAGAACTCCGATTTATGTAATAACCCAGTACTTAATTTGAGGTTTCCTGTTTTATTGTATTTCTTCTGTGACTCACCTTCGAGTGAGATTGTGGAATTTGATCCTAGTTAAGTGGCTCTATCAGACTAGATCTAAAGGACTAACGGGTTATTCCGATTTAAGTGTGTCACGGCCCTTGAGGCATGACTTAGGCACTTAAGCTGGAATAATTCGGGTGGTTCTGCCACAGGGCGAGCCGACGATCGTCGTTGTTGTTGTGCTGCGGGGGGAGGAGTACCATGTCGTAGCTACCGTCGGGGGACATGAACTCGAGATTCCCAAAGCGGAGCACCGTCCTGGGCTGAAGAGGCTGCTGAAGATTGTCCATCTGGAACTCAACTGGAAAGTATTGTCAACACGCAGCGGCCCCTACCTGGCGCGCCAACTATCGGTGTTTCGGACCCTGGGGACCTTCAACCGAACCGACTAGTGAATTTTGTGCCGCGTGCCCTTGTCCAGATGGGTTGATGCAAGATGGAACACAAGAGGAGGAATGAGGCTTATATTATCTTACACCGGGGTGCTTGCAGTAGGGGTTGCATGCTTCACGAGAGAGGGAACGGGTCCTAGGCCTCCTGAGAGGTCTAGTGTAGCGGAGTGGAGTTCGATGCTTGAGGGAGTCCATCTCCGTCGTCCTTACCGCCCATGTCCCCCTTCCTCCCTGAGAAGGCTCTGGGCATCCCCTTTTATAGATACAAGGGGATGGTCCAGCTGTACATATGGGGTGTTGCTATGTGCTAACGTGGACGGCGGAGAAGTGCTTGAGCCCTGTAGAAGCGTAGCTGGCGGTGCGGTCCTGGGTCCTGCTGACGTTTCTTTGCCTTCGTAGAGAGCTTGAGGACTATTGACGTCATGGACACATGCGGGGAACCATCATTACCTGTTGCCGGAGTAATCTAGATGTGACACCGGTCTTGTTCCTTTGTAGCCTGAGGCGGCTAGCTAGAGGTAGGGTAATGATGTGTCCCCTGTAGCGTAGTCGGTCTGAGGCCGAGGTCAGGCGAGGCGGTGACTTCTCCTGAGGCCGAGGCCAAGGTCAGGCGGGACGGTGACTCCTCCCGAGGCCGAGGCCTAGGGTCGGGCGAGGCGGAGACCTTCTCCCGAGGCTGAGGCTGAGGCCGAGGCCTGGGGTCGGGCGAGGCGGTGACTCCACCTGAGGCCGAGGCTGAGGTTGGGCGAGGTTGTGACTCCTCCTGAGGCCGAGGCTGAGGCCAAGGTCGGGGTCGGGCGAGGCTGAGCTCCCTGTTGCGCCCGAGGCTGAACTCGGGAGAAGTCGTGACTCACTGTTGTTAGCCTTACCCTGGTGGTTGGCACAGTAGTCGGAACGGGGTGAATAGTGTTGTTTTCCTGTCAGAACGATCAGTAAAGTGGCGAAGTGACTGCGATCATTTCGACCTTGCCAACTGAGGCGCGCGTGTCAGGATAAGGTGTCAGGTGATCCCTGCATTAAATGCGCATGCGATACGGTCGGCGGTAAGGCGATTTGGCTGAGGTTGCTATACGACAAAGTTTGCCCGAGCTTAGCCTCGGACGAGCCGGGGGTGCGCCCGCTGCCTGAGGGGGTCCTCGGGCGAGGCGTGAATCCGTTCGGGACCACTGTTCTTGCCCGAGGCCGAGCTCGGGCGAGACGAGATCGCGTCCCTTGGTAGATGAGGCATTAACTTTGCGTTGTGCTTACCAGCCTTTACGGTCTGTTTTGAAGATGTTTTTTAGCCATGCTTAGGAGTATTGGGGGTACCCCTAATTACGGTACTCGACACTTTCGGACTAACAAATGCTCCTGCCCATTTCACATATCTTATGAACTCGGTATTTATGCCCGAGCTGGATAAGTTTGTGGTGGTATTCATTGATGATATCTTGATATATTCCAAGAATGAAGAGGAGCATGCGCGGCATTTACAGATCGTGTTGACGCGCTTAAGAGAGCACCAATTGTATGCTAAGTTCAGTAAGTGCGCATTCTGGCTGGAAGAAATCCAATTCCTGGGACATGTATTATCTGCCAAGGGGATTGCGGTGGATCCTAGCAAAGTCAAGGATATTTTGGAGTGGAAACCCCCAACCACTGTACATCAAGTCCGAAGTTTCCTTGGACTAGCTGGCTATTACCGCCAATTCATTCCAGATTTTTCTAAGCTTGTGAAACCAATCACAAGTTTATTGAAGAATGATACTAAATTTATTTGGTCTTCAAAGTGTAATGAAGCCTTTGAACAATTGAAGGTATTATTAACCACTGCTCCGGTATTGGCTCAACCAGATATTGAAAAGCCCTTTGATGTGTATTGTGACGCATCAGGCAGTGGTCTCGGCTGTGTTTTAATGCAAGAAGGCCGAGTGATAGCTTATGCTTCAAGGCAGTTGCGCCGGCATGAGGAACACTATCCCACTCATGATCTGGAGTTAGCTGCAGTGGTTCATGCCCTAAAACTCTAGCGTCATTATCTGCTGGGGAACATCTGTCACATTTATACATATCATAAAAGTTTGAAGTATATATTCACCCAGTCAGAATTGAACATGAGACAGAGGCGATGGCTCGAGCTTATTAAGGACTATGAATTTAGAAATTCACTACCACCCAGACAAGGCTAATGTAGTGGCGGATGCATTAAGTAGCAAGGCTTCCTGCCATTGTCTAACGATGAAGACTTCTGACATTACGTTATGCCAGGAGATGGAGAAGTTAAACCTGGGATTGATCCAACAGGGAACCTTAAATCAACTAAAGCTTGAGTCAGTCCTTTTACCAAAAACAATTGATGCTCAAAAGGATAATGAGGGTATGAAGCACATCCGTGAGAAAATAGAGGCCGGAAGAGCCAGATGTTTTAGAAAAGATGATCAAGGCATTGTATGGTTCAATAACTTCATAGTTGTGCCAAAGAATGAAGAGATCCGCCAACAAATATTAGATGAAGCACATCTTAGTCACTATTCTATTCATCCCGGAAGCACTAAGATGTATCATGATCTAAAACAACATTATTGGTGGACAAAGATGAAGATTGAAATTGCACGCTATGTGGCAAGATGTGACACTTGCAGACGTGTCAAAGCATATGAAGACTGTTGGTCCATTACAATCTCTACCAATACCAACATGGAAATGGGAAGATATTAGTATGGACTTCATTGTGGGATTGCCCAGAACAGCAAAGGGATATGATTCCATCTAGGTTATTGTTGATCGACTTACGAAAATTGCTCATTTTCTGCCAGTCAAAACATATTACCCGGTCCTCACATATGCAGAACTGTACATTGCTCGCATTCTCAGTTTGCATGGTATTCCAAAGACTATAGTGTCGGATCGTGGACCTCAATTTTTATTCAAATTCTAGGAAGAACTTCACAAATCTCTGGGTACTAAGTTGCTCCACAGTTTGGCCTATCATCCTCAAACAAGTGGGCAAACTGAAAGGGTGTAACATCCCAAAATTCTAACCCAGGTTTGAAACCCTAATCTACCCCTCCCCTCTTTTTATCTTCTATTCCAAAACTCCCTTAGATTTTCCCATCATATGCATACACTTTGTTTGATCACAAGCACCTCACCTAGATTTTATCTTCCAACACCTAGATTATCCACCAAATAATTTTGTTCAAAAAGAAAAGAAACAAAAATGAAATGAGTTTTAGAAAAGAAAAAGAAAAAGGAAAAAGCTCCCCCCCTGCTGGGCCACTTCTGGTCCATGTCGCGGCCGCCTCCCCCGCGCCCGCGCATCCTCCCCCCCTCGGCCCATCTCCGGCCTGCCTCCGCGCGCGCACCAGCCCGCTCCGCACTCCGCCTCTCTCTCGCTGACAAGCCAGCCCCACCTGCCAGCCGCTCTCTCGCGCGCTCGCTCCCACTAGCAGACCGGCCCCACCGGTCATCCACTTCGTCGTCCTCCCCGCGTACGGCTCGCCGCGGTCACCTCCGACCACAGTCCCCTCGCCCATCCCCTCACCGCACAGAGAAGTTTGGCACCGCCACCGTCCTCGCCGCTTGACCGCGTCCTTGCCCGGTACCGCCCCGCCGTGCGGTCTCGTCGTCGCCGCTGTGCGGCATTAAACTCTGGTGCTGTGCACCTCACCGGCGTCCGCCGAGCTCCACCGCTCCCCTCCCCTCGGGCGCCTATAAAAAGGCCGCCCCGAGCACTTCCTTGCCCCGCACCGGCCTTGGCCATCCCTCTCGTCCCCTCGCCCGAGCGCAATTCGCTGAGAGCCACCGTCTTCTTCCGCTCCAGTGAGTTCTCCCCCCCTCTCCTCTATGCCTCTCTGTTGGTCCAGCAAGCGATTAAGGTAGCTTAATAGTTTCCTCGCATTGCCACGAACTCAGCACACCACTCTTCCACCCCAATCCCTCGCCCAGAGCCCACTGGCGGTGATCCCCGCCGCGGAGCTCCACCACCTCCCCGCGGACAGTCCCCTCCCAACCCCCTCTAGCCAAATTAAGCCTACCCCGAGGATTACCAGCCCCTGCCCGTGCTAAGCCACCCCCCGTGAGCCAAGAATCGGGCCACCGGCGGCAAACCGCCGTCGAGCCCACCGGCGGCCGGCTTCCCCCCCCCCCCCCCCCCCCCCGCCCGCTCGGCCGGTTCGCCCGCACCGTCAGATCGCAGCGCCGTTTCCCACTCCGCTCTCGCTGGCGGGTGGGCCCGCAGCGACGCCGTCGCTCCCGCGCGCCGCGCCGTCTCCCTCGCCCATGGGCCACAGCTAGGCCACAAGCGCGCTCGCGCCTGGCTGGGCCGAAACCCCCCCCCCTGGCCCATCAGAGGAGAAACATCTTTTCTTTTTCTTTTTTCACCATTTTCTCATTTAATTAGTTTTCTGCAATATTTTATGCACCAAAAATTGTCCAAATAATTTCTAAAGTCCTAAGTAATAATAATGTTGGTAGTATGACACACTACAATTAGTAGACCACTGTTGATGTATTGTTTATTGACTGTTTTAATAGAAGAAGCGGGGACCGCGGATCCGGAACCCGTAGCCCCGGAAGAAGGGCCGGAGCCCGATCTTCCGGAAATAGATCTCTTGTGCCAGGAAAGCTTCGACGAAGGCAAGTCCATCCTTCCCTTGATGCATAAATTACCTATTCTCTCTACCATTGCCTAGGCCGAGAATCCAGGGGGATAATTGCATTGTGAGTGAGAGATGGCCCGCATTGACATATACTTTCTGAATACAAAATGTGGATTGGGAAAAAGGGCAATGTGTTTCTTCAAAAAAGGTCTCCTTTTCAAAAAGTTATGCGATGAAGGGTACTCACCCTCATCACCTTGGGAGTGGGATGATCAAGGACTCCCTGGTTTAGGGGAGGGCCTAAGGTGTTGGCTCAGCTGGTTTAGGCGTGAGCAGAAGGATTGTCCCCTCATATAAGGACCGGCTTGTCATTTTCACTACCTGTACTCCTTTATAGTACAACCACTCGAGACTGTGTGGGCAGTCACTCAATCCGAACTCGTGCGGTCCAACCCCAGGGTAAGAAGGCTGGGGAGCACCGGAAGGATAAGGAGGGGGAAAGTTTTGTCCGGTTTGGGCATGGTGGTGGCCTGACTCCTTCCGGATAACCGTTAAGGTTAGGACGTGCGAGGAAGGAAAGAGATCCTGCACTCGGGTCCCGCGACGGTGGGATCGCAGAAACCGGGCTAGTGGGTAAAGTGTACACCTCTGCGCAGAGTTGAAACCTATTCGAATAGTCCGTGTCCACTGGTATGGACGAGTCTGGTATGGTATGACAATTAGAGATTTTTCTATGAGTTCCATGAGTAGGGAAATGTGTGTGTAAGTGTGAAGTGAGAAAGAAAACAAGGCCACGGGAGCGGGAAGCTCAGTGGTAGTTGAGTATTTTGTTATTTTAAGTCTTTGGGAAAAACCTTACAGCAACTGCCTTTCTCTGAGAAAATAAAGAGTGACTTCAACCCCACCAAATAAAGCATGTATATTATAGGTCTCTTTCTCTCTACGGGAGCGGGGTGGGCTTGCGGAATACCTAGTGTATTCACCCAGATTCATCTATGTTTTTCAGCAGCCGAAGACTTCTTTTCTGCTATGCTTGATTGAGAGGGTTGTGTCTGCACCCAATTCTGCCTATGGCCTGGCCTAGTATATTTTCCCGCTTTTTATTTTGGCTCTCTTGAGCTTGTACCCCGGTATTGTAATAACCTTTATCTAAACTCTGTACTATTTGAAGTAAGGAATGTGTTTACTAGCCTCCTGGGACTAGTAATTGTATCACATTTGAGTCCCAAAGGATCGGGACGCTTCAGGTGGTATCAAAGCCCATAGGACTGGCCGTAGGTCTCAGCCCTGACCCTGAAACTTGCCCTAAAAAGAAAATACCTCTTTCCCCAAGAAAAGTCTTCTCTACTCCTCCCCGATTTAACAGACCCTTCTTTTCCTATTCCAGATGGAAGACTCTCTGGCCATTAGGACATCCTACTGCTCGGAGGTGGAAGGGTTCCCACATCTTTTGCGAAGTTGTGCGCTTCGCATGGGAATCCGCAAGAAGCCGGAATACGTCTGGAAGGAGTATTTCGAGGGCGAAATGGAGAAATGCTCTATGGCAGTCTACCTGGGAGAAAGCCGAAACTATCCGAACCATCCTTCCTTCCAAGTCACTTTTATCGGATACCGCTTTCCAGATACTTGCCAGAATGTTGCCCGATCAGCCCTCCGACAACTATGCCAGAACTACAACAAGGTGATCTTTGAAACCCCCCTTCGCTACTTTCCACCC
Source organism: Zea luxurians (assembly GCA_029449295.1). Taxonomy (NCBI): domain Eukaryota; kingdom Viridiplantae; phylum Streptophyta; class Magnoliopsida; order Poales; family Poaceae; genus Zea; species Zea luxurians. Next base: position 99,568,145 of record JAOPSE010000006.1, on the reverse strand, counting down.
AGCAACAAGAATACCCCCACCTGGAGGAAAAGACTTCAGGCCCTGTCAGGAGGAGATCCTATTGAGAATGATCCCACCATCGTCTACATGGCTGGATACCTTCACACCCTTGATAACCAATATGATGACCTCACCCTCCACTGCACCTACCTAACCTCCTGGGTGGAAAGTCTGGAGCAAAAAGTCAGGGAACTTTCGGGGGAAAAGGCGTCCCTTCAAGAGAGCCTCGCAATAGCAGAAGGCGAGGAAGCCAATTCCCGAGAGGCCTACCGCACCCTAAAGATGGACTATGACAAGAAACTGAAGAAGCTCGCCCCTGCAAGAAAAATCCACAAGAAGACCAAAAGCCAAGGATGTCAGAATGAGCAGAAGGAAGAAGCCCCTCCAACCCTACCGCCTGCCGGGTTAAGGAACTCGTCCGACACCGAGGAGATGTCCCTAGCCAGCCTTGATGACCTTCTCAAGGAATTTGGGGACACTTTAGAGAAGGAGTTCGGGAGTACCCTAGCTAGTACTCGCGTGTAATGAACGTATGGTAGCCGTGTGCTGTATTATGTAATGGCTTGATGTAATGAATAAAATAACTAGTTAAAAAAGGGCATGTGCATGGTAGTAACTCTTTTCCCCTGGCAGATGGCTTCGGATAAAACCATGCCTACCGCCTCCGGGATTGGAGCAGGTTTTCCCCTAGGAGCAACAGGAGAAGCTGGTGGAGAAGGGGATGGGACCCACCTCCCCGCACCTCCGGAACTACCACTAGATCTGGCCCAAGTTCTAGCCAATCAAACCCGACTCATTCAAGTCCTCACTAGAGTTTGGAAAACCAGCGCCCAGGTGGTGGAAGGCCACAGGACAGGATGGGAGAATTTTTGAGACTCAAGCCTCCCACGTTCGCGGTGTCCAGCAATCCTCTCGATGTAGATGACTGGCTTCGCATGATCAAGAGGAAGCTGGAAGCCATCGGATGCCCCGAAAATCAGCGTGTCCAACTGGCAGCTCATCAGCTTTCAGGAATGGCTTTAGCATGGTGGGACACCTTCAGTGAGGCCGTCAGAGATGCTACCTGGGCAGAATTCGAAACAGCTTTCCGTGAGCACCATGTACCCCAGGGGATAATTCAACTCAAGGAGGATGAATTCCGGGAGCTAACTCAAGGCGGGAGAACAGTCAATGAGTATGTGCACAGGTTCACAGAGTTGGCCCGTTACGCACCTGATGATGTCAGCACCGAGTCTAGGAAGATGGCACGTTTCCTGAAAGGACTAAGACCCGAGCTTAAGACCATCCTCGCCAGCCAAGACTTCCTCAACTTTTCTCACCTCTCCAACAAGGCTATCCAAGTGGAAAGGGCGAAAGAGGAAGAAAAAGGGCACCTCAAGAGGAAATTCCAAGTTCTCCGAGCTCAACAGCAAGAATGTCACCAGAGAGCTCGACCCTTTGGGCTTCCACCCAGGGGACCAAGCTTCAATAAATTATCTGGACCCACTCAATCACACTATAGTCAGCAGAGTCATAGCTCCCTTCAGGCACCCTCCGTTGCAAGCAACCAACCGCCAGCTAATGCCTGTTGGCACTGCGGAGACCCCAGTCACTTCAAGAATAACTGCCCTCAGTTGAAGGCACCCGGGCCGACCTACTCCAACTCGGTGAATGGCCCCAAGATTCCCTCAGCCCCTACCTCCAAGGCACCTCCTTCCTACAGCCAGTAGAGTAGGACTCAGTACCAGGGCAGAGCCCGAGTCAACCACGTCGACGCTCAAGAAGCCCGACAAGCCCCGGGAGTAGTGCTCGGTGAGTTCCTTGTTGAACTTACTCCCGCTTCTGTGCTTTTTGATTCAGGAGCATCCCATTCTTTTATAGCCACTAAGTTTGTGGAAAAGCATGGCATCCCCTCTACACCCCTAGCCATCCCTTTGGTCACCCGAACCCCGGGATCAGACCTCCTATGCCTACTTAGGTGCTCCCAAGTCAGGATTCTCTTAAGTGGGGTAGTGTTCCTGGCGGACTTAACCGTCTTGCCATCCCAAGGGATTGATGTGATCCTAGGAATGGATTGGCTGACTAAGCACAAGGGTATCATCAGCTGCGCAAGTAAGACCGTCCTTCTCACCGATCACCAAGGAAAAGCAGTTTCCTGTCAAGCCCAGCCGCCCGCCAACGATCCAATGATGTTTAACCTGGCAGCAGAAAACATGTCCGTGATCGAAGAGTTTGAGGATGTATTTCCGGAAGAGTTGCCTGGAATGCCACCAGAAAGAGGAGTGGAGTTCTACATAGACCTCATTCCTGGCACTGCGCCCATCGCAAAAAGACCATACTGCATGGCCCCCACAGAGTTAGCAGAATTAAAACTCCAGATTGCGGAACTACAACAAAAAGGGTACATCTATCCCAGTTCGTCTCCCTAGGGAGCACCCGTCCTCTTCGTTACCAAAAAGGATGGAAGTATGAGAATGTGTATTGATTATCGGTCCTTGAACGAAGTTACAATCAAGAATAAGTATCCTCTCCCTCGGATCGATGACCTCTTCGACCAGCTGCAGGGAGCCAAATACTTCTCCAAGATAGACCTCAGGTCTGGATATCACCAACTGAGGATCAAAGAAGCAGACATTCAGAAGACTGCATTCGTCACCAGATACGGGCAATATGAATTCACAGTAATGCCATTTGGGCTGACAAACGCACCCGCCTTTTTCATGAACCTCATGAATAAGGTATTTATGGAAGAATTGGATAAGTTTGTCGTGGTTTTTATCGACGACATCCTCATCTATTCCAAGAATCGCAAGGACCATGAGCGTCACCTTCGAATCGTCCTCGGAAGACTCAGGGCACATCAACTTTATGCTAAGCTCAGCAAGTGTGAGTTCTGGTTAGAAAAGATAGCCTTCCTGGGGCATATCTTGACTGCAGAAGGGATAGAAGTAGACCCATCCAAGGTGGAAGCCGTTTCAAAATGGGAACAGCCATCCAACGTCAGTGAAGTACAAAGCTTTCTGGGAATGGCAGGGTATTACCGCTGCTTTATCAAGGGATTCTCCAGCATAGCAAAACCTATGACCGAACTTCTCAAAAAGGACAATAAGTTTGTGTGGACTCCAAAATGTGAGGAAAGTTTCCAGATCATCAAGGACAAACTTACAACCGCGCCAGTTTTGACACTGCCAGATATACACCAGGATTTCGTCATCTTCTATGATGCTTCAAGGCAAGGCTTAGGGTGTGTCTTGATGCAAAATGAGAAAGTTATTGCCTATGCATCCCGCTTACTCAAGCCCCACAAGCAGAACTACCCTACCCACGACTTGGAATTGGCAGCCATAGTTCACGCCCTAAAAATATGGAGGCATTATCTGATTGGGAACAAATGCCACATCTTCACTGATCACAAGAGTCTGAAGTACATCTTCATGCAACCGGACCTCAACCTCCGTCAACGAAGATGGCTTGAATTGATCAAGGATTATGACCTCGAAATCCATTACCACCCCGGGAAGGCCAACGTAGTAGCAGATGCCCTCAGCCGAAAACCTTTCGGGATGAAGGGGACCAACTTTTTAGAAGACTGGAAGAAGGAATCAGCTCAGCTAAATGCATGCCTGAGAGACAACGGTAGCCTGGAAGTCAAGCCAATGCTAGAAGATCTCATATGCAAGACTCAACACCTGGACGCAGAGACAGCCAGACTTATGGAAAGAGCCCGCAAGGAGCAACTTCCGGATCTTAGGACAGATGAACAAGGAGTTCTTTGGTTCAAGAACCGTCTGTGTGTACCAATAGGAGAAGCACGGGAAGTCCTGCTCAACGAAGCCCATAACTCGGCTTACTCCATCCACCCAGGGACCACCAAGATGTACCTGGACCTCAAGGCCAGATATTGGTGGAAAGGGATGAAGAAGGAAATAGCACAGTATGTGGCCCGATGTGACACTTGTCAGCGAACAAAGGCCGAACACCAGAAACCTGCAGGCCTACTGCAACCCCTCCCAGTGCCTGAATGGAAGTGGGAAGAAATAGGCATGGATTTCGTAACCGGACTACCCCGAACGCAGAAAGGGAATGATTCTATCTGGGTAATAATTGATCGTCTCACCAAAGTGGCCCACTTCATTCCAGTAAAAACCACATTTGGAGGAGCCGCCCTTGCCTAGATATATCTTAAGGAGATAGTCAGGCTCCATGGCACTCCACGGAAGATAGTGTCAGACAGAGGAATGCAGTTCACCTCAAAATTTTGGAAAGGCCTTCAGCAAGCAATGGGCACCAAGTTAGATTTCAGCACCGCTTATCACCCCCAGTCAGATGGCCAGACAGAAAGAGTCAACAAGGTCCTCGAAGATTTACTAAGAGCCTGTGTGTTAACGTTCGACAGAGATTGGGAGTCCAGTTTACCGTATGCCGAATTCTCATACAACAACAGCCATCAGGCCAGCATCAAAATGTCACCGTTCAAAGCACTTTATGGAAGGAAATGCCAGACTCCCCTAATGTGGTCCAATGTAGGGGAAAGGACACTAGAAGGACCCGACTTTGTTAAAGAAGCCGAAGAGAAAGTTGCCTTGATCCGCACGAGGTTACTGGAGGCTCAGAGTCGACAGAAGAGTTACGCAGACAACAGACGAAGAGAACTCAGATTTGAGGAAGGAGATTTCGTTTATCTCAAAGTCTCCCCGATGCGTGGTGTAAAAAGGTTCCAAATGAAAGGAAAGCTAGCACCACATTTCATCGGTCCCTACCCCATCATTAGCCGAGTGGGACCCGCAGCATACCGTCTTGAGCTACCAGAATCCATGTCAGATATTCACAATGTGTTCCATGTGTCTCAGCTCCGCAAATGCCTAAAAGTACCAGAAAACCACATCAAGGCAGATGCAATTCAGATTCAAAAGGATCTCCAATACTGGGAAAAGCCAGTGAAGATTCTCGACTCAGCAGTCAGAAGGACCCGCAACTCAGAAGTGAGACTCTATAAGGTTCAGTGGAGCAGAGATGGAGAAGAGCAGGCCACCTGTGAAAGTGAGGACTCTCTGAGGAAGGAATACCCTTATCTTTTCTTGAGCCCCGTCTGAATCTCGAGGGCGAGATTCCTTTAAGTGGGGTAGGTTTGAACATCCCAAAATTCTAACCCAGGTTTGAAACCCTAATCTACCCCTCCCCTCTTTTTATCTTCTATTCCAAAACTCCCTTAGATTTTCCCATCATATGCATTGTAACACCCTGAATTTGGGGGTATAAAATTTCTTTGCTCATATTCACAAATTCAGGTGTTACTTCCCTTTTCTCATTCTTCCCCAATCTTCTCTTTCTCATTTCTATAGGAGGAAAAGTGGTTATTTTATTTGTAACTATAGTCTATTGGCTCAAACTCCAAGGGAGTATGAATTGTTGCATCATGTTGAACCCTAGATTTCACTTTTGTTTGGTGCATAATTCTTAGAAAGTCTAATTTGAATTTGTGGCTTATTTGAATTTGAATCAAATGGAGAAAATAAAAAGAAAAGAGAAAGCAAATTCCAGAATAAAAGAAAAAGGAAAAACAGCCCACACCCCCGCCCCCCTCGGCCTTTCGGCCCACCAGGCCCAACTCGCGCGCGCGCCTTCTCCCCCCTCCTCTCTCTCTGCCCGCGGGCCCCGCCCGTCAGCGCAGCCGTTCCCCGCGTCCGCGCCCGCGCCCGCCTCTCTCTCTCTCTGCCCGCGGGCCCCGCCTGTCGGCGCTGCCGCTTCCCCGCGCGTGCGCCATCTCCCTCGCTCTCTCTCTGCCTGCGGGCCCGGGCTGTCAGCTCCCTCGTCCTCGCGTAACCGCCGCCCGAGCTGCGCGCGCCCGCCTTCTCCGCGCCCACGTCGCGCGTGGGGCTCGCCCCAACCCCGCCCTTGGCCACTTGTTGGTGACTTGTTCTCAAATGCTTCGGATTAAGAACAAGGCAACATAAAAAGTGTTAAATGATAAGGTCCTTCGTCCTTTGAAACATTATTTCCCTTCGGGATATAATGTGCTCCGGACGAAGGTTACAAATAATATATCTTCGTAAGCACAATAAGCTATGACGAAGGACTTACACGCGGCATAAAAAGTAATATAAACATTTAAATTTCATAATATCATTTCTATTTTTATTATTGCATAACAATAGAAATGATTTTAGATTACAAGTGTACCTTCGAATTGCAGGAAGACAAAAGTACAAGGATGACGCGAAAGCAAATGCCAAGTCAGCGTGAACAGTACGGGAGTACTGTTCATCTATTTATAGACGTGGGACGCAGCCCATGTAGAATTACATTCATGCCCATTACATTTGTTAATGACTTATGGGAATCTGTCAAGGCCTAAGTTGTCTTTTCATCTTTAAGTCGGTTCCCCTTTCTGCTATCGCGACGAAGCTTTCCTGCGCACAGCTTCGGCTGTGCACCATCCTTCGTACAGCTTGGTAATCAGCTCGTCCTTCATCTCAATCCCCCTTCGTCTGGCTTAGGCTTCGTCCTGACCGTACTCCATGTTCATAATTCTGAGTCCGAAGATACCTGTTCATATAATTCACTCGGAAAGCATTGTCAAATCATGTTTTTGAGGACCTTCGGAGGACGAAGGCCCCCAACAGTAGCCCCTCGCAATGTTAATTTGTTAATGATAAATTCAGATTGCGATATGGACGAAGGCCTTAAGCCGAAGGTCCGAAAAAACACCTTCCCTTTGCTAGAATAGCAAAAGTCACTGACACGCGGGACCACACAGTTTCCGTTATATCGAGTGTATAAATAGAGGCCCGCCACAATTTGTTTGGTACGCTTTCTTGCCATCTGCTCCCGCTTACTAAATTTTTAGCTCTTGCGCACTAAGATTTGCTGTTCTTTTGGTTTTGAAGCTTCGGCCTTGAAAACAGATTTTTAGTGTTTCCGAAGATGTCTGAAGATAAGAAGGTCACTGCTGAGATGAAGCTGAGTCTCGACGAAGAGAAGAACTTGGGGTTCCTTATAGCGATGGCGGAGACCAATACGGAAAAAATCACCAAGGAGATTCTGGAAGGTTTGTCTGAAGATACTGGTGACAGCGACAGTTATGATGCAGAAAGCTGTGGGGGAGAGTCCGAAGATCGACCATGGCGGCCAAGTCACACGGTTTTCGGGAAAACCACTGTTAAGCAGAGTCATATTGACAATATGAGGGGGAGATATTTTCGAGATATATCTATTGTGAGGGCTGATGCTGGAGAAAAAACTTCCCCCACCCCCGAAGAAGATGAAGTCGTAATCTTCCGAAGCTTTCTCAAGGCTGGGCTTCGATTCCCCCTAAGCAGCTTTGTTGTCGAAGTCCTGAAGACATTTCAAATCTATCTTCATCAAATTACTCCCGAAGCTATCATTAGAATGGGGATCTTTGTCTGGGCTGTAAGAAGCCAAGGTTTAGAACCAAATGCTAAAAGCTTTTGCAACATTCATGAGTTGTTATATGAGACGAAGCCCTGGGGGAAGGAACAATATCACAACAACTTCGGTTGTTACAGCTTCGGTGCCCGCGCCGGGTCAAGCTGCCCTGTGCCAACCTTTCGGAAGAGGTGGCCCGGCACCTGGATGACAGAATGGTTCTATGTAAAGAATGACTTGACAGCGCAGGAAGATGTTAAGAGTATCATTATGCGCCCCATTTGGCAACGCTTCGGACTACGAAAGCCGAAGGTTGAAATGGATGAAGCGGCCGAAGAATGCCAAAGAGCCTTCGGCGTAGTCTGCTCTTTTATTGGGACAAGGGATCTGGTCCAAGAGCATATTGCCTTCAGGGTATGGCCACTTGCAGGAAAGTGGGAAATGCCGAAGGAGACCATCAAAGAGTCTGACGAAGGTGGACTAGTCAGACTAAAATACTCATTCAAATACGGGGATAAATTTGTTGAACCTGATGACGACTGGTTAAAAAGCATTGAAACATTAAGTGACGAACTGCTCGGGGCATACTCGAAGGCCGAGAATACTGCATTATCGGCAACCTTCGGAGGCCGAAAGAAGAAGAGGCTCAACCGGATATTTGATGCAATCGGGTTTGTCTACCCTGACTATCATTATCCGGTGCTGGGCCGTAAAAGAAAAAATACTTCTCCTGCAACAGAAGTTGCCACAAGTGCCTCTAGCGAGCCAGCGCCGCAAAGAAAAAAGATGAAGGTGCTCACCCACCGGGCGCGTTTTATTGAGCCGGCCACAGTGCCTGAATTTATTGGTGAAGTCTCTCTGACCTCTGAAACTACAGAACCAGCTCCAGCGCCGAAGATAGAAGAAAGAACTGAAGCGCCTTCAGCGGAGAAGGCAGAAAAACCGAGGATTGAAGGACAAAAAATATTGGAAATCTTAAGTCCTTCAGCGAATGTTGAAACAATTAAAAATCAAAAGGGGCCATCGGTGACCCCAAAAAGAAAAAGAATGGTGAACGTGCTAGATGTCTTGGAGACAATTAAGTCTTCAAGCACAACTCCAAAGAAGACTGTTGAACTTGCTGAAGCGTCTACTGAAGCTTCGAAGCAACATCTTGAAGCTGAAGCTGGGCCTTCAGAGCCCACCAAGGAACAATCTTTGGAAACCGAAAAAATAAAAATATCAGAACCAGTTTTGGTTGAGGAAATTGACACAGCCGCCCCCGAAGCTCCTTCCAACATACGCGATTACATCGTGCGACATGCTTCGGGGAAGAAATTATCTGAAGAAGAGACTTATGAAGCCAATTACTATGCCAGAGAGTTAAAATATCCAAAGGGGGCAGTAGTGTTCAATGGGACAAGTGAAGATGACTTCCTATACTGCCTTCCTGATAACAAAGAATTATCTGTTTGCCGGGAGATGTCTAGAAGTATGGGGTTCCCGAAACTCGAAGCTGGATTATGTGCTATGACGAAGGAAGATCTCGCGGACAGTCTTGCGTACAATAGCCTAAAGGTATGGGAATTAGGCGCTTGAAAATTTTTTAATTCGTAACTCATTCTTTTATTCTTATACCAACTTTTTTACATATAGGGTTTAATCCTAAGCAACGCATTAAGAGCACAAAAGAGTGCCGAAGATGAGAGCTATGAAATTGCGTTCAACAACCTACGGTCAGAAGTTATTAAACTGAGAAACGAAGCTCTGGAAAAGGATAAAATTCTGCTTACATTGGTAGACAAGGTAAAAAAAGGACGAAGCTGCCTCAAAGGTCCAGGCCGAAGCCCAAAAACATGAGATTAAAGATCTTCAGAAACAGCTAGCTAGAGCTAAAGAGGAACGTGTGCTTGAAGAAACAAAACGAGAGCTTAGTGATCAGTTGGTCAATCATTTAGAGTTAAGTGTTAAGGAGCTTCGTGCATCCCAGAGGAAATGCTATGTTAAATCTATAGAATGCGTCAAAAAGATAAAATCCAGCTTCGCCAGCGTTGGCGCATTTTCTAGTGAAGAGAATTTCTCAAGAGGCAATCCCGAAGGTCCAATGGAATGGATCAGCCACGAAGCAGAGGCCTTCGAGGAAATCCTGAGTAGCCGCGGTGACATCTGCGCTTTCTCGGGCGCCAGAGGAGTTGCTACCGTTTTAGAGAGGAAAGGTTGCGAGCATGTAAAATCCTTAGCTCAGTCCGAAGCTGCCTTGTCCTCTGAAGACATCAAAGATCCCTCGGCCGAAGCAAGCATGGTTGGCGGAAAATTCTTTACTGATATCTAGGACAACGGCGGCCGAGAAATGGCGCAAGAAATTATTCAAAAGAGTGAAAAAGGCATCCATGATGCTAGGAAAGTGACAGAAGTTGCCGAAAAAAGTATAGAGCCCGAAGGGCAAATAGGTATTTAATTAGTCGCTCTTATTGTGTTGTAATTTTTAATTTCAAACTTTGTTCGCGGTCTGTGATAGTAATGTAGACATATTCTCTTCCCTCAGAACCTGCTGGATCGTCTGCAGACCCTCACACGAAAGGGGATGACGAAATTAAGCAAATGGCCGAAGCTATCATGGATAAAGTTGTTGAACAACTTCTAAATGAGGCTGCCGAAGTAATACTAAGAGAAGACTAGATGTTATTAGAAAAAACATTTGAAATGTGATCTATGTAATATTTTGTACATTTGAATGTAATATACAAGTTTCTTTTCATTATTCAACTTTTTACGATGCATGAAACTTTACATACGTACCGCTTTTGAGCCTTCGGCGAAAAAACACCTTCCCTTCTTTTCATGCTTCGTAAAGAAAACATTCTTCTTTAATACTATTCTGATGAAGCACTTCCACGCTTCGTGAAAATATTCTCCGAAGCTGTATTCCGAAGATCAGCATTGTATTCCCTCGTGACTTTGCACGATTTTCACTTTTTCAAAGCGTCCTTTCGAAGGTTGATACTGCGTCCCCTTCTTTTGCTATGTGCAACATGATGTATGATGCTTATGCTATGCAAAATGATGTGATGATGCTATGTTATGTAGATGACATTTGTTCCGAAGATACACACATATCCCCGTAAAACACAAAATATCTCTGTATTAGCGCTGACTTTTCGCTGTAAGCTCTGCATTCCCTTAGGAACGTCTTTGGAGCTTCTTCGCCTTTTACTTAGGCGGCATCAGCGTTGACTTTTCGCTGTAAGCTCTGCATTCCCTTAGGAACGTCTTTGGAGCTTCTTCGCCTTTTACTTAGGCGGTATCAGCGTTGACTTTTCGCTGTATGCTCTGCATTCCCTTAGGAACGACTTTGGAGCAGAAAACTTACACTGCGCTCCCTTTGGAACGGCTTTTTGTGACTTCAGCAACTTACTCTGCGTTCCTTAGAACGATTTTTTGTTGCTTTGAAGGATTTTTAATAATTCGAAGGTCCTCCTTGTTATCGCAAATTTTTAAGCTTCAGCAACTTAAGCCTGTGGAGAAAATAAGTTTTCCTTGTGACCAACAATGAAACTATTACATGAAAACTGAAATGTTCTTTATTACACAGAAAATAGAACTAAATGGAAAAGACTGCTATCAAGGTAGGATATTTGTCAATAAATGTGCTTCGACTCTGGCACAGTGCTATTGACTGTGCGAGCTTCAGATTGTTCCCTGAGATCCCTTTGGTGTGGAACATATTGGCTCCCTTCCGGCTGTTGGCCTTGTTGCAGCGGTGGTGGAGGCGGGGGCTGCTGCCATGAAGCTTGAGGTTGACTCGCCGAAGCTACAGAAACTGCAGGGTGGTTGCCCATGTATTCTGGGATGTAAGGCTGATGGTACGAAGCAGTATGCATGACCTGCTTCGGCTGAACTTGTTGCGCTGCAGCTTCGGCTATCTCCTTTTGCTTCTGGATGGTAACATGGCACATCCTGGTGGTATGGCCCTTGTTTTCACCACAGAACAAGCAAAATACTCTCCTTGGTTGATCTCCAAATCTTCCGCCGAAGCCCCTGGCGCCTCTGCCTCTTGGAGCTGGTGGCCGGAAGAAGTTTTGCTGTTGCCCCGAAGCCTGTGAGGAGCACTGCGGCCTGTTCTGCTAACTCCCCTTATCATCATTTTGAGTAGAGTTGTGGATGGACCTGACATGCCTCGGATAGAATCTTCCTCCGAAGCCCCTGGTCATTTCAGAAAATCTGAAAGCCTCCTCCCTTCTTTGGCGAAAATCATTGTCAGCACGAATGTACTCGTCCATCTTCTAGAGCAGTTTCTCCAAAGTCTGAGGAGGCTTCCTAGCAAAGTATTGAGCTGAAGGTCCAGGACGAAGCCCCTTGATCATGGCTTCGATGACAATTTCATTGGGCACCGTTGGTGCCTGCGCCCTCAAACGCAAGAACCTTCTGACATACGCCTGAAGGTATTCTTCATGATCCTGAGTGCACTGGAACAAGGCTTGAGCAGTGACCGGCTTCGTCTGAAACCCTTGAAAGCTGGTTAACAACATGTCCTTCAGCTTCTGCCATGAAGTGATCGTTCCTGGTCGAAGGGAGGAATACCAGGTCTGAGCAACACTCCTGACAGCCATAACAAAAGACTTTGCCATGACCGCAGCATTGCCACCATACGAAGATACTGTTGCTTCGTAGCTCATCAAAAACTGCTTCGGGTCTGAATGGCCATCGAACATGGGAAGCTGGGGCGGCTTGTAGGACGGAGGCCAAGGTGTAGCCTGCAGCTCAGCAGACAGGGGAGAAGCATCATCGAAAACAAAATTTCCATGATGGAAATTGTCATACCAGTCATCTTCGTTGAAGAAGCCCTCCTGATGGAGGTCTTTTTGTTGAGGCCTTCTGTTCTGCTCATCGTGAGTAAGATGGCGAACTTCTTCAGAAGCTTCGTCTATCTGCCTTTGCAGCTCAGCTAGCCTGGCCATCTTTTCCTTCTTCCTCTGCACCTGTTGATGAAGCATCTCCATATCCCTGATCTCTTGGTCTAGCTCATCCTCCTGAAGCGTCGGGCTGACGGCCTTCCTCTTCTGGCTTCGGGCCTCCCGAAGAGAGACAGTCTCCTGGTTGGGGTCCAGCGGTTGCAAGGCTGCAGCCCCAGTCGCTGAAGCTTTCTTCGGCGCCATAGCGAGGGTCTTTGGCTTCCGAAGGTGTTCAAAAAACTCAAAAGTGGGAGTGAGTTCACCAGAGGTGGGCGCCAATGTTGGTGACTTGTTCTCAAATGCTTCGGATTAAGAACAAGGCAACATAAAAAGTGTTAAATGATAAGGTCCTTCGTCCTTTGAAACATTATTTCCCTTCGGGATATAATGTGCTCCGGACGAAGGTTACAAATAATATATCTTCGTAAGCACAATAAGCTATGACGAAGGACTTACACGCGGCATAAAAAGTAATATAAACATTTAAATTTCATAATATCATTTCTATTTTTATTATTGCATAACAATAGAAATGATTTTAGATTACAAGTGTACCTTCGAATTGCAGGAAGACAAAAGTACAAGGATGACGCGAAAGCAAATGCCAAGTCAGCGTGAACAGTACGGGAGTACTGTTCATCTATTTATAGACGTGGGACGCAGCCCATGTAGAATTACATTCATGCCCATTACATTTGTTAATGACTTATGGGAATCTGTCAAGGCCTAAGTTGTCTTTTCATCTTTAAGTCGGTTCCCCTTTCTGCTATCGCGACGAAGCTTTCCTGCGCACAGCTTCGGCTGTGCACCATCCTTCGTACAGCTTGGTAATCAGCTCGTCCTTCATCTCAATCCCCCTTCGTCTGGCTTAGGCTTCGTCCTGACCGTACTCCATGTTCATAATTCTGAGTCCGAAGATACCTGTTCATATAATTCACTCGGAAAGCATTGTCAAATCATGTTTTTGAGGACCTTCGGAGGACGAAGGCCCCCAACACCACTAGAGCCCCGAACCCCACTCGCCCTCTCCCCCTCCCTCATTTGCGCACCTGCCGACCCCTCTCTCGCCTCCCCCTCGCTGCGCGCACGCCATAGCGCCATCGCCGCGAACCGCCGCCGTCTCGAGCTCGTTTCCCCGTCGTCGTTGGAGCTCCGCCGTGCCTTTGCCACGGTAAGCTTCGCCCCGACGTCCGCAACCCGGAACGCGCTCCAATTTCCCCTTCCCCTCCCTATTTCTCCCTACCCGCGCTCACACGCCGTCCTCCGTGCAGCCGCCACCGTCGACTCGGGCTGTCGCCGCGTCTCCGTCGCCACCGAGGAGTCCCCGGAGTTCGCCTTGAGGTAAGGAACCTCTCCCGCCCCTATTGACCTTTGTTTTGCTCTCTATCGCGTTTAATTCCTCGCCGGAGTTGTTTAGCGCCGCCGCCGAGCCACTCCGCCGTGAACCGCCCCCCTCCGGTGCCCCTGCCCCGACCCAGACCCCACCAGAGAGTTTCCCGTGCCCTCCCCAACCTCCCCGGCCACTCAGGTCGCCCCGGGAACCCGCAGGGCCCCCGCTCCCCTCGTCTCCGGCGAGCTCCTCCGCCGCGGGGACGGGCGCCGCCGCCTCAGCTGGCTGGGGAAGGAGACAGCAGCCAGCCATCCCATCCCCGCCGTCCATCTCAAATCGGACGATCCCGTTTTAAATAGGCCGAGTCCAATCCTAGCCGTCCGCCCAAGATCCAACGGCCCAGAGCCGTTTCCCCCCCCCCCCCCCCCCCCCGCGCCCCGCCTCCCTACCAACTGGGCCCCGCCTGTCAGCCGCCCGCGCACGCGCTGCCCGCCCGGTCCCGCCTGTCAGCCCGTCTGCGCCCCGCGCTGCCCGCCCGACCCCGCCTGTCAGCCACCCAGGCCGCTGCGCGCTCGCGCGCCTGCCCGCAGGATCTAATCCTGGCCGTCGATCCGAGATCCAACGGCTATTAGCGTCCGATACCCCTTCGCCCGCGCAAATTCTTAAAGAGACCCCCTGGTTTCTGGAAATTGCGCCCGCTGTCCCTGGTTTCTTACAGATAGGTCCTCGGACCTTTTATTTAATCCAAAATAAGTATTTAAGGCATATTTTTAATCCCTAAACTTGTAAAATTCATAACTTTGTCATATGAACTCCAAATTAGGTGCTTCAAATTGCAAAATGTTCATAATATTATTATCTATCTTTTTATGCAATGTTTCCCTGCTGTTTCCATGTCCCAATTAATGGTTAATCATTAGGATAGGATTAAGGTTATTGGAACCTTATTTGAGATAAATAAAAGATAGTAAACTTTAATAAAAGTTGGAGCACTCAAGTTTATGGACTTAAACACCTAAGTTTAGGAACTTAAAACCAGATAATGATTTAATCCCACCACTGACTTAAACCTGATTAGTGGATAATGACTCACTTTGTATAGTCCTCTACCCCAGACCTAGAGAATACCAGAGTGCCTATCCCTTTTCTACTATGAACTTGTGATCTCTTTGCTGCATATGTTTGGTATGTTGTTTTTGTTTGTTATTTCCCAAGTGCATAGTGTGAATGATTACTTTACGTAGACAACGAGCAGTCTGTGTTTCCCGAGGGAGTTGCAGAGGAAGTTCCTGATCAGCAGTTTGGTGAAGGCAAGTGTCCTCTGACCCATTATGTCCTATTCATTTATAACTTACTACCCCGCATTACTTACTTGAAACCTAAGGATTGACTAGCTCTACACTTTACTTTATCCTTGATGACCTTATGGGCTATTATGGTTAGCATTCTGCTATTGCCTTAACTTAATCAATGAACATGATGTGAATATTTATGATACTGTTATCCTGATGATGTTGATGATCTTGTGATACTCTAGGGGGCTCAGGCTGTTTCCTGAGTACCTCTCCGTAAGGACCTGCTCGTTGAGAGACCACCCGGGATAACAGTGCAACCATGAGGGTGAAATGGGACGCCCTTAGCTAATTAATTAGAGGAACTAGAGGTGTAGTTGCTTCGCCGTCGTGCCGTCAATGGGGTCCAGGCACAGTGCTTGCTCTGCCGAGGCTGAGTGCCGAGGTTCTTTCGTTTTGCTTTTGTTAGTCACTCTCCTGCGGGGAGGAGTACTGTGTTTATCAAACTGGAGAAACCTAACGGGCAGCTATGATCTCTAGGGAATCTTTGTAAAAGCTACGTAGTGATGCCCTGCCGGACCACCTAGGTAGTGGTCAATGGGGACTAGCTCTCCCCGGGTAGAAAGGGAATCACGGCTCATGGGTAAAGTGTGCGACCTCTGCAGAGGGTAGTGAAACTGATATATCAGTCGTGCTCACGGTTAAGAGCAGCCTTGGGATCCTCTTTGATTAGAGATACTGATGGTTCGAGATACAAAGATTATGTTATGGTTTTGGTTCGAATACGATGATGTTGTTCCTCGATGAGGAAATGGTTTATGGGTTGGTTAATGATAAAATCTGGCTTCTACTAATGATAAATACCTGACCAACTAAAAGCAACTGCTTGAGCCTAACCCCACATAAAGCTAGTCCACTTCAGCCAAACGGGACATTTGCTGAGTACGTTGATGTGTACTCATCCTTGCTTTACCACAAAACACCAGGTTGTCCGCATTGTAACCACTGCTCCGGAGAAGGCGAAGTCGTGGAAGGAGACTTCCAGGAGTTCCAAGACTACGACGAATTCTAGGTGTGGGTTGGCGGCAACCCCCAGTCAGCTGCCTATGAAGGCCTTATCTTTACTGCGTTTCGCTAGCACTTTGATTTACCTGTTGAGATGATGACTATGTGGATGTCTATGACTCTGTGATGTAATAAGTTAACACTCTTTTATGTTATTGTTCGAGCATTGTGCGATGATGTTCATTTATGTAATCGCTGTGTACGTGAGTTCTGATCCTGGCACGTACATAGTTCGCATTCGGTTTGCCTTCCAAAACCGGGTGTGACATAAGTGGTATCAAAGCCGTGCTGACTGTAGGACCGCTGACCTAGAGTAGCACTGGTCGTACTAAGGACTATTGACCTTCCCCTCTCACCTTGACCTCTGATGTTACTTCAAAAGTCGGTCACCTCGACCAACCCTATGTTTTACTACATATATATATATACTATATTATACCTTGTTAAAATTTTTATCTTATTCTGTCTATGGTTTATTCACTTGTCATATTAGTTCTGCTCTTACTCTTATGCTTACGGTGTCATTTGTAGATGGCTCGTCTTAGACACACTGCACGTAAGTCGGTGATTCCTTTCCTGCCGTCTCGACTTGCGGAGCGTCCTCTGCACCGCACCGTGTCCGGTCAGTCGAGTCACCTGGAGAGACTGCACCACCGCCTGCGTGAGGAGCAGGAACGCCGGCGCCAGCACAGAGAGCAGCAGGGCTCTTCCTCCTCATCCCAGCAAGAGGTGGAGTCCGTGAGGCCCCGTTCCTCTGTTGCCCAGCTGGAGGCGCCCCCTGCACCACCGCGGGACGTCCCGGCTGTTGGAGGAGCTACTGGAGGAGGTCTTGGAGGAGACCCCGACGACAACGACTCAGACAACAGCACGGAGTCCTCTGAGCCGCAGGAGGCGGAAGGATGGGTCGCCCGACCCATCACCCGTGACGCCGCTCGCGGTTGTCACTTCCACGACGCACTCGACACCTTGCTGCGCCAGGCTTTCGACCGGCACACCTGGTCGATCGAGTATCGTTGTGTAGTCTACCAGCACAGTCGCGGGAGGTACCCGGACCGCTGGGAGGCTACCTGCCTAGTTCGCCGTCCGGAGGATGACCTCCGGGGTGCGGAGGCCGTTTCGGAGCACTATTCCATCTCCGAGAGGGACACTGCAGAGGCAGCTATGCAGGATGCAGCACGACGTGCACTCTCTCAGTATTGTTCTTTGTTCGGTGGCGTGGCCGACGGTCTTAACCTTCGGTACTACCCCCGCCGCCCCACTGGCAGCACAGAGAGTGTGGTTGTCTCCCCTGTTGGTGAGGCTAACCCTAGGTTGAGCAGCACAGTCAACCTAGTCATAGTGCTTAACACTGAGCTGGATCACTCTTTGGACGAGCTGAGCAGGGCTCAAACAGAGATTGCGGAGTTGCGTGCTGAGCTGGCAGAGCGCCATCACCAGGAGGGTGGTTCTCCCGCTCCTGTTGGGACTCAGCACCCATACCGCTCGCCGCCACGTGGTCACCACACTTATGGTTCCCCTGCTTGTAAGACCAGGATAGATCTGGATCCTTAGATCGTTAGCGTCGAAGTTAGTAATAATTCTTAAGTCAGATGTCTCGGTCTTAAATAGTTAGTTTAGTTTGCTTATCAGTTGTTTCCAATTAGCTTAGTTTGCTTATCAGTTGCTTGCATGCTTGTTATGATGAACTTGTGCTGGATTTGAATCTTTGTAATGACTGTTGCCAACCTGTGGGTTTCCCCTGTAGTTTGGCCTAGCTATAATGTTAGTAAAGTCAGTTATTTAGTTGGGAAGCCATTTACTTCTACTTTCCTTTCTATCTGAGAAGCTGTGTTGAATCATAATGAGGATCAGTGAAGCTCTTTGTTCACTCAGTGTCATGAAGAATTCTGTATTTCCTTTTCTTATGCTGGAGGGTTGTAAGATCAACGCTGATGTATGAATGTCTTCCACAGATGTCTGACAACAGGCGCCGATGCAACAGGCGTGCTCAGCAAGAGCAACATGACCAGCAGGAGGAGCATCAGAGGCAGCCTCCCCCGCCACCCCCGATGACAGTGGAGCAGATGTTCTTGATGCAGACTCAGGCAGTGCAGGCCATTGGGCAGACTCTGGCAGCCATGCAGCAGGCTCAACAGCAACCCCAACCCCAATTGCAAGTGCAGATGCCCCAGATGCCACGGGATAAGCGTGGTGAGTTCATGAGAGGGCACCCTCCTACCTTCGCCCATTCTGCCGACCCCATGGATGCAGAAGATTGGTTGCGCGCAGTGGAAAGAGAACTGCGCACCGCTCAATGTAACGACAGGGAGAAGGTTCTGTATGGCCCCCGTCAGCTAAGGGGAGCAGCCCAGTCCTGGTGGGAGTCCTACCTCGCCACACATGATGACCCCGAAGCCATCACCTGGGAAGAATTCAGCGAGAGTTTCCGCAGGTACCATGTGCCGGAGGGACTGATGATCGTGAAGAAGGAGGAGTTTCTGGCTCTGAAGCAGGGACCCCTGTCTGTTAGTGAATACAGAGACAAGTTTCTGCAGCTATCTCGTTATGCACCTGAGGATGTCAACACTAATGCTAAAAGGCAGTACAGGTTCATGAGAGGTTTAGTGGATCCCCTGCATTACCAGCTGATGAATCACACCTTCCCCACCTTCCAGCACCTGATCGATAGGGCAGTTATGACTGAGAAGAAGCGTAAGGATATGGAAGATCGGAAGCGCAAGATGAGTGGACCCCAGACCGGAGGCATCAGCCGTCCACGTTTCTCAGGCAGTTCATCTCAGCAAGGCAGGCCTGGTCACCCACAGGGGTATCAGAATCAGAATCAGCGTCCGCATCAGCAGTAGTTTCAGAGGCAGCAGCAGCAGCAGTATCGTCAGAACAGCCAGCAGGGAGGTAATCAGTATCAGAAGCAGAACAACCAGGCACCTCGCCTTCCTGCCCCAGCAGCAAATCAGAACAACCAAGCAGCCCCAGCACAAGGAGAAGGCAGAGGATGTTTCCACTGTGGAGAACAAGGCCACTGGGCGATGCAGTGCCCGAAGAAGGCGGCGCAGCAGCGGACCAACCCCAATGCTCCAACAAGGCAAGGTGTGCTGCAGCCGGCAGCAGGCAATCGTAACCAAGCGTACAACCGTGGAAAGGTGAACCACTTGGAGGCCGAAGCGATCCAGGATGCACCAGATGTGGCAGTAGGTATGTTCTCAGTCGAATCTCATCCCACGAAAGTGCTATTTGATACTGGTGCAACTCATTCATTTGTCACTGCAACCTGGGTAGAATTGCATAACATCTCAGTAGAGGCAATGATGCCGCCCATGAGGATTAATTCGGTTGGTGGCAAGGTGCAAACAGATAAAATATGCTCAAATATAAGGGTGGAAATAAGGGGGATAGGATTCCCCAGTGACTTAATAGTAATAGACACCCCTGGGATAGATGTCATTCTAGGGATGAATTGGTTAATGAAGTATGAAGCGAATGTTAGCTGTGACAAGAGGACCGTAACATTGAAGTCCCCGTCAGGAGAAGAGGTAGTGGCCGAGCTAAGGATGCCTAAATCAGCGGAGGGTGTCTGTCACCAGATTTCAGTTGATAGTAAGGAGCCCAACCCGCTCGAGGCTATCAAGGTTGTGTCGGACTTTCCGGACGTATTTCCCGAGGAGCTAACGGGCATGCCACCCGAGAGAAAAGTCGAATTTGCCATAGAGCTTATCCCTGGTACCGCCCCCATTTCCAAAAGAGCCTACCGAGTGTCTGGACCAGAATTGGTGGAACTCAAGAAGCAGATAGATGAGATGTTAGAGAAGGGTTACATCAGACCAAGTACCTCGCCTTGGGCCGCTCCGGTGTTGTTTGTAGAGAAGAAAGATGGTACCAAAAGGATGTGCATAGATTACAGAGCCTTGAATGAAGTCACTGTCAAGAACAAGTACCCCCTGCCAAGGATAGAGGATTTGTTCGACCAGCTCAGAGGTGCCAGCGTATTCTTGAAGATAGATCTGAGATCAGGTTACCATCAACTCAGAATCCGACCCTCGGACATACCGAAGACGGCATTCATCACCAAGTATGGGTTATATGAATTCACAGTTATGTCCTTTGGTTTGACAAATGCGCCAGCTTTCTTTATGTACCTGATGAACAGTGTGTTCATGGATTATCTGGACAAGTTTGTGGTAGTGTTTATCGATGATATTCTCATATACTCTCAAAGTGAGGAAGATCATGTAGAGCATTTGAAGATGGTATTGCAAAGACTTCGGGAGCATCAGTTGTATGCCAAGCTGAGTAAATGCGAGTTCTGGATTCATGAAGTCTTGTTCCTGGGTCACATCATAAATCAAGATGGGTTGGCAGTGGATCCAAAGAAAGTGGCAGATATCCTGAACTGGAAAGCACCAAAGGATGTTCGTGGGATCAAGAGCTTCATTGGAATGGCTGGGTATTACAGGCGTTTCATCGAAGGCTTCTCAAAGATTGCTAGACCAATGACAGCGTTACTAGCGAAGAAAGTTGAGTTTAAGTGGACCCAAAAGTGTCAGGAAGCATTTGAAGAACTGAAAAATAGGTTGACTACAGCTCCGGTGTTAGTCCTGCCTGATGTTCACAAGCCATTCTCAGTGTATTGCGATGCTTCTTACACCGGATTGGGATGTGTGCTGATGCAAGAAGGAAGAGTTGTAGCATACTCATCTCGACAGCTGAAGATCCATGAGAAAAATTATCCCACACATGACCTGGAGTTGGCAGCAGTAGTTCATGCTTTGAAGACCTGGAGACATTACTTGTATGGACAGAAGTGCGACATCTACACAGATCATAAAAGTCTGAAGTACATATTCACCCAGTCAGAGTTAAACATGAGACAGCGAAGATGGTTGGAATTGATCAAATACTATGAGTTGGAGATACATTACCATCCAGGCAAAGCCAATGTTGTTGCAGATGCTCTGAGCAGGAAGAGTCAAGTCAATATGATGGCCACGTACCCAATGCCATATGAGTTAGCCAAGGAGTTCGACAGACTGAGTCTCGGTTTCCTGAACAGTACGCAAGGAGTAACAGTGGAATTAGAGCCCACCCTAGAGCGGGAGATCAAAGAAGGGCAGAAGGATGATGAAAGCATCAACAAGATCCGGCAGCTAATCTTAGAAGGAAGAGGCAAAGACTTTCGAGAGGATGAAGAGCGGGTAATATGGTTCAAGGACCGATTGTGCGTCCCCGACCTCAAACCTATTCGAGAACTGATCCTAAAGGAAGCTCATGAGACAGCCTACTCCATACACCCTGGAAGTGAGAAGATGTACCAGGATTTAAAGAGGAGGTTTTGGTGGTATGGCATGAAAAGAGAAATCACAGAATATGTCGCCATCTGTGATAGCTGTCAAAGAACCAAAGCAGAGCATCAAAGGCCCGCCGGATTGTTGCAGCCATTGCGGATTCCTCAGTGGAAGTGGGATGAGATCGGGATGGATTTTATAGTTGGCCTACCTCGTACCCGGGCCGGTTATGATTCCATCTGGGTGGTTGTGGACCGCTTAACAAAGGTGGCCCATTTCATACCTGTGAAGACCACATATACCGGAGCAACGTTAGCTGAGTTATACATGTCACGGATAGTCTGCCTTCATGGTGTGCCGAAGAAGATAGTGTCAGATCGAGGAACGCAGTTCACCTCTCATTTTTGGCAGCAGCTACAAGAAGCTTTGGGCACCCATTTGAACTTCAGCTCGGCTTATCACCCGCAGACAGACGGTCAGACTGAAAGAACTAACCAGATCCTAGAAGATATGCTGAGAGCCTGTGCGTTGCAAGACAAGTCAGGATGGGACAAAAGGTTACCTTATGCAGAATTCTCCTATAACAATAGTTATCAGGCTAGCTTGAAGATGTCACCGTTTCAGGCACTCTATGGACGGAGTTGTAGGACTCCGCTGCATTGGGACCAGCCTGGAGAGAGACAGGTGTTTGGCCCCGACATTTTGCTTGAAGCCGAAGAGAATATCAAAATGGTTCGGGAGAATCTGAAGATAGCACAATCAAGGCAGCGAAGCTATGCGGACCGAAGGAGAAGAGAACTGAGTTTCGAAGTGGGGGATTACGTCTATCTGAAGGTGTCACCTATCAGGGGAGTCAGAAGGTTCGGAGTCAAAGGCAAATTAGCACCCCGGTACGTTGGACCATATCAGATTCAAGCAAAGCGTGGAGAAGTGGCTTACCAACTCAACCTACCAGAAAGTTTGTCGGCAGTGCACAATGTGTTCCACGTGTCGCAATTGAAGAAGTGTCTGCGAGTACTAGAAGAACAGTTGCCAGTGGAGGGTTTGGAAGTCCAGGAGGATCTGACATACATAGAGAAGCCAACGCAGATTCTGGAGTTTGCAGACAGAGTCACCCGGAGGAATACCATCAGAATGTGCAAAGTCAGATGGGGTCACCACTCCGAGGAAGAAGCAACCTGGGAACGAGAAGATGATCTGAAAGTCAAATACCCTGAACTCTTTGCTGACCAACCCTGAATCTCGGGGGCGAGATTCTTTTAAGGGGGATAGGTTTGTAACACCCTGAATTTGGGGGTATAAAATTTCTTTGCTCATATTCACAAATTCAGGTGTTACTTCCCTTTTCTCATTCTTCCCCAATCTTCTCTTTCTCATTTCTATAGGAGGAAAAGTGGTTATTTTATTTGTAACTATAGTCTATTGGCTCAAACTCCAAGGGAGTATGAATTGTTGCATCATGTTGAACCCTAGATTTCACTTTTGTTTGGTGCATAATTCTTAGAAAGTCTAATTTGAATTTGTGGCTTATTTGAATTTGAATCAAATGGAGAAAATAAAAAGAAAAGAGAAAGCAAATTCCAGAATAAAAGAAAAAGGAAAAACAGCCCACACCCCCGCCCCCCTCGGCCTTTCGGCCCACCAGGCCCAACTCGCGCGCGCGCCTTCTCCCCCCTCCTCTCTCTCTGCCCACGGGCCCCGCCCGTCAGCGCAGCCGTTCCCCGCGTCCGCGCCCGCGCCCGCCTCTCTCTCTCTCTGCCCGTGGGCCCCGCCTGTCGGCGCTGCCGCTTCCCCGCGCGTGCGCCATCTCCCTCGCTCTCTCTCTGCCTGCGGGCCCGGGCTATCAGCTCCCTCGTCCTCGCGTAACCGCCGCCCGAGCTGCGCGCGCCCGCCTTCTCCGCGCCCACGTCGCGCGTGGGGCTCGCCCCAACCCCGCCCTTGGCCACTAGAGCCCCGAACCCCACTCGCCCTCTCCCCCTCCCTCATTTGCGCACCTGCCGACCCCTCTCTCGCCTCCCCCTCGCTGCGCGCACGCCATAGCGCCATCGCCGCGAACCGCCGCCGTCCCGAGCTCGTTTCCCCGTCGTCGTTGGAGCTCCGCCGTGCCTTTTGCCACGGTAAGCTTCGCCCCGACGTCCGCAACCCGGAACGCGCTCCAATTTCCCCTTCCCCTCCCTATTTCTCCCTGCCCGCGCTCACCCGCCGTCCTCCGTGCAGCCGCCACCGTCGACTCGGGCTGTCGCCGCGTCTCCGTCGCCACCGAGGAGTCCCCGGAGTTCGCCTTGAGGTAAGGAACCTCTCCCGCCCCTATTGACCTTTGTTTTGCTCTCTATCGCGTTTAATTCCTCGCCGGACTTGTTTAGCGCCGCCGCCGAGCCACTCCGCCGTGAACCGCCCCCCTCCGGTGCCCCTGCCCCGACCCAGACCCCACCAGAGAGTTTCCCGTGCCCTCCCCAACCTCCCCGGCCACTCAGGTCGCCCTGGGAACCCGCAGGGCCCCCGCTCCCCTCGTCTCCGGCGAGCTCCTCCGCCGCGGGGACGGGCGCCGCCGCCTCAGCTGGCTGGGGAAGGAGACAGCAGCCAGCCATCCCATCCCCGCCGTCCATCTCAAATCGGACGATCCCGTTTTAAATAGGCCGAGTCCAATCCTAGCCGTCCGCCCAAGATCCAACGGCCCAGAGCCGTTCCCCCCCCCCCCCCCCCCCCCCGCGCCCCGCCTCCCTGCCAACTGGGCCCCGCCTGTCAGCCGCCCACGCACGCGCTGCCCGCCCGGTCCCGCCTGTCAGCCCGTCTGCGCCCCGCGCTGCCCGCCCGACCCCGCCTGTCAGCCACCCAGGCCGCTGCGCGCTCGCGCGCCTGCCCGCAGGATCTAATCCTGGCCGTCGATCCGAGATCCAACGGCTATTAGCGTCCGATACCCCTTCGCCCGTGCAAATTCTTAAAGAGACCCCCTGGTTTCTGGAAATTGCGCCCGCCGTCCCTGGTTTCTTACAGATAGGTCCTCGGACCTTTTATTTAATCCAAAATAAGTATTTAAGGCATATTTTTAATCCCTAAACTTGTAAAATTCATAACTTTGTCATATGAACTCCAAATTAGGTGCTTCAAATTGCAAAATGTTCATAATATTATTATCTATCTTTTTATGCAATGTTTCCCTGCTGTTTCCATGTCCCAATTAATGGTTAATCATTAGGATAGGATTAAGGTTATTGGAACCTTATTTGAGATAAATAAAAGATAGTAAACTTTAATAAAAGTTGGAGCACTCAAGTTTATGGACTTAAACACCTAAGTTTAGGAACTTAAAACCAGATAATGATTTAATCCCACCACTGACTTAAACCTGATTAGTGGATAATGACTCACTTTGTATAGTCCTCTACCCCAGACCTAGAGAATACCAGAGTGCCTATCCCTTTTCTACTATGAACTTGTGATCTCTTTGCTGCATATGTTTGGTATGTTGTTTTTGTTTGTTATTTCCCAAGTGCATAGTGTGAATGATTACTTTACGTAGACAACGAGCAGTCTGTGTTTCCCGAGGGAGTTGCAGAGGAAGTTCCTGATCAGCAGTTTGGTGAAGGCAAGTGTCCTCTGACCCATTATGTCCTATTCATTTATAACTTACTACCCCGCATTACTTACTTGAAACCTAAGGATTGACTAGCTCTACACTTTACTTTATCCTTGATGACCTTATGGGCTATTATGGTTAGCATTCTGCTATTGCCTTAACTTAATCAATGAACATGATGTGAATATTTATGATACTGTTATCCTGATGATGTTGATGATCTTGTGATACTCTAGGGGGCTCAGGCTGTTTCCTGAGTACCTCTCCGTAAGGACCTGCTCGTTGAGAGACCACCCGGGATAACAGTGCAACCATGAGGGTGAAATGGGACGCCCTTAGCTAATTAATTAGAGGAACTAGAGGTGTAGTTGCTTCGCCGTCGTGCCGTCAATGGGGTCCAGGCACAGTGCTTGCTCTGCCGAGGCTGAGTGCCGAGGTTCTTTCGTTTTGCTTTTGTTAGTCACTCTCCTGCGGGGAGGAGTACTATGTTTATCAAACTGGAGAAACCTAACGGGCAGCTATGATCTCTAGGGAATCTTTGTAAAAGCTACGTAGTGATGCCCTGCCGGACCACCTAGGTAGTGGTCAATGGGGACTAGCTCTCCCCGGGTAGAAAGGGAATCACGGCTCATGGGTAAAGTGTGCGACCTCTGCAGAGGGTAGTGAAACTGATATATCAGCCGTGCTCACGGTTAAGAGCAGCCTTGGGATCCTCTTTGATTAGAGATACTGATGGTTCGAGATACAAAGATTATGTTATGGTTTTGGTTCGAATACGATGATGTTGTTCCTCGATGAGGAAATGGTTTATGGGTTGGTTAATGATAAAATCTGGCTTCTACTAATGATAAATACCTGACCAACTAAAAGCAACTGCTTGAGCCTAACCCCACATAAAGCTAGTCCACTTCAGCCAAACGGGACATTTGCTGAGTACGTTGATGTGTACTCATCCTTGCTTTACCACAAAACACCAGGTTGTCCGCATTGTAACCACTGCTCCGGAGAAGGCGAAGTCGTGGAAGGAGACTTCCAGGAGTTCCAACACTACGACGAATTCTAGGTGTGGGTTGGCGGCAACCCCCAGTCAGCTGCCTGTGAAGGCCTTATCTTTACTGCGTTTCGCTAGCACTTTGATTTACCTGTTGAGATGATGACTATGTGGATGTCTATGACTCTATGATGTAATAAGTTAACACTCTTTTATGTTATTGTTCGAGCATTGTGCGATGATGTTCATTTATGTAATCGCTGTGTACGTGAGTTCTGATCCTGGCACGTACATAGTTCGCATTCGGTTTGCCTTCCAAAACCGGGTGTGACATGCATACACTTTATTTGATCACAAGCACCTCACCTAGATTTTATCTTCCAACACCTAGATTATTCACTAAATAATTTTGTTCAAAAAGAAAAGAAACAAAAATGAAATGAGTTTTAGAAAAGAAAAAGAAAAAGGAAAAAGCTCCCCCCTGCTGGGCCACTTCTGGCCCATGTCGCGGCCGCCTCCCCTCCCCCGCGCCCGCGCATCCTCCCCCCCTCGGCCCATCTCCGGCCTGCCTCCGCACGCGCGCCAGCCCGCTCCGCACTCCGCCTCTCTCTCGCTGACAAGCCAGCCCCACCTGCCAGCCGCTCTCTCGCGCGCTCGCTCCCACTGGTAAACCGGCCCCACCGGTCAGCCGCTTCGTCGTCCTCCCCACGTACGGCTCACCGCGATCACCTTCCACCGCCGTCCCCTCACCCATCCCCTCGCCGCACAGAGAAGTTTTGCACCGCCACCGTCCTCGCCGCTTGACCGCGTCCTTGCCCGGTACCGCCCCGCAGTGCGGTCTCATCGTCGCCGCTGTGCGGCATTAAACTCTGGTGCTGTGCACCTCACCGGCGTCCGCCGAGCTCCACCGCTCCCCTCCCCTCGGGCGCCTATAAAAAGGCCGCCCCGAGCACTTCCTTGCCCCGCACCGGCCTCGGCCATCCCTCCCGTCCCCTCGCCCGAGCGCAATTCGCTGAGAGCCACCGTCTTCTTCCGCTCCGGTGAGTTCTCCCCCCTCCTCTCCTCTCTCCCTCTCTGTTGGTCTAGCAAGCTATTAAGGTAGCTTACTAGTTTCCTCGCATTGCCACGAACTCAGCACACCACTCTTCTGCCCCAATCCCTCGCCCAGAGCCCACCGGCGGCGATCCCCGCCGCGGAGCTCCGCCACCTCCCCGCGGACAGTCCCCTCCCAACCCCTTCTAGCCAAATTAAGCCTACCCCGAGGATCGCCAGCCCCTGCCCGTGCTAAGCCATCCCCCCGTGAGCCAATAATCGGGCCACCAGCGGCAAACCGCCGTCGAGCCCACCGGCGGCCGGCTTCCCCCCCCCCCCCCGCTCGCTCGGCCGGTTCGCCCGCGCCGTCAGATCGCAGCGCCGTTTCCCCCTCCGCTCTCGCTAGCGAGTGGGCCCGCAGCGACGCCGTCGCTCCCGTGCGCCGCACCGTCTCCCTCGCCCGTGGGCCGCAGCTGGGCCGCAAGCGCGCTCGCGCCTGGCTGGGCCGAACCCCCCCCCCCCCCCTGGCCCATCAGAGGAGAAACCTCTTTTCTTTTTCTTTTTTCACCATTTTCTCATTTAATTAGTTTTCTGCAATATTTTATGCACCAAAAATTGTCCAAATAATTTCTAAAGTCCTAAGTAATAATAATGTTGGTAAAATGACACACTACAATTAGTAGACCACTGTTGATGTATTGTTTATTGACTGTTTTAATAGAAGAAGCGAGGACCGCGGATCCGGAACCCGTAGCCCCGGAAGAAGGGCCGGAGCCTGATCTTCCGGAAATAGATCTCTTGTGCCAGGAAAGCTTCGACGAAGGCAAGTCCATCCTTCCCTTGATGCATAAATTACCTATTCTCTCTACCATTGCCTAGGCCGGGAATCCAGGGGGATAATTGCATTGTGAGTGAGAGATGGCCCGCATTGACATATACTTTCTGAATATGAAATGTGGATTGGAAAAAAGGGCAATGTGTTTCTTCAAAAAAGGTCTCCTTTTCAAAAAGTTATGCGATGAAGGGTACTCACCCTCATCACCTTAGGAGTGGGATGATCAAGGACTCCCTGGTTTAGGGGAGGGCCTAAGGTGTTGGCTCAGCTGGTTTAGGCGTGAGCAGAAGGATTGTCCCCTCATATAAGGACCGGCTTGTCATTTTCACTACCTGTACTCCTTTATAGTACAACCACTCGAGACTGTGTGGGCAGTCACTCAATCCGAACTCGTGCGGTCCAACCCCAGGGTAAGAAGGCTGGGGAGCACTGGAAGGATAAGGAGGGGGAAAGTTTTGTCCGGTTTGGGCATGGTGGTGGCCTGACTCCTTCCGGATAACCGTTAAGGTTAGGACGTGCGAGGAAGGAAAGAGATCCGGCACTCGGGTCCCGCGACGGTGGGATCGCAGAAACCGGGCTAGTGGGTAAAGTGTACACCGCTGCGCAGAGTTGAAACCTATTCAAATAGTCCGTGTCCACTGGTATGGACGAGTCTGGTATGGTATGACAATTAGAGATTTTTCTATGAGTTCCATGAGCAGGGAAATTTGTGTGTAAGTGTGCAGTGAGAAAGAAAACAAGGCCACGGGAACGGGAAGCTCAGTGGTAGTTGAGTATTTTGTTATTTTAAGTCTTTGGGAAAAACCTTACAGCAACCGCCTTTCTCTAAGAAAATAAAGAGTGACTTCAACCCCACCAAATAAAGCATGTATATTATAGGTCTCTTTCTCTCTACGGGAGCGGGGTGGGCTTGCGGAATACCTAGTGTATTCACCCAGATTCATCTATGTTTTTCAGCAGCCGAAGACTTCTTTTCTGCTATGCTTGATTGAGAGGGCTGTGTCTGCACCCAGTTCTGCCTGTGGCCTGGGCTAGTATATTTTCCCGCTTTTTATTTTGGCTCTCTTGAGCTTGTACCTCGGTATTGTAATAACCTTTATCTAAACTCTGTACTATTTGAAGTAAGGAATGTGTTTACTAGCCTCCTGGGACTAGTAATTGTATCACATTTGAGTCCCAAAGGATCGGGACGCTTCAAAGGGTAAATCAGATACTTGAAGACATGTTGCGAGCATGTGTTCTGGAATTCCCACATAAATGGGATGATTGTTTGCCATTAGCGGAGTTCTCATACAATAATAGCTATCAAGAAAGCATTAAAATGGCACCCTTCGAAGCTTTGTATGGCCGACGGTGTCGTACTCCGTTAAACTGGTCTGAACCAGGTGAAAGGAGTTTCTTCAGGCCAGATATGATAAAAGAGACCGAAGAAAAAGTTCAGCAAATAATTCATAATTTGAAGAAAGCTCAAGCTCGTCAGAAAAGTTATGCAGGCATGCGACGAATGCCCTTGTATTTTTTGGTGGGAGATTATGTCTATCTGAAAGTCTCCCTAATGAAGGGTGTAACACGTTTCGGGGTAAAAGGGAAGCTTGCACCATGATACATTGGTCCTTTCCCTGTGCTTGAGCAATGTGGACCAGTAGCGTACCGACTTCAACTACCCGAAACCTTGTCTGTTGTACATAATGTGTTCCACGTGCCTCAACTGAAGAAATGCCTTTAGGTTCCCGATCGAACTATTGAAGTAACGGATGTTGCCTTAGAACCAGACTTGACATATTTAGAACACCCTATTCGAGTCTTGGATCAAAAGGACAGAATTACCCGAAGAAGAACTCTCAAGTTTTATAAGATACAGTGGAACCAGCATTCAGAAGATGAGGCTACATGGGAAACTCGAGACTTTTTAGAAAAGAATTTCCTAGACTTTTTAGCCTCATGTAATTTGTAAAGTGTATACAATTGTTGTAATAAAGGAGTGAGCCCCATACCACCCCTGCCTTGTACCAAAAATAAGGAAATAAAAATGTGAAGCATTTCCTTTTCCATTACTTACCACAGGATTTTAATATTAGGACAAGATTCTTTTATGGGGGGAAAGATGTAACACCCCTGGTGTTACTATTACTAAAACCTAAGCATAACATCATAAGCATTGGCATTTCATGTGATTGTCACACCTAGAATGCATTCACTAGGCAAAAATTTCAAACAAGTTGTATTGGTATGACATTTTGTGGATAAAACCCTAGAATAGGGTACTTAACCCTAAATGGGGATCAGAAGGGTGAAACAAAGTCCAAATAGAGAAAACTCTAAAGCTCAATTGAAATAGTCATAAAATGTTACTGAGAATGGACCTAAGTTACTTCCAAACCCCTGAAATGTCAAAAACCCTGAATAGGACCCTAGAAAACCCTAGAGTTAAACCCTAGGGGGCTAAGTGCAAAATTAGTGCACTTTTGGACTAAAATGCAAAAACTATGAAGTTAAGATATCTTAAGTCATATGGTTCACAATTATGAATATTTGCAAGTTAAACCTTGAGTTTTGGACTAATTTGCAAAATAACCACACTAAGACTCATATGGCTAAGTCTGAAATCAGTGACATTAACCCAACTTTGAAGCCTCATATCTTCCAAGTTATGAGTATTTTGCCCTAGGTCACCACATCAACTTTGTAGATCTATGAAAGGAGAATAACTTTGCTATAGAAGTCATGTCTTGGTACCATGAAGAATTCTGAGATAAATGAGCCTGAAATTGGACTGTCAGACTGCTGGAGTCTGAAATTCAGACTAACAGTGGAATGGCATGGAGTTAGGGCTCGAATTTAATCATGATCCAATAAGAATTTGACTAGTGATGCTATAGCAAAGATGAAGATGATTTATAAGTCTCCAACTTTGATACAGAAAGTTGAACCTGTTGTTACATGAAATCAGGAGGAAATCGAGCTTCAAGTTGCTCTGTCAGGTCAACTGAAGATGAATGCCATGGTACAGTAACTGAAGAAGATACCCAGTTCATCCCCCTTCGCCGCCGACGACCATCGCGCCGCGATTCACGTCGGTCGCCGTGATTCACGCGCGGTGACTTGTGGATAACCGTGAACGAGTAAAGATCTTGGCACCCGGATCAATTTGGGTCCGGCCGCGGCTAGGTTCCCCGGACCACTTGCTCACCGGCTGATCGGGATAAACCTCTCCGCCGTTGGCCGATTACCACCGTGCGCCACGTGCTAAAGCCTTAGACCACGTCACTGTGAATCGCGTCTCGCATGCACGGTGATCGCCGGTGTACTGCCACGGTGAAAGCCACTAACCCGAGCACCAGTGATCTCCCACCTCCCCGACCGCCGCGCGTCTCAAGCCCAAATTCATTGGCCACCGCTTAGCAATCCTATAAATTGATGGCCGGGTCTGTTGCGCCATGTAATCACGAAGCCAACACACCAGATATTGCCTCAAATCGTTCACCTGAGACCGCAAATTTCTTACTTCCCCCAATCCTGTTTCCGCCACCGCGGAGACACCCCCACCGCGGCCAGCTTGTTTCAGGTTAGTTCAAGCTTCCCGGTCGTTTGTTCTAGCGTCCTTAAGTTCTCCTCAAGCTCCTCGGCCCCTCTAATTGAACTAGACCACCGTGGTTCGCCGGGAACACGTTGCTCCTTTGATTGACCGCGGTGTCACCATGGCCAGAGCGAATTAGGTAACCATTCATGAAATTAGTTTAGAGGAAACTCCGGTTAAGACTTGAATTTGGTTTCTGCCGCTCGGGAGCACCAGTCTTTGCACCATCCGACCAGTCTAACCTTGCCAGTGTTCAAAGCTCCGCCGTGCGACGTCGTGGTCCTGGCGCGGTGAAGAATTAGAAGTGCAGGGGCTTTTCTGCGAATGTCAGTGAGACGTTGAATAGTAACTAAGGGTTCTTAACGGATATTCAAAGCAGCGGGGGCCTCGGTGCAAACCTACCACGCGGCGCGCGCGGGCGCTTTTCTTCTGTGTTGGGCCGACCTGGGCCGATTCTGGTCTAGTACTATTCATCATTTTTCTTTTTCCTTTTCTGCCAGAGCTAATACAATTTTAGAAAATTATAGAAAAATGATAAAATTACTAGACCAATTTTGCTAGATTTATAAATTCCTATAGAATTTAATAAAAATAGTTTCATAATTTTTAGTCCAAAAGGGAAATTATAGAGTATTTAAAACAGCCTAAAACCATGCTTCTGGATTTTTAGAGAATAAATAATAAATCCAAAATTCACTAAATTTTTAGGATAAACTTTAAATAATATTTAGAA
The DNA here is from genome assembly GCA_029449295.1 of Zea luxurians. Taxonomy (NCBI): domain Eukaryota; kingdom Viridiplantae; phylum Streptophyta; class Magnoliopsida; order Poales; family Poaceae; genus Zea; species Zea luxurians. Next base: position 99,536,138 of record JAOPSE010000006.1, on the reverse strand, counting down.
GCCTTGTGTAAAGTTTGGTATGATTTGGGCTATGTTTGACTCTTAGAACCCAGAACCCTACCCCTGCCCTGTGAACTTCACTATTGACTCACGAAATCCTAAGTTCTCAGAGATCCATGAAGGAAAATTGTATTCAAGACTTTAGATAATAAACTTTTATTATCTTTGCACTCTCATGAGCATTACATGAGCATTCATTATTATGTATGGTTATATTTAGAAAACGAAGAAGTAGAAGTCGAAGAAGAGAAGACTTCACCACCACCACCTGAGGAACATCAGGCAGGCAGCTGTTTCTATTTTGATATATGCGGAACTAAGCCTGATTCACCAATAACACAAGGCAAGCCCCAGTGCATTTGCCACCTCCTTGATCCTTTTAAAATCTTCCTCACTTACTTGATGCATTAGGTGATAGGAGTTGTGTGCTAAACTATTGCTGCATCTCCTTCCTTAACTTTTATTATCTTTGCACTCTCATGAGCAGTACATGTGCATTTATTATTATGTATGGTTATATTTAGAAAACGAAGAAGAAGTAGAAGTCGAATAAGAGAAGACTTCACCACCACCACCTGAGGAACATCAGGCAGGCAGCTGTTTCTATTTTGATATCTACAGAACTGAGCCTGATTCACCAATAACACAAGGCAAGCTCTGATGCATTTGCCACCTCCTTGATCCTTTTAAAATCTTCCTCACTTACTTGATGCATTAGGTGATAGGAGTTGTGTGCTAAACTATTGTTGCATCTCCTTCCTTGGATTATGTCCTAATCCCTGTTTTACAAAAGGTTTTCTTATGCTTAGCTTTGCTTTAGAAAAACAAAATGTTTTGTGTTCTCAAAAATGATGTTGCAAAGTGGGTGGGCTGTTTTCGAAAATAAAACTTGATGGTGGATCCATCATGGCCATGATGGGTTCAACATCAGAAAAGATGTACCTCTGCCAGGTACCAAACTTTGGGTTTGAAATGATTAAGCTGAGACCGGGCGGGTGACTTGCACGAGAAGAGAGTCTCGGTGTAGTGTCTCCATCTGAGTCGATTAAGGACCGTGTCGATGTAGGCTTGATGACTGAGGACCCTTTAACTGGTCACATGCCTCGTCATGGGTAAGCTTTTCCTCGGGCAGACTAATACCAAAATAAGATACCACGCAATGGGAGTGGAGAGATGGCGAGAGTAGCGTGTACCCTCCATGGCAAGAGGCTAGACGGTGGTGTATCTGTGCTCTCGGTTGGCGTGAACCTGATCTGGTCTTAAGAACCCCGGCGGCGAGTTGACATATGCAAGGGTTAAGTGCTACATATGTCGTGTGATCGGAGATCCTCAGCTGAGTACAATCGATTCGGATCGCCGTACCTTCGCGGTTATGAAGACTTTGTCACTGTCCTATACGTAGAAATCCAGTAAAGATGAAGGGTTGTTAAGAAATTGGCTAGTGCAGGTCCACTGATTGAACTAGGATAGAAAGAACTCTAGATACAGGTAATCTTACTTAACCTGACAATTAAAATTGGATTTTTAAGGATCAACTCTTAGTAAACATTTCTGCAAACAGAGTCGTTGATTATTGATAAGCCTTACCTTGACCCCTTAAAAGCCAGCATACCCTTGAGAGTCTTTCCTTTAGTTGGGTAAGACTTGCTGAGTAATTCCATACTCAGGGCTTTGTCCCATGTTGTTTTGAGGTGAGGAAGCAACCAATTTTTGTTGTTTCTGTTCTAAGGTGGTACCGAAGGAAGAGCACCAGGAGTGAAGCTGCGGGAGGAAAGGATCCTCCATAAAACTTTTGTTTAATACTTATCGGGAGGGGTTTTTGCCTCCCATGGTTTGTAATAATAATACTCTGCACTCATATATTATATTTCTGGTATGTAACTATATAACTCTGTCTTACTTTTAATAAAGGTAAGTTAATGTAACTGCTTCTGCATTTTCGTATCTCCGATGCTTATAATGTCTGCGTGATGGGTGAAGCGCTATTAGGAAAGGTAAGCAGATACCAAACTTGTCAAGTGATTTAGGGGCACCTGCAGGGTTGTCTGAGATCCGTTGGACAAGGACAACTGTAGGTGGGCCTAATGACATGGGAGGTTCTGTCACAATTTTCTTCCAGTGCACACCACTGATAAGGCTCAGAAGTATGCAGAGCTGTACATTGACCGAATCATGTGTTTGCACGGATTGACCTGGACCATTGTCTCTGATCGAGGAGCCCAATTTGTTGCCAGATTTTGGGAACAACTGCAAGAGTCTTTGGGAACCAAGCTAATCAGAAGTTCAGCTTACCACCCGCAGACCGATGGTCAGACCGAGAGGGTAAATCAAATTCTTGAAGATATGCTGAGGGCTTGTGTGATCGATTGTGGCAAGAATTGGGATAAGCACCTCTCCTTGGCAGAGTTTGCTTATAATAACAGTTATCAATCCAGCCTAAAGATGACACCTTTCGAAGCCCTATATGGAAGAAGGTGTCGAACACCCCTCAATTGGTCTCACCCTAGAGAAAGGGAAGTTTTCGGACCTGACTTAGTGACTGAAACCGAAAGGAAGGTCAAACCAATCAGGAAGAATCTAGAAGCTACTAAGGCCAGGCAGAAGAGTTACCATGACAAGAGAAGGAAACCTCTCTAGTTCGAGGTGGGAGATTTCGTATATCTGAAGGTATCACCCACCAAGGGAGTGCAGAGGTTTGGGATCAAAGGCAAGTTAGCCCCTCATTACATTGTACCTTATGAGATCATAGAAGCATGTGGACCCGTGGCATACAAATTGAAATTAACCCCAAAAATGTCTGCCATCCACAATATATTCCATGTATCCCAACTGAAGAAGTATGTTCGATTACCGACTGAGATCATAGCAGAACCAGAATTGGAAATAGAACCAGATCTCTTGTACCAAGAGTACCCTTCCAAGGTTCTGAATTGCAAATAAAGATCAACTTGGGCTAAATCGATCAAGATGTATAGGATCCAATGGAGTAATCACTCAGAAGAAGAAGCTACTTGGGAGACTGAGGAATTTCTGCGTTCCAACTTCCCCGATTGCCTACCTAAGGAAATTGGTACGTAACCATGCCCAACCCCTCCCCCTGCCCTTTGAATCGAAACATAAGAAAAATAATCTTGATATAGAAAGAGTTAACTATAAGACTAAAATTTAAAGGACTTCCTTCTAAAGTTGCAAAGAGGATGACATTCGAAGAGTAGTTTGTCGTAATAAATAGAGCACCCACTTCAAGCAAGCCTTAACCCTCACTTCACCTCAGGAGGACTCCGACCCGAATCTCGGGACGAGATTCCCTTAAGGGGGATGGCTGTGACACCCAAGTGTCACCTAGGGTTTCTCCTTAGGGCTGACTCAAAACCTTTATAACATGTGAACCAAATAGAGGAATGAACATCATAAATTGATAACCAAGATTTAAGTAAGTCTTTTTCATCTCAAGAAACTCCCCTTAATCATGCCATGCACCCCAAGGTGAGAAGAACTCACAAACCCTAATTAATCCTGATTGGGCCACTTAAGCACATAAAAGGAAATTGGGAAAAGACTTAGGAAAAATAAAATATTTTGATATGAACCAAATAACAAAGTTTTAATGCACTAAATGACCAAAAAAATATAGTAAGAAAGTTTGGCCATTTGGTTTCTCCAAAATCCCCAAATCAGCCCTTGAACCAAGGCCCTATGGGCAAATTCTGAATTCTGAATTCTGAATTTCAGAACCATTTTTCAAGTTCAGTCGTGTTCTCTATTTTCCAAAACTCAAATCTACAAAACCCAAATATGAAAGAGGCGCCAAATTACCTTGAACACACCCTGAAGAAATTTGGGAGCAAAATTTGGCCATTTGTCATGATCTTGGCAGGGATTTGCCTCGAGACTCCACCCTGTGACACTGCCACCGCCGAGGCGACAACTCTCTGCCCTTGACCCGAAATCGCTCGGCTCCATGCGCAAACGCAGAGTGTAGTCAGGAGAACAAATCCTACACAGCGATCTTGCCCAAATTCGCAAAGATCTGCGCCCTATCGGCGTTAGAACTCAGGTAGAAACAATGAAGCCACATGTTTGATCGCGGCTGACACGCCCGGTTCACGCCAGTTCGCGCACCTGCGACCAGCAGCGCACGGCCGCGCGCGCTCGCCGGTCCACGACCGCTCGTGCACCACGCCATGCCTATAAAGCAGCCCAAGGCCTCGGCTGTACCTCCCCGCGCGCTCTCAGTCCTGCCCGAGCCAAAGTTCACCGGACTTCACCTCGAGCACGCCGCGCCACTGCCTGCCATCACTGCCCAAGCCTCAACCACCGTGGCTAGCTCACTCCAGCCACTTCCAAGCTGCGCTAGCCGCTCGGTTAGCTTCACCAGAAGCCCGTGAAGCTTCCCAAGTCCTCGGACCCGGCAGAGCCTCACCGGAGCCCAGGATTGCCCTCGCTGGACTTCGATCGCCCGCAGCCACGCGTGAACCGAGCTATCTAGTGAGCCATTTTCCAATTCCTCGCACCTATGTCTTCCCTGACCTCTGGTGAAGCTCCCTGACCCGTTCAATTGAACTGTACCACCCTGGTTAGGCTGGATTCCTCGCCGCCGATGAGCTCCCCCGCCTGCGCATGTGGACCGACCTACTCCGACCACCACCGCCGATGATCCATACCTCGACGTGATCGCCAGGGACCCCCGGACCTTGCCCGACCCCTCACCGAAGCAACCTCGCCGCCGGTAAGCCCCTCCGCCCTTTTTCTCCACCGCGTTCACTGTTCCATTAGGGGAAGGATCGCGGGTTCGATTTTGCAAAACCCTAGGGGGTTTTCTGCAGAGTCATAGACTCAAATGAATACTGAACCAAGGACCTGTCTGTAATACACTTAAAACCTTTCGCCAGGGACCCCAGTGCAAAACCCTGTTTCCTTTATCCATTTTTGTTTATTCTTTTTAAATTCAGCAGAGAACTTAGGAAATTTATATCTTGAGAAATATTCAACCAAATCTAGTCAAACCAATTTTACTGGATTCAAAATATTATGAACTATCACATAAAGATATTGAACCCTGTGCTTTCCGTTTTAAATTTTAGAGTTTGGAATTAATTAAGAAAACTGACCAAACCTTATTAAAATGAAGAAAATTAGTTATGGTTCTGTGCTGAAATTAAGAAAATTTGTAGAAGTGCAAAGCCCACTTAGACACTGTTTAAAAATAGTAAGCACCCCAGTATTAAAGATTTAGACAAGGTTACTTATTAAAAGCCAAATTTGCCCAAAACTTAGAAAAATGAAAAAGGTACTAGAAAATAATGAACCGTGGATGCAAGTATTTTTCCTAGTCTCTGAAGTAATAAAGAACCTAGGAAAAATAAAGGGAACCCTAGTCCAAAATAAATTCAAGGTGAAATGTTTTATTAGGCACTAATAAAACTAAAAAGGCCATTATTAAAAATATAAGAACAATTTCAAAATTAGTAAGAAAAATTCAGTAGACTTATAACCACTAGGACACCACTTCAAAAATGATAAACACCCCAGCCCATCATCTTAAGTGGGTTGAACAAATAAAACTTGATATTGAGCCATATTCCAATTAAATTATAAGCAAGCCAAAAAAGTGTGTAACAATGGGCAAATAAATTTTTACCAGATTATTGATGAAGTAGGACACCAGAGAAAAATGCAAAACCTATCCAAAACTACAAAGTAATACCCATTACCACTACCTCATGAAAAAGGCCATTTAATTCAAGAAATTCCTACCACCCTTTCCCTTAAGCAAAAAGTTGCCAAATTTTAGAATGATTGCTCTTGCACAAAGAATAAGATAGGAAAAATTTGAAATCTGTTGTTTGATATTTTTTAAGTATAGTGGTAGTAGAAAGCACCCCTTTAGCTAGAAACTTTAGAAAATCATAATAAAATAACTAACAAGTATTAGTGGCTGAAAATTTGTACAAAGTCATGTTATAACATCTAAATGCCAGCAAAAATAAGCCTTAGAGAATAACCCACTGTTAAAAGGGAGTTGTAGTTCTAAGCACCCCCTTTGCCCTAACACTTGATAATTTTGTACAGAGAGAACCCCTCACTTTTTAAGCCCCAAATTTTGAGACAGAGAACGATACACCAGTAAGAAGCTACTGTAATTTTTGCAGAATTTTTGGAAATTTATTAAGCTATGTTGCAGTTCAAATCCACCTTAAAAGCATAAGAAAAATAGAGAAGAAGAGAGGAATTAGAAAGATTAATATGTATTACCTCAACATGGCAGCTAAGAATAATTATTAAAAATATCCATAAGATATAAAGAAGAAACCAGTAGAACACAAAAAAAAGGGTTAACCATTCAGTAATCAACTGACCCTAAGTGGCTAAGTGTACCACAAGGATCTCCAGTAGTAAGAATAAGCCCTACCTTATTAAATTGATCATCCCCCATCAAATCTTAATTGCTAAATTACATATCATGCCATGCATATGTCTTACTCATTGCATTCACTAGATTGCAATCTCGCTGACGGAGAGTACGTGCTCATCCCCGAACAAGAAGCTGTCCACGAGCAAGACTAGGAGCAAGCTCCCGAGACTACCATCGAGGATCTCCCTGCAGCCCTAGCATTTGAAGGCAATTCCCGGTTTTATGCATAACCGTTTATATATGCTACTTTACTACACTTAATGTTTGTAGGTTTGTATTGTGCACTTAAGTGTAGGAGTTGCTTGAAACCTCTAGTTGCATGAACCCAGGATTCCTTTTTGAGATGGATACTAGTATGCTAGGTTGAGTAGCTACTTTGCTAATTAGGATCTCGGCAGAAGTCGAGTGATTTTTCTAGCACTCGCGCGAGGTCAGGAATTGATTGTATTCATCTTGATAACGAGATCTATGATAGTCTATGGACTCAGATCTAGGGAGGATGCCTTGTCCATGAGACGAGAAAAGGAACTAAGGATTAATGTGCGGATACCTGAGTCAAGCGTTTGAACGTACTCAACACATGTCGGGAAATATAGTAACTGGTAAACCTAGTACTTGAGTGAAGCCGGGCATGGACTTTACCCCTCACATGACCTGAGACTGGGTCTCCCATGCTAGCTATGGTGGGTACAAGTGTGGTCACTGCATGGCGGCAGCCAGGGTCAGTGGAGCATTGTATGCCAAGGCGGTGAGGCCTGGCCGCGAACAGGGAATCGATGGAGACGGTTGATATGTGTGGGGACGGAGTGCCCCTACACGTCGTGTGTTTAGGTTTACCTTGAAAGGTTTAAAACTCGATTCAAATTGTCTACTTCTTGCAGGTAATGAGACTGCTTGACCCCTTGTACTACATTGAGTAAGAAGTGAAATGAGGATTACATGAGATAACATGTTGGTTGTAATAAATGATTGCTACCATGTATGCTTAGAAAGGGCAAACTTAGCTAAAATAATGATACTAGAAATGAAAAAGCTAAAAGTGGACCTTAGATACAGCTAGTGCTTTTGGCAAACCAAACCCCTCAGCCAAACAGCTTCATGGTCTAGAGGTAGAGGAGTAGATTCCTCACACCGGGTAAGTCTAGCTGAGTATTAGTATACTCAGCCTTGCTTGTGGCATAATTTTTGCAGGTACGCTTCAGGATATGGTTGATGGTGTGACTTGGCCTTCCACCCTACCACAGGGTTGGACGGTCGAGTGGGATGCTGCTCCTGCAGGAGAGGAGCAGGAGGAGTAGTGGGCTAGGCCTCGCCCTATTCCTCGCTTTCGACGATATCGATTATCCGCTGTAATTTATTTTGTGAACTTATATCAACTACTTGAAAAACTCTGATTTATGTATTAGCTCTAGTGCTTTAATTTGAGGTTTTCCTGTTTTATTGTATTTCTTCTGTGACTCACCTTTGAGTGAGTCTGTGGTATTTGATCCTGGTTAAGTGGCTTTATCAGACTAGATCTGAGGGACTGACGGGTTATTCCGATTTAAGTGTGTTGCGGCCCCTGAGGTGTGACTTAGGCACTTAAGCTGGAATAATTCAGGCGGTTCTGCCACATAGTCCCCGTTGAGGTGGTCACAAAGACCGGGTCTCTTTCAACCCTTTCCCTCTCTCAAATGGTCACTTAGACCGAGTGAGCTTTCTCCTTAATTCCTCGGGTCACTTAGACCCCGCAAGGACCACCACACACTTGGTGTCTCTTGCCTTGCTTACAAGTCACTTTGGAACAAGAAAGAGGAAGGAAGAAAGCGATCCAAGAAACAAGAGCACAAAGAACACGAACAAACTCTTTCTCAAGTCACTAGGCGATTGGAATGGAATTGGGACTTGGAGAGGCTTTGATTCTATTGAATTTGTGCCTTGGAGTGAATGCACTAGCTCTTTTATTTAATGTGACGTGCTGGAAACTTGGATGCTTGGAGTGGTGGTGGTTGGGGGGTATTTATAGCCCTCAACCACCAAGTAGCCGTTGGGGAAGTCTGCTGTCGATGGGCACACCGGACAGTCCGGTGCGCCAGCCATGTTACCCAACCGTTAGGGTTCTGGAGCAGTTGACCGTTGGAGGCTTGTCTTGAAGTGGCACTGGACTGTCCGGTGCCGCACCGGACACGCACTATTCACTGTCCGGTGTGCCTCTGACTTCTGCGCTCTGACTCTACGCGCACTGTTCACCACTGTTCACTGAGTCAGCGGCTTTTGCAGTTGTCACACCCGGGTTTCGGGGGCACCAAGACCCGGGCGCAAACATAATCACCAGGTGTGCTGGGACCAAGTCTCACACATATGATGAATCATGGCACAGGATCGAATGTCACATCTTTACTATATAACAGGAGTTCTATACAAAATAAATAAATAATTACATTATAAGGAGACAACGGTCCAGCAACCCAAAGTTGACTGGGAGACGACGGCCTAGACCTCTCACGAACACATCACAGCATCCTCCATGCGCCTCATCCTGTGGTACCTGTTCTTGACCTGTGGGGGGTGTGAGACAGCAAGAGTGAGCTCACATACGTTCATAGCTCAACAAGTTGTGGGGAATAATGTGCACGAACTCGCCAAAGGTGGGAGCTCATGTGAAGTGTAAGGCTTACCAAAGAGGATGGTTAGAGCTGAGCATTGCTTTTAAAGTTGGTCAAAATTTTATTAGCAATTACTAAGTATAAGTAAATACCAAACCCAATTAAGTAGTAGAACAAAAACAACAACACCTGCGATGCAATGCATATGACAAATTGAATTTAGTTCCATAAATTAATCATGTGAGTGTCTGAGCTGCTCATGACCGTGAGCACGGCTAGTATACCAGTTTTACACTCTACAGAGGTTGCGCATCTTTACCCACAAGTCATGTTACCCATATGCCAAGAGACGAGGCAGGGTAACACTACGAGGCCTTTACAAAGTTCCACTAGCTTCAGAAAACCCGCTATAGTTTATAGGAAGCTCCAATGCAGGAATCCCTCGTCTAACCACCATCGCAGCAAAATCAACCCGAGGACCTCCCTACACTGACCACTCCCCTACTACCCTTGCCCCTTTCGGGTAAGGTAGTCTTCCACTAGCTTTCCTAGTTAGTTGGCCAAGGGCGTCCCATTAAACCCTTGCGGTAGCACTGTTTTCCCGGGTGGTTCTCCATGTTCCAATTAACATAATGATCTTAACATGAACAATAAATAACAACTGATAATAAAGGTATAATCATGAATAATGTATCTCCATACCCAAAACCACATAAAGCAATAGCACTACCCAAAAAGTTCAGTGGTAATTAAGGTATAAAGATAGTCAAACTAGGGTAACCTATTGGGTCCCATCAAAATTAACCTATGCAGATCATTATGATTAATCAGAACATGACTAGGTAAAAAAGTGATCAAGGGCACAACTTGCCTTGGACTTGAGATTCCAGGTACCAGGATGATCTTCAGGTGATTCGTGACCTCACGCTAGTCGTAGCAATACAAACAAACATGATATAGGAAAAATTAACATTACGCCAAACATAAGAACTAACTGCATAATAATAGTCTACGCGTCGTAATGAGATCGTGGGTTCGAGAATTGCTAAATTCTGAGCTACGTTTAAGAAGTTATGGTTTTCCGAAGATCCACGTGGTTAAGTATATAATAGACTAAGTGCAACATTTTAACGTATATCTCATGACAAAACAAAGTTACCAGATGATAATAAATATTATTGTGAGGTTAATGCAACTAGAATGGATCAAAACGGAGTTATGGTTATTGAGTTATGAATTTCTGAAATTATTTAGCACCTAGAATAGATTAATTTAATTGAACAATTTTAATTCAAGTTTCATGGTTAAACAAAGGTATTAGGTGGTAAACAATATTAATACAAAATTATTGCAACTGAAATGACTCAATTTGGAGTTAAAATGAATTAACTATGAATTTCACAAGTTTCTAGAATTATTTTTGTATTAAAAAACAATTTCTATAATTAATTTCTTATTTTTATTTTCCCCTGGACTGCGCATCAAATATTGAGTAGCTCGGGGCAGATCTGCAAAATTCCCCAAGACTCGAGATTCCCACATATGGATGGCGGGTTGAATAGCATGTTTTCCGGGGTCTCTTTCGAAAGGAGTACACGGCGAAGGGGTATACTTACCTCTGGGTCGTCAGATCGCGAGTCAAAGGTTCAGATTAGAAGCCCTCTCATCCGAACCGGTATGCGAGAGCAACCACCCGATCAAAAACCAAGGATCTAGATTCAAAGTGATCGAGGGTTACGCGCGTTATGATCTTGGCCGCACATCGACCGATCAACGGTCACGGACCGATCTGGCTGAAGCAGTATTACTTCATCTTGTCCGTCTACAGCCGATCAGACGGCCAGGAGGCTTCCTTCAACCTCCACACACGGACGACGACGGAGGAACGTCTCCCACAGCGGCGACCAATTCCACGACGGCGCTCCCTGCCAGGGAGGGTCGCGAGCCCCAATCCCAACCCCCGACTTGCGCAGTATGCATGGGGAACCAAGGCGAACCGAGAGGAGAGCTCCGTGCCGTGGGTTGGCATCTGGTGGTGGCCGGCCACGGTGGGGTGTGGATCCATGGCCAAAGCATGCTCCAATGAGCCATTCCCGCGTCGATACTAACCAACCACGCTCGGTGCGGCCATATACTTCTTCCTGGCGACGCGGCCCAGTTCCCAGACCCCAATAGAGGGCTCGGCAATGGCACAGGCCAAAGATAGCTTGCGGCGGCACCCGTTCTCCTACTTTGCCTCGCCAAGATGCGATGATAAGCTAGGGCGAGCGCTGGGTTTATATAGTACGGGGCATGAGGGCAGGTAGAGTCCAATCTCGAGAATTCCGCCAGGTTCGCGGCCGCCCCATCCGTCAGCTGGCCGGAGCAATCGCGGATTCATCGTGCAGTTCGTTGCAACAGCCGGTCGATTTGGGGGGTAGAAGATGGACCTGCCATCCTGGGCCCACATGGCGGCCGATGCGAGCACATTAGTCCGTATGGGCGTGGGGGTGAGAAGTGCAACGACAGTTGGGCCTGCGTGTGAGGCAATGGGCCGGGTGGAGGTAAGAAACGGCCCAGCACGAGTTTTCCCCCTTTTCTCTTTAATCTTTTTCTTTTCTATTTTGTTTTCTATTTCCTAATTCCAAATTCAGATTTGATTCTATTTTGTAATGAAGTTCGAATTTCAGAAACAAATTTAGATGCAACAACCAGAAAACTCAGTATGAATGCAAAATGTATATATATTTTATATATTTATTTTGATTATTTGATTCCTTTGTTTAGGCAAAAGCTCAACATATAACATGCACATATTTTTATTTTATTTCAGGAAAAGTATTACTTTTGAGTATGTGGTCACATGTCCAGAAACAAAAATATCCATTACCATACTTATTTTAGGGGAAAACAATGTATTCTCTTTTACCGAGAGTCACTTTATCTTGGATATATTTAAGAGCATTCTTTAAATTTCTTAAGGGGAACAACTTGTCCTACCAGATTGAAGATATTCCTATTTTATCTTATATTTACTTGATTTCTTAGTATTACTCCCTATAAAAGACACAGAAGAAATACATGAACTCATAACTTATTTTTAGGGTTTACAAATCCTACCCCCTTAAAAGAAATCTCGTCCTCGAGATTTGTAAAAAAAAATTATACCAAGATTAGTTTGTAATTGAGATTGTAGTTTCTAGTTGATTTAAAAGTCTCTATTTTTTACTATTTAGCAGGTAATTAGAAATGCATGGGTATCTCCTATGTTTAGACACATAGTTAGGTAAGAAGAGAGATGGTCAGAGTGAGGTTAGCTGATGATAGGAAGAACTTGGTAAGGGAAGATTCCATCCAAGGTGGTAAATCTTGAATCATCTCGAGATCTGATTTGACTCCTATTCTTCCGTGTCGAGGTTGATCTCCGCCATGCTCTTTGGTGTCTCCGTCCGAGTTTGGGACAAGAGGCTAAGATAGATCTATTATGTAGGTCAAGTTGTTGAGTATAGCCAAGTTGATTTAAGTGACCAATTTAGTCTTAAGTGAATTAGGAGTATGGCCTTATCCTTTGTACCAACATTAAGTAACTTACACTAGATTAGATCATATTAGATTAGCTCAGATCTAGATTAGATTGGATATAACTAGATTAAACTACATAATATTTAACTACTTTCGATTAGATCATGGTTGCTATTAGTGTGGGGTAAATATGCTTATTAGGGCAAGATGAATCCATAAGGACAAGGTAGAATCTTTTGAGGTCAGTTAGATCTATTAGGATAAGGATAAAATCTTTTCAAGATAAGATGAATCCATTAAGGTAAGAGAGAATCTTTTAAGATAAGATAGATCTATTAAACTAGATATATATATATTTAATATGGAATATTCTGTGTTGTCTATTTTATAAATATTTTCCCTTACATCTAGGTGCATATGCATATGCAATTGTGGACATTACTCCACAACTCATCGTACTCAATCAAAGATCTAAATCATACAAATATCACAAGAACAAACACTCAAGCGTATATGTGGCAGAACCTCCCAAGATATCGGGCCCACATGCATCTGTCCTTGTCTCAAAGACCTCAGACGACCATGCATGTGCACCAGATAACTTAACAGGATCCGTCCGATTGCCCCAAGGACACTGGATAAACCACTTACAACCAGAACCGCGGGATTAAGTAACACAAATCACACACATCAACATTTTTGTAGCGGAAATCTTATTACCAAATTTTACAGGTTACAAAAAATTTTACATAATATTCATCGGAGTGATTACCAAAGTATAAGTTTGAAATATATGCTAGCTCAAGTGACCATCCTCAGTAAGAAGTATAGAAGAACTACTTAGACTTATAAGAAGGCCGAGCCCACCGGCACTTAATACCATCATCAGCAGTACAAAGCTAAAACCTTAAAAACAATAGGGAATAAAACCCTGAGTATGGAATTACTCAGCAAGACTTACTCGACTAAAGAAAAGACTCTCAAGGGTATGCTGGATTTGGGAATCAAGGAAAAGTTTTAGCAAGAATCAAATTAGATACTTTTGCAGAAATAGCTTACTAAAGTGAGTCCTTACTTTCAATATTTTAACGCCAGATTAAATATTAATAGACTCTATTTGCATCTGGTCTAATTTCACCATCTCATCAATACAACATCATTTTTATTCATGAGGTTCACATCCTGACTTAGGTTGTAGGTCAGTGACCAAGTCTTCATAATCGCGAAGGTACGGCGATCCGAATCGATTATACTCAGCTAAGGATCTCCGATCACACGACATATGTAGCACTTAACCCTTGCATATGTCAACCCGCCACCGGGGTTCTTAAGATGAGATCAGGTTCACGCCAACCGAGAGCACAGATACACCACCATCCAGCCTCTTGCCACGGAGGGTACACGCTACTCTCGCCATCTCTCCACTCCCATTGCGTGATATCTTATTCTGGCCTTAGTCTGCCCGAGGCAAAGCTTACCCATGACGAGGCATGTGACCAGTTAAAGGGTCCTCGGTCAGCAGGCCTACATATGCATCTAATCCTTAATCAACCTGGGTAGAACATCACCTGTTCCTAGCCCAAGTCCCGATTTAAGTACTTCCATCCTTATGATTGTTTGTATTCCTTAGGATGAAAAGAGTATTATAGGGAACTTTGCAGTAAGATCCCACCATTGCTCCCAACGAAAATAATCTTGCAGGTAGAAGCCAACTTTCCTCAGGATAACCCCTGAGCAAGGCCTTATTGCGAAAGACAACTTCTATCCACAAGATCTAAGCAGAGCTAAGCATTTTTATAAATCATATTTTAATACTTCATCAGAAGTATCTATAAAGGTATGGATATCAAGGAAGGCAATGCATCAAAGGGTTCCAAGCAACTCCTATAAACCTAATGCACATTTCACTAGACTTAAAGTGTGCAAAAATTATTTAAAAACACAAGGAAGGGGTTGCATGCACCGGGGCTTGCCTGGGATAAACACTAGGTTAGTGTTTGTTAGGTGACGTCTGCTTGACGATCATCCTTGGTCTTGGTACTCGTTCAATTATCCATCTTCAAGTTCGTCCATCAGCATCACCTTGCGAATCAGTCCGCGCTTGAGGTCGACTTGGCTTGTCTTCCGCATCGCGCGATTAATTAACGTACCTGAATGAAATGCATTATGCACATGAATGCATATCGACAAGAATATCACACACCTAAATAGTGCTACGCGATAGCGAAACACCCAACAGCGAGGCGTTGTACAAGTTTATACGGAAATACTAGTTATCGGTATGCAACTACGCGTAATAATTACGCTTCTCTAAATTATGCGAACCTAACGCAAACATTACAAACAATAAATCATACACTTTAAACATGATTAGCCTAAACACAACTCATCAGCTACTTAATTAAATTCTAAACTTATCCCTTGCTTTATAAATTATACTACATCTTTATAAGTGATTAAAATATTTCATCAACACACTAACATAGAATAGGACAACCACTATAGAAATTCACTGACCCCATCACACAATTACAATGCGTCTACTTACTGACACAGGAATGCACTCGCACCGCGTAAATGGAATCACTTCAATTATACTAGATCTATACATCCATCGAGGCACTCCTCGCCTAACCAATTTTCTCACAAACCTAATTTCCTAAAATTATTTACACAGCTTCTACTACAGGATTTTCTCGGATTTCTAACAGATGTCGGCTCGTCGATGTTACTTGACAATTAGCCAAGACACCTAATCGATCACTAAATATCATATAATAGCTCCCACATCAGGACATCGACCCCAATCATCGACGAAATACATCTACCTGCTAGACCTGAGAAACACTAGTCCTATAATTTGTATTATTAATTTGGTCACATAATTTAGATATGTCTACCATTTACCCGTCATATGAATCGCATCTAAAATGCCGACTTCAACCCACGTATACTAAATCAAGAAAATTATCGCGTTCAACAATTCTATTTGATCCATCAACCTAATCAACTAATAAAAATAGTGAAGCAGCTTACCTAAATTCGACTTGGAATTGCAGAAATGACGACGATCACATGTTCAAGAAGTTCGTCGAATATTTGACGAGCGCCACGCGAGAATCACTTCTTCACCCAAATCTCGGGATTTCTTGATGGCGCACGGAATGACGACGAGATCGTTTTTGGAGCGAGCTGGTGAGGTAGGGTCGAACTGGGACTAGAGGACGACAAATGTGCAGAGCTTCAAACTCACGCGCGTGAGATAGAAAGACGCGCGACCAGAGGCTTAAGCATCTGCGGTGGCAATTTGGTCGAGAGCGAACTAGTGACGACACTTCCGGCCAGGTGACGATTTAAACAACCAACAACGAATGTGGCGGGTTCAAGGCGGTGTTGTGCACGACAAGATTAACGGTGATCTAATGGCCTGGAGTACGACACAGCAGGGCGACGAATCGACGTGACGGGGATGAAAACCGTGCACTGCTCACCGTGAATTGAACGCGAGCTGGAACCTGGGCACGCGCGCACACAGGAGCACGACGGCCAAGTGTCAGAGAGTCGAGCAGGACACGACCCAACAATCTGACGCGCGCGGAATGAACGAATTGAGCCGCGGCGCGCAGAGATTTCACGGCGTACGCGCAGGAATAACGAAACGCTACACGCACGACGCAAAAAATTCGACCGGTGAGCAGAGAAGCTGGGCAACTCCATGGGCAAGCAGAGTGCACAGGGCGAGCAGCAACGAGACGGTGCGAGCACAGGAGTTGGGCGCCGAGCAGTGAGCCGCGCACGCACAGGAATGGCACAGCCACGGCACGCAGGGGAGGCACGCGGCTAACAGAGCAGGAAGGGCGCGAGCTGGCCAAGGAGAAGGGCTGGGCACCATGGGCAAGTAGAGGGATGCGTCGGTGAACAGAGGGAGGAAGATGAGTAGGGAGATTTGCGAGCTGGAGAAGGGGAACTTGAGGGAGATGAGCGCTCAGAGGAGAAGCCGACGAGCAGAGGAAGCTTGGGCGCAGTCCAAGCGCTGGCTAGCAGGACGCCGCGAGGTAGCAGGGAGACCGTGGAGCTCGCGCAGCTTGAGGAGATCCGGTTGGGCGCTGTTGGGGCAGAGCTGGGAGGAGCGCGCTGGGCAGTTGGCTCCGGCGGCCGGGGTCGACGCGAGCAGAGGCAGGAATTCGAGCTGGGGGCTGGGGCGAGTTCGCCAGGGAGCAGAGGAAATCCGAGAGCAAGGAGGAAGAATATCAGGGAGAGGGAGAGAAACACGCAGGGAAGGAAGAAATCCAGGACGCGCGAGATCCGGGAAAAGAGAGCAGAGGGTGGGAGGAGCTCGATGGAGATGAGCGCACCAGCCACGGCGAGCAGAGGCTAGGCGCGGCTGTGGTAGGGAAGAGCAGCGCGCGACGAGGAAGCTTGCAGGCGCGCCGTGAGATGGAGATCGGCTGGGCTAAGCGAACGGCTGGAGAAGAAGCTCCGCGCACGTATAAAAAGGATTCAAGGGCGGTGCCAAAAATCCTAGAGGCGGCTGAACAAGATAGGATCGAGTATATTTTTTTAGATTTTCTTTGCTTTCTCTTTTTTTTACCGAAAATCACAGATATTTAAGATCCCAACCTTTCTTAGTGACGTATACGAGGTAGACAGTAATCGTGACATGATTTTAATTTGGTGAATACCTTGGACTCAAATGAATTTATACCTGTTATTTATATCCAAACTTTTGGATCGGGGCGAGACGTCGTTAGAACAAACCCGAACGGTGGGAGGATAGGATGAAATGGATATTTTTAGATTTCATTTTCTTTTAATTATTTCTTTAGCCGAAAAATCATAGATATTTAGTTCTGGTATTTGGATTTGAGAGATATTTAAAAGGTTGAACCAAAATAAGTTCGATAGAATATTTGAGAAAGATTTGATTTGGTGATTTTTTCGGAACCGGATGTGTTTTCACCCGTGATTTATATCTGGAGATTCAGATCGAAACGAGAACGCACCGACCGAACCACACGGATTTTAGCTTTGGTATTTTAATTTACGACTGATTTCGTTGAAGTTAAACCAATGTAAAGCCCTAAAATTGGTATAATAAAATAAATAAATAAATGCATATATTGATATAAAAGTGTTTTAGAATCTATGGGACCTTTGGAGATTATTTGAATTTCTTCTATTTGTGCATATTCGAATAATGAAATAATATTGGTCAATTAACAAATAAATAAATACAGAAATATGCATATCATGCTGTGATTATTTCTACATTTGTATTCAAATTTGTGAGACAAGTTTAAATTTGAAAATAAGAGAAAAAAGGGGTAGGGAAGAAAGAAAAAGGGGAAAGAAAATAATACACATTATAAGATAAATAATATTATTGCAGAGAGCAAAAGTATAATTCATGTAGACTTTTGTTGATATTTGAAATCTAGAGTTCAAAACAAAACTTTGAATTTGGTTTGGATATCTGAAATTTGAAAAAGAAAAGAAAAAGGGTAAAACAAAAAGTAATTGGGCCATCCTGGGCCAAATCTGTGCCTCCCCCTCGGCCCAACCTCATTCCCTGGTTGCGCTGACGGGCGGACCCCAGTGGTCAGTGTCCCTCGCCCGCGCGCGCTCACCAGGGTGCGTGTGGGTCACCAACATGCGGGCCCCACTAGGCAGGTTCCCACCGCGCTGTCTGCGCGCTTGTGGACGACGCGTGTGGGCCCACACTGTCACTTTCTTCCTTTGCCGCGCATGTAGCATCCAGTGACTGACTTGTGGGCTCCATCTGTCATAATCGTCTTCAACAGAAAGGAAGCGAAACTGATGGCACGGTGGCCGGGATCCTTGCGTCAGCCGTTTCGCGCTGGCCGTGGAAATCGGCTCTCGGTTGCCGATATCCTCCCCGCCATTAGACTATATAAACCGAACCCCGCATCGCACCGAGGGCACCATCGCCAAGCTTCACCACGCACCTGAGTGAGAAAACGGGGAAGAGACCGCCGCCGTAGGTTAAGTCGTGGGTACCACACCGACGAACCCAGGATGACCGATCGGGGGCATTCGCGGCCGCACTGGGTTGCCGTCTGTGTCCTCTCTGTGCGGCTGTAGGGAAGGGACAGCAAGGAATTTCATCGGGGATTCGTCCGCCGCCGTCGGACCGCCTCGCATCGTGGTCTGCCGGTTACCCATCTCGATTTAAGGTAATCTCACCCTCTATTGGTCTGTCATGATGTCGGGATCATTTTGACACCTCGCCACTTGATTTGTCGAGCTCCGGGCACTGGATTTGATCACGACGAGGCGGCGTCGCCGCGGGCTGTTCACCGCCGTGGGGGAAATCGGGATTTCTGGGGGCTTTGACCATCCCGGGGTA
Organism: Zea luxurians; assembly: GCA_029449295.1. Taxonomy (NCBI): domain Eukaryota; kingdom Viridiplantae; phylum Streptophyta; class Magnoliopsida; order Poales; family Poaceae; genus Zea; species Zea luxurians. The sequence goes on along the minus strand of JAOPSE010000006.1, from coordinate 99,517,270 downwards.
CCTGGATGATTCGCGGGAGCTCATCGAACACGCCTGTAGTCTCTATTGACGAACTCATCACCTCCTGGACGCCAATTTCTTGCCGGTGGCGGAATTCCTCCCCCTTGCCGCCGTGCCGCGTGGGCAGTGTTCATCGTTGCTCGATCACCCGTAAGTCGACCACCATTGGATTCTCCTTACTCTCCTCTCTGTTTTACGCGAGACCGTGCGTGGGTTTGGGGGCACTGGGGGCGAATCGCCTGTCGCCGGTGATGGCGCTGGTCATCGGCGGCGCCGCCGTCAGACTAATTCCTGGAAGGAGAACGGCTCCTGGTCGTCCGTTCTTTATCAGGTGGCCGCGATTGGAGCACGCGTACCCCCTTTGGTGAGATCATCCTGGGTCGTCCGATCGAATCCCGCGGCCCAGATTCAATCTTTAATGTTTTAAATCAGGGCCGTTGATCACAGATTGGATGGTCGGCGCTGTGCACCGCTTCGGCGCGCTGGCGACCTAATCTGGGCTACTGAAACCCGATCCAACGGCTGTGATTGAAGGATACCCCTTCGGTGGGTAATCTTCATAAAGAACCCCTGCGCTTTTTCTTATTCAACCCGCAGTCCACCGCGGGGTAAATCTGAGTCTAGGGAATACTTGCGCGCCAGCCCCTGTCTTTTACAGAATTTAATGCTCAGTCCAGAGAACAGAAAATCCAAAGAATTCATTTAGAAAATACATTTTTGTGTGAAAATAATTATAGGAACTTAAGTAATTCCTAGAAAATACATTTTAACTCGTTTTTAATCCATTTCAGTTTCTATAATTTTGTAAAATTATTGTTTATCATCTAGTACCACTATTTTGGGCATAAAAGCCCCATTAAAATTAATCTCTTATTCAATCTTGTGCAAAATACATAAAACCTTAGGAAATTCGTAACTTCTCCGTTTTAACTCTGATTTGATCCGTTCAAGTTGCGTTAGTCTCGTAGCTTCGCGTAGATTACTTTTACACAGTTTGTACTTATGTTTGGTGTAATGTTAATTTTGCCTATACCATGTTTGTTTGAATTGCTACGACTAGCAGTGAGGTCACGAGTCACCTGAAGATCATCCTGGTACCTGGAATCTCAAGTCCCAGGCAAGTTGTGCCCTTGATCACTTCTTTTTACCCACTTATGTTCTAATTAATCATAATGATCTGCATAGGTTAATTTTGATGGGACCCAATAGGTTACCCTAGTTTGACTATCTTTATACCTTATTCACCACTGAATCTTTGGGTAGTACTTGCTATCGCTTTATGTGGTTTTGGGTATAGAGATACACATTACTATTCATGATTATACTTTTATTGTCAGTTGTTATTTACTGTTCATGTTAAGATCATTATGTTAATTGGAACATGGAGAACCACCCGGGAAAACAGTGCTACCACAAGGGAGGAATGGGACCCCTTGGCTGATTAATTAGGAAAGCTAGTGGAAGACTACCTTACCCGAAAGGGGCAAGGGCAGTAGGGGAGTGGTCAGTGTAGGGAGGCCCTCAGGAGGATTTTGCTGCGATGGCGGTCCTGCAAGGGATTCCTGCATTGGAACTTCCTATAAACTGTAGCGGGTTTTCTGAAGCTAGTGGAACTTTGTAAAGGCCTCGTAGTGTTACCCTGCCTCGCCTCCTCGGTAGAGGTGTATGGGAAGTCGCGATCCCTTGGCAGATGGGTAACATGACTTGTGGGTAAAGATGCGCAACCTCTGCAGAGTGTAAAACTGGTATACTAGCCGTGCTCACGGTCAAGAGCAGCTCGGACACTCACATGATTAAATTATGGAACTTAAACTCAATTTGTCATATGCATTGCATCGCAGGTGAAGTTGTTACTTTTGTTCTACTATTTAACTGGGTTGGTATTTACTTATACTTAGTAACTGCTAATAAAATTTTGACCAACTTTAAAAGCAATGCTCAGCTCTAACCATCTTCTTTGGTAAGCCTTACACTTCACGTGAGCTCCCACCTTTGGCGAGTTCATGCACATTATTCCCCACAACTTGTTGAGCAATGAACGTATGTGAGCTCACTCTTGCTGTCTCACACCCCCCCCCCACAGGTCAAGAACAGGTACCGCAGGATGAGGCGCATGGAGGATGCTGCGATGTGTTCGTGAGAGGTCTAGGCCGTCGTCTCCCAGTCAACTTTGGGTTGCTGGACCGTTGTCTCCTTATAATGTAATTATTTATTTTATATAGAACTCCTGTTATGTATAAAGTTGCGACATTCGATCCTGTGCCACTATACATCATATGTGTGAGACTTGGTCCCAGCATACCTGGTGTTTATGTTCGCGCCCGGGTCTTGGTGCCCCTAAAACCCGGGTGTGACAGAAGTGGTATCAGAGGAATGTTGACTGTAGGACGAAACCTAGATAGAACTGGACAACCAATACCTACTTACCTTTGCTACTCTAATTCTTTCTAAACTTTTCTTAATCTTTTCTCATCTATTTCCGCTTTACTCTGATTATTCTTACCTTCTCCTTCTAAAGACAAATGTGGATTTCACACCTTGAAATCCTGTGCCTAAAGTGACCTTTAGGAATAGGAGACCTAATCCTAGGAACAAAAACAAAACAATTTTTGCTGATATTTGTATGCTTGAATGTTGTTCTTATGATACAGGTCTGATTTGGATCTTTGATTGAGTGTGATGAGTTGTGGAGTAATGTCCACAATTACATCTGCATATACATATAGAAAAAAAATGCTTATAAAAATAACTAGACACACTAGATTATCCCTCTTTAAAGTATCTAGCCTAACAATATCCATCTGATCTTGAAAGATTCTATCTTACACTCATAGATCCATCTCATGTTAAAATATTCTTTCTTACCTTAATGATCCATCTTATCTTAAAAGACTCTCTCTTATCTTAATAGATTCATCTTATCTGGAAGGATTCACCTTATCCTAACCACTCTACTCATCTCATCCTAAAGTAACAGCCATGACCTAATGCAAATTAATTAGATCTTATCTAGTCAAACTAGTCCTACCAATCTAATCTGGATCCCATCTAACCTAATCTAATATGATCCAATCTAAAGTGGGTTATTAACAGGTTAGTTAATTTGGTGATATAGGTTAGATACTGTCTCTACAAACATATCTTAACCTAAATTAATGTTTTCCACCAACTCGTCTGTGAACAATGACCTAACCTACATCATAGGTTGCCTAGTTCATCTATTCCAAAAGCAAAGTAAAACTCTATTCAAACCTACCTACCTCGTATACCCTGGCTATCCTAACCATATATCCTTAGCCATATGTCCTTAACTCAAATGACAACTCCAAGAAATAAAGGCCAAATAAGACCAAACGACAAAGGAAGGATAAGCACCAACTCAAGTCTTCAAAGGGCAAAACGAAATCACCAGATAAGTCAAGATCCACCATCCACAAAGAAATCTTTCTTTGCCCTAATCCTTATTACCGAAACCTTCTCTACTTCTGCCTAATAACTAAACATAGTATACCCATGTGTTCCTAATCATCTCCTTATTTAAATGACTTATATATATAGAAAACATTTGTGCTTAAAACCATTTGAAAAAAAAACTCGAAGCTCTAACCTGCAACCAAACATTTGACTTTCTATATCCCTTTTCTTACAAATCTCGAGGACGAGATTTCTTTTAAGGGGGTAGGATTTGTAAAGCCCTAAAATTGGTATAATAAAATAAATAAATAAATGCATATATTGATATAAAAGTGTTTTAGAATCTATGGAACCTTTGGAGATTATTTGAATTTCTTCTATTTGTGCATATTCGAATAATGAAATAATATTGGTCAATTAACAAATAAATAAATACAGAAATATGCATATCATGCTGTGATTATTTCTACATTTGTATTCAAATTTGTGAGACAAGTTTAAATTTGAAAATAAGAGAAAAAAAGGGTAGGGAAGAAAGAAAAAGGGGAAAGAAAATAATACACATTATAAGATAAATAATATTATTGCAGAGAGCAAAAGTATAATTCATGTAGACTTTTGTTGATATTTGAAATCTAGAGTTCAAAACAAAACTTTGAATTTGGTTTGGATATCTGAAATTTGAAATAGAAAAGAAAAAGGGTAAAACAAAAAGTAATTGGGCCATCCTGGGCCAAATCTGTGCCTCCCCCTCGGCCCAACCTCATTCCCTGGTTGCGCTGACGGGCGGACCCCAGTGGTCAGTGTCCCTCGCCCGCGCGCGCTCACCAGGGTGCGTGTGGGTCACCAACATGCGGGCCCCACTAGGCAGGTTCCCACCGCGCTGTCTGCGCGCTTGTGGACGACGCGTGTGGGCCCACACTGTCACTTTCTTCCTTTGCCGCGCATGTAGCATCCAGTGACTGACTTGTGGGCTCCATCTGTCATAATCGTCTTCAACAGAAAGGAAGCGAAACTGATGGCACGGTGGCCGGGATCCTTGCGTCAGCCGTTTCGCGCTGGCCGTGGAAATCGGCTCTCGGTTGCCGATCTCCTCCCCGCCATTAGACTATATAAACCGAACCCCGCATCGCACCGAGGGCACCATCGCCAAGCTTCACCACGCACCTGAGTGAGAAAACGGGGAAGAGACCGCCGCCGTAGGTTAAGTCGTGGGTACCACACCGACGAACCCAGGATGACCGATCGGGGGCATTCGCGGCCGCACTGGGTTGGCGTCTGTGTCCTCTCTGTGCGGCTGTAGGGAAGGGACAGCAAGGAATTTCATCGGGGATTCGTCCGCCGCCGTCGGACCGCCTCGCATCGTGGTCTGCCGGTTACCCATCTCGATTTAAGGTAATCTCACCCTCTATTGGTCTGTCATGATGTCGGGATCATTTTGACACCTCGCCACTTGATTTGTCGAGCTCCGGGCACTGGATTTGATCACGACGAGGCGGCATCGCCGCGGGCTGTTCACCGCCGTGGGGGAAATCGGGATTTCTGGGGGCTTTGACCATCCCGGGGTACCTGGATGATTCGCGGGAGCTCATCGAACACGCCTGTAGTCTCTATTGACGAACTCATCACCTCCTGGACGCCAATTTCTTGCCGGTGGCGGAATTCCTCCCCCTTGCCGCCGTGCCGCGTGGGCAGTGTTCATCGTTGCTCGATCACCCGTAACTCGACCACCATTGGATTCTCCTTACTCTCCTCTCTGTTTTACGCGAGACCGTGCGTGGGTTTGGGGGCACTGGGGGCGAATCGCCTGTCGCCGGTGATGGCGCTGGTCATCGGCGGCGCCGCCGTCAGACTAATTCCTGGAAGGAGAACGGCTCCTAGCCGTCCGTTCTTTATCAGGTGGCCGCGATTGGAGCACGCGTACCCCCTTTGGTGAGATCATCCTGGGTCGTCCGATCGAATCCCACGGCCCAGATTCAATCTTTAATGTTTTAAATCAGGGCCGTTGATCACAGATTGGATGGTCGGCGCTGTGCACCGCTTCGGCGCGCTGGCGACCTAATCTGGGCTACTGAAACCCGATCCAACGGCTGTGATTGAAGGATACCCCTTCGGTGGGTAATCTTCATAAAGAACCCCTGCGCTTTTTCTTATTCAACCCGTAGTCCACCGCGGGGTAAATCTGAGTCTAGGGAATACTTGCGCGCCAGCCCCTGTCTTTTACAGAATTTAATGCTCAGTCCAGAGAACAGAAAATCCAAAGAATTCATTTAGAAAATACATTTTTGTGTGAAAATAATTATAGGAACTTAAGTAATTCCTAGAAAATACATTTTAACTCGTTTTTAATCCATTTCAGTTTCTATAATTTTGTAAAATTATTGTTTATCATCTAGTACCACTATTTTGGGCATAAAAGCCCCATTAAAATTAATCTCTTATTCAATCTTGTGCAAAATACATAAAACCTTAGGAAATTCGTAACTTCTCCGTTTTAACTCTGATTTGATCCGTTCAAGTTGCGTTAGTCTCGTAGCTTCGCGTAGATTACTTTTACACAGTTTGTACTTATGTTTGGTGTAATGTTAATTTTGTCTATACCATGTTTGTTTGAATTGCTACGACTAGCAGTGAGGTCACGAGTCACCTGAAGATCATCCTGGTACCTGGAATCTCAAGTCCAAGGCAAGTTGTGCCCTTGATCACTTCTTTTTACCCACTCATGTTCTAATTAATCATAATGATCTGCATAGGTTAATTTTGATGGGACCCAATAGGTTACCCTAGTTTGACTATCTTTATACCTTATTCACCACTGAATCTTTGGGTAGTACTTGCTATCGCTTTATGTGGTTTTGGGTATAGAGATACACATTACTATTCATGATTATACTTTTATTGTCAGTTGTTATTTACTGTTCATGTTAAGATCATTATGTTAATTGGAACATGGAGAACCACCCGGGAAAACAGTGCTACCACAAGGGAGGAATGGGACCCCTTGGCTGATTAATTAGGAAAGCTAGTGGAAGACTACCTTACCCGAAAGGGGCAAGGGCAGTAGGGGAGTGGTCAGTGTAGGGAGGCCCTCAGGAGGATTTTGCTGCGATGGCGGTCCTGCAAGGTATTCCTGCATTGGAACTTCCTATAAACTGTAGCGGGTTTTCTGAAGCTAGTGGAACTTTGTAAAGGCCTCGTAGTGTTACCCTGCCTCGCCTCCTCGGTAGAGGTGTATGGGAAGTCGCGATCCCTTGGCAGATGGGTAACATGACTTGTGGGTAAAGATGCGCAACCTCTGCAGAGTGTAAAACTGGTATACTAGCCGTGCTCACGGTCAAGAGCAGCTCGGACACTCACATGATTAAATTATGGAACTTAAACTCAATTTGTCATATGCATTGCATCGCAGGTGAAGTTGTTACTTTTGTTCTACTATTTAACTGGGTTGGTATTTACTTATACTTAGTAACTGCTAATAAAATTTTGACCAACTTTAAAAGCAATGCTCAGCTCTAACCATCTTCTTTGGTAAGCCTTACACTTCACGTGAGCTCCCACCTTTGGTGAGTTCATGCACATTATTCCCCACAACTTGTTGAGCAATGAACGTATGTGAGCTCACTCTTGCTGTCTCACACCCCCCCACAGGTCAAGAACAGGTACCGCAGGATGAGGCGCATGGAGGATGCTGCGATGTGTTCGTGAGAGGTCTAGGCCGTCGTCTCCCAGTCAACTTTGGGTTGCTGGACCGTTGTCTCCTTATAATGTAATTATTTATTTTATATAGAACTCCTGTTATGTATAAAGTTGCGACATTCGATCCTGTGCCACTATACATCATATGTGTGAGACTTGGTCCCAGCATACCTGGTGTTTATGTTCGCGCCCGGGTCTTGGTGCCCCTAAAACCCGGGTGTGACAGAAGTGGTATCAGAGGAATGTTGACTATAGGACGAAACCTAGATAGAACTGGACAACCAATACCTACTTACCTTTGCTACTCTAATTCTTTCTAAACTTTTCTTAATCTTTTCTCATCTATTTCCGCTTTACTCTGATTATTCTTACCTTCTCCTTCTAAAGACAAATGTGGATTTCACACCTTGAAATCCTGTGCCTAAAGTGACCTTTAGGAATAGGAGACCTAATCCTAGGAACAAAAACAAAACAATTTTTGCTGATATTTGTATGCTTGAATGTTGTTCTTATGATACAGGTCTGATTTGGATCTTTGATTGAGTGTGATGAGTTGTGGAGTAATGTCCACAATTACATCTGCATATACATATAGAAAACAAATGCTTATAAAAATAACTAGACACACTAGATTATCCCTCTTTAAAGTATCTAGCCTAACAATATCCATCTGATCTTGAAAGATTCTATCTTACACTCATAGATCCATCTCATGTTAAAATATTCTTTCTTACCTTAATGATCCATCTTATCTTAAAAGACTCTCTCTTATCTTAATAGATTCATCTTATCTGGAAGGATTCACCTTATCCTAACCACTCTACTCATCTCATCCTAAAGTAACAGCCATGACCTAATGCAAATTAATTAGATCTTATCTAGTCAAACTAGTCCTACCAATCTAATCTGGATCCCATCTAACCTAATCTAATATGATCCAATCTAAAGTGGGTTATTAACAGGTTAGTTAATTTGGTGATATAGGTTAGATACTGTCTCTACAAACATATCTTAACCTAAATTAATGTTTTCCACCAACTCGTCTGTGAACAATGACCTAACCTACATCATAGGTTGCCTAGTTCATCTATTCCAAAAGCAAAGTAAAACTCTATTCAAACCTACCTACCTCGTATACCCTGGCTATCCTAACCATATATCCTTAGCCATATGTCCTTAACTCGAATGACAACTCCAAGAAATAAAGGCCAAATAAGACCAAACAACAAAGGAAGGATAAGCACCAACTCAAGTCTTCAAAGGGCAAAACGAAATCACCAGATAAGTCAAGATCCACCATCCACAAAGAAATCTTTCTTTGCCCTAATCCTTATTACCGAAACCTTCTCTACTTCTGCTTAATAACTAAACATAGTATACCCATGTGTTCCTAATCATCTCCTTATTTAAATGACTTATATATATAGAAAACATTTGTGCTTAAAACCATTTGAAAAAAAAAACTCGAAGCTCTAACCTGCAACCAAACATTTGACTTTCTATATCCCTTTTCTTACAAATCTCGAGGACGAGATTTCTTTTAAGGGGGTAGGATTTGTAAAGCCCTAAAATTGGTATAATAAAATAAATAAATAAATGCATATATTGATATAAAAGTGTTTTAGAATCTATGGAACCTTTGGAGATTATTTGAATTTCTTCTATTTGTGCATATTCGAATAATGAAATAATATTGGTCAATTAACAAATAAATAAATACAGAAATATGCATATCATGCTGTGATTATTTCTACATTTGTATTCAAATTTGTGAGACAAGTTTAAATTTGAAAATAAGAGAAAAAAAAGGGTAGGGAAGAAAGAAAAAGGGGAAAGAAAATAATACACATTATAAGATAAATAATATTATTGCAGAGAGCAAAAGTATAATTCATGTAGACTTTTGTTGATATTTGAAATCTAGAGTTCAAAACAAAACTTTGAATTTGGTTTGGATATCTGAAATTTGAAATAGAAAAGAAAAAGGGTAAAACAAAAAGTAATTGGGCCATCCTGGGCCAAATCTGTGCCTCCCCCTCGGCCCAACCTCATTCCCTGGTTGCGCTGACGGGCGGACCCCAGTGGTCAGTGTCCCTCGCCCGCGCGCGCTCACCAGGGTGCGTGTGGGTCACCAACATGCGGGCCCCACTAGGCAGGTTCCCACCGCGCTGTCTGCGCGCTTGTGGACGACGCGTGTGGGCCCACACTGTCACTTTCTTCCTTTGCCGCGCATGTAGCATCCAGTGACTGACTTGTGGGCTCCATCTGTCATAATCGTCTTCAACAGAAAGGAAGCGAAACTGATGGCACGGTGGTCGGGATCCTTGCGTCAGCCGTTTCGCGCTGGCCGTGGAAATCGGCTCTCGGTTGCCGATCTCCTCCCCGCCATTAGACTATATAAACCGAACCCCGCATCGCACCGAGGGCACCATCGCCAAGCTTCACCACGCACCTGAGTGAGAAAACGGGGAAGAGACCGCCGCCGTAGGTTAAGTCGTGGGTACCACACCGACGAACCCAGGATGACCGATCGGGGGCATTCGCGGCCGCACTGGGTTGGCGTCTGTGTCCTCTCTGTGCGGCTGTAGGGAAGGGACAGCAAGGAATTTCATCGGGGATTCGTCCGCCGCCGTCGGACCGCCTCGCATCGTGGTCTGCCGGTTACCCATCTCGATTTAAGGTAATCTCACCCTCTGTTGGTCTGTCATGATGTCGGGATCATTTTGACACCTCGCCACTTGATTTGTCGAGCTCCGGGCACTGGATTTGATCATGACGAGGCGGCATCGCCGCGGGCTGTTCACCGCCGTGGGGGAAATCGGGATTTCTGGGGGCTTTGACCATCCCGGGGTACCTGGATGATTCGCGGGAGCTCATCGAACACGCCTGTAGTCTCTATTGACGAACTCATCACCTCCTGGACGCCAATTTCTTGCCGGTGGCGGAATTCCTCCCCCTTGCCGCCGTGCCGCGTGGGCAGTGTTCATCGTTGCTCGATCACCCGTAAGTCGACCACCATCGGATTCTCCTTACTCTCCTCTCTGTTTTACGCGAGACCGTGCGTGGGTTTGGGGGCACTGGGGGCGAATCGCCTGTCGCCGGTGATGGCGCTGGTCATCGGCGGTGCTGCCGTCAGACTAATTCCTGGAAGGAGAACGGCTCCTGGCCGTCCGTTCTTTATCAGGTGGCCGCGATTGGAGCACGCGTACCCCCTTTGGTGAGATCATCCTGGGTCGTCCGATCGAATCCCGCGGCCCAGATTCAATCTTTAATGTTTTAAATCAGGGCCGTTGATCACAGATTGGATGGTCGGCGCTGTGCACCGCTTCGGCGCGCTGGCGACCTAATCTAGGCTACTGAAACCCGATCCAACGGCTGTGATTGAAGGATACCCCTTCGGTGGGTAATCTTCATAAAGAACCCCTGCGCTTTTTCTTATTCAACCCGCAGTCCACCGCGGGGTAAATCTGAGTCTAGGGAATACTTGCGCGCTAGCCCCTGTCTTTTACAGAATTTAATGCTCAGTCCAGAGAACAGAAAATCCAAAGAATTCATTTAGAAAATACATTTTTGTGTGAAAATAATTATAGGAACTTAAGTAATTCCTAGAAAATACATTTTAACTCGTTTTTAATCCATTTCAGTTTCTATAATTTTGTAAAATTATTGTTTATCATCTAGTACCACTATTTTGGGCATAAAAGCCCCATTAAAATTAATCTCTTATTCAATCTTGTGCAAAATACATAAAACCTTAGGAAATTCGTAACTTCTCCGTTTTAACTCTGATTTGATCCGTTCAAGTTGCGTTAGTCTCGTAGCTTCGCGTAGATTACTTTTACACAGTTTGTACTTATGTTTGGTGTAATGTTAATTTTGCCTATACCATGTTTGTTTGAATTGCTACGACTAGCAGTGAGGTCACGAGTCACCTGAAGATCATCCTGGTACCTGGAATCTCAAGTCCCAGGCAAGTTGTGCCCTTGATCACTTCTTTTTACCCACTCATGTTCTAATTAATCATAATGATCTGCATAGGTTAATTTTGATGGGACCCAATAGGTTACCCTAGTTTGACTATCTTTATACCTTGTTCACCACTGAATCTTTGGGTAGTACTTGCTATCGCTTTATGTGGTTTTGGGTATAGAGATACACATTACTATTCATGATTATACTTTTATTGTCAGTTGTTATTTACTGTTCATGTTAAGATCATTATGTTAATTGGAACATGGAGAACCACCCGGGAAAACAGTGCTACCACAAGGGAGGAATGGGACCCCTTGGCTGATTAATTAGGAAAGCTAGTGGAAGACTACCTTACCCGAAAGGGGCAAGGGCAGTAGGGGAGTGGTCAGTGTAGGGAGGCCCTCGGGAGGATTTTGCTGCGATGGCGGTCCTGCAAGGGATTCCTGCATTGGAACTTCCTATAAACTGTAGCGGGTTTTCTGAAGCTAGTGGAACTTTGTAAAGGCCTCGTAGTGTTACCCTGCCTCGCCTCCTCGGTAGAGGTGTATGGGAAGTCGCGATCCCTTGGCAGATGGGTAACATGACTTGTGGGTAAAGATGCGCAACCTCTGCAGAGTGTAAAACTGGTATACTAGCCGTGCTCACGGTCAAGAGCAGCTCGGACACTCACATGATTAAATTATGGAACTTAAACTCAATTTGTCATATGCATTGCATCGCAGGTGAAGTTGTTACTTTTGTTCTACTATTTAACTGGGTTGGTATTTACTTATACTTAGTAACTGCTAATAAAATTTTGACCAACTTTAAAAGCAATGCTCAGCTCTAACCATCTTCTTTGGTAAGCCTTACACTTCACGTGAGCTCCCACCTTTGGCGAGTTCATGCACATTATTCCCCACAACTTGTTGAGCAATGAACGTATGTGAGCTCACTCTTGCTGTCTCACACCCCCCCCCCCACAGGTCAAGAACAGGTACCGCAGGATGAGGCGCATGGAGGATGCTGCGATGTGTTCGTGAGAGGTCTAGGCCGTCGTCTCCCAGTCAACTTTGGGTTGCTGGACCGTTGTCTCCTTATATTGTAATTATTTATTTTATATAGAACTCCTGTTATGTATAAAGTTGCGACATTCGATCCTGTGCCACTATACATCATATGTGTGAGACTTGGTCCCAGCATACCTGGTGTTTATGTTCGCGCCCGGGTCTTGGTGCCCCTAAAACCCGGGTGTGACAACCGATTAGAAATTGTTCGAATTCAGCTCTAATTACCTCTATCTGTTTTAATCGATTTATTATCAAATACTCCTGATTATTACTCCCGCGCATGATTTTTCTCAGACAACACGCGATATAAATTATTTTGCTCCGAACATTCCTGTCGTCAAGTGCTAAACAAATCTAGTCGGGATAGAAATCATTAGAGTGGGTCGGGCTTCCGAATTCGGATTCGCGCGAGCGATAAATTTTAAATAAACACCGGACGCACCGATCTTCGAAACAGCTATGTTCTGAACATCACGAAAATTTAGGCTGAGCCCGAATAAATGAAGATAAAAGCGATGTCGCACTCGCGGCAGATGGAACAGATGCGATATTAAAATCACGATAGACGAAGATGTTTAAAATTGAACATTTGTTTTATCCACTGATATCACGTGCTTAATTCTGTACTCGTTGTCGAGCGGAATATAAACACCTGGGGTGTTATTGTATAGATACCGATAAAAATAGTTTTTTTATTTTTTTCATAAGAGTAGGTCTCCTATTCCTAAAGGTCACTTTAGGCACAGGATTTCAAAGTGTGAAATCCACATTTGTCTTTAGAAGGAAAAAGGTAAGAATAATCAGAGTAAAGCGGAAATAGATGAGAAAAGATTAAGAAAAGTTTAGAAAAGAATCAGAGTAGCAAAGGTAAGTAAGTATTTGTTGTCCAGTTCTATCTAGGTTTCGTCCTACAGTCAACATTCCTCTAATACCACTTCTGTCACACCCAGGTTTCGAGGGCACCAAGACCGGGCGCAAACATAATCACCAGGTGTGCTGGGTCCAAGTCTCACACATATGATGAATCATGGCACAGGATCGAATGTCACATCTTTACTGTATAACAGGAGTTCTATACAAAATAAATAAATAATTACATTATAAGGAGACAACGGTCTAGCAACCCAAAGTTGACTAGGAGACGACAGCCTAGACCTCTCACGAACACATCGCAGCATCCTCCATGCGCCTCATTCTGCGGTACCTATTCTTGACCTGTGGGGGGTGTGAGACAGCAAGAGTGAGCTCACATACGTTCATAGCTCAACAAGTTGTGGGGAATAATGTGCACGAACTCGCCAAAGGTGGGAGCTCATGTGAAGTGTAAGGCTTACCAAAGAGGATGGTTAGAGCTGAGCATTGCTTTTAAAGTTGGTCAAAATTTTATTAGCAATTATTAAGTATAATTAAATACCAAACCCAATTAAGTAGTAGAACAAAAGTAACAACAACACCTGCGATGCAATGCATATGACAAATTGAATTTAGTTCCATAAATTAATCATGTGAGTGTCCGAGCTGCTCATGACCGTGAGAACGGCTAGTATACCAGTTTTACACTCTGCAGAGGTTGCGCATCTTTACCCACAAGTCATGTTACCCATCTGCCAAGAGACGGCCAATCTCATACACCTCTACTGAGGAGGCGAGGCAGGGTAACACTACGAGGCCTTTACAAAGTTCCACTAGCTTCAGAAAACCCGCTACAGTTTATAGGAAGCTCCAATGCAGGAATCCCTCGTCTGACCGCCATCGCAGCAAAATCAACCCAAGGACCTCCCTACACTGACCACTCCCCTACTGCCCTTGCCCCTTTCGGGTAAGGTAGTATTCCACTAGCTTTTCTAGTTAGTTGGCCAAGGGCGTCCCATTAAACCCTTGTGGTAGCACTGTTTTCCCGGGAGGTTCTCCATGTTCCAACTAACATAATGATCTTAACATGAACAATAAATAACAACTGATAATAAAGGTATAATCATGAATAATGTATCTCCATACCCAAAACCACATAAAGCAATAGCAAGTACTACCCAAAAAGTTCAGTGGTAATCAAGGTATAAAGATAGTCAAACTAGGGTAACCTATTGGGTCCTATCAAAATTAACCTATGCAGATCATTATGATTAATCAGAACATGACTGGGTAAAAAGAAGTGATCAAGGGCACAACTTGCCTGGGACTTGAGATTCCAGGTACCAGGATGATCTTCAGGTGATTCGTGACCTCACGCTAGTCGTAGTAATACAAACAAACATGATATAGGAAAAATTAACATTACACCAAACATAAGAACAAACTGCATAATAATAGTCTACGCATCGTAATGAGATCGTGGGTTCGAGAATTGCTAAATTCTGAGCTACGTTTAAGAAGTTATGGTTTTCCGAAGATCCACGTGGTTAAGTATATAATAGACTAAGTGCAACATTTTAACCTATATCTCATGACAAAACAAAGTTACCAGATGATAATAAATATTATTGTGAGGCTAATGCAACTAGAATGGATCAAAATGGAGTTATGGTTATTGAGTTATGAATTTCTGAAATTATTTAGCACCTAGAATAGATTAATTTAATTGAACAATTTTAATTCAAGTTTCATGGTTAAACAAAGGTATTACGTGGTAAACAATATTAATACAAAATTATTGCAACTGAAATGACTCAATTTGGAGTTACAATGAATTAACTATGAATTTCACAAGTTTCTAGAATTATTTTTGTATTTAAAATCAATTTCTATAATTAATTTCTTATTTTTATTTTCCCCCTGGACTGCACCTCAAATATTGAGTAGCTCGGGGGCAGATCTGCAAAAATCCCCAAGACTCGAGATTCCCACATATGGATGGCGGGTTGAATAGCATGTTTTCCGGGGTCTCTTTCGAAAGGAGTACACGGCGAAGGGGTATGCTTACCTCTGAGCCGTCAGATCGCGAGTCAAAGGTTCAGATTAGAAGCCCTCTCATCCGAACCGGTATGCAAGAGCAACCACCCGATCAAAAACCAAGGATCTAGATTGAAAGTGATCGACGCGCGTTATGATCTTGGCCGCACATCGACCGATCAATGGTCACGGACCGATCTGGCTGAAGAAGTATTTTTACTTCATCTTGTTCGTCTACAGCCGATCGGACGGCCAGGAGGCTTCCTTTAACCTCCACACACGGACGACGGCGGAGGAACGTCTCCCACAGCGACGACCAATTCCGCGACGGCGCTCCCTGCCAGGGAGGGTCGCGAGCCCCAATCCCAACCCCCGACTTGCGCAGTATATATGCATGGGGAACCAAGGCGAACCGAGAGGAGAGCTCCATACCGTGGGTTGGCATCTAATGGTGGCCGGCCACGATGGGGTGTGGATCAATGGCCAAAGCGTGCTCCGATGAGCCATTCCCGCGTCGATACTAACCAACCACGCTCGGTGCGGCCATATACTTCTTCCTGGGGACGCGGCCCAGTTCCCAGACCCCAACAGAGGGCTCGGCAATGGTGCAGGCCAAAGATAGCTTGCGGCGGCACCCGTTCTCCTACTTCGCCTCGCCGTGATGCGATGATAAGCTAGGGTGAGCACTGGGTTTATATAGTACGGGGCATGATGGCAGGCAGAGTCTGATCCCAAGAATTCCGCCAGGTTCGCGGCCGCCCCATCCGTTAGCTGGCCGGAGCAATCGCGGATTCATCGTGCGGTTCATTGCAACAGCCGGCCAATTTGGGGGTAGAAGATGGACCTGCCAACCTGGGCCCACATGGCGGCGGATGCGAGCACATTAGTCTGTATGGGCGCGGGGGTGAGAAGTGCAACGACGGTTGGGCCTGCGTGTGAGGTAATGGGCCGGGTGGAGGTAAGAAACGGCCCAGCATGAGTTTTCCCCCTTTTCTCTTTAATCTTTTTCTTTTCTTTTTTGTTTTCTATTTCCTAATTCCAAATTCAGATTTGATTCTATTTTGTAATGAAGTTCGAATTTCAGAAACAAATTTAGATGCAACAACCAGAAAACTCAGTATGAATGCAAAATGTATATATATATTATATATTTATTTTGATTATTTGATTCCTTTGTTTAGGCAAAAGCTCAACATATAACATGCACATATTTTTATTTTATTTCAGGAAAAGTATTACTTTTGAGTATGTGGTCACATGTCCAGAAACAAAAATATCCATTACCATACTTATTTTAGGTGAAAACAATATATTCTCTTTTACCGAGAGTCACTTTATCTTGGATATATTTAAGAGCATTCTTTAAATTTCTTGAGGGGAATAACTTGTCCTACCAGATTGAAGATATTCCTATTTTATCTTATGTTTACTTGATTTCTTAGTATTACTCCCTATAAAAGACACAGAAGAAATACATGAACTCATAACTTATTTTTAGGGTTTACAGCAGTCGACCGTTGCGCCGAGTAGCGTTGCACCGCTGTTACACCGGACAGTCCGGTGAATTATAGCGGATCACGCTGGTTGAAACCCGAGAGTGGCGAGTTTGGAATTGTACGGTCCTGGTGCATCGGACACTGTCCGGTGGCACACCGGATAGTCCGGTATGCCAGACCAGGGCACACTCGGTTTCTATTAGCTCCTTTGAATTTGAACCCTATCTTCAATCTTTTATTGGTTTGACTTGAACCTTTATGCACCTGTAGAACATGTATTCTAGAGCAAACTAGTTAGTCCATTATTTGTGTTGGGTATTCAACCACCAAAATTAATTATAGGAAAAGGTTAACCCTATTTCCCTTTCACCATAGCCCTGCCTGGCGAAGATGATCCAGCAACGGTTGCACCGACTGCCGAAGACCCTGCAGCGCCGACCGCTCCTTCGCAGGTGGTGGGATCGTGTTAGGGGTGTTGTGTTTAGGACCTTATTTGTGTGATACTGAAAGTCGGTTGCTGCGCAGGTTCTGACGTCTGGGCCTGCGCAAGCAACCCCTACTAATGATACTAATTTTGGGGCAGCTACAAACGTAGTACCTGTTAATGATAGTTTGTCTGGTTTTGGATCTGGGTCTTAGTCATCTGATGTTGGTGAGTTTGGGAGCCTGTTTTCCTGGATTGAAGAGTCTTCAGATGAAGATTTGGATTACTTTGCTGCGTTAGATGTGGCCGCGACGGAGTCCTCGTCGCAGCTGGAGGTGGGCGAAGTGTCTGATCCCCGGCTGGTGTGGGGGCCGAGCGTCGTCGACGAAAAGTGGTGTCGAAGCATAGCGTTGGCGAGATGTCGTGAAGTGGTAGACACCATCGGATGGGGATAGAACGAACCCGCCTTCAGGTAGATCGGGGTGGCCAACGAGATTTGCTGTCGTCGTTCGGGATGAGTATTGGTGAGGGGGATCTGCGGAATCTTTTTAAGGGTGAGGAGTTCACAATGATGTTGTTTAATTATCGAGAGGTGGGCCTTATCCCGAAGGCTGAGCCGATGTAGCGTGTTTGCTGCCCTCGCTCTTGTCTTGTGGTAATGAGTAAAAACGTTGCCCTCCCCCGACTCGCAATAAAGAGGGAGGGCCAAGAAAATGTGATTTGTACTTGTGGTGTGGTTGGTGACCCTTTGTTGTGTGTGTGACAACATTGTTTGTGTAATGTGGCCGGTGATTCTTCGCTTGCCGGTGCGAAGTTGAATGAGATGGGGACTTCGTGCTTGTTATGTTTGTCCGGCTGCACCCTTTGGCAACTTTTGCGCGGATTTTTCTTTTATTGAAGACTTCGTATCGTGCACTTATGGTGCTTGTCCGGCTGCACCCTTAGACGACTTTTGCGTGGATTTGTCTTTTAACGAAGACTTCGTATCGTGCACTTATTGTGCTTGTTCGGCTGCACCCTTAGGTGACTTTTGCGTGGATTTGTCTTTTAACGAAGACTTCCTATCATGCACTTATTGTGCTTGTCCGGCTGCACCCTTAGGCGACTTTTGCGTGGATTTGTCTTTTTACGAAGACTTCGTATCGTGCACTTATTGTGCTTGTCCGGCTGCACCCTTAGGTGACTTTTACGCGGATTTGTCTTTTAACAAAGACTTCGTATCGTGCACTTATTGTGCTTGTCCGGCTGCACCCTTAGGCGACTTTTGCGTGGATTTGTCTTTTAACGAAGACTTCGTATCGTGCACTTATTGTGCTTGTCCGGCTGCACCCTTAGGCGACTTTTGCATGGATTTTGTCGCACGCGAGGGTAGTCTGCGCTACCTGTCGCAGTGACTTCGTATCGGTCGAATGCCAAAGGCCGCCGGAGCGGTCTTTTTCGACATGGTGATGATGCTTGGAGTTTTTTTGCGGGGGCTTTTTCACTGGTATATTACATGGCGTTGCCTCGTTAAAAACCTCACCCCCTAGGAGGAAAAGAGTGCGGGCCTGAATAGAATTGTTTGAAGAATTACAAAGGTGCGTAGGCCTTAGGACTTAAACAAAAAAATTCGGAGATTTTCGATGTTCTAGGAATGTTAAAGTCTTCGCCGGATGATGTTGCCAACCTGTAAGCACTAGGGATGCCTTCGTCTTGACTATGTATGGACCTTCCCACTTTGGCTCTAGCTTGCCCCGGGACTCTGTCCGGGTGGTTCTTATGAGTACGAGGTCCCCTTCTTGAATTCTCTTGGGACGACTATGTTGTCACGCCAGGCCTTGGTCTGAACCTGATATTTGTCGAGGGCCTACAGGGCGAGGACACGGTCTCCATCGATGAGATCTTTGGAAGTTGGTTCGTCGACATCAGGGACGGCTGATTTGCTTGTTCGGGGGGACCCGTGCTTTAACTCTTGCGGCGTCATGGCCTCAGATCCATACATTAGGTGGAATGGCGTGAACCCGGTTGCCCGGCACTCTGTCGTATTCAGGGCCCGTACAACTTCAGGTAGGTGGTCGGCCCATTTGCCTTTTTGTCGTCAAGGAGCCTTTTCTTGATGGCGCTAAAAATCTTGCCATTGGTGCGCTCGACAACACCGTTGGATTGTGGGTGGTACATAGAGGCAAAGACAGGCTTGGTGCCGATGGAACGGCAGAATTCCCTGAAGTATTGGCTGTCGAACTGTTTGCCGTTGTCGACTGTGAGTTTGGACGAGACTCCAAAGCGGCAGACAATGTTTTGCTAGAAGAATTTTTGGGTGGTCTTCGATGTTATTATGGAGACTGCCCTGGCCTCAATCCACTTTATGAAATATTCAACGGCGACGAAGGTGAACTTGAGATTCCCTTGAGTTGTAGGTAGTGGTCCGACGATGTCCAGCCCCCAGCATTGAAGTGGCCATGTATGGGCGATGAGCTTGGTGAGTTGCGAAGGGCTTCCTGAGCGAGGAGAAAACTTCTGGCATGCTTCGCATGACCTTGTGACTCGGTTGGCAGTGCAAATTATAGCGGGCCAGTAAAATCCCTGATGAATCACCTTGGCAGCGAGGGCCCTGGGTCCTGAGTGGGAGCCGCAGGTTCCGCTGTGGACTTCGCGGAGGATTTCTATGCCTTCGGTTTCGGTTATACATTTCAGCATGGGCTGGCTGATCCCTTTTTTGTACAGCTGACCCTCGACTAATGCGAAGTCCCTGCTCCTGTGCTTTAGTCGTTTGGCCTCATTGCGATCGGTTGGATGGCAGTGGCCTTGCAAGTATAGTGCTATCGGGGCCCGCCAATCTTCGACCATGATGAGGTTGACGATGTGGTGGCCCTCGGTGTCCTAAGTTATGTGCAGACCTTCGGGGTTGCGGATAGCTGGCGTGCCGATGACATGGTAGAACACATCGGAGGGCAAGGCTTCGCCCTTGGCCGCTGCTATGGCCAACGCGTCAGCCTCTTCATTCTTGTTGCAGTCGACATGCTGCAGGGTGAAACCCTTGAATTGTCTCTCGAGGCTGCAGACAGCTGTGAGATATTGCATGAGCACAGGCTATTTTGCTGAGTACTCCTTCTCAACCTGGCCGGCGACTACTTTGGAGTCTGTCCTGATGATGCATGTAGTGACACCGAGTGCTCGCAATTTGCGAAGTCCTAGGATGACGGCTTTGTACTCTGCTATGTTGTTAGTACACCTGTCGGACTCTAAGGCAAAGCTGAGACGCGCTGCGTATCTGTACTTAAAGCCTGTGGGTGATATGATGATCACCGCGGCGCCTGCCCCCGCATGGCACCATGCGCCATCGCAGTGGATGGTCCAAACTTTCTCCGGGGACTCTTCTTGTGGTCATGCTGGTCCTGTCTAGTCGACGATGAAGTCTGCCAGGACTTGTGATTTGATCGTTGTTCGTGGTTCGAAGGTGATGTGGTACCCGGATAGTTCGGTTGCCCATTTTGCGATTCTAGCAGATGCCTCCGGGTTCCTAAAAAATTCTCCCAGACCCCTATCTGAAGTGACCTATACTTTGAATGTCTCGAAGTAGTGTCGCAGTTTGTGTGAGGCCATGACAAGTGCGTATGAAATTTTTTCTAGTTCAGTCATGTTGCACTTAGAAGCCATGAGGACTTCGGAGACATAGTACACTGGGCACTGTCGGCTTTTGCCCTCTGTGTCCTGCTCTTGGACTAACGCTGCGCTGACTGCACACGATGAAGCCGCAATGTATAGAAGAAGAGGCAGCGAAGAGTCGGGACTTGTGAGGGTAGCTAGGTCGGACAAGTGTTGTTTGAGCGACTCAAAGGCCGCCGCTTTCTCTGGTCCCCAAGCGAAGTCTTTTGCACCGCGCAATGTCTTGAGGAAAGGTAGACTACGCTCGGCGGATTTGGAGATGAATTTGTTCAGGGCGGCCAATCTGCCTGTCAGTCGCTGGACATCCCTAGTGGACTGTGGAGGTGCCATGGTAATGATCGCTTGGATCTTAGTTCGGTTGGCCTTGATCCCTCGGTGCGATACCAGGTAACCAAGTATTTTCCCCTAGCGAACTCCGAAAATGCACTTCTCAGGGTTGAGCCGAAGTCGTGTATCGCACATGTTGGCGAATGTTTCTGTGAGGTCAGCTAGGTGATCCTCCTTGTTTTTGCTTGCGACAACAATGTCGTCTACGTATGTGAAAATGTTGCGGCCTACTTGTTCTTCGAGGACCTTCTTGGTGAGGCGAGAAAAGGTTGATCCGGCGTTTTTTAGTCCTTCTGGCATTCGGACAAAATAGTACGTGCCGAAGGGGGTGATAAAGCTTGTGCTTGCCTTGTCCTCCTCTTTCATGTAAATCTGGTGGTACCCGAAGAAGCAGTCGAGGAGGGACATGACCTAGCAGCCTGTTGTGCTATCGACTATTTTGTCGATCTGTGGCAAGGGGAAGTTATCCTTGGGACAAGCCTTGTTGAGGATAGTGAAGTCTATGCACATGCGCCACCTGCCACTCTTCTTTTGCACCATGACCACATTGGCGAGCCATGTGGGATAAGCGATTGGTTCGATGAATCTAGCATCCAATAGGCGGTGCACCTCGGCCTTGGCTGCTTCAGTTTTCTCATCTGACATTTTCCGCAGTCGTTGCTTTTTCGGGCGCACCAAAGGGTCAATGCCTAGGTTGTGCTCGATGATAGAGCTGCTGACCCCGACCAGAACAAGGGCGGACCAAGCGAAGATGTCTTTGTTTCAGGAGAGACAGGAAAGGAGTTTTTCCTCGTCTTGCGAGGTCAGGTCTTCGCTTATTACTACCGTATGCCTAGGCATTACCGGCTCGAGGGGTACCGCCTTCATTCCGTCGTTGCTCTGCAGCTGTGCTTTGGCTTTTTCTTTGATCGGGCGACTGTTTTCAAAGCCTTCGTGCTCTGTCGTTAGGCAGTGGACATTCTATTGCCCTGGAATGAAGTCCCTTTCAATGTTGCGCGCTGTCTGGTGGTCACCGTAGACGTTGATCACGCCTTGAGGGCCTGGTACTTTCATGCAGAGGTAGAGTCCATGAATGGCCGCCTCAAACTTATTGATCGAGCCCCGACCCATTATAGCATTGTACGGGTAAACCATGTCGACAATGTTGAAGGTGACCTGCTCACTTCGCGCATTGGGTGCTGTACCAAATGATAGGGGGAGTTTTATCTTGCCGATGGGGAAGGTGCCCTTGCCGCCGAAGCCGTATAGTGGATTGTCTGCACGTTTGAGTAGGTTGTGGCTTATTCCATGCGGTCGAAGGCGTGCAGAAAGATGATGTCAGCTTGACTGCCGTTATCGACCAGCACCTTATGTAGGTCCCAACCTGCTACCCTGCAGGTGATCACCATGGCGTCTGCATGAGGGGCGCTGCGCAAGTCGACGTCTCTAGCATCGAAGGTGAGCGAGACATGGGACCACATTGTTTGCACTACTGGGCCAGTGAGAGCGACATGGTTCACGCTTCGGTAGTGGTCCCTTTTATGTCGTTTTGTTTCAAAGTCAACGCTGGACCCTCCGATGATCATGTGGATGACTCCGCGATATGGTGGTTTGGCGAAGTCTTCCTGCTTGGGTGCTTATGGGGGGTGGTTAAGGTGTGGAGGATTTGGGTGATGCGAAGGCGGTGATGGTAGAACCTACACCTCTTAATGGTGCTGGTAGATGTGGTTGGGTGGATGCTGGATCTGTTCATTGTGGTAGGTTGCTGGTGATGGTATGTGTGCGCGACGACCCTCTGGTTGTCGGCTGGTTGTGCCTTGGACATCCTGTTCCTGGTGGCCTTGGTCTCTGGACAATCCCTTGTTGGGTGCACATAGTACTCACCGTGAAACAAGCAGTAAAATCGGCGCGGCTGCTGTATCCGTCCTCGACCTCTCCCTCTGGTGCCGTTGTCGTGGCCTTGGGGGGTATTCCTGACGACGGGCGATCTCTCCGGCTAGGTGCTGATTGGCGATGTTGTGCACCTGCTAGTGACTGCGATTGTCCCGGCCGGAGTCTGGCTGCGGTGGCCTGATCCAGGTTCTGCTGGACTATGGAGGGTCCTTAGGCTTCCTCTGAGATTCAACCTTGCGTTGATGGAGCTCCTCAGACTGGGCGTACTTCTCAAATAGTTGGTATAGCTCCTATAGATTCTTGGGTGGGTCCCTGATGCAATGACTATATAGGACGCCAACCTGAAGACTGGATGGCGTAATGGACCGTGATGTGGTCGTCAACTGATGGCAGTTGCGATTTGAGCGTCAGGAATTTCCTATAATACTCGCGAAGGGTTTCCTTCTCTTGCTGCTTGCAGAACGATAACTCAGCCAGAGCATCGTGTCAGGTCGGTACCCTTGAAAGTTGAGCAGGAACTTGTCGCGAAGCCCTTTCCAAGAATCAATGGACAGTGGCGGTAACCTGGTGTACCAAGTCAAGGTCGGGCCTTCGAGCGCGATAATGAAGGATTTGGCCATTATGGCGTCGTCCCCTTCGGACGATGCGATGGCAACCTGGTAGCTCATGATATATAGAGCCGGGTCGGTACTGCCGTTGTATTTGGGGTAGGTGCCAGCCCTAAAATTGACGGGCCAAGGCGATGCTTGGAGTTGCGGAGCCAAGGGGCTTCGCTCGTCAAGGTAGTTGATTCCCTGGAAAGCCGCGGTAGGTGGAATGAAGGGGCCACGCTGTGGTATGAATGGAATACTAATCTACGTAGAGTCGAAGAGAAGCGGAGAATTTGAGGATTGGAATACTAAACTAGAACTAAACTAGAGCTACTCCTAATGCATAAGGTAAAAACAAGAAATAGACTTGATTTGAATGATTGTTGGGGGCTCAATCGGCTGTAGCCCTTCATCTATATAAAGGGGGAGGTTTGGATCCACTTCAAACTATTTCCCAAGTTAATCCCGCGGTTTTAGGTAACAAATCCCACGAGAAACTAGGAACCCTAACTGTCTCTGCGCACGCGTGGACCGTCCACGCCGCCACCGCGGACAGTCTGGACCGTGGACCGTCCGGCCTCAGGGCCAGACCGTCCGCGAGGCCCTTTTTTGGTTTCCAATATATGCCCCCTGCCTTTTGGTGAAGGTTGACGAACCAAAAGCATATGCACTAAATCTGATGTAAGTCACCGGCTTTTCAAAATAGAGATCATTCAATAAAGCACCAATGCATAAAGGTCGTTTTGGATTGTATCTTTCTCGGCCATGACCATTTGATCAATGGATCAAAATGAAAAGAATGGAGGTGCCCCCCTAGCCTAGATAGACAAAGGGACTATACATGTACCATGGATTCATCATCGTGCCATTCCACATTTGAGTAGGACAATATACCAACGATGAATAAACAGGTGGAAAGTACCCTGGTCTCATAGGATGAACAGGCGATGCTTGTCGCGTTGCCTTTTGGGCCGTTTTGTTCGACCGTTTCATTTTAACAGGTGACCGGGGTTTCTTCGTTGACCGATCACGTGGAACAGTCTTTTTGCTAGCATTTTTGGAGAGCAACTGATCAAAAGTAGGGTTGGCTTTGATCAGCCGACTATATGTGCTTTGCCCTTGCGTCTTTTTCCTTGCTTCGTGTAGAGGCTGACGCCTTTGGTCATAGGTGGATTGTCTGGCTGAGTTAGCCGGACCGTTTGTCTGAGCACCGGACCGTCCGCACGTAGGTGCCGGACCATCTGCGATGCTCGGGCCAGGCTGATTTGTTTGGTTCATTAATTGTGCCTGCCCCCGGCATCTTCAGACTTTTTAGCCTTCTCGTCCGAAGCCTTTCGAGCAATCTCCTTTTGTGATATGATTGACACGCGAGGATTGCCAATGACGATGCCCTTGCCTTTGCCTTTATCGGCCATTTCGGGCCAAACCAAGATCTTTTTGCATGTGAGTTCTATTGTATTAACAGGAAAAGGTTGTGTGTCTACTTGCATCTCCTAAAAGCCAATCGGCCCTCATTTATGGTCGATTGTATCTGTCGACAAAAAACATTACAATCATTGGTGGCATGAGAAAAAAATTATGCCACTTACAATAAGCACGCCTTTTTAATTCATCAGGAGGAGGAATAGTATGAGTTAATTTAATGTTGCCATTTTTTAGTAACTCGTCAAATATTTTATCGCATTTGGCAACATTAAAAGTAAACTTAACTTCTTGTCGATTCTTTCGAATCGACTGTAAAGCAGAACATGCGGAAGGTTTAGCCTGTCCTGGCCAAACCAGTTCGGCGATGTATACATCCGTGGATTCATCATCTAAATTATCGTATCCCACTAGATGCATCTTATGGCTAGCCGATTTTGATGTTTCCTTACTTCGGCTTTCATAGGTCATAGCCCGCTGGTGCAAGTGCACTAGCGAAAAGAATTGGGTGCCATCTAATTTTTCTTTTAAGTAGGGTCGCAACCCATTGAAAGCCAGCCCTGTTAGTTGTTTTTCTGCGACATGGATCTGAAAGCATCGGTTTCTAGTGTCCCGGAACCTCCGGATATAGTCATTTACTGATTCTTCAGGCCTCTGTCGGACTGAGGCTAAGTCAGCCAATTCTAATTCATGTTCTCCTGAGAAGTGTTCATGAAATTTCTGCTCTAATTCTTCCCAAGAGTTAATAGAGTTTAGTGGCAAGGCTACGTACCATGCAAATGCAGTGTCAGTAAGGGACAACGAGAATAAATGAACGCAGTAGGCTTCCCCATCAACCAATTCTCCTAAGTGTGCTATGAATTGGCTTATATGTTCGTGTGTGTTTTTCCCACCTTCACCAGAAAATTTAGAGAAGTATGGTATTCTAGTTCCCTGTGGATATGGCACGGTGTCGAATCGGTGGCTATAAGGCTTCCGATATGATTGCCCTGTACCTGACACACTAACACCGAGTTTGTCCCTGAACATCCCGGCTACCTCGTCTATGATCCTCTCCGCCATGTCTAGCAACCATCCATTGAGTTTGTGGGTGGAAATCTTAGGTTGACTGACATCACTCTGTCGGCTTTCCTCCCAGGGGTGTTTAAGGTGTGTGTTAGGTGTCCTATTAATGTCACCAGCTCCTGCCCTATACCTCTTAGGCTCTCTTGTGGCCGAACAGTATTCAGCCCTATGTCCATGAGGTGGTATGGCATGATTATAATGTGTTGCTGGTGGGGCACCATAATGTTGCTGTGGGAACTGTGTGTATTGCGCGGCTCTCGGCTCTTACGCATATCCGGACGGTCCAGCATAAGAGGTCGAATGGTTCGTGACCGGACCAAATGATCCGAAGGTATATCCAGATTGTCCAACTGTATATGGTGCTACCTGGGCAGTCTCATACCCAGACCGTCTATCGTAAAGAACTGGACGGTCCGCGATCGGGCCGAATGGTCCAGGGCTGTACCCGGACAGATCGGTCATATATGGCGCGACTTGGGCAGTCTGCATGTGGACTCGTGTAGAGTCGGATGGTCCGGCGTAATACGCCGGCCGGTTCATGCCATATCCGGACGGTCCGTGATGGGGCCGAATTGTTTGGGGTTGTACCCTAATGGTCCGGCCATATACGGTGCGACCTAAGCGTTTTGTGTGCGGGCCTGCATCGGGTCGGACGGTTCGGCGAAATACGCCGGACGGTCCGCGGTATAACCGGACTATCTGAGATGATGCTCGGACGATCCGGCCACGTCCAGTACTTGTCGCGTGCCTAGTGGTTTCGGCTTTGATGGTGACACGAAAGCGTGCATCGGCATACCATATGATGGCTGGGTCAAGGGTGACCCGTTTATAACCGATGTGTTTGACGCGGGTGGCTCTATATTAGACTCTCGTGATGGAAAGCTAGGAGCTGCTGATTTCTCGTATGAACGTAGATGCATTTTAATAGATTCATCTACATATTGCTTTAACTGATCTCCTCGTTGATCCATGAAAGTCGTAAGAGATAGATCTGGAGCACTTACAATGGGACCCTGAAGTGGAGGCAGGAGAGATTCCATATCGATCTCCCCTTGACGGATGATCTTCAGAGAGTTTATGCAGCAGTTCCGTCTCTTTCTTGTCGCGTT
Organism: Zea luxurians; assembly: GCA_029449295.1. Classification (NCBI taxonomy): domain Eukaryota; kingdom Viridiplantae; phylum Streptophyta; class Magnoliopsida; order Poales; family Poaceae; genus Zea; species Zea luxurians. Next base: position 99,490,300 of record JAOPSE010000006.1, on the reverse strand, counting down.
GTTCATTCCTTGCCGCATCACCTCCTTCTCATCGTGCATTACGAGGTCTTCAAAGGGTCTTTGGTCATCAGCCGGGAGCGCCTCCATGGCCGACTTGATGATGTTGGTAGTGGAGATCTTAGTGTGATCCTTAGAACCGGCCATCTATGGGCCGATTTTTAGCAGATCTAGACACCTAGTCCCCAGCGGAGTCACCAAAAAGTATGTTGACACCTTTTTCGGGCGCCAAACACTAATAAGAACCAGCGGCGGCGCTCTCTGCATAGGGGCGGACGGTCCGCGACCTGGCGCAGGGCTTGGGTTTCCTGCCTGACGTGTCGGACGGTCTGCGTGTGCGCAGGAGCGGCGAAGGTCATCGGCGGCGCCTAGATCTCGCTCCCGGGAGGGACCCCGTCGGGGAGGAGAGATCCTAGGGGTTGTCTAGGCTCGGCAGGCCCACCTAGACTCCTCTAATCGATGTAGAATCGAAGAGAAGCAAAGAATTTGAGGATTGGAATACTAAACTAGAACTAAACTAGAGCTACTTCTAATGCATAAGGTAAAAACGAGAAATAGACTTGATTTGATCGATTGTTGGGGGCTCAATCGGTCGTAGTCCTTCATCTATATAAAGGGGGAGGTCTATATCCTTTTCAAACTGTTTCCCGAGTTAATCCCACGGTTTTAGGTAACAAATCCCACGAGAAACTAGGAACCCTAACTTGTGGGGGATAGATATCCCCCGGGTCCACTAAAAGAGTAAAGGACCTCACGAAAGGCCCAAGGGCCCAATGAATCGTAAGGTCATTCTTTCGTGGGCCTGGGGAAAAACAGCCAGCGAAGCAGAACGACATGGGGCCGGATTGGTGCAAGCCCAGACGGACCGCAGCATCGAGCGAATGACCGCAACAGAGATCCGACTTTCCCGCGCTGGAGCCTCCATGCAGCGAAGCCACGTGAGGATAAGTCGGCGAGGGTTACGTAGGGATAATCTCAAGAGGTTCACTATCTTTTAGCTACTCGTTGCTATCTTATCCACGTGTACTGCCCCACGGTCGAGTATATAAGGCCTAGGGGGCACCCCTTCAGAACGATCGACCCTTTACTTAGCCACCCACATCAACTCTCTGAATTCTCGATCCAGAGAGCTCTCTTGTAGCCACATCCCTCAAGCATACTCCTCAGGACGTAGGGTGTTACGCATTTCTAAGCGGCCCGAACCTGTAAAACTTGTCCACTGTCCCTCGTGCGATCAGCGCGAACCATTTTGCTACAGTTGCTGACACCGTCCTACTCCTAAAACACCTTGAGGGGCAACCCTGGGTGTGCGGTCGGACCCAAAACACCGACAGCTGGCGCGCCAGGTAGGGGGTGTGTCGACAATCCAAGCTAGCTCAATGGCCATCTCCTTCAACAGCAAGATCACCCTGCGTCCCGGATCCATGCTCCACTTCGGAACAATCTCATTTGTAGCGGATGAAGAAGGAATTCTGCACCGCATCGCGGATCCGCCGGAAAAAAGGTCTCCCCCAACAAACTCCGAAAATACCGGAGAAGCACAACCTCCAGCTCTCCGGATGAGGATCGTCTCCGGAAAGCCGGGAGTCGAGAGCTCGCTGACTCGGAAAACTCCGCTGCCTACTTCTCCGACAAAAGAGTGGACACAGATCGTAAGAAAAAAGGTAGCCGGAGGGAAGCAAGTTGCTTTTTCCGTCCCTCATGCCTCAAAGTGGGACGGGAAGAAGATCACCACGACAGTAGCACCGTTCTACCCCGACGTCCTCTTCATCGGGAGAGTGGAGTCGCCCATTATCTCCGACGACGAGCCGACTGTACCCGGGGAGGAACCGCCTCAACGAGAGTCCCGTCGATGGAGGAACCGGCGCAGGAACGTTCGACGACATCACGCGGCCGGAGAGCGGAATCCGGAACAGCCTGTCTCGCGAGACGAGGTCTCGGAGGTAGGAGAAACTCCGGAAGAACGCGTCTTCAGAGAACGAAGGAACTCCCGACGACGTGATCGCCGGCGAGCTCAGGAACAGGCTGAGCAGGATGCAAGGCAGCGTCGAGAGAATCCATTCTTCGGGCGCAACCTGAATCCCGACTTCGCCCAAGCTATGAACACGCCGAGCGAAGTCGGAGGGGTACTGGCTCGGATAGCTGAGGGACTTCCACAGACTCCTGACGCCGATGGCTACCGATGACTGTTCACCCAGGCGGCCAACCATCTTCTACCGCTTGCTCACCCGCCGAACGACCTACGACACGCCATCAACAGTCGCCGAGACGCGCAAAGCTCCATTAATGCTTCACGCGAGCGGCGGCATGAGAACGAGATTCGTCGTCGGGAGGAGTATGACCGGGATCACGGCATCCCGACTCAGAACCAAGCTACCAGAACTGAGTCAGCAACGGCCTCAACTAGCGGAATCACCCGGGGGCGGTCGAGGAACCACAATCACAACTCCCCTCCCCGGGACAGACATCGTCCTCGACGACAAGAGGACACGTGCGGAGTGTCCGCTCTTACTCCGCGCCTTAGGGCCATCCAATGGCCACCCAACTTCAAGGTATCCAATGTTGACAAATATGAACCTAAGCAGGATTCGTGGGGTTGGCTAGCCGTCTACACCACCGCTGCTCGAGCTGCCGGGGCGTCCGAAGACGTGATGACCGCGTATTTACCCATTGTCCTTGGGCAAGACGCGCTGCAATGGCTGCGACATCTACCCCGACATTGCATCGACGTCTGGGGCGACTTCAGTCGACGCTTCACCGCCAACTTTCAGTCCCTCTCCGACAAGCCGGCGCAACCGTGGGACCTCAAATCCATCAAGCGCCTGGGGGACGAGACTCTCCGGTCATACCTCAAGAGGTTTCAAACCATGAGAAATCGTATCCCCGAGGTCACGGAGGCGGCCGTGATCGAGGACTTCTATAGAGGATCCAATGACTCGGCTTTCGTCCGAGCCATACTACAGAAGGCACCGACTACCTCCGAGGAGCTGTTCCGGGAAGCTGACCTCTACATCACCGCCGACGAGCGAGCCCAGGACCTCATCGGAGGAGCAAAGCCCGCACCGGCAGCACCACAACGCGACACGAACCAGCAACCCGACAAGCGATGGGAGAAGAGGCCTCGCGAAGAAGTGCACGCTGCCGGACCACCTGCCTCTCGCGCCCGAGGAGGACCTCGTGGAGGCGAACGCACGTTGGACGACATCCTCGACGCCCAGTGCCCGTACCACAAGGACATGCGCCACACTCTTCGTAACTGCCGAGACTTCAAGCACTCCGTCGGACACGGCCGACCCTTCCAACCTCTACCTCCTCCTCCGCCGAGGGGAGGACCAGATGAACCACGACAACCCCATCGGCAGGAGGAGGGAGGAGGAGGAGGAGCTTTTCCACGCGTTGACAGGGAGGTCAACATCATCTTCGGCGGACACGGATCGCAGGAGAGCAGAAGACAGCAAAAGCTCAACGATCGCCAGATACTAGTGGCGACCACCGGACCTCCCGCCCCATTCCGGTGGTCAGAGCACCCGATCACCTTCACTCGGGCAGATCAATGGCTCAACTTCGACCATCCGGGCAAATACCCGCTTCTCGTCGATCCGGTGATCCGAGAGAGCCGGGTAAAGAAGGTGTTAGTGGACGGGGGAAGCAGCATCAACGTCACCTTCCCCCGGACGCTCCAAGGCTTGGGAGTTCACCTCAAAGAGCTCCACGAGTCGGACACTCCTTTCTTCGGCATCGTGCCGACGGAAGGGGAATACCCGCTGGGCCACATCTACATGCCAGTCACCTTCGGAACTCCGGAGAACTACAGAACCAAGTTCCTGAGGTTTGAAGTAGCGAACTTCGACTGCGGGTACAACGCCATCATCGGGAGGCTCGGACTGGCCAAGTTCATGGCCATTCCGCATTACACATACATGATACTGAAGATGCCAGGACCGCAAGGGATCATCACTGTGCGCGCCGACTTCCAAGGCGCCGCAGAGTGTTTCCGAGTGGCCATTCAAGCAGCCCTCACCGCTAAGCCATCGACAGCTCCCTCCACAATGGCGAACTCTAAGCCTGAGGAGGACCTCACGGTACCGGCAAGCGAAGCTCAGACCGCGACCTCTATGCGGCCGACTGAAGAAACCAAGAGAATCAACCTGGGGTTCGCTGATGAGCGCAAGACGGCTATCATCAGCTCCAGCTTGGATGACAAATAGGAAAGCGCGCTCGTCCGGTTTCTGCAAGATAACCGAGATGTATTCGCATGGCAACCTGCGGATATGCCGGGAGTCCCAAGAGAACTGGCCGAGCACAAACTGAAGGTTTACCCCTAGGCAAGGCCGATCCGGCAAAAACTACGTCGTTTCACGCCTGACAAGAGAGAAGCCATTCGCGCCGAGTTAGCTCGCTTGGTCGCAGCTGGATTCATTAGAGAAGTATTACATCCCGAGTGGTTAGCCAACCCTGTTCTTGTACTCAAAAAGAATAAAGTGGATTGGCGCATGTGTGTTGATTATACTGATCTCAACAAACACTGTCCGAAGGATCCTTTCGGGCTCCCGAGGATAGATCAGGTGGTGGACTCCACCGCTGGATGTTCTATGCTGTCTTTCCTGGATTGCTATTCTGGATACCATCAGATTAGTCTGGCAAAGGAAGATGAAGAGAAAACGGCATTCATTACTCCGTTTGGTGCTTTCTGTTATACCTCCATGCCGTTTGGCCTCAAAAACGCTGGAGCGACTTACCAGAGAGCCATTCAAACATGCTTAGCCGATCACTGGGGCAAGCGTGTGGAAGCCTATGTGGATGATGTGGTAATCAAAACACAGGACTCAGAAGACTTCATCGAAGACTTGCAACTGGTTTTCAACAGTCTGAGGCGGTATAGATGGAAGCTTAATCCCGAGAAATGTGTTTTCGGAGTACCAGCCGGAAAGTTGCTCGGTTTTATTGTCAGCCACCGGGGAATTGAAGCTAATCCAGAAAAGATTGAAGCTATCATGAAGATGGAAGCACCTCGATCGCAGAAGAAGGTTCAGCGACTCACTGGATGCATGGCAGCTTTAAGCAGATTTATATCCAGGCTGGGAGAAAAAGGTTTGCCATTTTACAAGTTACTCAAGAAGGTGGATAAATTTCAGTGGACTTCAGAAGCGCAAGAAGCTCTAGATGCTCTGAAAAAATTCTTGACAACACCACCGGTACTGAAATCACCTCGGCGAGCCACGACAACTCAACCAGCTGAAGATTTGCTACTGTATATCTCTTGCACGACTCACGTGGTAAGCACCGCGTTAGTAGTCGAGCGAGTAGAAGAAGGACATGCCTATCCAATACAACATCCTGTCTACTGAGAGCACCTAGAGGGGGGGTGAATAGGTAATCCTGTGAAAACTTAAAACTTAAGCCACAAAAACTTGTTAAGTGTTAGCACAATAATTGCCAAGTGGCTAAAGAGAAGTTTCAACAAAACACAATACCACAAGAGATCAAGCACAGAGGTGACACAGTGGTTTATCCCGTGGTTCGGCCAAGACCAACGCTTGCCTACTCCACGTTGTGGCGTCCCAACGGACGAGGGTTGCAATCAACCCCTCTCAAGCGGTCCAAAGACCCACTTGAATACCACGGTGTTTTGTTTTGCCTTTCACTATCCCGTTTGCAAGGAATCTCCACAAATTGGAGTCTCTTGCCCTTACAAGTATATGATCACAAAGAAGCACAGAGTAAGGGAGGGAAGCAACACACACAAATCCACAGCGAAACGCGCACACACACGGCCAAGAATCGAGCTCACAAGAGTATCACAAAGTTCTCACTAGAATGGAGCTCGAATCACTTAGAATGACAAACGAATGCGCAAAGACTGAGTGTGGATGATCAAGAATGCTCAAAGGTTGCTTGTGTGTCTCCTCCATGCGCCTAGGGGCCCCTTTTATAGCCCCAAGGCAGCTAGGAGCCGTTGAGAGCAAATCCGGAAGGCCATCCTTGCCTTCTGTCGTCGGGGGCACCGGACAGTCCGGTGCACACCGGACACTGTCCGGTGCCCGATTTGTTTCCTTAAACAGCGAAGCCGACCGTTGCAGACCGTTGGCAGATCTGGAGCCGTTGGCGCACCGGACATGTCCGGTGCACACCGGACAGTCCGGTGTCGTCTTCCGACCGTTGGCCCGGCCACGTGTCCCGCGCAGATTGCGCGGCCGACCGTTGGCCCTGCCGACCGTTGGCTCACCGGACAGTCCGGTGAATTTTAGCCGTACGCCGTCGGCGAATTCCCGAGAGCGGCCAGTTCGCGCCGAGTCAGTCTGGCGCACCGGACACTGTCCGGTGCACACCGGACAGTCCGGTGCTCCAGACCGAACTGAGTCTTGGCTGCACACAGCCAAGTCTTTGTCTCCTCTTTTCTTTTCTTCTACTTTCTGTTTCTAACACTTAGACAAGTATATTAGTACTCAAAACCAATGTACTAAAGCTTAGAAACATACCTTTATCCTTGATTTGTACTTTGTCCACCATTTTACAATTAGGCACCTGTGTTGGGCACTAAATCACCAAAATACTTAGAAATGGCCCAAGGGCACATTTCCCTTTCAATCTCCCCCTTTTTGGTGATTTATGCCAACACAACATAAAGCAAGTAGAACAAGTACAAAAACACTTCAAATAATAACTCAAATTATTTTGATTCAATTTTGACATATATGGATCACTCTATGCCACCACTTGGTTTGTTTTTGCAAATCAAACTCAATTCTCTATCTCTAAGTCAAAACCACATGTTGAATCATAAAGAGGGTCATTCCAAAAGAGATTGATCAAGGATTTCAAAAACTCCCCCTTTTTCCCATAATTACTACTTCTCCCCACAGGAAGCCAAAAGAGACAATAAAAGAGTTTTGACAAACAAAAAGCTCTACTCTAAACCAAAAGCTCTACTCTACTATTTTCAAAATCTCTCAAGTGGTAGCTGATCCATTTATTGCTTTGGCCTTTATTTTCTCCCCCTTTGGCATCAAACACCAAAACGGGATCAATCTTGGCCCAATAACCCCATTGCCTCACCAAAATCTTCAATTAAGAGCAAATGACAATAGGAGTTCATGAGATGGACTTGGAATAAGTTACCCTCTCATCGGAGTGCAGTGGAAGTCTTTCATGGTCCAAGTCCACCTTTTCCCTTTCAATTCTCCTTTGTGACTAAAACAAACAAACTCAAACATATGGTTAGTCTCAAAGGGTCAAGTTGTAACACATCTCCCCCTAAACATGTGCATCACTTTGCAACGGACTTGTGAGGTCCAGGGAGTGTTTGTACAACTTGAGCACCATGATAAGCAACAAAATGCAAAAAGGAACATGATCAAAAGCATGAATACATGTATGCTACAATTCAATCCAAGTTCCGCGAATCTAAGACATTTAGCTCACTACGCAACCTGCAAAAGGTCTTCTCATCTAGAGGCTTGGTGAAGATATCGGCTAGCTGGTTCTCGGTGCTAACATAAAACACTTCGATATCTCCCTTTTGCTGGTGGTCTCTCAGAAAGTGATGCCGGATGTCAATGTGCTTTGTGCGGCTGTGCTCAACAGGATTTTCCGCTATTCGGATAACACTCTCATTGTCACATAGGAGTGGGACTTTGCTCAGATTGTAGCCAAAGTCCCTGAGGGTTTGCCTCATCCAAAGTAGTTGCGCGCAACACTGACCTGCGGCAACGTACTCGACCTCAGCGGTGGATAGGGCAACGGAGGTTTGTTTCTTAGAGTTCCATGACACCAGGGACCTTCCTAAGAATTGGCACGTCCCCGATGTACTCTTCCTATCGACCTTACATCCAGCATAGTCGGAATCTGAGTACCCAATCAAGTCAAAGTTAGACCCCTTTGGATACCAGATCCCGAAGCAAGGCGTAGCGACTAAATATCTAAGAATTCGCTTCACCGCCACCAAGTGACACTCCTTAGGATCGGATTGAAATCTAGCACACATGCATACGCTCAGCATAATATCCGGTCTACTAGCACATAAATAAAGCAAGGAACCTATCATGGACCGGTATGCTTTTTGATCAACGGACTTACCTCCTTTGTTGAGGTCGGTGTGTCCGTCGGTTCCCATCGGAGTCTTTGCGGGCTTGGCGTCCTTCATCCCAAACCGCTTTAGCAGATCTTGCGTGTACTTCGTTTGAGAGATGAAGGTGCCGTCCTTGAGTTGCTTCACTTGGAACCCAAGGAAGTAGTTCAACTCGCCCATCATCGACATCTCGAATTTCTGCGTCATCACCCTGCTAAACTCTTCACAAGACTTTTGATTAGTAGAACCAAATATTATGTCATCGAAATAAATTTGGCATACAAACAAATCACCATCACAAGTCTTTGTAAAAAGAGTTGGATCGGCTTTCCCAACCTTGAAAGCATTAGCAAGTAAGAAATCTCTAAGGCATTCATACCATGCTCTTGGGGCTTGTTTAAGTCCATAGAGCGCCTTAGAGAGCTTACACACGTGGTCGGGGTACCGCTCATCCTCGAAGCCAGGGGGTTGCTCCACGTACACCTCCTCCTTTATTGGCCCGTTGAGGAAAGCGCTCTTCACATCCATTTGGTACAACCTGAAAGAATGGTGAGCGGCATATGCTAGCAAGATACGAATGGACTCTAGCCTAGCCACAGGAGCAAAAGTCTCCTCAAAGTCCAAACCTGCGACTTGGGCATAACCTTTTGCCACAAGTCGAGCCTTGTTCCTTGTCACCACTCCGTGCTCGTCTTGTTTGTTGCGGAACACCCACTTGGTTCCCACAACATTTTGCTTGGGACGAGGCACCAGCGTCCAAACTTCATTGCGCTTGAAGTTGTTAAGTTCCTCCTGCATGGCCAGCACCCAATCCGGATCTAGCAAGGCCTCCTCTACCCTGAAAGGCTCAATAGAGGAGACAAAAGAGTAATGTTCACAAAAATTAACTAGTCGAGACCGAGTAGTTACTCCCTTGCTAATGTCACCCAGAATTTGGTCGACGGGATGATCCCTTTGAATCATCGCTCGAACTTGGGTTGGAGGTGCCGGTTGCGCTTCTTCCTCCATCACATGATCATCTTGTGCTCCCCCTTGATCACACGTCTCCTTTTGATGAACCTGTTCATCGTCTTGAGTTGGGGGATGCACCGTTGTTGAGGAAGAAAGTTGATCTCGTTCATCTTGTTCCTGTGGCCGAACGTCTCCAATCGCCATGGTTCGTATAGCGGCCGTTGGAACATCTTCTTCATCTACATCATCACAATCAACAACTTGCTCTCTTGGAGAGCCATTAGTCTCATCAAATACAACGTCGCTAGAGACTTCAACCAAACCCGATGATTTGTTGAAGACCCTATACGCCTTTGTATTTGAATCATAACCTAATAAAAACCCTTCTACAGCTTTGGGAGCAAACTTAGAATTTCTACCCTTCTTCACTAGAATGTAGCACTTGCTCCCAAATACACGAAAGTACGATACATTGGGTTTGTTACCGGTTAGTAGCTCATACGAAGTCTTCTTGAGGAGGCAGTGAAGGTAGACCCTGTTGATGGCGTGGCAAGCCGTGTTCACGGCTTCCGACCAAAAACACTCGGGGGTCTTGTACTCTCCAAGCATCGTCCTCGCCATATCAATTAGCGTCCTGTTCTTCCTCTCTACCACACCATTTTGCTGAGGTGTGTAGGGAGCGGAGAACTCGTGCTTGATCCCTTCCTCCTCAAGAAATTCCTCCACTTGAAGGTTCTTGAACTCGGACCCGTTGTCGCTCCTTATCTTCTTCACCTTGAGCTCAAACTCATTTTGAGCTCTCCTGAGGAAGCGCTTGAGGGTCCCTTGTGTTTCAGACTTATCCTGCAAAAAGAACACCCAAGTGAAGCGGGAAAAGTCATCAACAATAACCAGACCATACTTACTTCCTCCTATGCTTAGATAGGCGACGGTCCGAAGAGGTCCATATGCAGCAACTCCAGAGGTCTTGACGTGGTCATCACATTCTTGCTGTGATGTGCTCCTCCCACTTGTTTACCTGCCTGACAAGCTGCACAAGGTCTATCTTTTTCGAAATAAACATTTGTTAGACCTATCACGTGTTCTCCCTTTAGAAGCTTGTGGAGGTTCTTCATCCCCACATGTGCTAAGCGGCGATGCCACAGCCAGCCCATGCAAGTCTTAGCCATTAAGCATGCATCTAGACCGGCCTCTTCTTTTGCAAAATCAACTAAGTAAAGCTTGCCGTCTAGTACACCCTTAAAAGCTAGTGAACCATCACATCTTCTAAAGACAGACACATCTACATTTGTAAATAAACAATTATATCCCATATTGCACAGTTGACTAACAGATAGCAAATTGTAACCAAGAGACTCAACTAAAAACACATTTGAGATTGAGTGCTCATTAGAAATTGCAATTTTACCTAACCCTTTTACCTTGCCTTGATTCCCATCACCGAATATAATTGAATCTTGGGAATCCTTATTTTTGACGTAGGAGGTGAACATCTTCTTCTCCCCCGTCATATGGTTTGTGCATCCGCTGTCGATAATCCAGCTTGAACCCCCGGATGCATAAACCTGCAAGGTAAATTTAGGCTTGGGTCTTAGGTACCCAACTTATGTTGGGTCCTGCAAGGTTAGCACAAATATCCTTAGGGACCCAAATGCAAGTTTTATCTCCCTTGCATCTTGCCCCTAACTTCCTAGCAATTACCTTCTTACCCTTTCTACAAATAGCAAAGGGAGCATTGCAAGCATAATAAATGGTAGAAGGTTTGTTCACAACTTTTCTAGGAACATGAGCAATATTTCTCCTAGGCATATGCACAACATTTCTCCTACACATATCTCTATCATGCTTATAGGAAGAACTAGAAGCAACCATGGCATGAGAATCATAAACATGTAAATCAAAATCATTATAAGCATTTCTAGCATGTCTCCTATCATGGTACAAGAAAGCATGGTTCTTTTTAGCACTACTAGCCATAGGGGCCTTCCCTTTCTCCTTGACGAAGATGGGAGCCTTATGGCTTGTTAAGTTCTTGGCCTCTCTCTTGAAGCCAAGACCATCCTTAATTGAGGGGTGTCTACCAACCGTGTAGGCATCCCTTGCAAATTTTATCTTATCAACTTCACTTTTGCTAGTCTTAAGTTGGGCATTAAGACTAGCCAATTCCTCATTTAATTTGGAAATTAAAACTAGGTGTTCACTACAGGCATCAATATTGAAATCCTTACACCTAGTGCAAATCATAACATGTTCTACACAAGAGTTAGATTTATTTGCTACTTCTAATTTAGCACTTAAATCATTGTTAACACCTTGTAAGGTAGAAATGGTTTCATGACAAGTAGATAGTTCACTAGAAAGCATTTCATTTCTTTTAATTTCTAGAGCAAGAGAATTTTGTGCACTAACAAATTTATCATGCTCCTCATATAAAAGATCCTCTTGTTTTTCTAGTAATCTATTTTTATCATTCAAAGCATCAATCAACTCATTAATTTTATCTATCTTAGATCTATCTAAGCCTTTGAACAAGCATGAATAATCTATGTCATCATCATCACTAGACTCATTATCACTAGAAGAAGCATAAGTGGAGTCTTGAGTACTCACCTTCTTCTCCCTTGCCATAAGACATGTGAGACGCTCGTTGGGGAAGAGGGAAGACTTGTTGAAGGCAGTGGCAGCGAGTCCTTCATTGTCGGAGTCGGAGGAGGAGCAATCCGAGTCCCACTCCTTTCCTAGATGTGCCTCGCCCTTTGCCTTCTTGTATTGCTTCTTCTTCTCTCTTTTGTTCCCCTTTTCCTGGTCACTTTCATTATCGGGACAGTTAGCGATAAAATGACCAAGCTTACCGCATTTGAAGCATGAGCGCTTCCCCTTTGTCTTGGTCTTGCTTGGCTGCCCCTTGCGACCATTTAGCGCCGTCTTGAATCTCTTGATGATGAGAGCCATCTCTTCATCATTGAGTCCGGCCGCCTCAATCTGTGCCACCTTGCTAGGTAGCGCCTCCTTGCTTCGTGTTGCCTTGAGAGCAAGGGGTTGCGGCTCGTTGATCGGACCATTCAAGGCGTCGTCCACATACCTTGCCTCCTTGATCATCATTCGCCCGCTAACGAATTTCCCAAGAACTTCTTCGGGCGACATCTTGGTGTACCTGGGATTTTCACGTATATTGTTCACCAAATGAGGATCAAGAACGGTAAATGACCTGAGCATTAGGCGGACGACGTCCTGATCCTGTCCATCGCGTGCTTCCGTAGCTCCTTATCTTGTTGATAAGAGTCTTGAGCCGGTTGTATGTTTGCGTCGGCTCCTCGCCCCTTATCATTGCGAACCGTCCAAGCTCTCCCTCCACCAACTCCATCTTGGTGAGCAAAGTGACGTCGTTTCCCTCATGAGAAATCTTGAGGGTGTCCCAGATCTGCTTGGCGTTATCCAAGCCGCTTACTTTATGGTATTCATCCCTGCACAAAGAAGCTAGAAGAACAGTAGTAGCTTGTGCATTCTTATGAATTTGTTCATTAATGAACATGGGACTATCCGAACTATCAAAGTGCATTCCACTCTCCACAATCTCCCAAATACTAGGATGGAGAGAGAATAGGTGACTACGCATTTTGTGGCTCCAAAATCCGTAGTCCTCTCCATCAAAGTGTGGGGGCTTGCCGAGTGGAATGGAGAGCAAATGTGAATTTGAACTTTGCGGAATACGAGAGTAGTCAAAAGAAAAGTTCGAATTAACCGGTTTCCTTCTCTCGTAGTCGCTGTGGTCGTCCTTTTGGGAAGAAGTAGACTCATCGCTGTCGTAGTAGACGATCTCCTTGATGCGCCTTGTCTTCTTCTTCCTCCCTTCCTTCCGTCTATGGCCCGAGCCGGAGTCGGTAGGCTTGTCGTCCTTCGGCTCGTTGACGAAGGGTTCCTTCTCTTTGTCATTGATCACTATACCCTTCCCCTTAGGATCCATCTCTTCGGGCGGTTAGTCCCTTGTGAAGAGAACGGCTCTGATACCAATTGAGAGCACCTAGAGGGGGGGGTGAATAGGTGATCCTGTGAAAACTTAAAACTTAAGCCACAAAAACTTGTTAAGTGTTAGCACAATAATTGCCAAGTGGCTAAAGAGAAGTTTCAACAAAACACAATACCACAAGAGATCAAGCACAGAGGTGACACAGTGGTTTATCCCGTGGTTCGGCCAAGACCAACGCTTGCCTACTCCACGTTGTGGCGTCCCAACGGACGAGGGTTGCAATCAACCCCTCTCAAGCGGTCCAAAGACCCACTTGAATACCACGGTGTTTTGTTTTGCCTTTCACTATCCCGTTTGCAAGGAATCTCCACAAATTGGAGTCTCTTGCCCTTACAAGTATATGATCACAAAGAAGCACAGAGTAAGGGAGGGAAGCAACACACACAAATCCACAGCGAAACGCGCACACACACGGCCAAGAATCGAGCTCACAAGAGTATCACAAAGTTCTCACTAGAATGGAGCTCGAATCACTTAGAATGACAAACGAATGCGCAAAGACTGAGTGTGGATGATCAAGAATGCTCAAAGGTTGCTTGTGTGTCTCCTCCATGCGCCTAGGGGCCCCTTTTATAGCCCCAAGGCAGCTAGGAGCCGTTGAGAGCAAATCCGGAAGGCCATCCTTGCCTTCTGTCGTCGGGGGCACCGGACAGTCCGGTGCACACCGGACACTGTCCGGTGCCCGATTTGTTTCCTTAAACAGCGAAGCCGACCGTTGCAGACCGTTGGCAGATCTGGAGCCGTTGGCGCACCGGACATGTCCGGTGCACACCGGACAGTCCGGTGCCGTCTTCCGACCGTTGGCCCGGCCACGTGTCCCGCGCAGATTGCGCGGCCGACCGTTGGCCCTGCCGACCGTTGGCTCACCGGACAGTCCGGTGCACACCGGACAGTCCGGTGAATTTTAGCCGTACACCGTCGGCGAATTCCCGAGAGCGGCCAGTTCGCGCCGAGTCAGTCTGGCGCACCGGACACTGTCCGGTGCACACCGGACAGTCCGGTGCTCCAGACCGAACTGAGTCTTGGCTGCACACAGCCAAGTCTTTGTCTCCTCTTTTCTTTTCTTCTACTTTCTGTTTCTAACACTTAGACAAGTATATTAGTACTCAAAACCAATGTACTAAAGCTTAGAAACATACCTTTATCCTTGATTTGTACTTTGTCCACCATTTTACAATTAGGCACCTGTGTTGGGCACTAAATCACCAAAATACTTAGAAATGGCCCAAGGGCACATTTCCCTTTCATCTACTTCATTAGTGAAGTCCTCGGCCCCTCAAAGAAAAAGTACCCTCAAGTTCAGAAGCTATTGTACGCAGTACTCCTAACTGCCCGCAAGCTGCGTCACTACTTTGACGACCACAAAGTCATAGTAGTCACAAGTTTTCCGATAGGGGATATTCTTCACAACAAGGAAGCCGTCGGTCGAATAGCCAAGTGGGCTTGTGAGCTGGGATCTCATGACATCGAGTTCCGACCTCGCACTGCCATCAAAACTCAAGCACTGGTTGATTTCGTATCGGAGTGGACTGAACAACAAGTACCAGACAACCCGGAAACTGCAGAAGTATGGCGAATGTATTTTGATGGCTCACTAAAGCTGCAGGGAGCAGGAGCAGGGATTCTCTTCACTGCGCCTGGAGGCGAACACCTCAAGTACGCCCTCCAGTTGCTATTCCCAGCCTCCAACAATGCAGCCGAGTATGAAGCTTTAATCCATGGATTGAACATTGCCATATCATTGGGTGTCAAAAGATTAATGGTATACGGAGACTCTCTGGTAGTCATCAGCCAGATAAACAAGGAGTGGGATTGCTCAAGCGATTCAATGGGAAAATACTGCACTGCCGTCCGAAAGCTGGAAGATAAATTCGAGGGTCTGGAATTTCATCATGTAGAAAGAGATCGGAACACAGCAGCCGATATACTATCCAAACTGGGGTCCGGTCGAACTCAGGTCCCACCTGGGGTTTTCGTGCAAGAAATTCTGCGGCCAAGTATCTCAATGGATCAAACAGAAGAGTGCAACATCATAGATCAACCCGAGTCAGATCCTGATGACTGGAGAAGGCCGATCATTAAGTATATAAAGAATGAAGAAGAACCAGACGACAAGAATTCGGCAGAGCGTATTGCAAGACAATCGGCTCACTATACACTTATTGGGGAGACATTATACAGAAGGGGTGCATCAGGCGTCTTCATGAAGTGCATTCTCCCATCCACTGGAAAGCAACTTCTGGAGGAAGTCCATGCTGGGCAATGTGGAATACATGCAGCCTCCAGAACACTAGTCGGGAAGGTCTTCAGGTCAGGATTCTATTGGCCAACAGCAAAGAATGATGCAGCCGAGTTAGTTCAGAGGTGCGAATTCTGCCAATACTTGTCAAAGCAACAACACATGCCAGCACAGCAACTGCAGACCATACCAGTAACTTGGCCTTTCGCATGCTGGGGACTGGATATGATTGGACCTTTCAAGAAAGCTCAAGGGGGATATACTCATGTATTGGTAGCAATCGACAAATTCACTAAATGGATAGAGTTCAAGCCCATTGCCTCCCTAACCTCTGCTAAGGCCGTGGAATTCATACAAGACATAATATTCAGATTCGGGATACCAAACAGCATCATAACTGATTTAGGATCCAACTTCACAAGTTCAGAATTCTTCGACTTCTACGAGCAAAAGAGCATTCAGATCAAATATGCATCTGTAGCCCATCCAAGAGCCAACGGGCAAGTTGAGCGAGCCAACGGGATGATATTGGATGCACTCAGGAAAAAGATCTTCGATAAGAATGAAAAATTCGCAGGAAAGTGGATAAGGGAATTACCCTATGTTGTTTGGAGCCTAAGAACCCAACCTAGTCGAGCTTTGCATGGAAACACTCCTTTCTTCATGGTCTATGGGTCGGAGGCAGTGCTACCTGCTGATCTCAAGTTTGGGGCGCCAAGGCTGATCTTTGAAAGCATAGCAGAAGCTGAGACCACCAGGCTGGAGGACATAGATATACTCGAGGAAGAACGGTTAAACGCAGTAATCCAATCAGCAAGGTACCAGCAGACTCTAAGGCGCTATCACGACAAGGCTGTGCGACAACGATTCTTCTCAGTAGGAGATCTCGTCCTCCGCCGAATTCTAACGGGGGAGGGACGACACAAGTTATCACCCTTATGGGAAGGACCCTTCGTGGTAGCAGAAGTCACTCGGCCCGGATCGTATCGCCTCACTCAGACGGATGGCACAGAAGTTGGGAACTCCTGGAACATAGAACACCTCAGAAAGTTCTATCCCTAGCTGTACCTCGAAACTGCTGAGACGATGATGATGTACTCTGTAAAGTGGAAATATGTCATCAATAAAAAAGAGGTCTCAAGGATACTCGATTCATTCACGATTGACTTGCATTCTTACTTAACTCGGGGTGACCACTATGCCCTGCTAGCGGAGCAATCGACTTAAGTCGGCAACGACTTAAGGCGGTGCAACATGCTCACGCTTACTTAACTCGGGGTGACCACTATGCCCTGCTAACGGAGCAATCGGCTTAAGTCGGCAACGACTTAAGGCGGTGCAACATGCTCACGCTTACTTAACTCGGGGTGACCACTATGCCCTGCTAACGGAGCAATCGACTTAAGTCGGCAACGACTTAAGGCGGTGCAACATGCTCACGCCTACTTAACTCGGGGTGACCACTATGCCCTGCTAACGGAGCAATCGACTTAAGTCGGCAACGACTTAAGGCGGTGCAACATGCTCACGCGTACTTAACTTAGGGTGACCACTATGCCCTACAAACGCAGCGATTGACTTAAGTTGGCGGCAACTTAAGACCGGTGCAACATGCTCGCGCCTATATAATTCAGGGGATGATTTCCATATCCCGCAAACAAAATTCATAATCATCATGCGTCATTACTACCAAACTCATTAACTAATAAATTCTGATACAATGAGAGAGTAATTATGTCATTCGAATGGTAAACTGGTGTCCTCTAACAAATATTCAGTCATGCAAACCGCGCGCTTGGAGCACGCAGAATGTTTTTCTATTTTGCAATGTCTTTTTTAGGAGCGACCGACGAAGAAGGGCGACTCGAGGAATCAGGGGCGGCGATCACGTCAGCTCTTATGTCTTCAGGAATAACCACGTCGGGTCTCCTCATCAAGATTCGTCCTGCCCGAATAGCCTTGTCTAGGGCTTTGTCGCGTTGGGCCTTGAGAGTAACAGAAGTTTCTTCAGCAGTTTTAGCAGCCAGTCGAGCGCTCTCTAACTCCTGGGCAATGGATTTCCTGGAAGCTCGGAGCCCTTTGATAGTAGCATCCTTCGCTGATATCAACTGCTTAAGCCGGGTTACCTCCTCCATGGATTCCTGCAGCTTATGACGTTGAAGGTCTAATTCTTCCATGGTGAAGCGATGACTTCTTTCCAAGATAGTCAGCGAATTGCTAGAATCTCGATACAACCTGTCAAGATTGTCACGAGAAGCAGCAAGGATACGTTTTTCTTCCTGCAAGCACAAGTCAGTTCCTTCAAAAAACCAGGCAAGTAATAGGAGCACAGCAAGGCAAAGCACAGTTTTGTATATCACCTTTTCAGAGTCGAGCTGAGCATGTAGAGAAGAACTCAATGCATTGGCATCATCTAAGGCAGCGGAGACCTGACTCAGCTCAATCTGACTTTGAGAGTACTTCTCCTCAAAATCAGTGCATCGCTGGGCCAATTCAGCCTGATCTCGAGAATGTTTTTCTTCAAGAATTGCAATCCGCCGAGTCATTCCTAGCAAGAGGAAACCAAACAAAACGAGGTCAGAAGGTAAAACAGTACACAACGAAGGCAAAGAAAAGAAAAAGGGCACTAACCAGCGTTAGTTGCCTCCAACTCGGATACACGACGATGAAGTGACACTGGATTCCAACACGAAAGAGACGAAGCCACTTCTGGGACAGAAGCACCCTGCAATCTCAGCTGGCTGGCCATCCCATCCACCAAAACCTGATGAGAAGAACAGATGAGCATAATGACAAAAGTTCATGCAATGTAAAAATCAAGCTAAAAAACAGCATAGTACCTGGAGGTTGGAAAAGAACGAAGGGATCCCCAAATCAGGAGAAATCAGCTGATAACCAGGCGCAAGGTCACCACCCGAAGCAGTTTGCAATGGAACAGTGGGAATCAGTTCAGCGCCTTCAACAGAGCCGGACGCCCGATCAGCGGGGACGCTGCCCTCTAAAGCGACGCCCCGGCCCAAAGTTTGGGCCACCACCATGCAGCCAGAGTGTGGAGGTGACCCCGCGTGAACGTCCATGGAAGTGCCGGAAGGAGACCCCGTTTGGGCACCCTCGGGGGCTGGGTCATAGTTGGCACTGCCCACTTGAGCCGGATCATCCCCGGCAGCACCCTCGGGGGCTGGGCAGTGGCTTGCACTCTTCACCCGAGCTAAGTCATCCCCGACGACACCCTCGGGGGCTGGGCATGTGTCAGCACCATTCTTGAGGTCCAGACTCTCCGCAGTAACCACCTCTAAGGTTGACGGGCCCTCGGCTACTTCCATGGAATCAGGACAATCCAAGTTAGCATCCCGACCCTCGAGATCGCGCTCTAAGGTCGACGAGGCACGAGATGACCTTAACCCAGCATCAGGCACGGCACCGCAAGCTTCCGTCGCATCATCATCCACTGGCTCTGATAACAAGTCCTCTGGGACCATATCCTCAAGAGTTTGATCAAAGTCGGCCAGGGACAGATCTTGCAGACCAACGAGGGCAGATAAAGCAGGAGAGGGAACTCCACTACTTTTACCACTGGCGAGGAATTGCCGACTGTTCTTCCGAGTCAGAGGAACCTCATTCTCTTCCTCTCTGTCGTCTTCATCAGCAACACAGGCAACACCCCCATTGGGATCAACGACAGATGGAGTACACCCATTGGGATCAGCAACAGACATACCACACCCATTGGGATCAGCATCAGTAAATTCAGGCACAGGAACCTCCTCAGCAGCAGGAACTGAGGGACCAGCGCCCCGATCCAAACTAGATACTTGTCGAAGACGTCTCTTTTTCTTTTTCTGCTCATCAGCAGGAAAATCAATTTGATTGGCTCGACAATGACGCCTCGAGCGAACACGGACGGGTCTCTGAACATCCAAGGTTGTACCAACCTCTGGGAGAGGCGCCACCGCCAAAGTCTCAGCAGGAGTAGCATCAGAAGAATCTTCAGCCAGCATATCAAGCATGGCACTTATTTCTGCATCATTAGGATCCAAAGGCACCTCAAAATGGACTTGTCGTTCATCATCAGGAATTTCCCCAAGTGAGGCAACCAAAGCACTGACTTCTTCATCAGAGGGTCGTGTTCTAAGGCCCAAATTGCCATCAGTCGCAGGTGGATTTGACACGAAAAGAGTGAAGACTTTGGCAGGAGGCAGATTCCAGGCTGAGTACGCCACCGGAGCACCAACATTGGACACTTTGCCCCTGAGAATCATTTCCAGTCGGCTCACCAAATCTGCAGAAGGGATTCTCCTGTTGGTAACCCGAGTTGAGTCGGCTAGCCCCCGATACAAATAAGCTGGGTGGACCCTATCTTTTAGTGGCTGAATGTTCTTGAAAACGAAGTCAGCAACCACAGCTTCAGCAGTTAGACCTCTCTCTTTCAGCAGTCCAACTTCAGCTAGCAACACACCGGCCTCAGCTACCTCCTCGTCTGTGGGAGACTCGGTCCAGCTGGGGGTGCGAACGTCTGGCTGTCTTCCCGACCGGGGGGGAGAGAATTTCCATAATTATCAACTATAAACCACTCCAAACGCCATCCCTTAATGCTGTCCTTAAGGGGAATCTCAAGATATTCAGTCTTCCGTCCCCGGCGCATTTCCAAACTGGCACCTCCGACCAACTGATGTTGTCCCCCGGCCATCCCAGGGCGACAATGATACAGGTGTTTCCACAAGCCGAAATGCGGCAACACGCCAAGAAAGGCTTCGCATAAGTGAACGAAGATGGAGATTTGCAGAATCGAGTTAGGGTTCAGATGGGTCAGGTTAATATGGTAGAAATCAAGGAGACCACGGAAAAAGGGAGAGATGGGAAGGCCAAGGCCGCGGAGAAGAAAAGGAGCGTAAATTACAGACTCGTGGGTATCTTCTGTCGGGACAGTAGTCCCGTGGCAAATCCGCCAAGAACAGAGTTCCCGCGGAGGAAGAACCCCGATGGACACGAGGTGAAGGAGTTCAGCTTCGGAAATGATAGACATGTGGTTACCTGCAAAAGGCAACTGGCTGTTGGGATCGATTGGAGGAATCACCACAGCGGACGAGCTCGCGATTTTCCTCTTGGGAGCCATCTCGATTCTACCAGTGAGCAGATTGGAGGCGAGCGCAGAGAGGATTCGGAAGCGGGAATGCAAGAACTAGGGCGCGGAAAGCAAAGGCAGCTAAAAGCGCAGCTCTTATGGGATATTCTCGAACCAGATACCGTTTCAAAAAGTGCCCAGTCATCACCCAGCGGTTATTTCCAAAACCCCAGCGTGCCACGTGGCCATTTGGCAGTTATCTCCAAAAAACCGATGGGTCACCTCATCACTCGGTTATCATCCTCAAAATAGCTCGTGCGGCCTGCCATCACTCGGCGTTGCCTCTAAAACACCGATCTTATGTTCAATCGCCCGGCATTACTTCCAAAATGCCGATGGCGACCTTTAATCACTCGGCGTTGCCTCTAAAACGCCGATTTCGTGTTCAATCGCTCGGCATTACTTCCAAAATGCCGATGGCGACCTTTAATCACTCGGCGTTGCCTCTAAAACGCCGATCTCATGTTCAATCGCTCGGCATTACTTCCAAAATGCCGATGGCGACCTTTAATCACTCGGCGTTGCCTCTAAAGCGCCAATCTCATGTTCAATCGCTCGGCATTACTTCCAAAATGCCGATGGCGACCTTTAACCACTTGGCGTTGCCTCTAAAACGCTGATCTCGTGTTCAATCGCTCGGCATTACTTCCAAAATGCCGATGGCGACCTTCAATCACTCGGCGTTGCCTCTAAAACGCTGATCTCATACTCAGCCGCTCAGCATTACCTCTAAAGTGCCGACGTCACCATCCATGCACTCGGTGTTGCCTCTAAAACGCTGATCTCGTGTTCAATCGCTCGGCATTACTTCTAAAGTGCCGACAGTGACCTTCAATCACTCGGCGTTGCCTCTAAAACGCTGATCTCGCGTTCAATCGCTCGGCATTACCTCTAAAACGTCGATGCAGACTACAAGATTACTCGGCAACTACTTCTGGAAGCGTCAGTATGATGTCCAAGTTATTCGTCTACTATCTCAAAAGAATCAGTCTTATAATCAAGCAAAGCAAGTCAACAAGAAGAAGCCAACGACATTCTTTCATTAAGGGAAGACAATAAGCTTACAAATCAACTCTGTGCGAGTTGATGCTTCCCTACTATTTCTACATTACATTACTACTACTACTATACTATGCTACACTACTCTACATTACTACTACATTATTCTAACTATACTAAACTATACTAATATCTAAAAAGACCAGTGGCATCTAGCCACTGGCCCTGCCCCTGCCGCCGCCGCCGCCCTTGGTGTTGCCCCTGCTGCTGCCGCCCTTGGTGCTGCCCCTGCTGCTGCCGCCCTTGGTGCTGCCCTTGCTGCTGCCGCCGTCACCGTCCCTACCACCGTCGCCGCCGCCCCTGCCACTACCGCTGCCGTCGCCGTCGCCACCGTTGTCGCCGTCGTCGTCGTCGTCGTCCTCGTCCTCGCCACCGCCGTCCGAGTCCTCCTCATCCGAGGAGTACTCCGACTCATCCGAGCCCTCGAGCCCGGAGCGCTCGACGGCCCGGATGTACGTCCAGACCTCCGCGGCTATCCCCTGGGAGTCGTCCGAGTCATCGGACGACGCCGGGGGAGAGACGGGAGCCGGAGATCCCTCGGACTCGGAGGAGAACTCCTCCTCCGAGTATTCCGAGTCACCGAAATCCTCCGATGGAGGAGTCGGCTCGCGCTTGCGCTTGTTGCTTTTGCCCATGGTGGAAGTAGGCGGGAGAGAAGAGAAGGAAGCAGTAAAGAACGGCGAAGAGATGTGAAGAAACCAGAGGGGCAACAGCGTTATTTATAGAAGGGAAAGGCAACCGCTCACCTCCAACCGCGGTCACTGAACAGTCGCAAAGCATTCAATAAGCACTACCACCCGTCTGGAGACACGTCAGGCGGCTGACGCCGTTTCATGCAACACTACACCCATTGGGACTCCAGTCAACAGTGCAAAGGATATGATTACACTCGCCGTCCCATCACATTACAACTCAGAAGCAGCCGGCTAAAACACTCAGCGTACCAAGCCGTCCCTTGCCCACACCCATTGGGGGGGACGCCTAGGAATTATCAGTATATTTTTCAAAATGGTCACATCTGTGTAGAGCATGCAGTGAATGCCTCAAGACAAAAATGAGATATCAACAAGAGTTAGAGGGAAGCCAAATATAGCCAGCAGAGTGCAAAATATGGTCGACAGACACGACTTGAAGACTAGACAGAGAACGTCCATCAAATGTCCAATCAGTCACAGAGCAAATAAATTACACTACCTAGCAAGATACGGAAGGATTGCAAACTCGGCTGCAAAAGACAAAATACATGCTGACCTCTGAAGCATAATATTGATGACATAGCACGGATGACATCATGCCAACTTTTTTACAAGCAGAAAGGGTAATCCCTAGCAAAAGGACATAAAAAGAAGACCTTCAAGTGAATTATCCTCAAAAATCCACGTGAAGGTCGGGGGCTACACCCATTGGGTGCACCTCCGGTGCACCCTATGGATTATCATTCCAAGCCGAGATAGTGCTGATTTCTAAAGCATGGGACAAGATTAAAAAAAAAGGCAACCCTCAACCAAAATGAGTGAACGCAAATGGAAATGATCTCAACTGAAGACCTTCGAGTAGATTATTTTCTAAAATCTACTCGAAGCTCGGGGGCTACACCCAAGTTTAGAATCCTACAAATTGGAATGCCGACTTCTAAGGCACAGGCACGATGCCAGGTTTTGGTCAACGAGTGATTGGAGCAGGAGAAGACGACAGGAAGCCATCTTTCTTCAAATTACCAACTAACTGGACCTGAGATCTTCGGGCTGATTATCTCTAAATTAACCCAAAGATCGGGGGCTTGTGGGGGATAGATATCCCCCGGGTCCACTAAAAGAGTAAAGGACCTCACGAAAGGCCCAAGGGCCCAATGAATCGTAAGGTCATTCTTTCGTGGGCCTGGGGAAAAACAGCCAGCGAAGCAGAACGACATGGGGCCGGATTGGTGCAAGCCCAGACGGACCGCAGCATCGAGCGAATGACCGCAACAGAGATCCGACTTTCCCGCGCTGGAGCCTCCATGCAGCGAAGCCACGTGAGGATAAGTCGGCGAGGGTTACATAGGGATAATCTCAAGAGGTTCACTATCTTTTAGCTACTCGTTGCTATCTTATCCACGTGTACTGCCCCACGGTCGAGTATATAAGGCCTAGGGGGCACCCCTTCAGAACGATCGACCCTTTACTTAGCCACCCACATCAACTCTCTGAATTCTCGATCCAGAGAGCTCTCTTGTAGCCACATCCCTCAAGCATACTCCTCAGGACGTAGGGTGTTACGCATTTCTAAGCGGCCCGAACCTGTAAAACTTGTCCACTGTCCCTCGTGCGATCAGCGCGAACCATTTTGCTACAGTTGCCGACACCGTCCTACTCCTAAAACACCTTGAGGGGCAACCCTGGGTGTGCGGTCGGACCCAAAACACCGACATAACTGTCTCTGCGCACGCGTGGACCGTCCGCGCCGCCACCGCGTACCGTCCAGCCTCAGGGCCGGACCGTCCGCGAGGCCCTTTTTTGGTTTCCAACATGAGGTTACATACAGTCATTACGGTAAAGGCTATTACAGACGCGGCCCTTAACACGCTTATCCTCGCGGGGCCCATTACCATGGGCCGAATCCCACATGGGCCTCCCGGGGCGGTGACGATGTGGGAGACCCGTAAACTTAGACAAAGCCTTCGTTTTGCAACAACGAGGGCGAAGGGGACCGCACAGGTGTCCGTCCGGTCGGCGCCTTCGGCTTGTTCGAACGCGTTCTGTGGATGTAGCATTCATCGGAGTGATGAGGAAACGAAGGCATCGAGCGAAGGGTAGCATGTTCGTCTTCGCCCTAACACCCAATAGGGTTATTTTTTGTTTTGGTTGTGGGTATGGATGAGATAGTGATACCGGTAGGTATTTACCTATTGCCATCTATGGCAACAACTATTGTAGTCGAGCCTTATGTGTAAGCGTGCAATCGAGCATCCTGTCCATTAGATTATGATTTAACCGTAGATATAATTGTGGTTTGTGAGTTGGTGGTGAAAGGGTTTAAGTGTTAAACGTGACACACAGTTAGATTATAGTCTAACGGACAAGAAATCTCGCTTGCATGCTTGTACATTAAGACTGACTAGTCAATTGCTCATGCATTGGCACAGTTTCTATATATCATATGTGTAAACTTTATTCTGATAAAACACAAAAAAATATGGATTCTATTGGTTAGGTTGGTATGAATGTGAAGCCAACAACCGAAGTTCAAGAAAACCCTCATTTATGCATAATTTTAATTTATTTTTGCATTAAGCGGAAAGGTAACGCGAGAGAACCGGTGAAATTAGTACTAGATTCCAATTTATAATTTGTTTGATTTTTTGTACCAAGTTTGATCGGCTAGTCTTCTTCAAAAAATTTTGCAAAAAAATAAAAAGCTCAAAGCCATACTTAAAGTAGATTATATGCTAAATGATATCATAATAAAAATTAATAATAACTATGATTTTTTAATAAGACGAGCCGTTTAAACTTAAGATAAAAAGTTAAACATATTTTAAATTGAAACTGAAGGAGTATGATATACAGAATATAGTGGGAGCAACAGATCATACCCTAAAATCCTAAATAGACAGGATATAATGCTGAACAATCATTCGTTGCCATTGACCTCTAATATCTTTCCTTAAACTCTTTTAAATTTATAATATTATGCAAGTAATGCGAATCTACACATGACATGATTTGAACAAGTCTTCTGTTAAATATTTTTAACCTCTAATATCTTTTAAAATGTCTCTTAAACTACTAAAATTTTGCGAGTATTTCTAATGCAAATCTACAATTAATTAGTATGTTCCCAGACTCAATAAAGTCTAGAAGTTATTGATGTATGTAGTTTTGGTGAACCATTGTGACCGGAAGCCAGAAGGAATATTTATTAACTTACATCATTGCATGTCTGAACAGAGTAATAATCACTACTCGCGGATATATGTTTTCCTTGGCACAACCTGGAAGATGGATCAGTGTTACAATCACTTCAAACCTCATCTGATACAAGTGAAAATCCTGATCACTGGAAACAACAAAGTCATTTAGCCAGGACCTATTAACTTCATAGTCTATGGAAGCAACGTCGCGCCTCGAGACAATTGACAACCAGAAAAAAAAATGGCCAAACCATCTTTCAGCACTGAGTTTTGTCAATTTGATTGTGCCGTGTCAGTGCCACAAGGTTCTCACACCAGAATCCCTCTTTGCCTGACTGCGTGCCCAGTAGATCACTGCCACTCTGCCGGCGTACAGGCTCTACCTACCAGTGCGATGAGAACCGCCCCTAATCCTGAGAGCCTTAACAGCGATCTCGACTGTTTTTGATGGTTCAAAGCCACATGATTTCATCATTTTGTAGTATTTATTTGCCTCCTCCGAAAACCCACCATCGACAAGGCCTCTTATAACCCTCTCAAACTGATCAGACTTCAATAGTTTCTTCTTCTCTTCCAAGATCTTGAGGGACCTGCGGGCTTTATCTTCCTGGGACGACTTCGCATACATATCGGCAAGGAACACATGGACTTCTATGGGCTCTTCTCCAAGATTCTTTATCTTCTGCACAAACTGTTCAGCCTCCGGAACTAGCTGCAACATAGACAACCAATCCAGTAACATGAGATTTGTCTTGACACCAAGTTGAAGTCCTTCCTTCTCTAAACTCAGCAGCCACTGCAAAGCATGGTCTAGTTGGTTATTCTTCATGTATGCGGCCACCACACCAGCAATTGCACTGTCATCTGGTTCGTGTCCAAACTTCCTCCTCATTTGATCAAACATGGCACAGGCCTCTTTTGGATCACCAACACGTCCATATGCTTCTATACATATTGTATAGAGTTCCTGTGTAGGCTCGACTCCATCAAATGGCATTGTCTTAAGAACCCTCTCTGCATATGCCATCAAGCCTCGCTGAACATATGATCGTAAGAGACCTATGTAGATTTCTCTAGTGGGTTTGACACGTGTATCCCTCATAACTTTTATCAGATTTTCTGCTTGTTCTGGTTCTCCATGGTTGATATAGCAATTAATCACTGAACTGAAGAGTTTCCGATCTGGTTTAAAATCCTCCCTACGAATAAAATCAAAAGCCTCCTTGGCCTGCTCTAGCTTGCCTGCCCTGCTATACATGTGGACTAATACGATGGATATGATGACATCAGGTGCAATACCCTTCTCTTTCATTTTACCAAGTACTCTCTCTGCACTTTCCACATTATTTGCTTTAGCATGAAGATCAATTAATTTTGAGTAATCTCGGATGTTTGCCTCAAAAGATTCTTGATCTAGCAGAATTTCAGCAACCTGTAAGTTCAAATACGTAGCATATGTTAAGTGGTGTTAAAACATTCCAATTCTTAAGGCAGCTAAAGAATTGATTTAACATATATTACCATGGCTAACAACAAATTTGGCTGACAAAATACATTTATAACCTAAATCAAACACTGTTTTGGAGGAGAGAGTGGGGGGGGGGGGCATGACATGAAGGTAGTGAAGGTGACTACAGCCCTGTTTGGCACAGCTTATTTTCATCTTCTTCACAGGTTCAAGTAGAAGTTGCGCTAAGCAGGTAAGCAGGGAGCTTCTGCAGCAGCTTATTAGTTCAGCTGCTTCACATAATTAACTAAAAGCAGACAATAAGCAGAAGCTGCTTTTCACCAGCTTCTCAGATAAGCTGCTTTTTCAACAAACAGCAGCTATGCCAAACAGGGCCTAAATCGTGAGTGAGCGCAAGTGACCTACCAGCATTGTGAAGTTGTGAATGACCTTGTACCAGGAAAAGCCAGTCTGCGACCTCCTTTTATTTTACAACTTTTTTATTAAAAAAATAGAGTTGTAGTGTGGTGCCCTCTCCTCACCTGACTTCAGCAATAATAAGTAGGCCCCACATTTCACCAACCCACAGGACACTAATGGCCTCTGTCCCACCCGTCTGCAACAGACAACTGCTCCAGCATCCCCACCTCCCTCTCCCCCCAATCCACTTCTACCTAAAACCCCCTGTCCATGCCTTGAGCCACAGTGGTTTGCATTGCCTAATCTGTGCCCACCCTGAATCCAGGGAAGACTTGCCGCACTAGACTAACATATCTCGAAGTCTCCATTCACATGAACAATGACCATCTTTCTCCTCGAGCTCAATGGCAGCCATGCCTGACCCTCCCTGACGACAGCCCTCTCCTACATACCATCCTTCTGAAACACGAGGTCACTGACCAGTGGCACCCATAGCACCCCCACCGAAGCCTCAAATCAATGCCCCCTCCCCCGCAACCAGATATCCATCAAATGATATAACTGGTGAACATGAACTCCTGCCAAATGTGCGTCAAATGATAATCACCTTGTGGGACTTACGAGAACTACTCATTAAAGTTTTCAGAAATTCTAGAATCATAACCCTTGTCTGAAGGTGAAGGCATAATGATCTCCAGAAGTTTACAATCAAACTCTTACACTCGGTAGACATGAAAAGATACAGCAGCTCAAAAGAATATTGGAAAAAAACCCTAAATCACTATGCACACAATTTGTGTCTGGCATCTGTTTTGCCCAAGCACAATAAGTTCGGAATGAAATATTTCAGTGTAATCTAGTATTCACTTCCAGTAAGCCCACCAAAAATTTCAGAAAGTTGAGGTCCAAATAGGCTTAGCCCCTGTTTGGTTCAGCTTCTGGGGGGCTTCTGGCCGCCAGAAGCTAGAAGCTGAACCAAACGCTCAACTTTTTAGCCAGCTTCTATAAAATTCGTTTAGATAAAAACCATTCAAAATCAACATAAACACATAATCGGTTGAGTTGTTGTAATAGTAGTAATCCGTCACTTTCTAGATCCTGAGTCCTATGGACAATTTTATCTTCCTTAGCACGTAATCCTAATAATACTTAGATTCTCTACACAGCCAGATTCTCCCCACAGCCAGATTCTCAGAAAAGCTGGTCAGAAAAAAGTTGAACCAAACAGGCAAGTGTCACTAGGTTCAAAGGACGAAATGGCCCAATAAAATACACCTGTACTCCATATGTCCCAAACTATTGTTTCAGAAAATGATTCTCATCATACAGCTTTCGGGCATGTTTGGTTCGCTGCCTAACTTGCCACACTTTGCCTTACTTTTCTGTCTAAGGTTAGTTCTTCAATTCGAACGACTAACCTTAGGCAAAGTGTGACATAGTTAAGGCATGTTTGGTTCGCTGCAATGATTTCAAGTCGTCCGACTAATCGCGATTAATCGCGATTAGTCGGGCTGGTCAGCAATTAGGACACGATTTGCTGGACGACTCGACTAGAAGACCTAGTCGTCCTGGTCGTCCGACTAGTCGTCGACTAGGGCGACTAATCGTCCGAGTTATGTGTCCTGGTCGTCCCGGCTAGGGTTTAGTTATTGGGCCCTTTTTAGCCCATCTACAGTCTAATTTAGAGTACCCTCTCCTCTCCTATTCTAACCTAGCCGCCAACAGTCTCCAACCGGCGGTGGCTGCGAACCAGTGACGAGATGAGCACGTCATCTGAAGGTCCCTCCTGCTCCCCCCACTTCTCCCCCTTCATTGTACTCCATTATGGGATGTCACATTTTAGGTTCAGGTAAGTCACAAATCACAATGAAGCAATATGTTACTTTGTTTATCCTAGTTGTTTGTTCTAATTTATATAATGTATACAAGTATATTTATATATATACCTATATAAGTATAACTACTAGTCTAGGACGACCAGGGACCGACTAGGACCAACTAGGGGTCGACTAGTCGCCCTAGTCGTCGCTTAATCCCGACTAGTCGCCTGGTCGGTACCAGGGTTCGACCAGGCGACTAGGCGACTTGAAATCATTGGTTCGCTGCCTCACTTGCCACACTTTGCCTAACTTTTCTGCCTAAGGTTAGTTCTTCAATTCAAACGACTAACCTTAGGCAAAGTGTGGCACATTTAGCCACGAACCAAACAGGCCCTTAGCCACGAACCAAACATGCCCTTTTTTTCTCTAAGAAATGAAAACATCTAACCACATTTTATGCCTATCCAGGTTAATCTATTATTGGGCCTGTTTGGTTCAGCTTTTTTCTGACCAGCTTTTCTGAGAATCTGGCTGTGGGGAGAATCTGAGTATCATTACGATTACGTGTGGAGGAAGATAAAGTTGTTCATAGGGCCCAAGATCTAGAAAGTGACGGATTCCTATTATTACAACAACTCAACCGATTATGTGTTTATGTTGATTTTGGATGGTTTTTGCCCCAACGAATTTTATAGAAGCTGGCTGAAAAGCTGAGCGTTTGGCAGTCCGCAGCAGTTTTTGGTGGCCAGAAGCTGCCAGAAGCCGAAACAAACAGGGCATTGTCTAAGTACATCCAGGATAACCAATGCCAAAGGTAATAAAAAAGAATCTCTAATATCCACAAGTGAAAACAGGTAATTAGTTACATACTCCAGCAATAATTCAGATAGTTTTCAGCGAGAAAACTTTTGGACAAAGGAAGAATTTTACTACATGCAAAAGGGAAAAAAACATTAAAGAACAAACATTACAGCATGATGCACACAAGCTTTCAGTGTTACCAAAGATCTCACCTTGAGGTATAACTCGACATTCCGTGCCTTAATCCTCTCAAGCAGAGATATCCAATCAACACGGTTTGGCCGGAGATCTTCCTTCCACTCCTCAATGGCAGGCACCGGATCTCCACTCCTCGGGTCAACGGACAGCAGCCGCTCCTCAGCCTTCTTCGCCCTCCCTTCTACAGCCTTGGCCTCCTCAGGCACAAAATGCGCCTCAGCCTCGGCCACTCGCTCCGCCACCTCAGCCCACTTTGGGTCAGACATGTCCAGCCCGTACATCGTGAACTTCACCTCTCCCTTCCTCTTCGGCAAAGCAGTCAGCCTCGGCACCGGCGCCCGGTTGGCGCCGGCCTCGGCATCGGCGTGCTTGTCATCAAGGCCGCGATAGAACTCGACCTCGTCGAGCTTCTCGCCGGCCCACTTGAAGCGGAGCTCCCGGAGCATGGAACCGCGGATGCCGACATCGACAGCGAACCGCGTCATCTCCTTCACCTCGTCGCAGTGAAGGTATTGGCGAAGGTCGGCGCGGACCTGATCCCGGCGCATAGCCTCGCGCACGGAGGCGCTGACCTCCCATACGGCCGCCCAGAGGTCGTCATTGAGCTCAATAGCATCGCCCCCCAGGTTGGTCCCGGTGAGGCGGCACAGCACGGCGTCCGCGACGAGGCGGAGCATCTCGTCGAGCACGTCACGGTCATGGTTGGGGAAGGCAGCCGCCAGTCGCGGGCGGAAGGCAGCCACGAAGCGCGCGAGGAACTCGTCGAGGGTCGGATCGGATGCCGGCTCCGACTCGTCGTTCGGAGTCGGGCACGGCTCCGATTCGAGGATGCGGGAGACGAAGGGCGTCGAGTCATGAGATGGCGGCGGCGGAGGGGCATCCGCATGGATGTGCCGGAGGAGTAATGTTGTCGGCGCCCTTACAGGGCTGAGAGAAGCTGGAAGCCGTCGGGCGAGACGGGAGAGGGAGAAGAGGGCTCTCATGGCGGCCGTCGCCGTGGAGTAGCTGCGGCCTGCTGAGGAGGTGGCTCTGGTAAGAGAAGCGATGAGAAAAACCCTACGGCAACGAGGAGACGCGCCACGATCTGCACCTTTGATCCACCGATCCGACGGATGTTTCAGCTTGCTGCCCCTAGCTTGGTTGATAGCGGACTGCGTACCCTGTCACGCTATGATGACTAACAGATGGTGTATACAGCTGTACAAAAATATTGTTTACGGCTAATTTAGGAACTCTATTCATAAAATTAGTTAATTTTTTCTGAAAAAAAAACTTTTTTAAAAAAATAGATTTCCTAAACTAGCCCTTATACTATAAAATTCTTTATTCGTTTTAAACTAATATTCGTTTTAACTCTTAATTTTTATGTTTATATTTAACTAGATGATAATAAATATAAACATATATATAGAACATATACACAAGTATTGTATAAATCCATTAAAAAATAAATTTTATTTTGATACAGAAAAATATTATTTATATAATGAAGTTTGAAAAGAAGAGATAGGCTAAGTATACAACGGGTTTTCTAGTCCTATTTGATAGGGCCTTCAATGAAATGGATATAGTGCAAACCAAGCACTTGATATAAACTGTGGAAACAGTGATGATAATTTTACGAAACAATACTTCTATCATGTATCAGCTTTTAAGACGACCCTTCCAACTTTTTTGGTATATTTTTAATTACACACTCTCACCTTTGTTGTACGTGTTGGTTTACACGGTTTGCATCAAATGTTTGGTTTGCACATGATCTGTTTGCACTCTAAAAGTTGATTTGGTGACAAGGAGATCATGAGAGTATTGAAAGAGGATTGAGAGGGAAATAAACTAATTTCCTCATCAATCTTCTTGTGATCCCTGCCTCCCTGGTCACCAAATCAACCTTAAGAGCTGATTTGGTGGACAGTGAACACGAAGGGATCCATGGGTGAAGAATCTTCTTGCTATTCGAATTGATGCAAACCTTACTCATGGGTCCCCTCGTGATCTTTATCCATTAAATCAGCCCTAAAGGTTTCTCTAACAAATCCTTAAAAAATCTACCAACCAGCAAGATCTTTCGCTGGCTCCTCCGTTCAAATAGGAACAAGTTGCCCCCTAGAAATTGAGCGAAGTGGGAGACAAAAAAAAGAGGTTTATCATGTTCTCTCCCGCCCTTCACATGAAAATAGGAGAGTTGACGATGAGGTAGGCAATTGACGATTCAATTATTTGAATCCTCGTATTCATATTGGTTGAACTCGCATTATTATGTCAAGGCTGACTCCAGCAATAACCCTACCCTATATCTCTACTACTTATTAAGCTTTCATTCTATGTTCTCTCATAGGGATGGCAACGGGTCGGATTCGGATCGGATATTGAAAATATCCGCCCGCAGTCATATCCACGGTCATAGATAATATCCGCCCGCGACTTTATCCATGGGTAGAAATTCATATCCATATCCATGTCCATCGGGTTTCGGATATCCATTGGATATCCATCGGATATGATAAAACCATTTTCAGCAATTGAATAACATAATCAGTGAGAGGGAGAGATCGACTTCAGTGGAGGAGGAACTGAGGGGCTGGCAGGGGCGAACCTGAAGGGCGGCGCGCCGTGCTCCCCCGTAGAGCAGGGCGGAGCTCAGGCGCTCAGCGCAGCTGCGTAGGGTGGAGCTTAGAGCAGGGCGAATTTCAGATTTTCAGAGCTGCGTCTGCGGGGGCCGGCGGCGCTTAGAGCAGAGAGAGGAGCTTGGAGCTGCGTCTGCGCGGGGGGCGAGGCGGCGCGGGTGGCTTGCGGGTTGCGGCTTGCCTGGGCGGCGCGGGCTTACGCGTGAGGCTGCAGGATGACTGGGAGGCTGGGATTGAACGATTGAGGCTAAGGGATGGTCGGATGTGGATTGGGGAATTAGGGATTAGGGTGGGCTGGTGGCTTGGTGCTTTGGTGGGCTGAATGTTACTTTAGTGGGCGGGCGCCTGGGCTCAATAATGGACTAATGGTTAATTTCAGATATCCAACGGATTATCCGCGGGTGAGATTTAATATCCAAATCCATGCCCACTTTATTTCGGATCGGATGCGGGTCTAACCCACAGGTCAAAAAACATATCCATATCATAATCCGTCGGGTCGGATATCCGCTGGATATCCAAATCCACGGATTAAATTGCCATCCCTATTCTCTCATTCCCATTCTTTGTTCTGTTTTTCTTATTTCTCCCTCCCCGCAAAGTTCATTCTCATTCCTCCATACAAGCCACGTCTAGCTAAAATGAAAAAAAACAAACATGTCCTCAAGGGAATTTGAACTCGTGACCTCTCAAGCAAAGGCTAAGAATAGCTACCGCTAAACTATATGTGTATTTATGTTTATATTTATGACAGAAAACACATCTACTACATCTCTCACCAAGCTCACTTGCTACCCTTGCACAATGCGTAGTAGTAGATAAGTATCACCGGGATTCTTGAATTATATTTTTGGATGGAGGTAATATTATTTAAAGATGAGCTTTGCATGCAATTTCTTTTGTTTGAATAATGTTTTATACTTAAATTCCCTTTTTTGCATGCGTGACATTTTTTCTTCATAATATTTTTTCCATGGATCAGACTTGTGAGTCATTTTCATAAACCAATGTCAAGCATGAATCCATGTTTCTTACTTGAAACCCCGAACAAACACCATGAGCATGAGGCACTCGCGTTGGCGTCGCCGCGTCGCTCATCGATTACGAGAAGCTTGGTGACTGTCAGTTCGACCTCTAAAAGCAGTCCTACGTGGTCGCATGTGTCGCTGTGTACGACAAGCTCCCGCGAAGCCGCCGCTTGGACGCGGTCTAGAGCAGCTGCACCACGCCGTCCATCGTTAAGCAGGGGGGCCTCATGGTTGTCGCCAACGTCGACGACTCTCGGTTGTTCTGGACACCGCATCCGACGACGACGTCGTCACGTCGTACAGCTCATCGTCCACCTGAAGCCCAACCTACTACGTAAGTCGCTACTGACCGGACATGAATTCTTATGCGCTGGGACGATGGACGTTGCTGACGTTGTGTGAATGTCCTCGAACATGATGTATGTAGTGGAGTAGCGCATCCGGTGGTACAACGGCCAGGGGTACTACCTCGTTGATGAGCCCAGGGTGCACTTCGTTTGGCAACCCAACCAAGAGTCATCGGTACTCGTCATGTCGCGCGCGTTCGACGACTACTATATAGAGGATTGTGGCGTCATCTTGGCGCCGGAGGTGACGCAGAGGAGGATCGAAAACAGTGACTAGTTCGTCATCCTCGCCACCGTCAGGGTATCTTTTTGTGCTGGCCTGCATTTAATTCTCTTCGCAAACACACACAATTACCTTTTTTAAGCAAGAGCGTATGGTAGTGCGTGTCTGATGACTAACGATGTACGAGGGAATTTCTTCCGGCATATGTGGAACATGCTCTCCAATGATGAGACCATACAAATCGTGGCATATATCGAAGTCTGCATAATACTGATGGTTGTAATGTAGTGGTGAAACTGAAAGTCGCCTAGAGGGGGGGTGAATAGGCGAAACCTGAAAATTAAAACTTTATCCCCCAACTAGATCCCTTGATTAGTGGTTAGAACAAGATATACAAATATCGGAGAATGTAAACTAAGTTCTTGCTTGAAGAGAGTTTTGCTAAATAATGCGGAAATGATAAATCAATACAATTAGTAAGTTATAGAATAACAAATCAAGAAGCCTTAGATGAGAAGAGCACTAGGACAAGTTCTTTCTTGCAACGCGTTGCTTCACTAAATGGGAATTTAACTTGAAGCAACACCAAATGATATTAGCAAATAAAGATGCAAGAACACTTAGAGCAAGGGAACACAAACAAATCACAAGCAATAAACACAATGGACACGGGTGATTTGTTTTACCGAGGTTCGGCCCTCGAAAGCCTAGTCCCCGTTGAGGAGTTCACTTAAGGACGGGTCTTTTTCAACCCTTTCCCTCTCTCCCCCGATCACACAAGGATCGGTGAGCTCTTCTTCTTCTCAAGGATCACTCTCGATCCCACAAGGACCACCACAATCTTTGATGTCTCTTGCCAGCTTTTACAAACCTCCAAAACTTTGGAGGAAGTTCAATGGGAGTCAAAACTCCACGCGCAAATGAACACAAGGATGAAGCACACACTATCTCCCGATGAATCTCACAAGGCACTAGTGCTAAACTCAAATGAGTAGCTCTCTTTTGCTTGCTCTCTCTTTTGTGGCACTTGTGTTGTATGTAGTGGTCTAAATCTTGTGTATAGGATGGATCAATGAATATATGTGGTTGGGAGGGCTTGAGTGTGTCAACTAGATGACTTGGAATGTTGCTTGGGCTCCCACACCCTGAAGTGGCCAGTTGGGGTGGTATTTATAGCCACCAACCAAAATCTAGCTGTTGGTGAGGGCTGTCTGTTCGATGGTGCACCGGACAGTCCGGTGCACACCGGACATGTCCGGTGCACACCGGACATGTCCGGTGCGACAGCCACGTCACCCGGCTGTAGGGGTTTCGACCGTTGGAGCTCTGACTGCTGGGCCCGCCTGGATGTCCGGTGGCGCACCGGACATGTACTGTAGAGTGTCCGGTGCGCCATGACGCGCGTGCCTGACTTCTGCGCGTTCTGGCGCGCATTTAATGCGCCTGCAGGTGACCGTTGGCGCCGAAGTAGCCGTTGCCCCACTGGTACACCGGACAGTCCGGTGCACACCGGACATGTCCGGTGAATTATAGCGGAGCGGCTGCCGCGCGAACCCAAGGCTGGCGAGTTGAGGAGGCCGCGCTTCCTTGGAGCACCGGACACTGTCCGGTGTACACCGGACAGTCCGGTGAATTATAGCGAAGCGGCCTGAGAAATTCCCGAAGGTGGCGAGTTCGAGTTGGAGTCCTCTGGGCGCACCGGACACTGTCCGGTGTACACCGGACAGTCCGGTGCCTCCAGCCAGAGGTGCCTTCGGTTGCCTTTTTGCTCCTTTGTTGAATCCAAAACTTGATCTTTTTATTGGCTGAGTGTGAACCTTTTGCACCTGTATAACTTATACACTAGAGCAAACTAGTTAGTCCAATATTTGTGTTGGGCAATTCAACCACCAAAATTATTTAGGAACTCGGTGTAAGCCTAATTCCCTTTCAATCTCCCCCTTTTTGGTGATTGATGCCAACACAAACCAAAGCAAATATAGAAGTGCATAATTGAACTAGTTTGCATAATATAAGTGCAAAGGTTGCTTGAAATGAGCCAATATAATACTTACATGATGTGCATGGATTGTTTCTTTATTTTTAACATTTTGGACCACGCTTGCACCACAAGTTCTGTTTTTGCAAATTCTTTTTGTAAAACGGTTTCAAAGTCTTTTTGCAAAATAGTCAAAGGTAAATGAGTAAGATTTTTGCGAAGCATTTTCAAGATATGAAATTTTGTCCCCTTGTTCAAATACTTTTCCTTTGACCAAACAAAACTCCCCCTCAAATAAAGTCTCCTCTTAGTGTTCAAGAGGGTTTTAAGATATCAAATTTTGAGAATACTACTTTCTCCCCCTTTAAAACATAAAGAGATACCAATTTGAAGTTTACCAATTGAAAACCATTAATTTTAAAATTAGGGTGGTGGTGCGGTGCGGTCCTTTTGCTTTAGGCTCATACTTTCTCCCCCTTTGGCATGAATCGCCAAAAACGTATACTTTGAGTGAGATATAAGCCCTTTTTCTATCTACTTTCTCCCCTTTGGCAAAGAAAACATATGCGTGAAGATTATACCAAAGATGGAGAGGCATTGTGGAGTGATGGCGAAGGATAGATAATACCGATAGAGTTGTGTGGAAGCCTTGTCTTCGCCGAAGACTCCATTTCCCTTTCAATCTACGACTTAATCATAGAAATTACTTGAAAGCACATTAGTCGTAGACATAAAGAGATATGATCAAAAAGATATATTAAGTTAAGCATGATCATAGTTCTATATGATATAGATTGCTCCCCCTAAATATGTGCCTTGAGAGGAATACATATTTTGGCCTTGAAATGCCAATTGCACATAATGAGGTTAATGAGAACATATCTATACCATAGAGAATGTGAAGTGCATTGTGTCATAGGATAAGTGTGATGCTCATGACAGTTTATGCACTACTGAAAGCATGTTACAAACATTTTAAGCATTTTCCCTTAAGGATTTCAAAGAGACTTAAGGACCATCCACCTTTGAAACAAAGGCAGCTTATCCTCGTTACAAGGTTAAGCTTTAAGCTCTTTGACAATAAAAGTACTTCATCTAGTTTTAACAAAGATGCATAAATGCAAGAATGAAGTGTTTGAGAGGTTAAACTAGGTATGAAGCAGGGAAAAAAGTGCAAAGGACATGCTTTCTCTTCCTTTCGTACAAGATATGTAAAGAGAGTATGGAAAAGGAAGATTTAGGTACAAGTTTAAATGAAAGAAGATAGTTTTACCTTTTTGTACCTTTACATAGGGACGCTCTCTTTATTGTGCTTTGTCCTTAGTCTTAAATGCTTAAGACCTATACTTAATGACAATATATGGAAATATTTTGCACAAGAGAGTTCTACAACTAGTGATCTTTTTCAAGTTATTGTTAGCATATATCAAATGGATCACAAGTTGCATAAATGAATCATGAATTCTCCTTTTAACTTAGTGCATATCAGGAGAGATATCGATTGATAGAATATACGGCACTAAGAAATATAATTGATAATTGAAGTTGTCCAATGATCAACTAATATGCGATCAAGAGAACAACATAGGCATTAGATTTTCAATCAAGCTTAAAAATAGGAGAATCCAATACGCATGCTACTTTAGAAATGAAAGCAACAATCCTTGATAAAAGCGACATTATTTTTAACAGGTTGGATTGATGTGTAGTAGCATACAATATGAGAAACATTATTCTTATGCAAGAGACTATATGAAATTACTAAGATAAAGCAATAGTCTCAACATAATCAAAATATAAGAATGAACTCCCCCTAAAGATATGCATCAAGTAATTGAAAGAATTGATTTCGATGCATTCACTTTTAAGGATATAAAGGGAGAAGCATTATACATTTTGATCAAGGCTTATAAATTTTGCAATAAACAACTTAAGCCTGGTAATAATGAAAAAGGATTTAAAATGCTTACAACCACACCATTGATTGTTGTGAAGACCTTATTGTCCAAGTAGGTGTTGTTGTCCTTGATGTTCTTTCTTTTTCATTTGAGTGTCCTCCTTTGTATTTGTCTCTTTTTCCTTCCAAACTTATTGAAAATACTCAAGAGACATGTTAATAGCGCAAGGGAGTATATGGTGAAGGATGATTACATTAGATAGGAAATAAGCATAATTCATCATCCATGAGTCACATAGACATGAAGTAAATTCCTTAACGTTAGTGCACATTAACAGAAAAGAGGAATGAGCACCTTTTTAATCATTTTTGATCAATCAAAGGAATTTTACTTTTTCATATTGAATTTATTATTATGACTTAGAAGCGCATCAATATGAGAATGGATATAGCAAAGGCATGAATTAGATTCTAATGGACAAACGCATTTATGAATATTATATTGAATGCACACTTAGTTATTTTAGGTCCAATGAAGAATCTATTCCTCACAAGGGTAGAATATGATAATTTTAGATTAAATACCCATAGAGATGAGAACCAAACTTAAGAAGATGAGTTCCCATACCTTTGCTTTTACCTTTCTTCTTTTGGGTGAAGATCAACCCATGAGGCTTGTGCACTTTCTTTCTTGTAGATTTTCATAATTGAACTCAAGAGAAATGTTAGTAGCAACACAAGCACTAGTTTCCATTTTTGTAATCATTTTGATAAGGAATGGGAAGCTAGATTACTAAAACATGGAAACTTCATAGCATGAACTAGATTATCCATAGATGATGTTATGCTCAATTTTAACTCATAAAACAAGCATAAATAATCCTTTAAGATTATGGGAATAAATCTAATTCATGATATGGAAAGCGATAAATGTGAAAGAATCAAATCCAATTTAAGTAAGTAGAAGCACATCATAAGTCATTGGATTGATTTTTCTTTTTATGTTAGATTACATGCTTTTCCAAAGAGAAACCTATTCTCTATAAGTGAGACTACTTGGGTTACTTAGATAAAATCATTAATCTCACTATTCTAGTTATAGAGAGAGTTTTCCTTTTACAAGTGTCCTAAGGATTTGAATTCCTTATATGACACCTTATTCTTTTGAGAACATGAAATATCTCTCTATATCTAGAATCATGGCAATAACAAGATAATTAGAGGAAGGATATGCCATGACATACTAGCAATAAATTAAAGCATGTAGATTACCATAGGATGGAAATGATGGGTATGCAATCTACCATATGAGAGGAAATTCTTCAAAGAATGATGATATGAATTTTAAAGACATTTGAAGCGCTACACATTTCTTATGTGACTACACAAGACACATAATAAAATACTTGCACTTTAAAAGCATAGAGGTTACCATCCTTTGACTTTCCTCCATGTTGTAGGCCTTGATTTTTCCGCATAAGATAATTCTTTATTTCCTACAACATCAATAACTTCCTCGAGATGATATGAGTTTAAGATGTAGTAGTTCGAAGAATAACCTTGGGTCAATCACGGATAAAGATCATTGAAGATTTGATAGCTTGAGTTAAATTGAATTAACTTTCTCAAGCACCCCAAGGCATCATACCATCTCCTTTTCCTACAAAGCTTGTCAAGCATATTTTGGTACCCATCGCTTGATGGGTCCATCATGGTTAGTCAACAAAGATCTAGGAACCCAAAAGTCCTTTGTGTTAGCACTAGGTAAACTCATTACCTTTCTAGCACAAGTTGCAATTTTGGGTTGCCTAGTTACATGAGAATTAATTGACAAGCTAGGAGTGGAATTGTTACCAATGGGACAATCCTTGCATTGATGTCCCTTCTTTCGGCATGTGTAGCATAGGCGTTTTTCAAGATTTGAAGTTTTCTTCTTTCCTTGTTTGTTGCTTGCTATATGGTTAGTAAAAACTTTCTTTTCTAACCCTATGCCTTTTTGTTTTAACTGGGGACAAGATCTAAGCAAGTGTCCCTTCTTGGAGCATTTAAAACAAAGTCTATCATCCTTGTTAATAATCAAGCCATTTTTAATGTAGGGACATGACCTAATCAAGTGCCCCTCTTCAAAGCATTCACTACACCTCTTAATGTGAAGTGTGGCTTGATCATTACCTTGGATGTTACCTTTTGTGGAGGCGTGGTTGAGGCTTTTGGAGGAGGTGTTGAATTTCATCTTTTGTTTCTTCCTCTTGGCAATCCTCAAATCCTTGACATTTTCTTCAAGGGATGTATTGCATGCCACGGTTGTTCCCGTCTCAAGCTTCTTCACCATGTGATCACGGTTATCTTGAGAAGGTTGGGCAATGCATTTCCCTTTTAGTTGTGTCAAGCTCTTCTTTAGCCTCTCATTTTCTTCTTTGAGCTTTTGATATGAATCCTCATTTGTTCCTGCAAATTCTAGCTCAAAGGAAGATTTGCTTGTCGACAAACAACAAGCATTAGCACATGGTAATATAGTATCAATTTGAACCCATGTGCACGAGTGAGGTTGTTGGGATTTTAAGTTTTCTATCACAACCTCATGAGCAATGTTTAATATGATATGATCATCCATAAGATTTTCATGAGAACATAGAAGCATATCATATTTTTCTTGAAAAGTTAGATTTTCAACTTTTAGCTTTTCTACTTGGTCCTTAAGTAAGGTATTCCTATTTACTAATTGAGCGATACAATGTAAAGTGTTATCATGCTCAATTGAAACAGTTTCATACCTTTGGACCAAATCAACATGAGAGCACTTTAGCTCCTCATGTTCTTTAGTCAACTCGTCAAAGTGTAGCATTTTCATGGAGAGAATATCTTCTAGCCTTTGACGAGCTTCGCTTTGCTCTCTCGCTCTTTCTAGAAGTTTGAGCATGACCGCCTTATCTTCTTGGCTTAGGCGAGCGTAGAGATGCACAAAGCTTCTTTCTTCCTCCTCATCCTTATTTGTGCTTCCGCTATCATTTGCATTAGCCACACAACACATGTGGGAATCGAAATGGGAAGACAAACTTTTTGGAGAGGTGGATTCATCGTTTGGTCTCCACCGTTCATTATCTTCTTCTTCCTTGCAAGGGTTAGTATCACAAATACCAAAGGAAGTAGAAGCACAAAGTGAACTATCATGTTTGGACTCATCAAATTTGCTTCTAATTCTAGTCCAAATATCATGCGCATCATGGACGGATTCGTCATAGTTTGATATGAAGGCATGATAATCTTCTTTGCTAAGAGAATTAGTTAAGATGTCAAAAGCTAGATAGTTTAAGCGATAACATCTTTGATCCTCCTCGGAATTAATTTTTCCATTGAAATTAGAGGGAAAAATACTCTTGTCTATAATTTGTTCTAATCGTGGATCTATGGTTCTAAAAGCATTTATCACACTAGTAGACCATGAGTCATAATTGGAACAATCATCAAATAATATTTCAAGAGTTACCTCTTTTTGAGTTACGTTCGATGGAGGAGTCTTCTTGTTCTTTTGGGATCTTTTACGAGCCATCACTTCGAGTTGTTAGACTCAAGATGAAGTGCCTAGCTCTGATACCAATTGAAAGTCGCCTAGAGGGGGGGTGAATAGGCGAAACCTGAAAATTAAAACTTTATCCCCCAACTAGATCCCTTGATTAGTGGTTAGAACAAGATATACAAATATCGGAGAATGTAAACTAAGTTCTTGCTTGAAGAGAGTTTTGCTAAATAATGCGGAAATGATAAATCAATACAATTAGTAAGTTATAGAATAACAAATCAAGAAGCCTTAGATGAGAAGAGCACTAGGACAAGTTCTTTCTTGCAACGCGTTGCTTCACTAAATGGGAATTTAACTTGAAGCAACACCAAATGATATTAGCAAATAAAGATGCAAGAACACTTAGAGCAAGGGAACACAAACAAATCACAAGCAATAAACACAATGGACACGGGTGATTTGTTTTACCGAGGTTCGGCCCTCGAAAGCCTAGTCCCCGTTGAGGAGTCCACTTAAGGACGGGTCTTTTTCAACCCTTTCCCTCTCTCCCCCGATCACACAAGGATCGGTGAGCTCTTCTTCTTCTCAAGGATCACTCTCGATCCCACAAGGACCACCACAATCTTTGGTGTCTCTTGCCAGCTTTTACAAACCTCCAAAACTTTGGAGGAAGTTCAATGGGAGTCAAAACTCCATGCGCAAATGAACACAAGGATGAAGCACACACTATCTCCCGATGAATCTCACAAGGCACTAGTGCTAAACTCAAATGAGTAGCTCTCTTTTGCTTGCTCTCTCTTTTGTGGCACTTGTGTTGTATGTAGTGGTCTAAATCTTGTGTATAGGATGGATCAATGAATATATGTGGTTGGGAGGGCTTGAGTGTGTCAACTAGATGACTTGGAATGTTGCTTGGGCTCCCACACCCTGAAGTGGCCGGTTGGGGTGGTATTTATAGCCACCAACCAAAATCTAGCTGTTGGTGAGGGCTGTCTGTTCGATGGTGCACCGGACAGTCCGGTGCACACCGGACATGTCCGGTGCGACAGCCACGTCACCCGGCTGTAGGGGTTTCGACCGTTGGAGCTCTGACTGCTGGGCCCGCCTGGATGTCCGGTGGCGCACCGGACATGTACTGTAGAGTGTCCGGTGCGCCATGACGCGCGTGCCTGACTTCTGCGCGCTCTGGCGCGCATTTAATGCGCCTGCAGGTGACCGTTGGCGCCGAAGTAGCCGTTGCCCCACTGGTACACCGGACAGTCCGGTGCACACCGGACATGTCCGGTGAATTATAGCGGAGCGGCTGCCGCGCGAACCCGAGGCTGGCGAGTTGAGGAGGCCGCGCTTCCTTGGAGCACCGGACACTGTCCGATGTACACCGGACAGTCCGGTGAATTATAGCGAAGCGGCCTGAGAAATTCCCGAAGGTGGCGAGTTCGAGTTGGAGTCCTCTGGGCGCACCGGACACTGTCCGGTGTACACCGGACAGTCCGGTGCCTCCAGCCAGAGGTGCCTTCGGTTGCCTTTTTGCTCCTTTGTTGAATCCAAAACTTGATCTTTTTATTGGCTGAGTGTGAACCTTTTGCACCTGTATAACTTATACACTAGAGCAAACTAGTTAGTCCAATATTTGTGTTGGGCAATTCAACCACCAAAATTATTTAGGAACTCGGTGTAAGCCTAATTCCCTTTCAGAAACAACTAGATTAAAATAAAAAAATTATGTATAACCAGGATCACAAATTAATTATAAAACATTTTCTCATAACAATATAACACACATTTTATATACAAGTTAGCATAGTATACTAGTATTATATATTCTCGTTGCAACGCACGGGCACTCAGCTAGTTTAGATATGATTCTCCTGCTCTATTTGTCCAAGGTTTTCTAAAAACGCTAGTTCAATTATAAATAGTGTTCCTCTATCATCTATATATAAATATTATCTCTATTCTTCATCCATTTTAATACTTTAAACAATAAATTTAATATAAAACATTCAAGAGTATAAAAACATAGTTACAAAAAATAAAAGTAAAATATATGTTTACATAATTTATGTATTTACGTACAGAAGATGGGATGTAGAGAATGCTGCTAAAGAGAAAGATAATAAAGAGAAATCTTTTAGATAAGACTGTAAACGAATATAGATAAAAGAAAAAGATGATTGTTGGTCACTTGTTCTTAAATGTTATAGATCAAAAACAAGGCAACACAATTGTTAATGGTTAAAGACCTTCGTCCTTCAAAACATTATTTCCTCTCGGATATAATGATCTTCGGACAAAGGTTAAGAAAGACATACCTTCATCATTTTAGCATAGGGATATGAATAGTTAAACAATTGTACATAAGGGAATAAAGATCATGATTATACACCAATAATTTATTTACATTTATATTCTGTGAATATGAGTAAATATCAATAATGTTTATGTTACATTAACACTTTCGGCTTGACAGAAGGTAAGGATGCGAGAGTGACGCGAGGGCGATTACAATCCAGCGTGAACAGTACGGTGTTACTGTTCATCTATTTATAAGCACATGACATAGCTCGGACAAAATTACATTCATGCCCTTGCCATTTACTCATGACTGTAATACAAATTGTCACGGGCTGAGTGGTCTTTTCCCCTTTTAAGTCGGTGTCGTTCTTGGTCTTCGTCACCATGTCTAGCCGAAGCTCTCTGGCAATAGCTTCGGCGCTTATTGAGAGCACCTAGAGGGGGGTGAATAGGTGATCCTATAAAATTCAACACTAAATAGCCACAAGCTTGGTTATAAAGATGTTAGTGCAATAGAACCAAGTGGCTAGAGCTCTTGCGAATCACAATAATCACAGAGAAAGACAACACAAGAGACACAGTGTTTTATCCCGTGGTTCGGCCAAGTATAACACTTGCCTACTTCCACATTATGGCGTCCCAATGGACGAGGGTTGCAATTAACCCCTTTCAAGTGATCCAATGATCAACTTGAATACCACGGTGTTCTTCCTTATAGTTTTCTTCCCGTTTGCGAGGAATCTCCACAAGTTGGAGTCTCTCGCTCTTACAAGATTGTTCACAAAGAAAGCACGGAGTAAGGTTGGGAAGAGCAACACACACTAGAATTAAATCTGTCGGCGTTTCGGACCCGGTGGGTCCCTGGACCGACTAGTAAATTTGTCGCTGCGTGTCCCTGCCCAGATAGGT
The DNA here is from genome assembly GCA_029449295.1 of Zea luxurians. Classification (NCBI taxonomy): domain Eukaryota; kingdom Viridiplantae; phylum Streptophyta; class Magnoliopsida; order Poales; family Poaceae; genus Zea; species Zea luxurians. Next base: position 99,445,435 of record JAOPSE010000006.1, on the reverse strand, counting down.
TGGTGCGAGATGGAACACAAGGGGGAAACGAGCCTTGTATTATCCTACACCAGGGTGCTCGTAGTAGGGGTTACAAGCGTTGTGAGAGAGCGAGAGCGGGAGAGCGAGCAGGAGAGAGCGAGAGAGAGAGGGTGAGGGTCTGGCCCTACCCGTCTTCTCCCATCCCTTTGTTGTGCGTCTACTCGTCCTCCTGTCGTGCCCCCCTCCCTCTCTTTTCGCGGGGCCCTGGACACCCCCTTTTATAGACACAAGGAGATGCCCGGCTGTACAATGGGGGTTAGCTTGGAGCTAACGTGGCTGGCAGGGAAGTGCCCTGAGCCCTGTACAGATAATAACGTGGTCGTCGCGGGAGCGACTTGAGCCCTGTAGAGGTAGTAATGTGGTCGTCGGAGAAGTGCCTTGAGCCCTGTAGCGGTAGTAACGTGGCCGTCGGAGAAGTGCCTTGAGCCCTGTAGCGGCATAGCTGATGGCGTAGTATGGATCCTGCTGACGTTTCCTTGCTTCCGTAGGGGGCTTGAGAACCACCGACGTCATGGACGCACGCGGGGAGTCATCATTGCCTGTTACCGGGGTAAGCTAGATAGGACGCCGGTCTTGTTCCTTCGTAGCCTGAGCTAGCTAGGAGTAGGGTAATGATGTATCCCTTGGGGCGTGGTCGATCTGAGCCTGAGGTCAGGCGAGGCGGCGGCTCCTCCGAGGCCGAGGCTGAGGCCGAGGCCCAGGGTCGGGCGAGGACGTGACTCTTCCCGAGGTCGAGGCTGAGGCCGAGCCCTGGGGTCGGGCGAGGCGGAGATCTCCTCTCGAGGCTGAGGCTGAGGCCGATGCCTAAGGTCGGGCGAGGCGGAGCTTCCTGTTGCGCCCGAGGCTGAACTTGGCTGTTGTCGGTTTCACCTGGGTGGTTGGCACAACAGCCGGAGCGGGGCGGGCGGCGCTATTTTCCTGTCAGATCGGTCAGTGAAAGGGCGAAGCGACTGCGGTCACTTCAACCTTGTCAACTGAGGCACGCGTGTCAGGATAAGGTGTCAGGCGATCCCAGCATTAAATGCGCATGCAATACGGTCGACTGGTAAGGCGATTTGGCCAAGGTCGCTTGCACGACAAGGCTTGCCTTTGGCTGAGCTGAGGGTGTGCTCACTGCCTGAGGAGACCCTCGGGCGAGACGTGAATTCGTCCGGGACCACTGTTCCTGCCCGAGGCCGGGCTCGGACGGGGCGAGATCGCGTCCCTCAGTAGACGAAGCTTTGACTTTGACCCGAACTGTCAGTCTTCATGGTTTGCTTTGAAGGTGTTTACGAGCCGTGATTAGGAGTGTTGGGGGTACCCCTAATTACGGTACCCGACAGTAGCCCCCGAGCCTTGAAGGGAGTGTAGGCACTCGCTTGGAGGTTTTGCCGGATTTTTGCGAGGGGACCAGGCTTTCTCGGTTATGTTTTGTTCCGGTGGGTGCGCGCGAGCGCACCCGCTGGGTGTAGCCCCCGAGGCCTCGGAGGAGTGGTTTGACTCCTCTGAGGTCTTAATTCTTGCTGTGATGCCTTGGTCGGCCTGGTTGTTCCCTCATGCGGCCTGGCCGCAGCCTAGGTGCATGGTTAGGCTCCGAGTTTTTGAGCTGGTTTGTTGACGCTGTCAACAGTTTTGGCCGCAGCCGGGTGCGAGGGCAGCCCCCGAGCCTCTGCACGGAGCAAGAGGACGATCAAGGACTGTCTCGACTTTTATCATACACCCCTTTCGTTGCCTTTTCACAAGGACGAAGGGGGGGAAAGCGCCACGTTACCCTCAGAGGGCATCGATCATGGTGTTTCCAGTGAGTTGCTATCGGGTAATCCGAGTGGACGCCCGTGCCCTGTTCGTTAAGGGTCGGCTAGTGGCCCAGAGGCGCGCTCCAAAAGTACCTGCATGGGATTTGCTGGACCCGGACCCATTTCGATAGGGTCCATGGGCTCGGTGCCTCCCTCCGGTGGGATTCCATTACAAATCGTTCCCGCTGGTCTCGGAAATGTCCTAGGGTACCTCGGGAGCGTAGCCCGAGCCTCGGCCATGTAACGGATGTACCCAGGGTCATCCCTCACTCTACGTGCTCTGAGGTGGCTGTCGAACCCTTCCGAGGGGCCAGCCTTCGAACCCCTGATCAGTAATGGGCGCGGAGCCTGAGTGCTCTGGGGCGGTTGTCGAGCCCTTCCGAGGGGCCAGCCTTCGAACCCCTGATCAGTAATGGGTGCAGAGCCCAAGTGCTATGGGGCGGCTGTCGAACCCTTCCGAGGGGCCAGCCTTCGAACCCCTGATCAGTAATGGGCACGGAGCCCGAGTGCTCTGGGGCGGTTGCTGGACCCCGCAGGGCGCAGTCTTCGAACCCCTGATTAGTAGGAGGGCTCAGGGACCTGAGTGCTCTAGGGTGGCTGCTGGACCCCGCAGGGCGTAGCCTTCAAACCTTGATCAGTAGGAGGGCTCGGGGCCCGTTTCCTTCGCGGAGAAGGATCCTTTTCGTAATATCCCCTTTCCCGGTCCCTGTGGCAAGAGAGAGAGGGGAAACGGAAAAGGATATGAATTTAAATAACGTGGCGCACCTTTTTTGACGCGGTCATCATGATGGAGGTGAAACGTCGACCGCTTCGCTTGCCAAAGGTGTCGATTGCTCTGCTAAGGAGTTAATGCGACGAGATGGGCGATCCGTGGGGCGTCTGTTGCGCGTGCGCGAGTCGTTCGAGGAACGAAAAGACCGTTTCACCTCCGGGTTTGAATTTCGTGGCGGGTTTGGGCAAAGTTTTGAATGGACCTTGCCCAGGCCTTTATATACCCGGAAGAGGGGCCAGCAGTGGTTCTTTACCCTGCCGTTTGTGCTTGCCTTCTGCTTCGGTTTCCGCAACCTTAAGAGAATAGCCGGAGAAAAGAAAACCGCGCACCTCATCCCCTCCGCCGCCACCGCTTCCGCCCGACGATGGGTGACAAGGTGACCGTTGTTCTGCCTCGCGACCCATGGCCTTTCTCTAATGTTTCTGTGGGGGACCTAGAGGCCCTTGTCGCTGATGGTTTGCTGTGTCCCCTCTCCGGCGAGCCGCAGCCGGAGTGAATGGCCCCTAGGAGTGGGGTCGGCCCGACTCCGCCGCCGGGGTACGTGGTCAGCTTTATCCCCTTTCATGAGCGGGGGTTTGGCGTGCCAGCGAGCCGCTTCATGCGGGCGCTCCTGCACTACTACGGGGTGGAGCTGCACAACTGTAACACCCTAAATCTCCTTTTGAGAATATAGTAAAAATTTTCAAAGATCTTGCATTAGAATTTTTCTTTTTCTCTCTCTTTAGAACTCTCATAACATTTGAAGACTCATCTCCCTATTTAAAAGCATTTGCTTAAGTGAATAAAATAATAAATAGAACCATATTTGGCACTCATGATGAAGTTTTAATTGTATGTGCCTTAAAAACAATAATAAAATATAATAATAGAATTGAGAATTTGAATTTAACCCAAAAATTTCACTTTGGGGTTTTAGAAATAATATGTAAAAGAGAAAAGGAAAGGAAGAAATTATTATGTGAATAAAAATAATTATAATATATATATTATTCTTGTACAGATTTGAGTTGGTACATTTTGACTCAAAAGTGAAATTCATAACAAGATCCATATTCAAATTTGAAATTTGAAAAGTAAAAAGAGTAAAACAAAACAGAAAAAAAGAAAAAGAGAAATAAAAGAGAAAACTCGTGTTGGGCCCAAACCATGGCGACCGGCCCACTTAACCTCCCACGCGCTGGCCCATTCTTAACCCGGCGCCGACATGTGGGGACCCCTTGCCAGCCTCTCAATCACCACTGCCTCCTCCTCGCTTCCTCTGTCCGATGGGCCCGCTTGGTCAGCTTATTCTTCTCCCCGGTAACAGACCGCGCGACTCGCAGCCACCGTGCGCTTGCACTGATATGTGGACCCCCCTCTGTGCAGTCGCCGTTGCGTCCACGCCTTCACTGATCCATGGGCCCGACCTGTCGGACTCGTCCCCGTCCCCAAGTCCGCGGCAACGAAATCCGCCGCGCCACCTGCGCGTTTGGCGGAAACAGAACCACCGTGTGATTCGGAGTTCGGTGGCGTTCCTAGCTAAGCTGAGTATAAAATCCGGTGCCTGGGGTGTTTTCTTCGACAGTCGTCTCGGCGCCACGCAACAGAGAGAGAAACCGAGCGAACCGAGGAGGGAGAGAGAGTCAGGATGTAGCGCCCGCCATTGCCACCTCGCGGCCGCCAACGACAAACCTCCACTGTGCTTGCGCCCCGCCTTGGGTTTTCGGTCGAATAGGGTCGCCAAGTCCGAGGGAAGGTGTGCGTGCACCGGCATCGGGTTGGGGGCGATCTACGCCGGCGAATTTGTCACCGGAGCTTCACCACCGCTTCGGATCCGCCGCGCCCCGTGGTCACGTCTACACGGTCCAAAATCGCAGGCAAGAACTCCACTCCTACCTTCACCATGTCGTTCTCGTCGTGTAGAACGATCCAATTTGAGGTTTAGGGCAGTGCTTCGCCTGATCGCGTGTCGACGGCGGGCGATCCGCCGTGTGAGCAGTGCCATCGCCGCCGTGCTCACTGTTGATTGGTGCGCGCGATCTCGGCCGTCGATCCTCGGTTGGATGGTCGGGATTAGAAAACCAAGTAACGCTTCGACCAGGGCATATCGCGGCCGGGATGGGTATCCAGTGGCGGGGAATGGCTCCAGCGTTCATTATATCTAAACCGTTGGATCTTGATCCAATGGCCGTCGGCGCGTACCGGTTCACTGGATCGCGATCTAATCTCGTGCGTCCATCTCTGATCGGGCGACTCAGATTTACTGATACCCCTTCGCGTTGGCCATTTTGCTAAAGAAACCCTAGGCTTCTGAGAAACTAACCCGCCGTCCACACGGGTGAATTCTGAGTCTAGGAAATCTTACAGATTAAACCCTGAGCTTCTCTGTAATAGTGCGCCCAGTCCAGTGCAGTATTAAAGTGATTAAATAAAATAGAAAATAGATTTTTAATATGAAAATAATTGCTAGAATTTATATAATTCATAGAAAATGCATATGAACTCCAAATTAATTCATTCCACTTCCTATAATTTTGTAATATTATTGTTTATCAATTAGTGCCACTGGTTTTACATAAAAGTCACATTAAAATTGTTATCTTAACTAATCTTGTATTAAGCACATACAACCTTTGAAAATTCATAACTTAAAATCTACAACTCCAAAATTAATAATTCTTTTTCCTGTGATCTTATTTTAATATGTATATTATTAATATGTATTTTGCATATATGTTTGGTGTAATGTTAATTTTTGCCTATACCATGTTTGTTTGAATTGCTACGACTAGCAGTGAGGTCATGTGTCACCTGAGGATCATCCTGGTACCTGGAATCTCAAGGCCCAGGCAAGTTGTGCCCTTGATCACTTCTTTTTACCCAGCCATGTTCTGATTAATCATAATGATCTGCATAGGTTAATTTGATGGGACCCAACAGGATACCTAGTTTGATTATCTTTATACCTTGTTTACCACTGATCTTTCTGGGTAGTACTTGCTAGTGCTATATGTGGTTTTGGGTATGGAGATACACTATTCATGATTACACTTTTTGTTATCAGTTGTTAATTAATGTTCATGTTAAGATCATTATGTTAATTGGAACATGGAGCGACCACCCGGGAAAACAGTGCTACCACAAGGGTGGAATGGGACGCCCTTGGCTGATTAATTAGGAAAGCTAGTGGAAGACTACCTTACCCGAAAGGGGCAAGGGCAGTAGGGGAGAGGTCAGTGTAGGGAGGCCCTCGGGAGGATTTTGCTGCGATGGCGGTCCTGCAAGGGATTCCTGCACTGGATCTTCCTATAAACTGTAGCGGGTTTTCGGAAGCTAGTGGAACTTTGTAAAGGCCTCGTAGTGTTACCCTGCCTCGCTTCCTTGGTAGAGGTGTATGGGATTCATGACCCCTTGGCAGATGGGTAGCACGACTTGTGGGTAAAGATGCGCAACCTCTGCAGAGTGTAAAACTGGTATACTAGCCGTGCTCACGGTCATGAGCAGCTCGGACCCTCACATGAGTAAATTATGGAACTAAATTCAATTTGTCATATGCATTGCATTGCAGGTGATGTTGATACTTTTGTTCTATTACTTAATTGGGTCTGGTATTTACTTATACTTAGTAATTGCTAATAAAATTTTGACCAACTTTAAAAGCAATGCTCAGCTCTAACCATCCTCTTTGGTAAGCCTTACACTTCACGTGAGCTCCCACCTTTGGCGAGTTCATGCACATTATCCCCCACAACTTGTTGAGCGATGAACGTATGTGAGCTCACTCTTGCTGTCTCACATACACCACAGGTCAAGACCAGGTACTGCAGGATGATGCTCATGGAGGATGCTGTGATGAGTTCGCGAGAGGTCTAGGCCGTCGTCTCCCAGTCAACTTTGGGTTGCTGGACCGTTGTCTCCTTATAATGTAATTATTTATTTTGTATAGAACTCCTGTTATATATAAAGATGTGACATTCGATCCTGTGCCACTATACATCATATGTATGAGACTTGGTCCCAGCATACCTGGTGTTTATGTTAACCCCGGGTTTTGGACCCCTAAAATCCGGGTGTTACAGAAGTGGTATCAGAGGAATGTTGACTGTAGGACGAAACCTAGATAGAACTGGATAACCCTTATCTACTTACCTTGCTACTCTGATTCTTTCTAAACTTTTCTTAATCTTTTCTCATCTATTTCCGCTTACTCTGATTATTCTTATCTTTTCTTTTCTAAAGACAAATGTGGATTTCACACTTTGAAATCCTGTGCCTAAAGTGACCTTTAGGAATAGGAAACCTAATCTTAGGAACAAAAGCAAAACTATTTTTTTTAAAATATTTATATGCTTGAATGTTTGTTCTTATGATACTTGTCTGATTTGGATCTTTGATTGAGTGTGATGGGTTGTGGAGTAATGTCCACAATTGCATCTACATATACACATAGGTATTAAAATATATTTATAAAATAACTAGACAACCTAGATTATCCCCATTGGAACATATCTAACTTAAGAGATTTATCTTATCCTAAAAAGCTCTCATTCTAACCAATCCATCCTATCTTAAAAGATTCTAACATATCCTAATAATATCCTACCCTGGTAGATCTAGCTAATCTTAAACTAGTTTAATCTAGTCATACCAACCTAATCTGAAGTCTATCTAATCCAATATGATCTAAGCTAGATTGAGTTACTTAATGCTGATACAAAGGATAAGGCCATACTCCTAAATCACTTAAGCCTAATTTGGGGACTTATATCAACTTGGCCATACACAACAACTCGACCTATGTAACAAGTTACATAACTTACCCAATCAATAGAGTCTTAATGGATTGCATAATCTATCAACCACCACCTGACATCAAACCAAATTTTGACTTACATCATGTAGCCTATTTCATCCATAACTATCTTAGCCATATTCCCCCAAACTCTGATGATATACACCGACCCCGAATCAATGAGACAAGACCAGAGAAGATGATCAACTTCATCAAGAAAGGATGAACACCAACCCAAGTATTCAAGGATCAAGTGAGGTCACCAAGATGAGTCAAGATCCACAATCTTGGATGGAGTCTTTTCTTATCCTACTCTTTCTTACCCAAACCTATATATGCCCTAAAGACATCTTCTATCCTACATAATAAAGTGGACATACATATATACACCCATGCTTTCCTAACCACCAGTTCCACCAAGCTACATAAACATATATATGGATTACGACTATTTGTAAGCTCTGAGTGTTACTTTAGTTAGTAGATGATATAATATTATTTTAGAAGGAATAATAAGGTCTATTGACCCTATGTTTTGTTGAAGAATTATACCTCATGCTGAGATTTCTTTGTTTGTGCATATGTTCCAAGAACAATATGAGTATACATCCCTTTTCTTACTAATCTCGAGGACGAGATTATTTTTAAGGGGGGTAGGATTTGTAACACCCTAAATCTCCTTTTGAGAATATAGTAAAAATTTTCAAAGATCTTGCATTAGAATTTTTCTTTTTCTCTCTCTTTAGAACTCTCATAACATTTGAAGACTCATCTCCCTATTTAAAAGCATTTGCTTAAGTGAATAAAATAATAAATAGAACCATATTTGGCACTCATGATGAAGTTTTAATTGTATGTGCCTTAAAAACAATAATAAAATATAATAATAGAATTGAGAATTTGAATTTAACCCAAAAATTTCACTTTGGGGTTTTAGAAATAATATGTAAAAGAGAAAAGGAAAGGAAGAAATTATTATGTGAATAAAAATAATTATAATATATATATTATTCTTGTACAGATTTGAGTTGGTACATTTTGACTCAAAAGTGAAATTCATAACAAGATCCATATTCAAATTTGAAATTTGAAAAGTAAAAAGAGTAAAACAAAACAGAAAAAAAGAAAAAGAGAAATAAAAGAGAAAACTCGTGTTGGGCCCAAACCATGGCGACCGGCCCACTTAACCTCCCACGCGCTGGCCCATTCTTAACCCGGCGCCGACATGTGGGGACCCCTTGCCAGCCTCTCAATCACCACTGCCTCCTCCTCGCTTCCTCTGTCCGATGGGCCCGCTTGGTCAGCTTATTCTTCTCCCCGGTAACAGACCGCGCGACTCGCAGCCACCGTGCGCTTGCACTGATATGTGGACCCCCCTCTGTGCAGTCGCCGTTGCGTCCACGCCTTCACTGATCCATGGGCCCGACCTGTCGGACTCGTCCCCGTCCCCAAGTCCGCGGCAACGAAATCCGCCGCGCCACCTGCGCGTTTGGCGGAAACAGAACCACCGTGTGATTCGGAGTTCGGTGGCGTTCCTAGCTAAGCTGAGTATAAAATCCGGTGCCTGGGGTGTTTTCTTCGACAGTCGTCTCGGCGCCACGCAACAGAGAGAGAAACCGAGCGAACCGAGGAGGGAGAGAGAGTCAGGATGTAGCGCCCGCCATTGCCACCTCGCGGCCGCCAACGACAAACCTCCACTGTGCTTGCGCCCCGCCTTGGGTTTTCGGTCGAATAGGGTCGCCAAGTCCGAGGGAAGGTGTGCGTGCACCGGCATCGGGTTGGGGGCGATCTACGCCGGCGAATTTGTCACCGGAGCTTCACCACCGCTTCGGATCCGCCGCGCCCCGTGGTCACGTCTACACGGTCCAAAATCGCAGGCAAGAACTCCACTCCTACCTTCACCATGTCGTTCTCGTCGTGTAGAACGATCCAATTTGAGGTTTAGGGCAGTGCTTCGCCTGATCGCGTGTCGACGGCGGGCGATCCGCCGTGTGAGCAGTGCCATCGCCGCCGTGCTCACTGTTGATTGGTGCGCGCGATCTCGGCCGTCGATCCTCGGTTGGATGGTCGGGATTAGAAAACCAAGTAACGCTTCGACCAGGGCATATCGCGGCCGGGATGGGTATCCAGTGGCGGGGAATGGCTCCAGCGTTCATTATATCTAAACCGTTGGATCTTGATCCAATGGCCGTCGGCGCGTACCGGTTCACTGGATCGCGATCTAATCTCGTGCGTCCATCTCTGATCGGGCGACTCAGATTTACTGATACCCCTTCGCGTTGGCCATTTTGCTAAAGAAACCCTAGGCTTCTGAGAAACTAACCCGCCGTCCACACGGGTGAATTCTGAGTCTAGGAAATCTTACAGATTAAACCCTGAGCTTCTCTGTAATAGTGCGCCCAGTCCAGTGCAGTATTAAAGTGATTAAATAAAATAGAAAATAGATTTTTAATATGAAAATAATTGCTAGAATTTATATAATTCATAGAAAATGCATATGAACTCCAAATTAATTCATTCCACTTCCTATAATTTTGTAATATTATTGTTTATCAATTAGTGCCACTGGTTTTACATAAAAGTCACATTAAAATTGTTATCTTAACTAATCTTGTATTAAGCACATACAACCTTTGAAAATTCATAACTTAAAATCTACAACTCCAAAATTAATAATTCTTTTTCCTGTGATCTTATTTTAATATGTATATTATTAATATGTATTTTGCATATATGTTTGGTGTAATGTTAATTTTTGCCTATACCATGTTTGTTTGAATTGCTACGACTAGCAGTGAGGTCATGTGTCACCTGAGGATCATCCTGGTACCTGGAATCTCAAGGCCCAGGCAAGTTGTGCCCTTGATCACTTCTTTTTACCCAGCCATGTTCTGATTAATCATAATGATCTGCATAGGTTAATTTGATGGGACCCAACAGGATACCTAGTTTGATTATCTTTATACCTTGTTTACCACTGATCTTTCTGGGTAGTACTTGCTAGTGCTATATGTGGTTTTGGGTATGGAGATACACTATTCATGATTACACTTTTTGTTATCAGTTGTTAATTAATGTTCATGTTAAGATCATTATGTTAATTGGAACATGGAGCGACCACCCGGGAAAACAGTGCTACCACAAGGGTGGAATGGGACGCCCTTGGCTGATTAATTAGGAAAGCTAGTGGAAGACTACCTTACCCGAAAGGGGCAAGGGCAGTAGGGGAGAGGTCAGTGTAGGGAGGCCCTCGGGAGGATTTTGCTGCGATGGCGGTCCTGCAAGGGATTCCTGCACTGGATCTTCCTATAAACTGTAGCGGGTTTTCGGAAGCTAGTGGAACTTTGTAAAGGCCTCGTAGTGTTACCCTGCCTCGCTTCCTTGGTAGAGGTGTATGGGATTCATGACCCCTTGGCAGATGGGTAGCACGACTTGTGGGTAAAGATGCGCAACCTCTGCAGAGTGTAAAACTGGTATACTAGCCGTGCTCACGGTCATGAGCAGCTCGGACCCTCACATGAGTAAATTATGGAACTAAATTCAATTTGTCATATGCATTGCATTGCAGGTGATGTTGATACTTTTGTTCTATTACTTAATTGGGTCTGGTATTTACTTATACTTAGTAATTGCTAATAAAATTTTGACCAACTTTAAAAGCAATGCTCAGCTCTAACCATCCTCTTTGGTAAGCCTTACACTTCACGTGAGCTCCCACCTTTGGCGAGTTCATGCACATTATCCCCCACAACTTGTTGAGCGATGAACGTATGTGAGCTCACTCTTGCTGTCTCACATACACCACAGGTCAAGACCAGGTACTGCAGGATGATGCTCATGGAGGATGCTGTGATGAGTTCGCGAGAGGTCTAGGCCGTCGTCTCCCAGTCAACTTTGGGTTGCTGGACCGTTGTCTCCTTATAATGTAATTATTTATTTTGTATAGAACTCCTGTTATATATAAAGATGTGACATTCGATCCTGTGCCACTATACATCATATGTATGAGACTTGGTCCCAGCATACCTGGTGTTTATGTTAACCCCGGGTTTTGGACCCCTAAAATCCGGGTGTTACAACAACTTCAACCCCAACTCAATTGCTCAAGCGGCCATCTTCGCGGCGGTTTGCGAGGGTTTTTTGGGGATTGACCCGCACTGGGATTTGTGGCTCCATCTCTTCATCGCAGAGTTCTTTGTCGCAATGATGGAGGCAAATAAGGTTCGTATGGCGGTGCGGGCCGGTGGCTGCACCCTCCAGCTGAGGCCGGGGCACGCGCAGCAGTACATCCCCGCCTCCCTTGCGTCTTCGAACAAGGGGTGGCAAAACCGGTGGTTTTATCTCCGCAACGACGACGGGAGGCTTCCGCCATTTTCTCAACGAGTGGTGACCGCCGCCGGCGTTAACTGGCGCTGGGGGGCCACACGCGAGAAACAGGAGAAGCTCCAGCCTATTCTGCAGGCCTTGCAGAAGTTACGAGATGGGGGCCTTACCGCTGCGGGGGTCGTCGCCGCTATCCATCGCTGGAGGGTGCTCCCTTTGGCAGAGCGACCGTTGCGGCTTGCAGAGATGAAGCCGGGGGTCGATTTGGAGGGCTCGCAGATGTCCTCGACCTCCCTCTCCGCCGACGACCTCCTCAAGCGGGTAGCAGGTACAGTAGGGAAGCAGGACGCTGGCGCCCTTACCCAGCCCACGATGCGCCCTGACCATGGGTATGTGTCCCTGGTAAGTGTCCGATCCTTCTTCTATTTTGCGCCGAGTTCTTCATGCCTTTGATCCTTACTATTGAGATTTTTGTTCGTCCCCAAGGGTTGAGGATTTATAAACCCGTCCGGCTACCGGTCCCGGAGGACGCGGTGGGCCGAGCCGCGCGGAGAATTGCCGCGGAGAAGGAAAAGGAGAAGAAGGACGTGAAAAAGGCCCGGGCTCGCGAGCAGATGCGGGCTCGGGATGCCTTGGAGAAGCTTCGTCAGAGGCAGGCGAGGGACGGGCTCCCGAGGGAACCGTCGCCAGAGACGCCTGACGACGACGATGACGATGATGATGATGATGATGACGAGGACAATGACATGGCAGCCCGACTTGGCCTCAGCCTGGACCCAAGGCTAGGCCAGGGATCGCCGAGCCAGCCTCCTAGTGGGCTGGCACCGTCAGTGCCTGGGGCCAGGACACTGAGGTCCTAGTCCGAGGAGCGGAGGCAGGCCGAGGGGGTACTTGACCCCTTGGCCAAGGTAACTGGGGCGACTCCGGGGAGTCAGGCCGATCTGCCTGTCCTCCTAGAGCAAGTGCCCGCACCGGCTGTATAGGAGGTTGGTCCCCTGGTCGTGACAACGCCTGGGCAGGTCGACCCTTCGGCGCCTTGGGCGTCCGAGGCGGAAGTGGTGCCGAAGCCGGCGTCGGGGCAACCCTCGATAACGCCTGTGGGAACTGGGGCCCGAGGGGCCTCCCCGCAGGCACGGCTAGCTTTGGTCCGGAGCGGGTAGGTATATGAGAATACCTCTGTTTTGGTTTTTTCCCTTTGTGTCTTGATCTTGCTTCCTCTTTCTTTCTTCCAGCAAGTGGAGGCAGGGTTCGACTGGTCTGGCCCCCAGGAAGGCCCTTAAGACGGGGCTGGCCTCCGCAGCCGGTGTCGCAGCGTGCCATGCTGGTTGGCTGGCCTCCGCACAAGGCGCCCTTGAGCGGGGGGTCCAGGCAGCACGAGTTGCCATGGGGCAAGCCTCCCAGGCTGACCCCTCTGTCGGAGCGGCCATCATGCCGGGGGAGGCCGCCAACGCGGCCGCAGCCTCGAGCCCAGCTGACCTGTTGCCGGTGCCGGCATCGACTTTCGCCGGGGCCGTTGCTGATTCGTCCGCGGGTCCGCCCGTCGCCGCTGATGTCGAGATGGCTGAGGCACCGCCGCTCATGGTCGTCCTCGACCTCTCCGTTCTCGGCCATGAGGAGAAGGCGGCCGTTGTTGCCGAGGTCGGCGATCGGAGGCCTGCTTCCTTAGCCGAGGAGAGGCCCAACACGTCGATTGCGGCGGTACCCGAAGCACTGGCCACAGGGGGACCCAACGCCCTGGTCGAGGTGCGCGTAGTACCGTGGCCCGTCTTGGGGAGCAGCGGCCTTATCCCCACACAGCTCAACCTCGATGAGTGGTGTGGGCGGCCACTCCGGTTCTGGAGCCATGCCACCTTGGACTCGGAGGCCCTCCTCTCCCTCGACGATGAGCTGGAGGAGCGGACTCGGGATAATTTTCGTGAGTATATCGAGGCGGCGACGATGTCGCTTCGATCGGCCATGGAGACCCTTTCTAGGGACGTTCCCTGGGTCTTCCAGGTAAGGATTTAGGCTTAGACCTTGCGTGACCAGGGCACTCTTTGTAATACCCTGTTTTCCTTCCTCAGGAACTTGCGGACGTGAGCACCGCTAAGTCGTTGTTCCTCCACCGCGAGAGAGACGTCTGGGATTCGCTGCGGTCTCAGAGGACCGTGCTTGTCGAGGCCAATGAGCGCCTCGCCCAACAGAGCACCGAGGTGGCGGACCTTCGGCTGCTCTGTGATGAGCTAAAGTCGGTGGCTGCGGCGGCGTCGGCAGAGGCGGCATCGGCCCGGGAGCAGGTGGCTTCCCAGGCCGAGGAGATGCAGCAGCGGCAGCTGGAGCTCAGCCAGGCCCTCGGCGAGCTGGACCAATCTCGGAGCCAAGCTGCCGAGGCTGCGAGCCAGGCTGAGGCCCTTAAGGGTCAGCTGGCTGAGGCTACAGGGGCGTCTAGCCGAGATGTCCGCTCGGGCCGAAGGAATGTGTCGCCCGCTTTGTAGCTTTGACTTAGCTTCATTCTTCACCTCGTGTCTAAAGAATTTTGTTTGGCTGTCTGCAGGGTTGGAGACAGCTCTTAGCGAGTCCGTCAAGAATTGCGAGGCGCTTGCCCAGGCGGCTGAGCAGAAGGAGGCCGACCGCGTGGCCATGTCCGTGGCTATCTCGGCCTTTTGCCTGGCCTTCGGCCTCGATGACGTCCCCTCGGGTAGCTCCCCCTAGAGTCACCTGCGGGCCTTGGGCGGCCACGTGCGCGGCAGACTCCGCGGGGCGTTGCCCCATGGCGTTAGGTGGGCCTTCGCCGTGCTCGATTCCCACTACGACGTGGATCTGGAGCGGGTCAGCGAGGGGTACTGCTTACCCGACGAAGATGAGGCTGCCTTAGCCGAGGTCCAGAGGCTTGACGTGGCCGTCGCGGGCTCGAGCGTGGTGCTGGCGTCCTCCTTCGAGGTGGAGATCCTCTCGCTCGAGTCGTCGTCTGAGGCCAGGCCAGATTCCGCCGAGGGTGGAAACGACGTCGAGGGCGCCGCTCCTCCCCCTGCCTATGTCTGATTCCTGCAGGAACAGTGTGTCCGAAGCATGCGTATGTTTTTTGCGGCCGCTGAGGCCTAAACATATTTAGCGTTTGGATTATAAAGCTGCGTTTTCTTTCCTCTCGTTTCGAGCATTTGGACTTGTTCGTCGGTAGCAGAATCGCTTTATCGAGCGAGAGTTACTTTTCGTGGAAGGTGATGAGTGAGGTATCCGTATCCCGGAGGCATAGGAGTTCCTCGGCTCGGCCGGCCTTGCCGTTTACGTGCTCTCTCACTCGTTTGTAGGATCCTGCTATCAATATAGTCGAAGGCACGAAAGTCGTTTTGGTAGAAAACTTTTCCGAAGAAAATTTTGACACAGAGGGGTTCCCCCCTTCTAGCCCCCGAGGGAGGGTCGGGCTTTGCCGAGGCAAGGCTGATCCTTCCTTGACGGTTAGACTTTATTTGTGTATGTAAAGAAAGCGAGGAACACAAAGGACTCAAAACATTTTAAGGGTAGAAGCAACGTAGCTGTT
Source organism: Zea luxurians (assembly GCA_029449295.1). NCBI lineage: Eukaryota > Viridiplantae > Streptophyta > Magnoliopsida > Poales > Poaceae > Zea > Zea luxurians. The sequence goes on along the minus strand of JAOPSE010000006.1, from coordinate 99,430,256 downwards.
CGATGTTCCAAGCGTTGTTGTGGACCTCGCCTTGATCGTTGGCCAGCTTGTATGTCCCGGGTTTTAGAACTTTAGCGATGATGAATGGCCCCTCCTAGGGAGGAGTAAGCTTGTGGCGCCCTCGGGCGTCTTGTCGCAGTCGAAGTAACAAGTCTCCCACTTGGAAGTCTCGGGGCCGAACCCTTTGGGCGTGGTAGCGTCGCAGAGACTGCTGATACCGCGCTGAGTGTAGTAAGGCCACGTCCCGAGCCTCTTCCAGCTGGTCCAAGGAATCTTCTCGGCTGGTCTGGTTGCCTCGGTCGTCATACACCTTTGTCCTCGGGGAACCGTATTCTAAGTCCGTGGGTAAGATGGCCTCGGCCCCATAGACTAGAAAAAACGGCGTGAAGCCCGTGGCCCGGCTCGGCGTCGTCCTCAGACTCCAAACCACCGAGGGTAGCTCTTTCATCCACCGCTTGCCAAACTTGTTGAGGTCATTGTAGATCCTCGGTTTTAGTCCCTGCAAAATCATACCGTTGGCGCGCTCCACCTGCCCATTTGTCATCGGGTGAGCTACGGCGGCCCAGTCCACACGGATGTGGTGGTCCTCGCATAAGTCCAGGAACTTTTTCCTGGTGAATTGCGCGCCATTGTCGGTGATGATTGAGTTCGGGACCCCAAAGCGATGGATGATATTTGTGAAGAACGCCACTGCCTGCTCGGACCTGATGCTGGTTAAGGGTCGAACCTCGATCCACTTGGAGAATTTGTCGATGGCAACCAGCAGGTGCGTGAAGCCCCCGGGTGCCTTCTGCAAGGGACCGACGAGGTCCAGACCCCAAACGACAAATGGCCAAGTGATGGGTATTGTCTGCAGGGCCTGAGCGGGCAGGTGTGTCTGTTTCGCGTAGAACTGACACCCCCAGCAGGAGCATACAATCCTTGTGGCGTCGACACCGCGGTTGGCCAGTAGAAACCTTGTCAGAAAGCGTTTCCCACGAGGGCTCGAGGTGCTGATGGTGACCACAAGCCCCCGAGTGTATTTCTTGTAACAGCTCTTGTCCTTGGGCAATGGATATACATCGTTGGAGAATGCCCGAGGGGCTGCGGTGGTACATCTCCTTTTCATCACCCAGTAATACGAACGACTTGGCATGCCGAGCCAGTCGCCGAGCTTCAGCCTCGTCGAGGGGCAGCTCTCCTCGGAGGAGATATTCCAGGTACGGGGTCTGCCAGTTCGGGACCGGTGTGACCCCATTCCGCTCCCCCTCAACGCGCAGGGCCTCACCCTCAGCGGCCGAGGGTACCTCGGGCTGGGCCGAGGCCTCCTTAGGCTCGGGCGTGTCGTCGACTTTGACGGATGGCTGATATATATCCTTGGAGAAGACGTCCGGGGGAACTGTCATTCGCCCCGAGGCTATTTTGGCCAGCTCATCTATGGTTTTGTTGTACCGTCGAGCAACATGGTTGAGTTCCAGCCCGTAGAACTTGTCTTCCAAGCGCCGAACTTCGTCGCAGTAGGCCTCCATTTTTCGATCGCGGCAGTGGGAGTTCTTCATGACCTGGTCAATGACGAGCTGCGAGTCACCACGAGCGTCGAGGCGCCGGACCCCTAGCTCGACGGCGATGCGCAGGCCATTAACCAAGGCTTCGTACTCGGCCACGTTGTTTGAGGCCGGGAAATGGAGGCGCAGTACGTAACGAACATGTTCTCTGAGGAGTGAGATGAAGAGCAAGCTCGCGCCTGCTCTGGTTTTCATCAGCGACCCGTCGAAGTACATGGTCCAAAGTTCGGGCTATATTGGGGCATTCGGTAACTGGGTGTCAGTCCATTCAGCCAGGAAGTCAGCCAAGACTTGGGATTTTATGGCCTTCCGAGGGGCGAATGAGAGTGTTTCGCCCATGAGTTCCACTGCCCATTTTGCTATCCTACCCGAGGCCTCTCGGGACTGGATGATCTCTCCCAGGGGGAAGGATGATACCACAGTCACCGGATGGGACTCGAAGTAGTGTCGCAACTTTCGTCGTGTCAGAATCACTGCATAGAGCAGCTTCTGGATCTACGGGTAGTGGACTTTGGTCTCGGACAACACTTCACTGGTGAAGTAGACTGGCCTCTGGACGAGTAGCGCGTGCCCTTCTTCTCGTCTCTCGACTACGATCGCGGCGCTGACCACCTGAGTGGTTGCGGCTACGTAGATCAAGAGGGCTTCTCCCGCAGCGGGGGCACCAAGATGGGCGCATTAGTAAGGAGTGCCTTTAAGTTTCCGAGGGCTTCCTCGGCCTCGAGGGTCCAAGTGAAGCGCTGGGCCTTCCTTAAGAGGTGGTACAGGGGCAATCCTTTTTCGCCAAGGCGTGAGATGAAGTGGCTCAAAGCCGCAAGGCATCCCATGATCCTCTGTACTCCTTTTAAATCCTTGATTGGTCCCATGTTGGTGATGGCCGCGATTTTCTCCGGGTTGGCCTCTATGCCCCGCTCGGAGACGATGAATCCCAGGAGCATGCCTCGGGGGACTCCGAAGACACACTTCTCGAGATTGAGCTTCACGCCTTTTGCTCTCAGACACTTGAATGTCGTCTCAAGGTCAGAGAGGAGGTCGGAGGCTTTCTTTGTCTTGACAACGATGTCATCGATGTAGGCCTCGACCGTTCTGCCGATGTGCTCTCCGAACACTTGTTTCGTGCACCTTTGGTAGGTGGCACCTGCATTCCTCAAGCCAAATGGCATTGTGGTATAACAATACATGCCAAAAGGTGTGATAAAAGAAGTCGCGAGCTGGTCGGACTCTTTCATCTTGATTTGGTGATAGCCTGAGTAGGCATCAAGGAAAGATAGGGTTTCGCACCCAGCAGTGGAGTCCACAATTTGATCGATGCGGGGCAGAGGGTAGGGAACCTTTGGACATGCTTTATTTAGACCAGTGTAGTCTACGCACATCCTTCATTTCCCACCCTTTTTCTTTACAAGCACAGGGTTATTTAACCATTCGAGATGGAATACCTCTTTGATGAACCCTGCGGCCAGTAGCTTGTTGACCTCCTCGCCTATGGCCCTGCGCTTTTCTTCATCGAAACGGCGCAGGGACTGCTTCATGGGTCGGGCTCCAGCTCTGATGTCCAGTGAGTGCTCGGTGACCTCCCTTGGTATGCCTGGCATGTCCAAGGGACTCCACACAAAAACTTCGACGTTTGCACGGAGAAAGTCAACGAGCACTGCTTCCTATTTGGGGTCGAGCTCGGAGCTGATCCGGACTTTCTTGCTGTCGTCGTTGCTGGGGTTGAGAGGGACAGATTTAACCACCTCAGCTGGTTCGAAGTTGCCGGTGTGGCGCTTCGCATCGGACGCCTCCTTGGAGAGGCGTTCTAGGTCGGCGATGAGGGCCTCGGACTCGGCGAGGGCCTCAGCGTACTCCATGCATTCCACGTCGCATTCGTATGCGTGGCGGTACGTGGATCCGACGGTGATGATCCCGTTGGGGCCTGGCATCTTGAGCTTGAGGTAGGTGTAGTTGGGGACGGCCATGAACTTGGCGTAGCACAGTCTTCCCAACACCGCGTGGTAGGTCCCTCAGAACCTGACCACCTCGAAGGCGAGGGTTTCCTTTTGGAAGTTGGAGGGAGTTCCGAAGCAGACGGGCAAGTCAATCTGCCCGAGGGGCAGGATACGCTTTCTGGGTGCTATCCCGTGGAAGGGTGCCGCACCAGCCCGAACCTCGGACCGATCAACCCCCAAGAGTCCCAGGGTCTCGGTGTAGATGATGTTGAGGCTGCTGCCTCCGTCCATGAGGACCTTGGAGAGCCTAACGTTGCCGATGATCAGATCGACGACGAGCGGGTACCTCCCTGGGCTTGGCACGAAGTCGGGGTGGTCGCCTCGATCGAAGGTGATAGGCTTGTCGGACCAGTCTCGGTAGACTGGCGCTGGCACCTTCACCGAGCAGACCTCCCGACGCTCCTGCTTGTGGTGCTGAGCTGAGGCGTTCGCCACCTGCCCGCCGTAGATCATGAAGCAGTTGTGGACCTCTAGAAAGTCCTCTTCCTTGTCGCCCTCCTTCTTGTTGTTGCCTTGGCTCTTGCCATCTTCCGCCGGGAGCCTGGCCTTATGGAAGTAGCACCGGAGCATGACACATTCTTCAAGGGTGTGCTTGACAGGACCCTGGTGATAGGGGCACGACTCCATGAGCATCTTGTTGAACGCGCCGGCCCCTCCAGGAGGCTTCCAGGGTTCCTCTTGGTCGATGGAGGGTGGTGAAGTCGCGTCGGGGATGGAACGCACCATCATCTCAGGTACGAGGCTAACGCCCAGCAGGTCCTTTGTGAGGGCGCTGGCGTCATCAGCCCGCTTGGGGCTGGCACGTTTTGGGGAAGCGACGCTCGTCGTTGTCTCAGGCACGAGGACAACACCCGATATGTCCCCCGGAGGAGTGCCGGCGTCGTCGACTCGCTCCGGTTCGACAGCCGATAAAGTGCCGCCTCCTGCGTGGCCACGGTTGCCCCGTCTCCGTCTCCTCCGACGAGGAGGGTGGCAGGGACGACCCGAGTGCTCCTCCTCTACCGCAGAGGGATGTCGTCGTCGAGTTCGCCGCCGCTGGGCGAGCCGACTGTCGTCGTTGTCGTGCTGCAAGGGGAGGAGTACCATGTCGTAGCTGCCGTCGAGGGACATGAACTCGAGACTCCCAAAGTGGAGCACCGTCCCGGGCTAAAGAGGTTGCTGAAGTCTACCCATCTGGAACTCAACGGGAAAGTGTTCGTTAACACGCAGCATGCCCCTACCTGGCGCGCCAACTGTCGGCGTTTCGGACCCGGGGGGTCCCTGGACCGACTAGTAAATTTGTCGCTGCGTGTCCCTGCCCAGATGGGTTGGTGCGAGATGGAACACAAGGGGGAAACGAGCCTTGTATTATCCTGCACCAGGGTGCTCATAGTAGGGGTTACAAGCGTTGCGATAGAGCGAGAGCGGGAGAGCGAGCAGGAGAGAGCAAGAGAGAGAGAGGGTGAGGGTTTGGCCCTACCCGTCTTCTCCCGTCCCTTTGTCGTGCGTCTACTCGTCCTCCTATCGTGCCCCTCCCTCTCTTTTCGCGGGGCCCTAGACACCCCCTTTTATAGACACAAGGAGATGCCCAGCCATACAATGGGGGTGTAGCTTGGAGCTAACGTGGCTGGCAAGGAAGTGCCCTGAGCCCTGTACAGATAATAACGTGGCCATCACGAGAGCAACTTGAGCCCTGTAGAGGTAGTAACGTGGCCGTCGGAGAAGTGCCTTGAGCCCTGTAGCTGTAGTAACGTGGCCGTCGAAGAAGTGCCTTGAGCCCTGTAGCGGCATAGCTGATGGCGTAGCATGGATCCTGCTGACGTTTCCTTGCTTCCGTAGGGGGCTTGAGAACCACCGACGTCATGGACGCACGCGGGGAGCCATCATTGCCTGTTACCGGGGTAAGCTAGATGGGACGCCGGTCTTGTTCCTTCGTAGCCTGAGCTAGCTAGGAGTAGGGTAATGATGTATCCCTTGGGGCACGGTCGATTTGAGCCTGAGGTCAGGCGAGGCGGCGGCTCCTTCCGAGGCCAAGGCTGAGGCCGAGGCCCAGGGTCGGGCGAGGACGTGACTCTTCCCGAGGTCGAGGCTGAGGCCGAGCCCTGGGGTCGGGCGAGGCGGAGATCTCCTCCCGAGGCTGAGGCCGAGGCCGAGGCCTGAGGTCGGGTGAGGAGGAGCTTCCTATTGCGCTCGAGGCTAAACTTGGTTGTTGTCGGTTTCACCCGGGTGGTTGGCACAGCAGCCGGAGCGGGGCGGGCGGCGCTGTTTTCCTGTCAGATCGGTCAGCGGAAGGGCGAAGCGACTGCGGTCACTTCGACCTTATCGACTGAGGCACGCGTGTCAGGATAAGGTGTCAGGCGATCCCAGCATTAAATGCGCATGCAATACGGTCGGCTGGTAAGGCGATTTGGCCAAGGTCGCTTGCACGACAAGGCTTGCCTTTGGCTGAGCCGAGGGTGTGCTCACTGCCTGAGGAGACCCTCGGGCGAGACGTGAATTCGTCTAGGACCACTGTTCCTGCCCGAGGCCGGGCTCGGACGGGGCGAGATTGCGTCCCTCAGTAGACGAAGCTTTGACTTTGACCCGAACTGTCAGTCTTCATAGTTTGCTTTGAAGGTGTTTACCAGCCGTGAATAGGAGTGTTGGGGGTACCCCTAATTACGGTACCCGACAAAATCCACACCGCAAACACGCACACAAGTGAGAAGATGAGCACACAAAACACGCGCAAAGAGTTTACAACTCGAGAAGTGCTCCAATCTCAAGAACGATGAACGATTGCGTGAAAGTGAGGACTAGAAGCCTTGAAATGCTTAGAGTGTGCTTGGCTGACTCCTCCATGTGCCTAGGGGCCCTTTTTATAGCCCCAAGGCAGCTAGGAACCATTGGAGATCAACAAGGAAGGCCAAAGTTGCCTTCTGTCGGGTGGCGCACCGGACAGTCCGGTGCGCCACCGGACAGTCACTGTAGACAGTCCGGTGCAGATCTCCTTCCTATTTTGGCGCTGTCGACCGTTGCAGATTCGTGGCAGTTGGCGCACCGGACACTGTTCGGTGCACACCGGACAGTCCGATGCCCCCTACCGACCGTTGGAGCGGGCCACGCGTCGCCCGCGGATTGCGCGGTCGACCGTTGTGCAGTCGACCGTTGGCTCACCGGACAGTCCGGTGCACCACCGGACAGTCCGGTGAATTATAGCCGTACGCCGTAGTCGAGTCCCGAGAGCGGCCAGTTCACCTTAGACTCGCCTGGCGCACCGGACACTATCTGGTGCCCCACCGGATAGTCCGGTGCACCTAGACCGAGCAGGAGTTGGCTGTACACAGCCAACTCTTTTCTAATTCCTTTTCTCCTGTTTCTAGCACTTAGACAATATATGTTAGTACTCAAAACATTGTACTAAGTCTAGAAACGTACCTTGTTACATGATTTGCACTTCTTCAATCTTTGGCACATTCAAAACTTAGAGAATGTGTGTTGGGCACTTAATCACCAAAACATTATAGAAATGGCCCAAGGGCACATTTCCCTTTCAATCTCCCCCTTTTTGGTGATTTATGCCAACATTTCACAAAGCAACCAAAATAAGTGCAATATCAATACAAAATAGAACCAAATTGTTTTTGACTCTAATTTGGCATATTTGGATCATTCTTTGCCACCACTTGGTTTATTTTTGCAAATCAAATTCATTTTCCTTATCTCTAATTCAAACTCACTTGTTTGGGCATAAAGAGAGAAAATCCAAGAGTGAAATTGATCAAGTGCCAAAACTCCCCCTTTTTCCCATAATCATAAATTCTCCCCACAAGAGACCAAATTTTGACAATAAGAGTATTTTGACAAATCAAAAGTTCTTACTCTATTGTTTTCAAAATACTCAAGTGGTAGCTGATCCATTTGCTTTGGCCTTAATTTCTCCCCCTTTGGCATTAAGCACCAAAACGGGATCATTTTTTGCCCTTTAACCCCATTGCCTCACCAAAAATTGTCAATTAAGAGCATAGATATGAACTTGGAGTTAATTACACTAATACCGGAGTGCAGTGGAAGTATTTGCATGGTCCAAGTCCACCTTTCCCTTTCAATGCACCTTTGAGACTACATCAAGCAACTCAAACACAAGGGTTAGTCTCAAAGGGTCAAGTTGTTGCACTTCTCCCCCTAAATATGTGCATCACTCACACATGGACTTGTGAGGTCCGGGGATCCCTTGCACAACTTGAGCACCATAAATAATCAACAAATTTCATAAATGCATAAAGTAACTTGATCAAAGGCATAAAACACATGTATGATATAAATCAATCCAAGTTACGTGAATCTAAGACATTTAGCTCACTACGCAGCCTGCAAAAGGTTTTCTCATCTAATGGCTTGGTAAAGATATCGGCTAGCTGGTTCTCGGTGCTAATATGGAACACCTTGATATCTCCCTTTTGCTGGTGGTCCCTCAGAAAGTGATGCTGGATGTCTATGTGCTTAGTGCGGCTGTGTTCAACAGGATTATCTGCCATGCGGATTGCACTCTCATTGTCACATAGGAGTGGGACTTTGCTCAGATTGTAGCCAAAGTCCTGGAGGGTTTGCCTCATCCAAAGTAGTTGCGCGCAACACTATCCTGCGGCAACATACTCGGCCTTAGCGGTGGATAGGGCAACAGAGGTTTGTTTCTTTGAACTCCAAGACACCACGGACCTTCCTAGGAATTGGCATGTCCCTGATGTACTCTTCCTATCAACCTTACATCCAGCATAATCGGAGTCTGAATATCCAATTAAGTCAAAGGTAGACCCCTTTGGATACCAGATCCCAAAGCAAGGCGTAGCAACTAAATATCTAAGAATTCGCTTAACGGCCACAAGGTGACATTCCTTGGGGTCGGATTGATATCTAGCACACATGCATACACTAAGCATAATATCCGGTCTACTAGCACATAAATAAAGTAATGACCCTATCATAGACCGGTATGCCTTTTGATCAACGGACTTACCTCCTTTGTTGAGGTCGACATGTCCGTCGGTTCCCATTGGTGTCTTTGCGGGCTTGGCGTCCTTCATCCCAAACCGCTTGAGAAGGTCTTGCGTGTACTTTGTTTGGGAGATAAAGGTGCCATCCTTGAGTTGCTTCACTTGGAACCCAAGGAAGTAGTTCAACTCACCCATCATCGACATCTCAAACTTTTGAGTCATCACCCTACTAAACTCCTCACAAGACTTTTGGTTAGTAGAACCAAATATTATGTCATCGACATAAATTTGGCACACAAAAAGATCACTGTCACAAGTCTTAGTGAACAGAGTGGGATCGGCTTTCCCAACCTTGAAAGCGTTAGCAATTAAGAAATCTTTAAGGCATTCATACCATGCTCTTGGGGCTTGCTTAAGTCCATAGAGCGCCTTAGAGAGCTTACACACATGGTCGGGGTACCGTTCATCCTCAAAGCCAGGGGGTTGTTCCACGTATACCTCCTCCTTGATCGGCCCGTTGAGGAAAGCGCTCTTCACATCCATTTGGAACAACCTGAAAGAGTGGTGAGCGACAAAGGCTAATAGAATGTGAATAGACTCTAGCCTAGCCACAGGAGCAAAAGTCTCCTCGAAATCCAAACCTGCGACTTGGGCATAACCTTTTGGCACAAGTCCAGCCTTGTTCCTTGTCATCACCCCGTGCTCGTCCTGTTTGTTGCGGAACACCCACTTGGTTCCCACAACATTTTGCTTGAGACGTGGCACCAGGCTCCAAACTTCGTTCCTCTTGAAGTTGTTGAGCTCTTCCTGCATAGCCAACACCCAGTCCGGATCTTGCAAGGCCTCTTCTACCCTGAAAGGCTCAATAGAAGAGACAAACGAGTAATGCTCACAAAAGTTAGCTAATCTTGAGCGAGTAGTTACTCCCTTGCTTATATCACCCAGAATCTGGTCGACGGGATGATTCCTTTGAATCGTCGCTTGGACTTGAGTTGGAGGGGGTCGTGGTGCTTCTTCCTCCATAGCCGGTTCTTCTTGTGCTCCCCCTTGATCACGCGCCTCTTCTTGAGGAACCTGTTCATCATCTTGAGTTGGGGGATACACCATTGTTGAGGAAGAAGGTTGATCTTGCTCTTGTTGTTCCTGTGGTCGCACATCTCCAATCGCCATGGTGCGTATTGCGACCGTTGGAACGTCATCTTCATCTACATCATCAAGATCAACTTGCTCTCTTGGAGATCCATTAGTCTCATCAAATACAACGTCGCTAGAGACTTCAACCAAACCCGATGGTTGTTGAAGACTCTATGCGCCATTGTATTTGAGTCATACCCTAGTAGAAACCCTTCTACTGCCTTGGGAGCAAATTTAGAATTTCTACCTTTCTTCACTAGAATGTAACATTTGCTCCCAAATACACGAAAGTATGAGACGTTGGATTTGTTACCGGTAAGAAGTTCATACGAGGTCTTCTTGAGGAGGCGATGTAGGTAGAGCAGGTTTATGGCGTGGCAAGCTGTGTTCACAGCTTCCGACCAAAACCACTCAGGCGTCTTGAATTCACCAAGCATCGTCCTCGCCATGTCGATAAGCGTCCTGTTCTTCCTCTCTACCACACCATTTTGCTGTGGTGTGTAGGGGGCAGAGAACTCATGCTTGATGCCTTCCTCCTCAAGATAGTCCTCCACTTGCAGATTCTTGAATTCGGACCCGTTGTCGCTTCTTATCTTTTTCACCTTGAGCTCAAATTCGTTTTGAGCCCTCCTTAGAAAGCGCTTTAGGGTCCCTTGGGTTTCTGTTTTATCCTGCAAAAAGAACACCCAAGTGAAGCGGGAAAAATCATCTACAATTACTAGACCATACTTACTTCCCCCGATGCTAAGGTAGGCGACGGGTCCGAAGAGGTCCATATGTAGTAGTTCCAGTGGTCTTGATGTTGTCATCACATTCTAGTTGTGATGAGTGCTTCCACCCTGTTTTCCTGCCCGACAAGCTGCACAAGGTCTATGTTGGGGGCCTTCGGCTTCCGAAGGTCCTCAAAAATGTAATTTAACAATGTTTCTGGAGTGTAATACATGAACAGGTACCTTCGGACATGGACCTTTCGGACTTAAGTTAAAATCACTGCATAAAGAAACACAAGGGGGAACGAAGGATGGAACAGAGCCGAAGCTGTACGAAAGGGAGCTTCGGCATGGTGAGAGGAAAAAGGAAACCGACTTAAAGAGGAAAAGGCTGTCTAGACCCGGTGAATTGCTATAGAGTTATTATCAAATGTAAAGGGCCTGAATGTAATTTTACATGGGCTGCGACCCACGCCTATAAATAGGTGAACAGTACTCCCGTGCTGTTCACATGGACTGGACATTTGCTTTTGTGTTACGCCTGTACACTAGTAGAGATCTTATCATCGATGACGTTCGTATTGCGTCACGGCATGTGTATATATCGTCACAGATAAAGATTTATGACGAATTTGTGACAAGTTCGATTTGGTCATAGGGGTCACGTCACATTTGTTGTGTTGTGACGGACTACCCATTTTCGTCATCGATGTGTATACATTCTGTGACGAAATATGCGTTGTCATGGAAGTGAATTCATTCTATGACGATCAGTTGTGGTCATAGAGGAAGGCACTTTTCCGTCATAATTCGTCGTCTGCCCGAGCAACCTGACGGCATTGTTAACGTCGTTTGGTTTCTGTGACGGTACGGTATCGTCATAGATAGAGTCGTGGTTTGGTCATTAACAGCCGTTTGGAAGGTCCTGATGCGTATGATGTCAGCGCTGACGTGGCTAGTACAGTGGCAGCTGACGTGGCATATGTTTTATTATATGCCACCAGTTTGGTCACAGATGTGCAGAGAATAATTTTATTGGAAATTGCAAAAGATACTAGAACAGAGGAATGAGCACACAATTCCATATTTCGTAGATGAATACAACTAGTATTCTAGTGCGCATACAAACTAAGTGGACAACACTAAACTCAGTTCACAGCATCACCACTTGACTTCACATTTCAGTTGAGTTTGCACAAACATAACAGCATATAATAAAAAGTTGACACCCACGAGCAACTAGAGTTTTTGGGTACCCTCATGTCAAACAACAGGCCAAAAACAACAGCTCTGACTAGCAGCCCTCATGTCGAAGAAGAGTTACCATGCAAGGACAAGAGCTTCTTGATGAGCACATTGGTCTCCTCCATCTCCTTGCTATTCTTCTCTGTTATCTTCTTGTACTCCTCCAACTCCCTTTGTGTCCTCGCCTGCTGTTCCTCAGCTTCTTCACATTTCTTCCTGAGCTGGTCGAGTTCACCTTGAACAGCAGTCGTCGCTTCAGCTGCAAGTTGTTCCCGAAGCTCACTATGATTTGATGATGATGCCTTGGAGGTTGCCGATGTTTTGATGCCGACGCTTTTGAGGAATTGGTGTGAGCTGCTCTGGGACAGCACCTTCGACACAAGGTGCACACTGGATGCTGGCATCTCACCTTCAGCAACAGGTTCAGCCCTCAAAGCCTCCATATGAGACTGAAATATCATGGACAGAAACAGTTACATGTTAATGCTAATGAGCAACAGCAAGATGCCAATTGTTAGTTATTGCAATAATTTGAGGCATGTAGAGATGACAAATTATAGCAGATTTGTCGCTGACAATAATGTGAAAACAGTGACTTTCATTTCTAGTGCACGGGTCCTACAAGGCATTAACAAAGACTATGAAAAATAGACTATGAAAGACTCTAAAAGCTATACATTTGATGGCAAATTATAGCAGATTATAGCAGTTACAAATTATAGCAGATTTGCTTAAAAGCTATACATTTGATGGCAAATTAAAAGCTATACATTTGAAAGACTCTAAAAATAGACTATGAAAAATAATGTGAAAACAGTTACAAATTATAGCAGATTTGCTTAACAAAGACTCTAAAACCTATACATTTGATGGCAAATTATAGCAGATTATAGCAGTTACAAATTATAGCAGATTTGCTTAAAAGCTATACATTTGATGGCAAATTAAAAGCTATACATTTGAAAGACTCTATAAATAGACTATGAAAAATAATGTGAAAACAGTTACAAATTATAGCAAATTTGCTTAACAAAGACTCTAAAAGCTATACATTTCTATTGCACGGGTCCTACAAAAAATAGACTATGATATTTACTTTCATTTCAGAAATTTGATGGCAGACAAATGGCAGACAAAATAGACTATGATCTGAACTCCCCTGGGATGGGACAGGCGATCTCACTCATCGATCTCACTCCCCTTCGTTCCATCGACCCATAGCCAGCCTCCCTCATATGATCTCATAAAAATTACACTAAATAAAGCAAACAAATGAACTTACAAGTGCTTCTCTTGCCGGTTCACTCAGGCCACGTTTGGAGCTGGTATGACAGGTCTTGAAGGCGTCCACCGCATCTAGTTCTTCAGTCTGATCTAAGCTGGGTTCTTCTCGGTTTCTCTTCTGCTTCTGTTTCGTGGATAAACAATCACAGCGAAGTTTGCTCAGATCAAATGCAATAGAAGTTGAGTGCAAAAGTGCAGGTAGTAGTACAAGGTAATAGTTACTTACATATGCATGTAAGTGTGCCACATAGCAGTGAGAACCTGTAGCCTGATGAAACTTGACTTGACTGCGGTTCTGCTTGTTCTTTTCACTTATTTCCTACAAGAGAATGAACATGTCAGATTAGATCATAGGTTCAATATGCGAAGATCCTTTGCAAACTTATAGTGAAAGAACAATATATGACAAGATACCCATACCATGTTCTTTGGATCAGACCACTTTGCAACTAATGCCCTCCACTGTTCATCAGTCATGTAAGATATAGGAGAAGTTGTGCTAATCTCATTTGCAGGTACACCATTGAAGTATTTCTGCTTGAGCCGATAACGCTGGTTTTTTACCGTAGAGCGTAGCATATCGGTGCAAGCTTCCTTTGTTGCCTTGTCCTCAGTGTTAACGGACAAGCGCCCCTATGCATATGACAATTCCATAGTTAGTCAATTCAGGTTAAGCAGTATACAAGTGAACCATAGAATCAGTAATGCACTTACATTTAGCTGTGACACAAAGCTGTTGTAGTATTTCTGGTCGTCCTTGTAATCTTTCCAATGAGTTAGGATAGGCATGGTTTCCCGAATAATGATGCCAGCCTCTGATGCAAACTTGGCAGCTTGAACAGGTTCATGTGGCCTTTTTTACCTTCCTCAACAGCTATGGGCAGTCTCCTTTGCATAACTTTAGTCATCATGTCCAGTTGTTTTCCCTTGGTTGCTGCCCTGGGTCTCCTTGGTGCTCGCTGTGTAGGAGCTACAAAATATAATTCGCTTTTATTGAATAATGAAATTGTTTTGTTTCATGCAAATCAGCAAAAGAGATGCCATATTTGACTGAAAAAACTAGAACTTGCCTTCCGTTTCTTCATCTCTAGCTACATTGCCTTGAGCATCACCTGTACTGTCATGAGCAGCAGATGCCATGTCTTCCTCTTCAGCTCAGCTGAAATGATCAGCAAGTCCAGGTGTAGTACGGCTGTTGCCTTTAGCATCACCTGTACTGTCATGAGCAGCAGATGCCATGGCTTCCTCTGCAGCTCTGCTGAAATGATCAGCAAGTCCAGGTGTAGTAGGTCTGTTTGGTATGTGATCATTTCCATCTGTTGGTTCCTGTACATTGTGGCCATCTGTCTCTGTAGAGTGAAGCCTTTTTGAAGATTGCTCCTCTGGTTGTGCACCTGCCCTCACTCTCTTGCTGAACCTAATGCCTGGAGCCATGTTGGGGTCTATCTTCTCCTTTGAAGCAAGGGTTGTGTTTCTACCTCTTCTAGGATACTGTCCACAAAAAAATAGTCATGTGCATTTAAAAGCAAGACCATATATTAATTAAGAGGTATGAAATAAAGAAGATGAATCTAAAAGCATGAGCATATATTAAACACCAGATTAAAAACATTGAAATGCAATGCAACTATTTGGCATCCACTACTTTGAAGATAGAAGGAGCACCTTCATTGCTATGGGTTTTGGCTGCTCATAAGATTCAGTGTCATCATCAGTATCTCCTTGATCATCATCGTCAAGGAGATAGAAAGAGACATATGAATCCGAATCTGAACTATTATTTATCTTGTTTGCTGCATTTTTCCCCTTTGTTGATGCAGATGGTGATACAGAATTATTTAGAACAGAAGTATATTTGTTCAGACCCAAATCTTGCATCTTCTTTATATTCTCCTCCACTTGTTTATCCCGTCTTCTCTCATAAGCAGTTCGCTCATGTTGAACTACTTGCAAGATAGATAAGAACAAGCATACTGTGCGTATTAGATAATGTAAAGGATTTTACTAAAAGCTAAGAGGTACTACTATTTGCAGGGAAGGATTTGACTAAAAGCAAATAGATAAGATGTGTAGATTCAGTCATAATGAAGCTTGGTTATGATTGTGCAATTTCATAATTGTGGTTGCACTATAACTGTAGTTTTTCCCTTGTTTGGTTGTGGAAATCTTTATGCAGGCTTAAACAATGTTCAAAGTACTAGCTAGTACATTGATTAGGCGATGTAGATTTACACAAGCTGATGAACAAAAAAAGTGGAGATATTCTCATCTCTTTCTACCAGCAAGGTTCAAGAAAGCACTAAGCGCTGAGCAAGCGGTATGGTGGTGAAAAAGCTTAAGCGTGATTAATCGTGCTTAAGCATTTTTGTTAAAAAGAGAAAAAAATACATGATATTGGGCCACCTTGCAGCAGCCCTTAACCCCCACCTCCTCTCTTCATGAGTCTGCAGCCCACTAGGCCCACCTGCCAGGAGGCTCAACGCAAAACCCCTCTCCCGTGATGACCTAATACTCTGCTGCCTCCTTCCACGCCCTGCGCCGCCGCCCTGTGCTCTCCGCCTCCCTCTCCCGAAGCCTATCCTCCTCCGTGTCGTACGCTCTCCGGCTCCCTCTCCCGAAGCCTCTCCTCTCTCATGCGATCTTCACCTCTACCGCGAAGCCGCTCCGCCTCTCTCTCACCAATCTGCTGCCTGCAGCCATTGTAGGTCCGTCCGCTCTCTCTCTCTCGTCGATCCGTCGATTTGCTGCCTGCTGGATTGACCCCGGAGGTGTTCCTCCTCTTCTCCCTTAAACATGCCGGATGGGCACGATTAAGCAGGGCCAGCGCTTAATTGCCCGCTTAGTAGGTAAGCGATGCGTTGACCCTCTGCTCAGCGCTTAACCGCGCCTAATCGCACGCCTAATCGCGCTTTCTTGAACCTTGTCTACCAGTACTAGAAACATAAGTTCTCTACTAAAACATGGATGTGACTGCATATAACACAATGTAAGGAACCAAACACAACTGTATCAGTGCACAATGATTACATAAATCAATTTACAATATCTCTGATAACAATGAATGAATAATTAAACTAAATCTAGTGATGGTTAGGGTTTAGGGGTTAGACCTTTCTAACTTTTGTGCCTCCTTTTGTTCACCATCAAGGTCGTCTGCGATGATCCAAATCCAGCGATGTTAGGGTTTAGGGGTTGGCGAGAGCAATGTGGATGGGGCGTGTTAGGTGGAAGGGGCGAGAGAAATGTCGATGGCAATGAGATAGAGCGGGATGCGGCGAGTGAAGTCGGCGATGACGCAGCTCATCGACGCGATGAGAGGTAAGGGGCGGCGGTGAGGTACCTGGTCGAGGGGGCAGGTCGTCGACGGCGGATGTGTCCCAGCGGCGACGGTGAGGTACCTGGTCGAGGGGGCAGGTCGTCGACAGCCGTCGTGTCCCGGCGGCGGCGATTAGGTTTGAAGAAAATAGTGGGGGAGAAAGAAGAGGAGTGGGGGAGAAATAAGAGGAGTGCGGGAGATAGAGGATGAGAGCGGAGTCTGTTTTAGTGACGACGGCGAAACATGTTTTTTGGCGCCCAATGTGTTTGGCAATGCAGAGGCTAATGCGTTTAAGTATACTAGCGTTGGGTATATATCAAAAACACGTGCATAGCTCAATGGTTTGACCTGCTAACTATAAGACCGAGCTCCTAGGTTCAAGTGCCTGGAAGGAGACATTTTTTTGTGTTTTGCCTACCATTTTTATATTAATTCTTTGTTTTTTATTTATCTCTATGTTTTTTTTGCAATTATCTATTCATGGACACGTTAGTTTGGTTTATGATCATGTTATAATATTTTGAAATATTTTTGACATAGTGGTACTATACATCTCTCACTTGCAATAGCATCTCTCATTTAGTAATTAGCCTTATATGAGAGATGTATGCCTTTCTTAGGATGTGTGTCACCACTTTGTCCGAATGAGTTGAAACTATTTTGTCAACATTGTACACCAAAATGAATGGTCCATGCAAGTTTTTAGATTTGTCTAGCTAGGTTATGGTATTGTAACAAATATCTTTACGAAATGCATCAATTAAGTACAGTAATTGGTAAACTAGGTCTGAAAAATGCATAACTGCACACAACATCATAGGTTGGTTCAATAAACATGCCATTAAAGTTTAAAATAATTTGGAGAAAGTGGTAGTATAGATCCATCACAAGCATGAACATCTCTCACTTAGTAATTAGCCTTATATGAGGGATGTATGCATTTTTGTAGGATGTATGTCACCACTTTGTCAGAATAAATTGCATTTTTTGTCAACATTGTACACCAAAATAAAGTGTACATGCAAGTTTTTAGATTTTTCTAGCTAGGTTATGGTATTGTAACAAATATCTTTACGAAATGCATCAAATAATTACAGTAATTAGTAAACTAGGTCTGAAAAATGCATAAATGCACACAACATCATAGGTTGGTTCAATAAACATCCCATTAAAGTTTAAAATGATTTGGAGAAAGTGGTAGTATAGATCCATCACAAGCATGAACATATCTCACTCAATAATTAGGCTCTATGTGAGAGATGTATACATTTTTGTAGGATATATGTCACCACTTTGTCAGAATAAATTGAATTTTTTTGTCAACATTGTACACCAAAATGAAGTGTACATGCAAGTTTCTAGATTTTTCTAGCTACCTAAGGTTTTTTAGCACTTATTCTTTAGTAAAATAACAAATACTTACATTAATAGTTAAACTAGTTCTAAAAATTGCACCGGCATAAAACATCATGGTACACCTCCATCAACACCCCAAAAAAGGTTGAAATGATTTGGAGAAACTGGTGCTATACATGTAAATAAATAAAAGAAAAATACAAAAATGATTGAAAAATGTCAACAAAACCAAAAAAAACCTACCTATCCCAAGCTCGAACACAAGATGCCATGGTTCACAATAGCAAGGAGTTACCATTGGACTAGTCACGTTTGTTCATTAGTAATAGAGCGCAGTTATATTTAATCATCAACTGTTCTCTGTCCAGGATGTAACCGAGCGCCCAGTTCAGAGTTCTGAATGCCCAGTTCATATTCTGCATTTTCAGATGCTAAACTGCCCAGTTCAGATTTCTGCATTTTTATGTTCTGCCCAGTTCAGAGTTCTGCCCAGTTCATGTTGAAATCTGAGAGCTTTTCAGACATCACTAGTCCTCACAAGAAATCTTTGGCTGGGTGTTCTGAGAACTCTGCCCAGTCCTCACAAGAAATCTGAGAACTCTGCCCAGCCAAAGTTCAGAGTTCTGCCCAGTCCATGTTGAAATCATGGTACACCTCCATCAACACCCCAAAAATCAGATTTTCAGACATCTAAAGATGCAGTGCATTTTTCAGATTTTCAGACATCTAAACATGCTTAGATCACATGAAACCTAGGTTCTGCATTTTCAGTTTTCAGACATCTAAACTTCAAGTTCTGCATTTTTAGTTTTCTGTTTTCATTTCTAGCAGATGGTCAGTTCATTTTTTAGATTTTCAGATGGTCATTTTTCAGATTTTCAGATGGTCAGTTTTGACAATAAACCCAGCTTAGATTAAAACCCAGCTTAAATTTTGACAATAAATTAAAACTTGCTTAGATCACATGAACTGAAAATTGTTTCCCATAAACCCAGCTTAGATCACATGATCTGAAAATTTTCAGATGTTCAGTTCTGAAAATACAGAAAATACAGAATACACATTCAGTTCACCACAAATTCAGTTCACCCCAAATTCAGTATTGCAGACACACATTCAGTTCTGAAAATACAAAAAATACATTGTATCATCTAAACATGAACTGAATTTCAGACACACATTCAGTATGCTGTATTAATCTGAACTGAACAGTTCATAAATCAACTATCAATACTAGAAATCCTCATCTTCATCTTCTATGGACATGTCATCATTGTTGTCGTCGCCACCATCATTAAAATATTGAAACATTGTTTCATCTTCCTCCTCATCCTCACTATCTTCAAGAATAATAGCAGCTTCCTTCTTTTTTCTTATTAGTTCCTCTAAATTGCCTTCAATTAGACTGGCTTCTCCACCTTCAACATTGTGCAGAACCTGATTATCATCACCTTCTTGCACTATATGCTCTGTATCAGAACAATAATCATCCTGATGCACATCATTACTGCCCTCATATTTTTCAGCCACATCATAAATATTCCTATGTTCAAATTTCTGCACAACTCGGAAATCTTTACATTGTGGAGTTGTGTCTTGCAGGTAAAATATCTTTTTCGCTTGGTCTGCCAAGATAAAAGGATCGGACTTGTACCAAAATGACTGCACATTGATGGATTTGAAATGGCTGTCATCTCGAATGCCCACAGTCTTTCCTACTTGGTTGTACCAATCGCATCGAAATACAACCACCGGCCGACGAACTTGATAATTCGAGTTATATTGTAACTCAATTACCTCTTTAAGGACACCATAAAAATCTATGTTCTCCCCATTATGTTCACCTTCAGTCATTACACCACTATTTTGTGTCTGCATGAACTTCTCACGATCCACTGTGCTAAACCGCACTCCATTAATCTTGCAAGCTGTACTAGTCTTAACTCGCCGAGCTGGGCCACATGACAGTGCCCATAGTCCTTCGCTAACAATTCTGGATTCTCATTACGCTTCTTCTCAACCTGTTGCAACAAAATTACTCAGCTGAGCAATTACATATGCATACCAAAAACTTTAGTAAACCTATAACATAAAAGTTTAGTTACTTACATGGGACATAAACCACTTTGCAAATCCTTGTTGAACCATTCGATCAACATCATTTGGACGTGCACCTTGCTGCGATAGCTCCTCCCTGTACAGACTGCATGGCATACTTTATTCATAAGCATATTTTCAAATTTAATAAACATAACATAAATTATGTAGCACATACCAAACTAACTTACGTCAAATATTCCTGTACTTCATCAGCATTATGTAGCACATACCAAACTAACTTATTCATGATAGCATCATCAATGTACTCAGTCTTAGTAGCTCCAACAAGAGTAGCACCATGCTTAAAAACAGACATGTCATTAGGCAATGGCATCTCTGTACCACTATCATCATCCTGGTTAAATCTAGTGTCAACATCCTTCATGTACCTAGAACAAAATGTTAAGGTATCACTTGCCATATATGCCTCAGCAATCGATCCTTCCGGCCTAGCCCTGTTCCTTACAAAATTTTTCAAAGTGCCTAGTCGCCTTTCTATTGGGTACATCCATCCATACTGAACAGGTCCTCTAAGCATTGCCTCATCGGGAAGATGGACACTCAAGTGCACCATGACATCAAAGAAGGCAGGTGGAAAGATTTTCTCAAGCTTGCATAGGATCAACGGAATATCTCCTTTTAGCCGTTGCACAACATCTATCCGTAGATTTCTACTGCATAGTTCCCTGAAGAAGGTCCCCAGCTCTGTAATTGCTTCATATACATCCTTCCTCACCAGTCCTCTAAGGCCAGCGGCTATGATTCTCTGTAGGAGTATGTGGCAAGAATGTGTTTTCAGTTTTCCAACCACCTTTGAACCATCTTCACTTATGTATCTTGCTAGGTTATCCGCAAATCCATCAGGAAACTTGATACCTTTGAGGAACTTGCAAAACTCGACTTTCTGATCCTTCCCCAACACATATGGAGCAGGTGGAGCCCTGCAGGCCGAGTTGCCATCTTGTTGCAAGTGCAGTTTAGGTCTTATGCCCATATCATACAAATCTAGCCTTGCATTATGTGTGTCCTTGGACTTGCCTGGTATACTAAGTAGTGTGCAAAGAATATTTTCACATACATTTTTCTCTATGTGCATCACATCGAGATTATGTGGAAGCATCAAATCTTTCCAATATGGCAATTGCCACAACCCAGATTTTCGGCTATAAATCTTTGGACCGTCACTACTACGCTTCCTTTTATTTCCAGTAATGTCAGCCTGCTTCCCTGGCCTGACATCTTTCACCTTCTCTAGCTCTTGTAGGACCTCATCCACAGTGAACCTGCCAGGCACAACTTTGTTTTCACGCTTACCATTGAAATCCAAGCTATTCCGCCATGAATGTGTCCTTTTAAGGTAACGACGATGTACAATGTAGCATAACTTGTTCCTTATTGCCATAGACAATGGATTCTTGTCGCAATAAATACATGCATAATACCCTTTTGTTGTTCGCCCAGATAACGTGGCCAGCGCTAGATATTCATGTATGCACCATAGTACAGCAGCACGAAGGTCAAACTTCCTACCAGTACATGCATCATAGGTCTTGACACCCTTCCATAGCTTCAGCAGTTCTTCAATTAGGGGCTCAAGGAACAAATCAAAATCCTTTCCTGGACATCTTGGACCTGGGATGAGTAAAGACATAAAGCAGTTTGTTGGATTCACGCATTCCCATGGTGGGAGATTAAGCGGTGTCACAAGCACTGGCCACATACTGTACTGGGTACTCATGTTGCCAAATGGATTGAATCCATCGGTAGCTAAGGCTAGCCTTAGGTTCCTCGGATCATTTGCAAAACCTGGGTACTTTCGGTCAAAGTCCTTCCACGCTTCCCCATCAGCTGGATGGCTCATCACATTGGCGACTGGCTTCCTCACTTTCTTGTGCCATTGTGTTTCCTCTGAAGTTTGTTTTGAAGCAAAAATTCTTTTCAACCTTGGCAACAGTGGAAAATGCCTCAAAACCTTATGTGAAACCCGCTTCGAACCAGTTTCATCTTTCCATCTAGACTCCGTGCATACTGGGCACTCATTCAATTTAGCATTAACATTCCGAAACAACACACAATTGTTCTTGCACACATGGATGTTTTCGTATCCAAGGCCCAATTCTTTAAGATATTTCATGACCTCATTATATGATTTTGGCAACTCACTGTTAGGGTATCCATCGAACATCAGCTTCATCATTGCTGAAAATGCTGTATTGCTGATTCGATAACGAGACTTCATATACAACATCCTCACCATAAAAGAAAATTTTGAATGGCTAGAACCCGGACTAAGTGCCTTCTTTGAATCTCCAAGAACTCCTGCAAATCTTGGCTCTTCTCCATCAGCCTCTGCCGCTGCAAATAGTTCACCGATCATCTCAGGTACTCCATGATCATCATCGTAAACATCATCGTCCACATCCATATGTATCCCAAAGTCATTATCATATCCTTCGACATCCTCCTCTATACCCTCAACTTCTGTATCTGCTGACTCCCCATGATGAATCCACCTTGTGTATGTAGCTGACATTCCATAAATGTGTATATGAGTTTCTACTTCACTCTGAGGTTGCAGCCTTTGATTAAGACAATTCACGCACGGACAACGAATGTCTGTGTCTTCTGGGTATCTTTCAGTAACAAAATTCATGAACTCTTCAACTCCTTTCACATATGCAGGTGTGAATTGTTTCCCATAAACCCATCTTCTATCCATCTATTTTGACAATAAATTAAAACTTGCATTAACTCCATAACTATGATTACATTGAACAAAATTGAAAACCACATCAAACACATGCATATATGAAATAAAATTCAAACGCACATGGAACCTTATTGTCAAAAACACAACACATCAAACCTTGTCTTTTCTCCCCGCCGTGCTGCTGTTCTGTCCACGCCCGCCGTAGCTCTGCGCACGACGCCGCTGCTTTGCTGCGCCCGAAGCTTCTCTGCCTCGCTGTTTGCAGACGACGCCGTTCTTCCAACACAGTTGGATCAATGGTTCAGGCGACAAGATCGCTCGTTCGCTGCGACGCTACCCAGTTGCCGATCAAGCGGACGACGACAGACGCCAGCGTCGTTGTGTGCCGTAACCTGACGGCCGATCGCAGAAGGAAAAATCAGAACAGGCGAACAGCCATGCAGATCGCAGAATGGCGGCTGGGAAAACCTGTTAACATAACGACAGATGGGAACACCTGTTAACAGACGAATACTTTCTTTATATACAAGAACAAGTGAGTAGTCTGGTGGTAACAATGATTTGAAGAAATGCACAGGTCCCTGGTTCGAAGCTCCGCGGGCGCAACTTTTTTTTGCCAAATAACTAACTGCCGCTTCTAGTTCTGGGCCGGGGCCGCGTCGCCAGGCGGGGGCTGTCTCCCAAAAAACTGCGGCCCATGTAGGCCAAGGGTCCCACGCCGTCAAGTGGTGTGTACACGTGGGCCGTTTTTTACTAAAACTCATCTGTGACCAATTTATTTCATCATTACGTCAGCCGATCAAGCCAAATTAGCGATGACAATATCAAATCTAATCTGTGACGAACTTGTTGCGTCCAAACTTTGTGTCTATGACGTTCCTTTCATTTTCGTCTTTAATATTCAAGTCTAATCTTCGTCCCTTGTAATTGTTGACAAAGATGTAAATTTGGTCATAGAAATGTATCAATCTGTGACTGAAGTCACCAGCGTCACTAGAAAATCATCACTGATGATCACATTCTTAGTAGTGGTATTTTTACTGCCTTCAAGCCGAAGGTATACTTGTAATAAATTGTTATCTTTACTTGTTCGTGATAATAACACAAAAATAGTACAATGACGATAATATATTTGATTGTTCACTTTGTTCATGTTTTGTGTAAACCCTTCTTCATTTTTATATGTCGTACTTGTGAAGGTATGCTTTCTGTAATCTTCGTTTGAGAGTCATTATATCCTAAGGGAAATAATGCTTCAAAGGACGAAGAACTTTAACATTTAACATTCTTTATGTTGCCTTGTTCTTAAGCCGAAGCATTTGAGAACAAGCCACCAACATTGGCACCCACCTCCGGTGAATCCCTTTTCGACCACCTTCAACAACCATCGACCTTCATCATGCCGCCAAAGAAAGCTTCGGCAACAGGGGCTGCCATTCTGCAGCCGCTGGACCCGAACCAGGAGACCCTTTCTCTTCGGGAGGCCCGGAGCCAGAAGAGGAAGGCCACTAGTCCAACACCACAAGAGGATGAGTTGGACCAAGAAATTAGGAATATGGAAATGCTTCATCAGCAGGTATAGAGGAAGAAGGAGAAGATGGCTCGGTTAGCTGACCTGCAAAGGCAGATTGACGAAGCCACCGAAGAAGTGCGTCATCTTGCTCAAGATGAGCAGCACCGAAGGCCCCACCACAGAGAGTTGCACCAGGAGGGCTTCTTCAACGAAGATGACTGGTATGAGGATTTCCATCATGGAAATTTTGCTTTTGATGATGCTTCTCCTCTGTCAGCAGAACTGCAGGCTACGCCCTAGCCCCCGTCTTACAAGCCACCATAGCTCCCCATGTACGACGGACACTCAGATCCGAAGTAGTTTCTCATGAGCTATGAAGCAACTATATCTTCGTATGGTGGCAACACTGCAGTCATGGCGAAATCCTTCGTCATGGCAGTCAGAAATGTTGCACAAACTTGGTACTCTTCTCTTCGGCCAGGAACAATCACATCATGGCAGAAGCTGAAGGACATGCTGGTCACCAGTTTTCAAGGGTTTCAGACGAAGTCGGTTACTGCTCAGGCCTTGTTCCAGTGTACGCAAGATCAAGAGGAATATCTCCAGGCGTATGTCCGAAGGTTCCTGCGTCTGAGGGCACAAGCACCGACAGTGCCCAATGAAATTGTCATTGAGGCCATGATTAAGGGGCTTTGGCCAGGACCTTCAGCCCAATACTTCGCCAGGAAACCCCCTCAAACCCTGGAGAAACTGCTTCAGAAGATGGATGAATACATCCGCGCTGACAATGATTTTCGACAGAGAAGGGAGGAAGCTTACAGGTTCTCTGAAATGGCCAGGGGCTTTGGAGGGAGAGTACACCCGAGGCATGTCAGGTCAATTCACAACACTCAGAATGATGACAGAGGAGGTCAGCTGCAGAGGCCCCAGCATTCTTCACAATCTTCGGGGCAGCAGCAAAGCTCTTTTCGGCCGCCAGCACCAAGAGGCAGAGGCGCTAGGGGCTTCGGAGGAAGATATGGGGACCAACCCAGGAAGATTTACTGTCTATTCTGTGGTGAGGACAAGGGCCCCACTACCAGATGTGCCACGTCACCATCCAGAAGCAAAAAGAGATAGCAGAAGCTGCGGTCCAATAGAATCAGCCGAAGCAAGTCATGCATACTGCTTCGTATCACTCACCGTACATTCCAGAGTACGTGGGTAACCATCCTGCAGCCTCTGTTGCTTCGGCAAGCCAACCTCAGGCATCTTGGCAACAGCCTCCACCTCCACCATTGCAACGAGCCCAGCAGCCAGAAGGGAGCCACCACACTCTCCAGCAACGAGACTTCAGAGAGGAGTCCGAAGCTCGCACAGTCAACAATACTGTGCCAGAATCGAAGCACATCTATTAAGAGGATATCCTACTTTTGAAATAGTTCTGGCATTTGTTATTATTTTTTCTTTTTTATTTTTCAATAGAAAACAATCGTTAAAAGCCTAAGTTTTTCTTGCCATTTTCAATTCCTTGTAATAGCTTCATTATGGCCATAGTGGAAATGAATTTTTTCTTTACAGACTCACGAAGTCCAAAAAGTTGGTAAAGCATGAAAGTTGCCTCTCAAAAGAGTGCGGAGTTCATAGTCACACTACAAGTTTTGCCGAAGCATTAGAAAAGTCGTTCTAAGGGACGCATCGTAAGTTTTCCGAAGCAGCAAAAAGTCGTTTCTAAGGAACGCAATGTAAGTTTTCTGCTCAAAAGTCGTTCCAAAGGGAATGCAGAGCTTACAACAAAAAATAAACGCTGATACCGCTGAAGTAAAAGGCGAAGAAGCTCCTAAGGGAGGCTTACAGCGAAAAATAAACGCTGATACCGCCAAAGTAAAAGGCGAAGAAGCTCCTAAGGGAGGCTTACAACGAAAAGTCAATGCTGATACACTGAAAAATAAACGGTGAAGCCGAGAAATAAACGACAAAAAGATTGTGTGCTTTACTGAGGGAATGTGCGAGTATCTTCGGCACAAATGTCATTTTGCATGTCATAACATCATTACATCATTTGCATAGCATAACATCATACATCATATTGCATCAATGGCACAAGAAGGGAATACAATGTTGACCTTCGAAAGCGTATACGATGTTGACCTACAATGTTGATCTTCGGAGATTGCTTCGAAGAAGTGATAAAGCACAAAATAGTTTTGAAAAGATCTATTGCTCACGAAGCACACTATTTTTACGGAATATGGATATTCTTCACGAAGCATGAAAAGAAGGGAAGGTGTTTTTTTGCCGAAGGCTCAAAAATGGTATGTACGTAAAGTTTCATGCATTGTAAAGAATTGAATTACAAAAAGCTTATACATTATATTTGAAAGGGAATTAGGCTTACACCTAGTTCCTAAATAATTTTGGTGGTTGAATTGCCCAACACAAATAATTGGACTAACTAGTTTGCTCTAGTGTATAAGTTATACAGGTGCCAAAGGTTCACACTTAGCCAATAAAAAGACCAAGTTTTGGATTCAACAAAGGAGCAACGAGGCAACCGAGGGCACCTCTGGCTGGAGGCACCGGACTGTCCGGTGTGCACCGGACAGTGTCCGGTGCGACCAGAGCACTCCAACTCAAACTCTTCGCCCTCGGGATTTCTCGGAAGCCGGCGCGCTATAATTCACCGGACTGTCCGGTGTGCACCGGACATGTCCGGTGCTCCAAGGAAGCGCGGTCTCCGGAACTCGCCAGCCTCGGGTTCGCGCGGCAGCCGCTCCGCTAAAATTCACCGGACTGTCCGGTGTGCACCGGACTGTCCGGTGTACCAGCGGGGCAACGGCTACTTCGGCGCCAACGGTCGACTCTGACAATAAAAGTACACGCGGCAGAGGCAGAGCAGAGGATCAGAGAGGCACCGGACTGTCCGGTGTGCACCGGACTGTCCGGTGCCGCATGAGGACAAAGCCTCCAACGGTCGACCAGCTCCATCCCCAACGGCTATTTGGTGACGTGGCTGTCGCACCGGACATGTCCGGTGTGCACCGGACTGTCCGGTGCGCCATCGAACAGACAGCCTTTTCCAACGGCTAGATTTTGGTTGGTGGCTATAAATACCACCCCAACCGGCCACTTCAAGGTGTGGGAGCCCAAGCAACATTCCAAGTCATTTAGTTGACATACTCAAGCCCTCCCAACCACATATATTCATTGATCCATCCTATACACAAGATTTAGACCACTACATACAACACAAGTGCCACAAGATAGAGAGCAAGCAAAAGAGAGCTACTCATTTGAGTTTAGCATTAGTGCCTTGTGAGATTCATTGAGAGATAGTGTGTGCTTCATCTTGGTGTTCATTTGCGCGTGGAGTTGTGACTCCCATTCAAACTTCCTCCAAAGTTTTGGAGGCTTGTAAAAGCTAGCAAGAGACACCAAAGATTGTGGTGATCCTTGTGGGATCAAGAGTGATCCTTGAGAAGAAGAAGAGCTCGCCGATCCTTGTGTGATCGGGGGAGAGAGGGAAAGGGTTGAAAAAGACCCGTCCTTAAGTGGACTCCTCAACGGGGACTAGGCCTTCGAGGGCCGAACCTC
This sequence comes from Zea luxurians, assembly GCA_029449295.1. Classification (NCBI taxonomy): domain Eukaryota; kingdom Viridiplantae; phylum Streptophyta; class Magnoliopsida; order Poales; family Poaceae; genus Zea; species Zea luxurians. Next base: position 99,402,831 of record JAOPSE010000006.1, on the reverse strand, counting down.
GGTAAAACAAATCACCCGTGTCCATTGTGTTTTTGCTTGTGATTTGTTTGTTTCCCTTGCTCTAAGTTTTTCTTGCACCTTTATTTGCTAATATCATTTGGTGTTGCTTCAAGTTAAATTCCCATTTAGTGAAGCAACACGTTGCAAGAAAGAACTTGTCCTAGTGCTCTTCTCATCTAAGGCTTCTTGCTTTGTTATTCCATAACTTACTAGTTGTATTGATTTATCACTTCCGCATTATTTAGCAATACTCTTTTCAAGCAAGAACTTAGTTTCTATTCTCCGATATTTGTATATCTTGTTCTAACCACTAATCAAGGGATCTAGTTGGGGGATAAAGTTTTAATTTTCAGGTTTCGCCTATTCACCCCCCCCCTCTAGGCGACTTTCAATTGGTATCAGAGCCAGGCACTTCATCTTGAGTCTAACAACTCGAAGTGATGGCTCGTAGAAGATCCCAAAAGAACAAGAAGACCCAGGAGAACAAGGAGGTAACTCTTGAGATATTACTTTCCGATTGTTCTAATTATGATTCTTGGTCTACTAGAGTGATAAATGCTTTTAGAGCGGTAGACCCACAATTAGAACAAATTTTAGTCAAGAGTATTATTCCTCCTAACTATGCTAGGGAAAATGCCTCCGAAGATGATTTAAGATGTATACGCTTAAACTATCTAGCTTATGACATCTTAAGTAAATCCCTTAGCAAAGAAGATTATCATGCCTTCATAATAAAATATGACAAACCCATTTGTGATATGCATGATATTTGGACTAGAATTAAAAGCAAATTTGATGAGTCCAAACATGATAGTTCATTTGATGCTTCTACTTCCTTTAGTCTTTGTGATACTAACCCTTGCAAGGAAGAAGAAGAGAATGAACGATGGAGACCAAACGATGAATCCACCTCTCCAAAAGGCTTGTCTTCCCATTTCGATTCCCACATGTGTTGTATGGCTAATGCAAATGATAGCGGAAGCACAAATGAGGATGAGGAGGAAGAAAGAAGCTTTGTGCATCTCTACGCTCGCCTAAGCCAAGAAGATAAGGCGGTCATGCTCAAACTTCTAGAAAGAGCAAGAGAGCAAAGCGAAGCTCGTCAAAGGTTAGAAGATATTCTCTCCATGAAAATGCTACACTTTGACGAGTTGACTAAAGAACATGAGGAGCTAAAGTGCTCTCATGTTGATTTGGTTCAAAGGTATGAAACTGTTTCAATTAAGCATGATAACGCTTTACATTGTATCGCTCAATTAGTAAATAGGAATACCTTGCTTAAGGACCAAGTAGAAAAGCTAAAAGTTGAAAATCTAGCTTTTCAAGATAAATATGATATGCTTCTATGTTCTCATGAAAACCTTATGGATGATCATATCATATTAAACATTGCTCATGAGGTTGTGATAGAAAACTTAAAATCCCAACAACCTCGCTCATGCACATGTACTCAAATTGATACTATATTACCATGTGCTAATGCTTGTTGTTTGTCGACAAGCAAATCTTCTTTTGAGCTAGAACTTGCAGGAACAACTGATGATACATATCAAAAGCTCAAAGAAGAAAATGAGAGGCTAAAGATGAGCTTGACACAACTAAAAGGGAAATGCATTGCCCAACCTTCTCAAGATAACCATGATCACATGGTGAAGAAGCTTGAGACGGGAACAACCGTGGCATGCACTACATCCCTTAAGGAAAATGTCAAGGATTTGAGGATTACCAAGAGGAAGAAACAAAAGATGAAATTCAACACCTCCTCCAAAAGCCTCAACCACGCCTCCACAAAAGGTAACATCCAAGGTAATGATCAAGCCACACTTCACATTAAAAGGTGTAGTGAATGCTTTGAAGAGGGGCACTTGATTAGGTCATGTCCCTACATTAAAAATGGCTTGATTATTAACAAGGATGATAGACTTTGTTTTAAATGCTCCAAGAAGGGACACTTGCTTAGATCTTGTCCCCATTTAAAACAAAAGGGCATAGGGTTAGAAAAGAAAATAATCACTAACCATGTAGCAAGCAAGAAACAAGGAAGGAAGAAATCTTCAAGAGTTGAAGATCGCCTATGCTACATATGCCGAAAGAAGGGACATCAATGCAAGGATTGTCCCATAGGTAAATCTCCCACTCCTAGCTTGTCAATTACTTCTCATGTAACTAGACAACCCAAAATTGCAACTTGTGCTAGAAAGGTAATAAGTTTACCTAATGCTAACACAAAGGACTTTTGGGTTCCTAGATCTTTGTTGACTAACCGTGATGGACCCATCAAGCGATGGGTACCAAAATATACTTGACAAGCTTTGTAGGGAAAGGAGATGATATGGAGTCTTTGGGGGTGCTTGAGAGAGTTCATTCAATTCTTATCAACTCAAGCTATCAATCTTCAATAATCTATATCCATGATTGACCCAAAGTTATTCTTCAAATTACTATGTCTTAAATTCATATCATCTCGAGGAAGACATTTATGTTGTAGGAAATAAAAGAAGTATCATGTGTAAAAAAAATCAAGGCCTACAACATGAAGGAAAGCCAAAGGATGGTAACACTTACCTTTTAAAGTGCAAGTATTTAAAATATCATTTCTTATGTGTCTTGTGTAGTCACATAGAAAAAATTGAAGCACTTCAAATGTCTTTAAATTGATATTATCATTCTTTGAAGAATTTCCTCTCATATGGTAGATTGCACATTCATCATTTCCATTCTATGGCAATCTACATGCTTTAATTTGTTGCAAGTATGTCATGGCATGTTCTTCCCCTAATTATCTTGTTATTGCCATGATTCTAGATATAGAGAGATGTTTCATGTTCTTAAAAGAATAAGGTGTCATGTAAGGAATTCAAATCCTTAGGACACTTGTAAAAGGAAAACTCTCTCTATAACTAGAATAGTGAGACTAATGATTTTTATCTAAGTAACCCAAGTAGTCTCACTTGTAGAGAATAAGTTTCTCTTTGGAAGCATGTAATCTAACATAAAAAGAAAAATCAATCCAATGATTTATGTTGATTTGCTCCTTGCCTATATTGGATTTGATTCCTTCACATTTATTGCTTTCCAAATCATGAATTAGATTTATTCCTATCTTAAGGATTATTCATGCTTGTTTTATGAGTTAAAATTGAGCATAACATCATCTGAATAATCTAGTTCATGCTATGAAGTTTCCATGCTTTTAGTAATATAGCTTTTCATTCCCTATCAAAATGATTACTAAATGGAAACTAGTGCTTGTGTTGGTACTAACATTTCTCTTGAGTTCAATTATAAAAATCTACAAGAAAGAAAGTGCACAAGCCTCATGGGTTGATCTTCACCCAAAGGAAGAAAGGTAAAAAGCAAAGGTATGAGAACTCATCTTATTAAGTTTGGTTCCCATCTCAATGGGTATTTAATCTAAATTATCATATTCTACCCGTGTGAGGAATAGATTCTTTATTGGACCAAAATTAACCAAGTATGCATTCAATATCATTTTCATAAATGCGCTTGTCCATTAGAATCTAATTCATGCCTTTGCTATATCCATTTTCATATTGATGCGCTTCTAAGTCATGATAATAAATTCAATATGAAGAAGTAAAATTTCTTTGTTTGATCAAAAATGATTAAAAAGGTGCTCATTCCTCTTTTTTCTAATAATATGCACTAACGTTAAGGAATTTACTTCATATCTACGTGACTCATGGATGATGAATTATGCTTATTTTCTATCTCAAAGAAATCATCCATCACTATATACTCCCTTGTATTACTAACATTCTTCTTGAGTATTTTCAATAAGTTTGAAAGGAAAAAGAAGCCACTGCAAAGGGAGGACTCTCAAATGAAAGAGGAAAACATCAAGAACAACACCACCTACTTCTACGAAACAATCAATGGTGTGGTTGTGAGTATTCTAAACCCTTTCATATTGAGAATACTAGGCTCAAGTTGTTTATTACAAATTTAATGAGCTTTGATCAAGATGTATAATGCTTCTCTCTATTTGTCTTTAAAGTAAATGCATCCATTCAATTCATTCAAATACTTTATGCATATCTTTAGGGGGAGCCTTTTATCTTGATTATGTTGAGACTATTGCTTTATCTCAGTATTTTCATATAGTCTCTTGCATGAGAATAAGTTTCTCATGAAGTATGCTACTACTTTAAGTTCTTGTCTTTCACTCTAAAGTAGCATATTTGCTGGATTCTCCTACTCCTAGCTTAATTGATAATCTAATGTGTATGTTGTTCTTTTGATCACATCTGTTATTTGTTTGATCATTGAATAACTTCAATCAACAATCATGCTTCTTAGTGCCGTATATATTTTCAATTGATATCTTGATATGCACTAAGTTAAAAGGGGAATTCATGATACATTTATGCAACTTGTGATCCATTTGATATATGCTAACAATAACTTGAAAAAGATCACTAGTTGTAGAACTCTCTTGTGCAAAATATTTTCATATATTGTCATTAAGTATAGGTCTTCAGCACTTAAGACTAAGGACAAGCACAATGAAGAGAGCGTCCCTATGTAAAGGTACATAAAGGTAAAACTATCTCCTTTCATTTAAACGTGTACCTAAATCTTCATTTTCTATACATTCCTTGCATACCTTGTATAAAAGGAAGAGAAAGCATGTCCATTTATTATCCCTGCTTCATACCTAGTTTAATTTCCCAAAATTCATTCCTGCTTAGTGCATCTCTGGTAAAACTAGATGAAGTACTTTTATTGTCAAAGAGCTTAAAGCTTAACCTTGTAACGAGGATAAGCTGCCTTTGTTTCAAAGGTGGATGGTCCTTAAGTCTCTTTGAAATCTTTAAGGGAAAATGCTTAAATGGTTTACAACATGCTTTCGTAAGTGCATAAATTGTCATGAGCGTCACACTTATACTATGACACAATGCACTTCACAATCTGTATGATATAGATATGTTCTCATTAACCTAATTATGTGCAATTGGCATTTAAGGCCAAAATATGTGTTCCTCTCCATGCACATACTTAGGGGGAGCAATCTATGTTATATAGAACTATGATCATGCTTAATTTAATATATCCTCTTGATCATATCTCTTTTATATGTCTATGACTAATGTATGTTCAAGTGTTTTTCAAACCAAGTCATAGGTATATTGAAAGGAAATTGGAGTCTTCGGCGAAGACAAAAGCTTCCACTCCACTCTAATACTCATCCTTCGTCGTCGCTCCGCTTCGCTCACTCCAACTTTGGTATAACCTTCACTCATTTATTCATGACCAAAGAGGGAGAAAGTACTTAAAGGGCCTATATCTCATTCCAAGTATCCGTTTTTGGCGATTCATGCCAAAGGGGGAGAAAGTATTGGCCCAAAGCAAAAGGACCGCACCACCAAACTAATTTTAAAATTGATGATTTTCAATTGGTAAATTTCAAAATTGGTATCTCTTTGTGTTCTAAAGGGGGAGCAAGTAGGATTTTTAAAAAAAACTTAATATCTTAAAACCCTCTTGAACACTAAGAGGAGACTTTATTTGAGGGGGAGTTTTGTTTAGTCAAAGGAAAAGCATTTGGAACAAAGGAAGAAAATTTCAAAACTTGAAAATGCTTTGCAAAATCTTATTCCTTTACCTTTGACTATCTTGCAAAAGGACTTTGAAAAGAATTTACAAAAGAGTTTGCAAAAACAAAACTTGTGGTGCAAGCGTGGTCCAATATGTTAAAAATAAAGAAACAATCCATGCATATCTAGTAAGTATTTATATTGGCTCAATTCCAAGCAACCTTTGCACTCACATTATGCAAACTAGTTCAATTATGCACTTCTATATTTGCTTTGGTTTGTGTTGGCATCAATCACCAAAAAGGGGGAGATTGAAAGGGAATTAGGCTTACACCTAGTTCCTAAATAATTTTGGTGGTTGAATTGCCCAACACAAATAATTGGACTAACTAGTTTGCTCTAGTGTATAAGTTATACAGGTGCCAAAGGTTCACACTTAGCCAATAAAAAGACCAAGTTTTGGATTCAACAAAGGAGCAACGAGGCAACCGAGGGCACCTCTGGCTGGAGGCACCGGACTGTCCGGTGTGCACCGGACAGTGTCCGGTGCGACCAGAGCACTCCAACTCAAACTCTTCGCCCTCGGGATTTCTCGGAAGCCGGCGCGCTATAATTCACCGGACTGTCCGGTGTGCACCGGACATGTCCGGTGCTCCAAGGAAGCGCGGTCTCCGGAACTCGCCAGCCTCGGGTTCGCGCGGCAGCCGCTCCGCTAAAATTCACCGGACTGTCCGGTGTGCACCGGACTGTCCGGTGTACCAGCGGGGCAACGGCTACTTCGGCGCCAACGGTCGACTCTGACAATAAAAGTACACGCGGCAGAGGCAGAGCAGAGGATCAGAGAGGCACCGGACTGTCCGGTGTGCACCGGACTGTCCGGTGCCGCATGAGGACAAAGCCTCCAACGGTCGACCAGCTCCATCCCCAACGGCTATTTGGTGACGTGGCTGTCGCACCGGACATGTCCGGTGTGCACCGGACTGTCCGGTGCGCCATCGAACAGACAGCCTTTTCCAACGGCTAGATTTTGGTTGGTGGCTATAAATACCACCCCAACCGGCCACTTCAAGGTGTGGGAGCCCAAGCAACATTCCAAGTCATTTAGTTGACATACTCAAGCCCTCCCAACCACATATATTCATTGATCCATCCTATACACAAGATTTAGACCACTACATACAACACAAGTGCCACAAGATAGAGAGCAAGCAAAAGAGAGCTACTCATTTGAGTTTAGCATTAGTGCCTTGTGAGATTCATTGAGAGATAGTGTGTGCTTCATCTTGGTGTTCATTTGCGCGTGGAGTTGTGACTCCCATTCAAACTTCCTCCAAAGTTTTGGAGGCTTGTAAAAGCTAGCAAGAGACACCAAAGATTGTGGTGATCCTTGTGGGATCAAGAGTGATCCTTGAGAAGAAGAAGAGCTCGCCGATCCTTGTGTGATCGGGGGAGAGAGGGAAAGGGTTGAAAAAGACCCGTCCTTAAGTGGACTCCTCAACGGGGACTAGGCCTTCGAGGGCCGAACCTCGGTAAAACAAATCACCCGTGTCCATTGTGTTTTTGCTTGTGATTTGTTTGTTTCCCTTGCTCTAAGTTTTTCTTGCACCTTTATTTGCTAATATCATTTGGTGTTGCTTCAAGTTAAATTCCCATTTAGTGAAGCAACACGTTGCAAGAAAGAACTTGTCCTAGTGCTCTTCTCATCTAAGGCTTCTTGCTTTGTTATTCCATAACTTACTAGTTGTATTGATTTATCACTTCCGCATTATTTAGCAATACTCTTTTCAAGCAAGAACTTAGTTTCTATTCTCCGATATTTGTATATCTTGTTCTAACCACTAATCAAGGGATCTAGTTGGGGGATAAAGTTTTAATTTTCAGGTTTCGCCTATTCACCCCCCCCCTCTAGGCGACTTTCAATATTCACAAAATATTACACACTTTGTTCAGCAAATATTACACTCTAGATGTCTTTACAATAATAGCTATTCTTCTTTCAAAACTACTTCCGCAGCTTCGTGTAGTAGTTGATCACAACTTCATCCATAATAGCTTCGGCCATTTTAATAATTTCATCTTCTTTCTTCGCTTCGGGGTCCGCCAATGGTTCGACGGGCTCTGGGGGAGGAGTTAACGCGGCGGTGATGCAAAACGTAAATAAGTTCGAAGTCACAAAATTAGAACATAAAGTTAAAAGCTGTTAAGTAATACCTATCCGCCTCTCGAGATCCGCAGCTTTCTCAGCGGACGTTGCTGCTTCTCTAGCATCGTGAGTATATTTTTCACTTTTTCTTATGATTTCTTGGGCCATCTCCCGGCCGCCATTTTCCCAGATGTCGGTGAAAAACTTTCCACCAACTAAGCTTGTTTCAGCCGACGGGTCTTTTATGTCTCCAATAGATAAGGTGCCTTCGGATTGCGCCAAAGATTTTACGTGTTCGCAACCTATCTTCTCCAAGACAACAGCAATCCCCCTAGCACCCGAGAAGGCGCATATGTCCCCACGGTCATTCAAAACTTCCTCAAAGGCTTCGGCTTCATGGCTGATCCATTCAACTGGTCCTTCGGGATCACCCCTTATGAAACTCTCCTCACTTGAGTATGCGCCAACATTGGCGAAGCTAGTTTTTATTCTCTTAACGCACTCTATAGATTTTTCAAAGCATCTCTCCTTGGATGCGCGAAGTTCATCAACTATTTTTTCTAGATGGTTCCTCCAATATATACTGATGTCTCGTTCAGCCTCTGCAACACCGCATTTTTCTTTAGCTTCGAGTAGTTGTTTCGGAAGGTCTTCGATTTCGCATTTTTGAGCTTCAGCTTTGGCTTTGGAAGCAGCTTCGTCTTCCCTTATTTTGTTCAACAAAGAGTGTAATATTTTGTCTTTTTCAAGACCTTCGTTCCTTAGTTCAATCACTTCGGAACGAAGGTTGTTCAAGGCTATGGTGTATCCTTCATCTTTGATACTTTTTTGCGCCCTGAGGGCGTTGCTAAGGATAAGGCCCTGCAAAAAATGCGGTATTAAATGTAAGTAAATGGAAGATTTCATTTTTTCTAAATACAAAAATCTAATTTTCTCACTTTTAAGCTATTGTACGCTAAGCTGTCGGCCAACTCATCTTTTGATAGCACTGAGAGCCCATTCTCTAGTGTAGGGAAGCCGAAGCTCTTGCTCATCTCTCGGTAGACAGAAATTTCTTTGATGTCTGGGAGACAATACAAGAAGTCTTCTTCCCCGCTGCCATTGAATACCAGGGTCCCCTTTGGATATTTCAATCTTTGGGCATAAAACTGAGCCTCTTGCTTTTCCTTTTCAGATAACCTTTTTCCCGAAGCATGTCGTATAATATAATCAGTAGCATCAGATAATGTTTCGGGAATAGGCATGGCGGCTTTTTCAGTTTTGCTTGCTTCTGCAGTTTCTTTCTCAATCTTGCCTCTGATTTCCAAGGATTTCTCCTTGACGGGCTTGGAGGGCTTAACTTCGGTATCGACTTGAACCTTGAAAGCTTCGGCCCCAATATGTGTTTCCGAAGTTTCGATAGCTTTCTTCGGAGTAGAGCTTGAAGTTTTTATTATTTCTAGCACATCTAATACATTGACCATTCTCTTTCTCTTGGGGGTTGTCAAGATATCCTTTTGTGCCTTCAGCATTGCCACCTCCGCCGAAGGACTTACTGCTTCTAATATTCTCGTTTTATCAACCTTCATCTCTTCAATATTAATAGCCTTCGGCTCATCCGATTTGGCTGATGATGCCTTCGGCGCCGCAGCCGGTTCACCTTTTTGCGAAATCGCAAGTTTTTTGCCTTCGGACACCGAAGAGGTCTCACCGCCAAAATCAGGCACTGCAGCCGGTTCGATATAGCGTGGTCGATGAGTAAGGACTTTCACTCTTTTCCTCTTCGGCGCAGACTTGCTCGCAGCAGCTGAAGCATCATCTCTCCCAGAATCTTCACTTTTTCTTTTTTGTCCCCGGGGCGGGTAACGGTAGTCAGGATACATGAACCCAATGGCATCGAAAACTCTGTTTAGTCTCTTCTTTTTACGATTCCCGAAGGCCGCAGATAATGCGTTATCTTCTGCTCGGGAGTACAGCCCAAGCAGATCATCGCTTGTAGCTTCGACGCTTTTCAGCTAGTCGTTGTCTGGCTCGATAAACTGGTCTCTGAATCTGAAGGTATATTTTAGCCGAACTAGACCACCTTCGTGGGGATTGCTGATGGATTCTTTTGGCACCTCCCAGTCAGCTAGCAGCGGCCATATTCTGTATGGCCACGTGCTCTTGTACTAAGTCCCTTGTCCCAATGAAAGAGTAGACTAAGCCGTAAGCTTTGCGGCACTCTTCGGCCGTTTCGTCAATCTCTACCTTCGGTTTACGGAGCCCAAAGCGTTGCCAGATAGGGCGCATGATTATATCTTTAATGTCTTCTCGTGCCTTTAAATCATTCTTTACATAAAACCATTCTTTTGTCCAGTCTCCGAGCCATCTTTTCCGAAAATTTGGTACTAGCGAGCTTGAACCAGAGCGAGCAATGAAACTATAGCAGCCAAAATTATTATGATACTGTTCCTTACCCCAAGCCTTTGTCTCATATAACAATTCATGCATGCTGCAGAAACTTTTTGCATTGGGTTCCAAGCCTTGACTCCTTAAAGCCCACACGAAGATTCCCATTCTTATAATAGCTTCGGGGGTAATCTGGTGAAGGTAAATCTGAAATATCTTCAAAACCTCGACTACAAAGCTGCTAAGAGGAAGCCGAAGCCCAGCCTTCAAAAAGCTCTCAAAGATCACGACTTCATTCTCCTCTGGAGTAGGACAAGTTTTTTCTCCATCGTCAGCCCTCACAGTAGACATATCCCAAAATTATTTCCCCTTCATGTTGTCAAGATGGCTTTGCTTAATAGTCGATTTTCCAAAAACTGCATGGCTTGGTTGCCAGGGTCGATCTTCGGAGTCTTCCCCGCCGCTCTCCACATCATAGCTGTCACTATCACTGGTATCTTCAGACAAACCCTCCAAAGTTTCCCTAGCAATCTTCTCTGCATTTGTCCTTGCTATCGATTCAATAAACCCAAGATTCATCTCCTCAGAGAGACTCAGCTTCGTTCCAGCGGTAGCTTTCTTATCCTCAGACATCTTCGAAAGTGCTGGCAAAAGTGCTCTCAAAGCCGAAGCTTAAAAATGTAAAAATCTGGTCAAGTGTGTGTAAGCAAAGAGCTGTTTGAGCAGGCAAGGCAGGTGGTAAGAAAGCGTGCCAAATGAACTAGTGGTGCGCTCTTATTTATACGCCTGGTGCATTGCGTGCAGGAGGACCCGCTTGTTAGTGGCTGTTGCTATTCTAGCAAAGGGAAGGTGTTTTTTCAGACCTTTGGCTCAGAGCCTTTGTCCTTGTCGCAATCTAAATTTATCATTCTAACAAATTAATATTGCGAGGGGCTACTGTTGGGGGCCTTCGGCTTCTGAAGGTCCTCAAAAACGTAATTTAACAATGTTTTACATGAACAGGTACCTTCGAACATGGACCTTTCGGACTTAAGTTAAAATCACTGCATAAAGAAACACAAGGGGGAACGAAGGATGGAACAGAGCCAAAGCTATACGAAAGGGAGCTTCGGCATGGTGAGAGGAAAAAGGAAACCGACTTAAAGAGGAAAAGGCTGTCTAGACCCGGTGAATTGCTATAGAGTTATTATCAAATGTAAAGGGCCTAAATGTAATTTTACATGGGCTGCGACCCGCACCTATAAATAGGTGAACAGTACTCCCGTACTGTTCACGCAGACTGGACATTTGCTTTTGTGTTACGCCTGTATTTTTACTGCCTTCAAGCCGATGGTATACTTGTAATAAATTGTTATCTTTACTTGTTCGTGATAATAACACAAAAATAGTACAATGACGATAATATATTTGATTGTTCACTTTGTTCATGTTTTGTGTAAACCCTTCTTCATTTTTATATGTCGTACTTGTGAAGGTATGCTTTCTGTAATCTTCGTCTGAGAGTCATTATATCCTAAGGGAAATAATGCTTCGAAGGACGAAGAACTTTAACATTTAACATTCTTTATGTTGCCTTGTTCTTAAGCCGAAGCATTTGAGAACAAGCCACCAACAGTCTATCTTTTTCGAAGCAGACATTGGTTAGTCCTAACACATGTTCTCCCTTTAGAAGTTTGTGAAGGTTCTTCATCCCAACATGTGCTAGACGGCGATGCCACAGCCGGCCCATGCTAGTCTTAGCTATTAAGCATGCATCTAGATGGGCCTCCTCTTTCGAAAAATCAACTAAGTAGAGTTTGCCATCTAATACACCCTTAAATGCTAATGAACCATCACTCCTTCTAAAGACAGAAACATCAACATTTGTAAACAAACAATTGTAGCCCATGTGGCACAATTGACTTACATACAAGACATTATAGCCTAGAGACTCTACTAAAAGTACATTTGAGATAGAGTTCTCGCTTGTGATGGCTATTTTTCCCAAACCTTTGACTTTTCCTTGGTTCCCATCTCCAAAAATAATCGTATCCTGGGAATCCTTGTTCTTGACGTAGGAGGTGAACATCTTCTTCTTCCCCGTCATGTGGTTTGTGCATCCGCTGTCAATAATCCAGCTTGAGCCCCCAAATGCATAAACCTGCAAGGCAAATTAGGCTTGGGTTTTAGGTACCCAACTCTTGTTGGGTCCTACAAGGTTAGTCACAATAGCTTTTGGTACCCAAATGCAAGCCTTGTCTCCTTTGCATTTGGATCCCAATTTTCTAGCAACCACTTTTTCATTTTTACATGAAAGTACAAACGTAGTGTTGCAAGCATGAAAGACAGTGGTAGGTTTATTACACATTTTCCTAGGAGCATGAGACACAAAATTTCTCCTAGGACTACCATTAAAATTAGAACTTGAAGCAAACATAGCATGTGACTCACAAGCATCATGATCGTATCTCCTATTATGACTAGCAATTTTCCTATTATACATGAAATCATGATTCTTTTAAATGCTACTAGCCATAGGGGCCTTCCCTTTCTCCTTATTGGGAATGGGAGCCCTTTGACTTGTTAAGTTCTTGGCTTCCTTTCGAAAGCCAAGTCCATCCTTAATTGAGGGGTGTCTACCAACAGTGTAGGCATCCCTAGCAAATTTTAACTTATCAAAGTCAATTTTGCAAGTCTTAAGTTGAGCATTAAGACTTGCCACTTCATCATTCAATTTTGTAATAGCAATAAGATGTTCATTACAAGCATTAACATCAAAGTCCTTACATCTATTACAAATTACAACATGTTCTACACATGAACTAGATTTATTAGCTACCTCTAGCTTAGCATTTAAATCATCATTCAAAATCTTTAAGCTAGAGATTGATTCATGGCACACAGACAATTCAGAGGATAACATTTCATTTCTTTTAATTTCTAAAGTAAGAGATTTTTGCACACTAACAAACTTATCATGCTCTTCATACAAAATATCCTCTTGTTTTTCTAAGAGTCTATTCTTTTCATTTAAAGCATCAATCAATTCATTGATTTTATCTACTTTAGCTCTATCTAAACCTTTGAATAAGCTTGAGTAATCTACTTCATCATCACTAGAATCGTCATCACTAGAAGTAGTGTATTTAGGGTTATCACGAACACTTACCTTCTTCTCCTTGGCCATGAGGCAAGTGTGTCATTCGTTGAGGAAGAGAGAGGACTTGTTGAAGGCCGAGGCAGCGAGTCCTTCGTCGTCGGAGTCGGAAGAAGAGCAGTCTGAGTCCCATTCCTTTCTGAGGTGTGCCTCGCCCTTTGCCTTCCTGTAGTTCTTTTTCTTCTCCTTCTTCCCACTCTTTTCTTGTTCCTAGTCATTAGCATTATCGGGACAATTTGCTATAAAGTGACCAGTCTTACCGCACTTGAAGCAGGAGCGCTTTCCCCTTGTTTTGTTCTTGTTGGGGGTACTCCTTGCGTCCTTTAAGAGCGGTCTTGAAGCGCTTGATGATGAGCGTCATTTCATCCTCGTTGAGCCCAGCAGCCTCTACTTGTGCCAACTTGCTAGGTAGCGCCTCCTTGCTGCTTGTTGCCTTGAGCGCAACGGGCTGCGGCTCGTAGATGGGCATTGGGCCATTTAATGCATCATTAACATACCTTGCCTCCTTGACCATCATGCGCCCGCTCACAAATTTTTCGAGTATCTCCTCGAGCGTCATCTTTGTATACCTGGGATTTTCACGGATGAGGTTCACAAGATGAGGGTCAATAACAGTAAAAGACCTGAGCATAAGTCGGACGACGTCGTGGTCCGTCCATCTTGTGCTTCCATAGCTCCTAATCTTGTTGACCAGGGTCTTGAGCCTGTTGTACGTTTGTGTGGCTCCTCTCCTCTGATCATTGCGAACCTTCCCAGTTCGCCTTCCACCAACTCCATTTTGGTGATCATGGTGGCGTCGTTTCCCTCATGAGATATTTTGAGGGTGTCCCAGATTTGCTTGGTGTTGTCCAAGCCGCTCACCTTGTTGTACTCATCCCTGCACAAAGATGCTAGCAAAACAGTGGTAGCTTGTGCATTTTTATGAATTTGCTCGTTAATAAATACAGGGTTATCCGTACTATCAAATTGCATTCCATTTTCAACTATTTCCCAAATACTAGAATGGAGAGAAAATAAGTGACTACGCATTTTGTGACTCCAAAAAGAGTAGTCCTCTCCATCAAAGTGTGGAGGTTTACCAAGAGGAATTGAAAGCAAATGAGCATTGGAATTGAAAGGAATACGAGAATAATCAAATGAAAAATTTGAATTAACCGGTTTTTTTTTTCTCGTCGTCGTCGTCCCTTGGTAAAGAAGAAGATTCATTGCTGTCGTAGTAGACGATCTTCTTGATGCGCCTCTTCTTCTTCCCATCCTTCTTCTTGTGACTCGATCCAGAGTCAGTGGGCTTGTCATCTCTTGGCTCGTTGAAGATGGACTCCTTCTCCTTATCGTTGACCACCATCCCCTTTCCCTTAGGATCCATTTCTTCGGGCGATTAGTCCCTTTCGTGAAGAGAACAGCTCCGATACCAATTGAGAGCACCTAGAGGGGGGGTTGTATAGGTGATCCTGTAAAATTCAACACTAAATAGCCACAATCTTGGTTATAAAGATGTTAGTGTAATAGAACCAAGTGGCTATAGAGCGAGCTCTTGCGAATCACAATAATCACAGAGAAAGACAACACAAGAGACATAGTGTTTTATCCCGTGGTTCGGCCAAGTATAACACCTGCCTACTTCCACGTTGTGGCGTCCCAATGGACGAGGGTTGCAATCAACCCCTTTCAAGTGATCCAATGATCAACTTGAATACTACAATGTTCTTTCTTATAGTTTTCTTCCCGTTTGTGAGGAATCTCCATAAGTTGGAGCCTCTCGCCCTTACAAGATTGTTCACAAAGAAAGCACGAAGTAATGTTGGGAAGAGCAACACACACTAGAATTAAATCCACACTGCAAACACGCACACAAGTGAGAAGATAAGCACACAAAACACGCGCAAAGAGTTTACAACTCGAAAAGTGCTCCAATCTCAAGAACGATGAACGATTGCGTGAAAGTGAGGACTAGAAGACTTGGAACGCTTAGAGTGTGCTTGGGTGACTCCTCCATGCGCCTAGGGGTCCCTTTTATAGCCCCAAGGCAGCTAGGAACCATTGGAGATCAATAAGGAAGGCCAAAGTTGCCTTCTGTCGGGTGGCGCACCAGACAGTCCAGTGCGCCACCAGACAGTCACTGTAGACAGTCCGGTGCGGATCTCCTTCCTATTTTGGCGCTATCGACCGTTGCAGATTCGTGGCAGTTGGCGCACCGGACACTGTCTGGTGCACACCGGACAGTCCGGTGCCCCTGTCGACTGTTGGAGCGGGCCACGCGTCGCCCGCGGATTGCGCGGTCGACCATTGCGCAGTCGACCGTTGGCTCACCGGACAGTCCGGTGCACCACCGGACAGTCCGGTGAATTTTAGCAGTACGCCGCTGATCGTTTTCCCGAGAGCGACGATTTCGCCGCGGACGACTCACCGAACAGTCCGGTGCACCACCGGACAGTCCGGTGAATTATAGCCGTACGCCGCCGTCGAGTCCCAAGAGCGGCCAGTTCACCTTGGACTCGCCTGGCGCACCGGACACTGTCCGGTGCACCACCGGACAGTCCGGTGCACCCAGACCGAGCAGGAGTTGGCTGTACACAACCAACTCTTTTCCAATTCCTTTTCTCCTGTTTCTAGCACTTAGACAATATATGTTAGTACTCTAAACAATGTACCAAGTCTAGAAACGTACCTTGTTACATGATTTGTACTTCTTCAACCTTTGACACATTCAAAACTTAGAGAATGTGTGTTGGACACTTAATCACCAAAACATTAATGAAATGGCCTAAGGGCACATTTTCCTTTCACTTATTCCTATCACCTTCGGGTTGCTCCTTCACATTGTGTATTCTTTCGCCATTA
Source organism: Zea luxurians (assembly GCA_029449295.1). Classification (NCBI taxonomy): domain Eukaryota; kingdom Viridiplantae; phylum Streptophyta; class Magnoliopsida; order Poales; family Poaceae; genus Zea; species Zea luxurians. The sequence goes on along the minus strand of JAOPSE010000006.1, from coordinate 99,386,786 downwards.
GAGGTCTTTTTATCTGGGAGCCGAAACCTCCTGTAATAATCTATACCATACTGAAAACATATAATTAGTCACGTTTTTAAGACCTTCGGAAGAGGAAGACCCTAACAATGACGATGCTAGCATTACCTGACTTAAAAAATACTCCCTCTAACCTAAATTATAATTTATTTGACTCTTTCGAAACTTTGACCACTCGTCTTATTAAAAAATGTTAAAAATAAAAAAATAGTGTAGTTTTGTTTATTGCTAAACTAGTACAACAGTGGTGCATTGTGACGGCACAATTATGAAAACAGGGAGCTAGATTTCTTCCGGAAATTGCAAGAAAACATCTAGTCTTTCCACATAGCATACAAAATCAAAATTGAAATGAGAGAATAATGTGAGCCTCAAATATGGAAGAAGCATCAGGTAATGATGGATAAGAATTAGTAACAATATATGCATTAGTTAACAACACACGTTTGTCAAGCGAGTATGTGCACAAAACTAACACTCTTCTAGGATGTGCATCCGCTCCCCGCCTGCTGATTACCTACATCACGTCAAGCATCACCGCTCAGATAACCTGCATGTCGTCTCAGATGATTGAGACTACTAAATCAATGTCATCCGGCATAGAGTCATTCTATTCAATGTCACACCGGCAGAACAAGAACTTTGTGAAGAATCGCTCCATCGCAAATTGATTTAGGGATTCCCATGAGGTTTAGAAAAAGGGGATTTTCGCTGAACGCTGGTCGTGGATCGCTATTGCTTATTACTATTTTCGTTGGTTACTTGGTTATTCGCTTGGCCAACTGCTGTGGTGGCGTGCGGCATCAATGGTTGTGAGATTTCGTGAGAGCAAGCAGACGTGATAGAAAGATAATTAAATAATGGGCTATTTGAGGCTATCATCTCCAAAAGGAAACTAAATTTTTTCCCCCAAAACCTGATTATTAGCAGCACATAAAAACTTATTAGCGGCAAAATACAATTTTACTCCAGCAGTTCGTCCCCAAAAAATGAAAACTTGACCACCATACATGAGAAACACGAGTTCAGGATTCAGGCATCATATGTTTCAGTATCTAAGTACAAACAGACGAATAAACACTCAGAATAATCAGCTAAAGCTTTTGATGCAAACAAAGGAATAAAAACCAGGATAATCTGAGGCACAAGTTTTTGATATACTAGGTAAATAAAATATCGACACTAGCTAACAGTTTCTAATTATCTGAGACAAATGAAAGCTAACAGTCCTCAAACCCAGAAACTGATGAATGCATTCAAACTCTATGAAACACAGCAACTTCAAGTTCCAAAATGATGAAGGGATGTCGGCCTCCACCCAGAATTTGATGAATGCAAAAAAAAACTGAGAAACAAAAACACATGTCAGAATCATAAAGAGTAATATAGTGAAAGAAGATAAAAACAAGGTAAACGAACCCATAAACATGCTCAAGGTAGCAGTGCCACTTACAAGAACAAAACAGGTAGAACCTGCTACAAGCTGGACCATCTTGCTCCCTAGTACTGCTGAACAACAGCTACCACCAACCTAGTAACTGAAGATAATGTAATTCCAAACTCAAATGACAGAATGTCGACTGGATAAAAAGGAAAAAAATCAAAGAATGTCAGATTACATGAACTGCAAGTACATTTCTTGAAACTACGGTTCAACTAGCATACTGTTTGCTGGAAGATCGAACAAGGCATGACGACCGTCACTGCCTCCATAGGAGGATGCAACTAGATCAGACTCAAATCCAGCAACTTGGACAGTACGTCACAAGGGCCTCCATTGCTGTGCCACTACAGAAGGCTGTCGCCGATACAGACCACCTCCCGTAAGGCCTGGCAGTGACAGCGTGATTGGGCCGACAATTTGTAGCGGCAAGTCGTCCAAAATGAATCTCAGCCACCGACGTGCCCTCCACCTCCAGGCTCCAACGTAGCCGAATCTCTCCCTCCGCCACCACTGCTTCCTGCCTCCGCCACCAAAACAACGCGCGCAGCAGGAAAAAACGCGCGCGGGCGTCTAGATTGGGGAAGAAAGATGCACGCGAAAATATGAGGCAAGGGAGGAGCTCGATGCGGGTCGCCAATATTACGGGGTGAAGAAGAGGGGTCTGTTGGATCAGAAAAAAGGATTTTTTTTCCCCTAATATAGATTTTCAGGTTGGTTTAAGGGTTCTTTTGGAGATGCTCTCAGATGGGCTACTTGTGGCCTCCTACTGCTGTAATAATGGGCTGATGCGTGTGGTTAATGGTGTCACAGTTTTCTTGTTGATGGTGTCCCTAATAATCAAATCTTATGATGTACACACGATAGGAATAAAACCATTGGTGTCACGGGACACCACAACCAACACTATAGATTCCCCTGTCCGCAGGAACAGAAGCCCATCAGTGAGGCAATAGAGGAAGCCCGCGTGCAGTAGTTGGTTCACGTTCCCGACGGGACGGGGTTTCCCGCTGACCACTGGAAACGAAATTTCGAGCGAAAACCGTCGAAATTCGCTCAAAACCGAATTAGGTACGAACTCTAATTCAAAAACGAAATCGCTCATTTCTCGGCGGAAGCCGTCGTTTCCTGTCGAAAACCGGTGACAAATAAACGGGAAATGCTCATGTCATTAAAAAGAAGGAATTTTTATATTTCTTTTAAATCTATATAAATAGCATTCTTATTTTTTTTCAAATTTTTATGGTTTCAGACGGGAAAACACCGGTTTAGGTTCTTATATTTTTTTAAAAAAAAATCAAACGGATTTTATCGAAAATTGGACCGGGAACGGGAAAATTAACTAAAACCGTCGGGTTTTCAAGCGAGATTGTTAACCATGGCGTGTGCATGGATAAGCATGTTGCTAGCGAGGACAAATCGCTCCAGTTCGAGCTTGATGGCGTGGGCATGCACGATGAGTGTTAGCATCGACATGCAATGAGCCCCTCCTGTCGTCCGCGACGACGCGACAATGTGGAGCACCCACCGTTGGTCGCTATTGTTGCGCTGGGATCTAGTCTTCAATGGAGAGCGTGGTCGAGCCGTGCGTAAGAACTATCTGCCACGCACGTGTGGTTGCGATTTCTTATCGCTTAGCAGTGAGTGTGCTATTAATAACGTGTTTAGAAAAAAATATTTGTTAGGAGCGTCTGTTGTAGTACATGTACTTAGGGACACTATCCTATTTTTGTTGTCTTTATCCGAACACATCGAAGCTTATCTAGTTGTTAGCCGAGTATCGGAGGAGAGAAAATGAAGTGCGTGCTTCGTTCGTCATGCACGATGGCGGAAACAATAGAAATTTGTGCTTTATAGGTGTAGAGATTTGATTGATGCATGCAAAAAGGAGGAGGTGTTGAAGTTGGGAAGAGATCAATGTAATTTTTCACTAGTGCGGTTTGGACGTGTTGACACCTTTTTGGAGGCATCAAACACTCAACAATAACCAGCGGCGGTGCTTTCTGGTCAGGCGTGGACGGTCCGCGGCACAGGGTCGGATGGTCCGTGACCTGGCGCAGGGGCTAGGATTCCCTGCCTAACGGCCGGACGGTCCGCGCCCTAGGACCAGACGGTCCGCGCGTGCGCAGGGGCGGCAGAAGATCGCCGGCGGCGCCTGGATCTCGCTCCCGGGAGGGACCCCGTCGGGGAGGAGAGATCCTAAGAGTTGTCTAGACTCGGGCAGGCCGACCTAGACTCCTCTAATCGACGTAGAGTCGAAGAGAAGCGGAGAATTTGGGGATCGAGAGGCTAAACTAGAACTAGACTAGAACTACTCCTAATTGTACATTAAATAAATGCGAGATAAAAGTGTTTTTGATTCGATTGATTATTACAAATCGGCCGTATACCTCTCTATTTATAGAGGAGTGGGACTGGACCCTTTATAAACTAATTTCCAAGTTATTTCCACGATTCTAGCTAACAACTGTAGCACAAAACTCGGAACCCTAATCTACTCTGCGCGCGCGAACCGTCCGGCCCACAGGCGCGGACTGCCCGAACCGCGGACCGTCCAGCCCCAGGGCCGAACCGTCCGCCAGCTCACTTTGGTGCTGAACATATGCCCCCCGCCTTTTGGTGGAGCTGAGCGAACCAAAAGCAAATAACTCGATGTGATCACATCGGTTTTATTAGGCATTTTATCACTTACTAGGATGGTACATAGTGGCCTTGGTCTCGATGGTTGACTCAACGAACATGACCCCTTTAGCTTTGATCGAACTGTCAGTCCCAACACCGTCGAGCGTTATACTGATCTTGACCAATTCGTCACCTTGCTTTTCCTAATTTTCTAAATGTTCTGGCGTAGCTCCGTAGTCGACCAGGTCTTCTTCTTGCAGGTCATCTTCCTCCATAGGTGTCGGTACATCCTTGGAGGTGTCTTGGTGTAATGCGGATGGTTCGGCCTCAGGGGTCGGACGGTCCATGTCCTGTGCAGATGATTCGGCCTTTATAGCCGGACAGTCTACCATACTTGTAGAGAGCTGCACAGTTGTCGTTTTATTTTCTATCTTTGTGGCCGTTTGATTTTTCTCAACGGTCTTTGGTCTCCATCTCTTTTGTGGTGGCGGATACTGCGGATGCGTGTCATTGAATATTCTTTCCGCCTCCTTTTCCTGATTCTCCTTTGCTCTGAGGCGCTGTAATTTTCGCTTTTGCGGTCGTGTCAATCCCGATGGGCACCATTGGGGCATGGAGTATTTTGGATCGGCTGTTTTGTTGACAGCTATACCTTCTTTTTCGTTTGTGTTGGCTGATTCACCAAAAATTATCGGCCCTTCGTTATTTTGTTGTACGACGACATCTGTCGTTCCTATTTTAATGATGTCTCCCTTTTTCGTACTGTTAGAGGTTGTAGCTGTATGCCCCCCTGTCGGATTAGTCAGCCTTTGGGGTCGAGTTGTTCGGCAATCTTGCTGGGCCTATGCTCATGGACCAGATTGAGGGGCTCTCAATCGGTCTTGTAATGGAGGTGTCAACCTATTGAATACAGATGTTTGGGGTGCCCCCCAAGCGGGGTACTGTGGCATCCCAAATGGGTATGGTGGCATGCTCCACATTTGATTTGGGACATATGGTGGAGGTATGTATGTGTATGGATATGGCATAGGTGGGTATGGTGGTGGAGGTGTCCATGCAGGTACGTTAGGTCTTAATTGAACATTATGACCTCCCGTCCTTTCCGATTGGTGAGGTGATCCAATCAGCCTAACCTGCCGTCGCACCTGGATGGGTAAGTGAAAGTCGCCTAGAGGGGGGGTGGATAGGCGAAACCTGAAAATTATAACTTTACACCCCACCTAGATCCCTTGATTAGTGGTTAGAACAAGATACACAATTTACGGAGTATGAAAACTAAGTCCTTTGCTTATAAAGAGTATTGCTTTCAAATAATGAGGAATTGATAAATCAATACTACTAATAAGTCTATGAGAATAAAACAAGAGGGCTTAGATAAGAAGAGCAATAATACAAGTTCTTTCTTGCAAGGTGTTGCTTCACTAAATGAGAATTTAACTTAAAGCAACACCAAATAGTATTAGCAAAGAATATTGCAAGAAAAACTTAGAAAGGGAAAGAACAAACAAATCACAAGCAATAAGCACACAAGACACGGGTGATTTGTTTTACCGAGGTTCGGCCCTCGGAGGCCTAGTCCCCGTTGAGGAGTCCACTAAGGACGGGTCTCTTTCAACCCTTTCCCTCTCTCCACCGATCACTCAAGACCGGCGAGCTCTTCTTCTTCTCAAGGATCACTTAAGACCCTGCAAGGACCACCACACACTTTGGTGTCTCTTGCTAGCTTGACAAGCCTCCAAAACTTTGGAGGAAGTTCAATGGGAGTCAAAACTCCACGCGCAAATGAACACAAAGATGAAGCACACACTATCTCTCAATGAATCTCATAAGGCACTAGTGCTAAACTCAAATAAGTAGCTCTCTCTTGCTTGCTCTATCTTTTGTGGCACTTGTGTTGGTTGTAGTGGTCTAAATCTTGTGTATAGGATGGATCAATGAATAGAAGTGGTTGGGAGGGCTTGAGTATGTCAACTAGATGACTTGGAATGTTGCTTGGGCTCCCCCACACTGAAGTGGCTGGTTGGGGTGGTATTTATAACCACCAACCAAATTGTAGCCGTTGGAGATGGCTGCTGGCGATGGGCGCACCGGACAGTCCGGTGCGCTGCCACGTCATCTAGACGTTAGGGCTTGGAGCTGGTCGACCGTTGGAGGCTTTGTCCTCATGCGGCACCGGACAGTCCGGTGCCCCTCTGACCTTCTGCTCTGACTTCTGCCGCGTGTACTGTTCTGCACTATTCACTGTCAGAGTCGACCGTTGCGCGCAGATGACCGTTGCTCCGCTGGTGCATCGGACAGTCCGATGGCACACTGGATAGTCCGGTGAATTATAGCGGAGGTGCGCCTGGAAAACCCGAAGCTGAAGAGTTTGAGGTCGATCCTCCCTGGTGCACCGGACACTGTCTGGTGGCACACCGGACAGTCCGGTGCGCCAGACCAGGGAGCACTTCGGTTTCCTTTGCTCCTTTCTTTTTAGCCCTTTCTTTTGACTTTGTATTGGTTTTAAGTTGAACCTTTGGCACCTGTAGAACATATACTCTAGAGCAAACTAGTTAGTTCAATTGTTTGTGTTGGGCAATTCAACCACCAAAATCATTTAGGAAAAGGTTAGATCCTATTTCCCTTTCAATCTCCCCCTTTTTGGTGATTGATGCCAACACAAACCAAAGCAAATATATAAGAACAGAATTGAACTAGTTTGCATAAGGTAAGTGCAAAGGTTGCTTGGAATGAAACCAATATAATTATTTCTTATTTGATATGCATGGATTGTTTTCTTCTTGTTAAAAATTTGAACCATGCTAGCACCACTAGTTTTGTTTTTGCAAATTCTTTGTAAAAATTCTTTTCAAAGGCTTTTTTTGCAAATGGTCAATGGTATATGAATAAGATTGAAAGAAGCATTTTTAAGATTTGAAATTTTCTCCCCGTGCTTCAAATGCTTTTCCTTTGTCTTAAACAAAATTCCCCCTCAATGAAATTCTCCTCTTAGTGTCTAAGAGGGTTTTAGAAATTAATTTTGAAAGGGGTTATACCAATTTGAAAGTTTTATCAAAAATAAGATACCAATTTAAAAATCTTCTCTTAACACAAATTTTGAAAGACTACATTTTTGAAATTGGTGGTGGTGCGGTACTTTTGCTTTGGGCTAATACTTTCTCCCCCTTTGGCATGAATCGCCAAAAATGGATACTTGTGAGTGAAATACAAGCCCGTTCATCAAACTTTTCTCCCCCTTTGGTAAACAAAAATATGAGTGAAGATTATACCAAAGTGGATAACAATGCGGAATACCGGCAATGAGTAGATAATACCGATGGAGTTGAGTGGAAGTGTCGTCTTTGCCGAATACTCCATTTCCCTTTCAATTATATGACTAAGCATAAGAGTACACTTGAAAACACATTAGTCATAGTCATAAAGAGATATGATCAAAAGATATATCAATTAAGCATAACCATAGTTCTATATAATATAGATTGCCCCCCTAAATACGTGCCTTGAGAGGAATACAATTTTGGCCTTAAATGCCAATTGCACATAATTAGGTTAATGAGAACATAGCTATATCATACAGAATGTGAAGTGCATTGTGTCATAGTATAAGTGTGATGCTCATGACAGTTTATGCACTTATGAAAGCATGTTGTAAGCATTTTCCCTTAAGGATTTCAAAGAGGCTTAAGGACCATCCACCTTTGGAACAAAGGCAGCTTATCCTCGTTACAAGGTTAAGCTTTAAGCTGTTTGACAATTAAATCACTTCATCTAGTTTAAACAAAGATGCATTAATGCAGGAATGAAATTTTAAGAGGTTAAACTAGGTATGAAGCAGAGATATGTATGGACATGCTTTCTCTTCCTTTTATACAAGATATGCAAAGAAAGTATAGAAAATGAAGATTTAGGTACAAGTTTAAATGAAAGGAGGTGGTTTTACCCTTTTGTACCTTCACATAGAGACGCTCTCTTTATTGTGCTTTGTCCTCAATCTTAGCTGCTTAAGACCTATACTCAAGACAATATATGGAAATGTTTTGCACAAGAGAGAGTTCTACAACTAGTGATCCTTCTCCAAGTCATTGTTAGCATATACCAAATGGATCACAAATTTCATAAATGTATCATGAATTCTCTTTTTAACTTAGTGCATATCAAGAGAGATATCGATTGATAGTATATACGGCACTAAGAAACATGAGTGTTAATTGCAGTTATTCAATGATCAAACAAATAACAGATGTGATCAAAAGAACAACATACGCATTAGATTATCAATTAAGCTTAGAGTAGGAGAATCTAGCAAATATGTTACTTTAGAGTGAAAGATAAGAATTGAAAAATAGTAGCATATTTCATGAGAAACTCATTCTCATGCGAGAGACTTTATGAAATTACTAAGATAAAGTGATAGTCTCAACATAACCAAGATATAAAAAGAGGCTCCTCCTAAAGATATGCATCAAGTATTTGAATGAATTGAATGGATGAATTTACTCTAAAGACAAATAGGGAGAAGCATTATACATCTTGATCAAGGCTCATAAAATTTGCAATAAACAACTTAAGCCTGGTATTCTTCACTATGAAAGGATTTAGAATACTCACAACCTCACCATTGATTGTTTTGAAGATCTTATTGTCCAAGTAGGTGTTGTTGTAATTGATGTCTTCTCTTTCATGTGAGTGTCCTCCCTTTGTAGTTGTTTCTTTTTCCTTCCAAACTTATTGAAAATACTCAAAAAAGATGTTAATAGCACAAGGGAGTATATGATGAAGGATGAATTATTTAGTTAAGAAATATAAACAATTCATCATTCATAAGTCACATAGACATGAAGTAAAATCCTTAACATTAGTGCATTTCATTGAGAAAGAGGAATATGCACCTTTTAAACATTTTGATCAATCATTGGAATTTTACTTCTTCATATTGAATTTAGTAATCTTAGAAGCAAATCAATATGAGAACATATATACAGCAAAGGCAAGAATTGGATTTTAAAGGACAAGTGCATTTTTGAAAATGAAATTGAATGCACATCTAGTTAATTTAAGTCCAATAAAGAATCTATTCTTCACATGGATAGAATATGATAATTTAGAGCAGATAACCAATGATGGGAAAAAGAGTTCCCATACCTTTGCTTTTACCTTTCTCCCTTAGGGTGAAGAGTAACCCTAGAGGCTTGTGACTTTAGACATACTCTTTCTCTTTTGTAGATTTCCATAAGTAAGCTCAAGAGATACATGGTTAGTAACACAAGCACAAGTTTCCCTTTTTGTGTCAATTTGATAATTAATGAAAACATAGATTACTAAAACATGGAAACTTCATAGCATGAACTAGATTATCCATAGATGATGTTATGCTCAATTTTAACTCATAAAACAAGCATAAATGATCCTTTAAGATTATGGGAATAAATCTAATTCATGATATGGAAAGCGATAAATGTTAAAGAATCATATCCAATTTAAGCAGGTAGAAACACATCATAAATCATTGGATTGATTTTTCTTTTCATGTTAGATTATGCATTTCCAAAGAGAAACTTATTCTCTACAAGTGAGACTACTTGGGTTACTTAGATAAACTTATTAGTCTCACTATTCTAGTTATAGAGAGACTTTTCCTTGTATAAGTGTCCTAAGGATTTGAATTCCTTACATGACACCTTATCCTTTTAAGAACATGAAATATCTCTCTATATCTAGAAGCATGACAATAATAGAATGACTAGCGAAAAAACATGCCATGAGGAACTTACAATAACTAAAAGCATGTAGATTGCCAAAGTATAGAAATGATGAACATGCAATCTACCATATGAGAGCAATTTCTTCAAAGAATGGTGACATAATTTAAAGATATTTGAAGTAATTCATTTTTATATGTGACTACACAAGACACATGAGAAATAGCAATTTAATATACTTGCACTTAAAAACATAGATGTTACCATCCTTTGACTTTCCTCCACGTTGTAGGCCTTGTTGTTTCCGCACAGGATAATTCTTTATTTCCTACAACATCAATACTTTCCCCGAGATGATATGAGTTTAAGACATAGTAATTTGAAAAAGAACCTTGGGTCAATCATGGATATAGATCATTGAAGATTGATAGCTTGAGTTAACATGAATTGAATTGACTCTCTCAAGCGCCCCAAAGCTTCATATCATCTCCTTCTCCTGCAAAGCTTGTCAAGCATATTTTGGTACCCATCTCTTGATGGGTCCATCAAGGTTAGTCAACAAAGATCTAGGAACCCAAACGTCCTTTGTGTTAGCACTAGGTAAACTCATTACCTTTCTAGCACAAGTTGCAATTTTGGGTTGCCTAGTTATATGAGAATTAATTGACAAGCTAGGAGTGGGATTGTTACCAATGGGACAATCCTTGCATTGATGTCCCTTCTTTCGTCATATGTAGCATAGGCGATCTTCAAGCCTTGAAGATTTCTTCCTTCCTTGTTTCTTGCTTACTACATGGTTAGTGAATATTTTCTTTTCAAACATAATACCTTTTTGTTTTAAATAGGGACAAGACCTAATTAAGTGTCCCTTCTTTGAGCATTTAAAACAAAGTTTATCATCCTTGTTAATAATCAAGTCATTTTTAATATAGGGACATGACCTAATAGAGTGCCCCTTTTCAAAGCATTCACTACACTTCTTATTTCTCTTAGTGTGAAGTGTGACTTGATTATTACCTTGGATGTTACCTTTTATTGAGGCGTGGTTGAGGCTTTTGGAAGAGGTATTGATTTTCTTCTTTTGTTCCTTCCTCCTGACAATCCTCAAGTCCTTGACATTTTCTTCAAGGGATTTAGTGCATGCCACGGTTGTTCCCGTCTCAAGCTTCTTCACCATGTGATCACGGTTATCTTGAGAAGGTTGAGCAATGCACTTCCCTTTTAGTTGTGTCAAGCTTATTTTTAGCCTCTCATTTTCTTCTTTGAGCTTTTGATATGTATCATCGTTTGTTCCTACAAATTCTAGCTCAAAGGAAGATTTGCTTGTCGATGGACAACAAGCATTAGCACATGGTAATGTAGTTTCAATTTCAATACATGTGCATGAGTGAGGTTGTTGGGATTTTAAGTTTTCTATCACAACCTCATGAGCAATATTTAATATGATATGATCATCCATAAGATTTTCATGAGAACATAGGAGCATATCATATTTTTCTTGAAAAGCTAGATTTTCATCTTTTAGCTTTTCTACTTGGTCCTTAAGCAAGGCATTCCTATTTACTAATTGAGCGATACAATGTAAAGCGTTATCTTGCTCAATTGAAATAGTTTCATACCTTTGGACCAAATCAACATGAGAGCACTTTAGCTCCTCATGTTCTTTAGTCAACTCATCAAAGTGTAGCATTTTCATGGAGAGAACATTTTCTAGCCTTTGATGAGCTTCGCTTTGCTCTCTCGCTCTTTCTAGAAGTTTGAGCATGACCGCCTTATCTTCTTGGCTTAGGCGAGCTTAGAGTTGCATGAAGCTTCTTTCTTCCTCCTCATCTTCGTTTGTGCTTCCGCTATCATTTTCATTAGCCACACAACATATGTGGGAATCGAAATGGGAAGACAAACCTCTTGGAGAGGTGGATTCATCGTTTGGTATCCATCGTTCATTTTCTTCTTCTTCCTTCAAAGAGTTAGTTTCACAAATACCAAAGGAAGTAGAGGCACAAAATGAACTATCATGTTTGGACTCATCAAATTTGCTTTTAATTCTAGTCCAAATATCATGCGCATCATGAATGGATTCAATATAATTTGATATGAAGGCATGATAATCTTCATTGCTAAGAGAATTACTTAAGATGTCATAAGCTAGATAGTTTAGGCGAATACATCTTTGATCTTCCTCGGAAGCAATTTCTTTATTATAACTAGAGGGGATGATACTCTTGTCTATAATTTGTTCTAATCACGAGTCTATGGTTCTAAAAGCATTTATCACACTAGTAGACCATGAAGCATAATTAGAACAATCATCAAATAAAATCTCAAGAGTTACCACCTTGGTTTTTGTCGGAGGTGTCTTCTTGTTCTTTTGGGATCTTCCTCGAGCCATCACTTCGAGTTGTTGGACTCAATATGAAGTGCTTAGCTCTGATACCAATTGAAAGTCGCCTAGAGGGGGTGGATAGGCGAAACCTGAAAATTATAACTTTACACCCCACCTAGATCCCTTGATTAGTGGTTAGAACAAGATACACAATTTACGGAGTATGAAAACTAAGTCCTTTGCTTATAAAGAGTATTGCTTTCAAATAATGAGGAATTGATAAATCAATACTACTAATAAGTCTATGAGAATAAAACAAGAGGGCTTAGATAAGAAGAGCAATAACACAAGTTCTTTCTTGCAAGGTGTTGCTTCACTAAATGAGAATTTAACTTAAAGCAACACCAAATAGTATTAGCAAGGAATATTGCAAGAAAAACTTAGAAAGGGAAAGAACAAACAAATCACAAGCAATAAGCACACAAGACACGGGTGATTTGTTTTACCGAGGTTCGACCCTCGAAGGCCTAGTCCCCGTTGAGGAGTCCACTAAGGACGGGTCTCTTTCAACCCTTTCCCTCTCTCCACCGATCACTCAAGACCGGCGAGCTCTTCTTCTTCTCAAGGATCACTTAAGACCCCGCAAGGACCACCACACACTTTGGTGTCTCTTGCTAGCTTTACAAGCCTCCAAAACTTTGGAGGAAGTTCAATGGGAGTCAGAACTCCACGCGCAAATGAACACAAAGATGAAGCACACATTATCTCTCAATAAATCTCACAAGGCACTAGTGCTAAACTCAAATGAGTAGCTCTCTCTTGCTTGCTCTATCTTTTGTGGCACTTGTGTTGGTTGTAGTGGTCTAAATCTTGTGTATAGCATGGATCAATGAATAGAAGTGGTTGGGAGGGCTTGAGTATATCAACTAGATGACTTGGAATGTTGCTTGGGCTCCCCCACACTGAAGTGGTCGGTTGGGGTGGTATTTATAACCACCAACCAAATTGTAGCCGTTGGAGATGGCTGCTAGCGATGGGCGCACCGGACAGTGTCCGGTGCGCTGCCACGTCATCCAGACGTTAGGGCTTGGAGCTGGTCAACCGTTGGAGGCTTTGTCCTCATGCGGCACCGGACAGTCCGGTGCGACACCAGACAGTCCGGTGCCCCTCTGACCTTCTGCTCTGACTTCTGCCGCATGTACTGTTCTGCACTGTTCATTGTCAGAGTCGACCGTTGCGCGCAGATGACTGTTGCTCCGCTGGCGCACCGAACAGTCCGGTGCCACACCGGACAGTCCGGTGAATTATAGCGGAGGTGCGCCTGTAAAACCTGAAGCTGAAGAGTTTGAGGTCGATCCTCCCTGGTGCACCGGACACTGTCCGGTGGCACACCGGACAGTCCAGTGCGCTAGACCAGGGAGCACTTCGGTTTCCTTTGCTCCTTTCTTTTTAGCCCTTTCTTTTGACTTTGTATTGGTTTTAAGTTGAACCTTTGGCACCTATAGAACATATACTCTAGAGCAAACTAGTTAGTCCAATTGTTTGTGTTGGGCAATTCAACCACCAAAATCATTTAGGAAAAGGTTAGATCCTATTTCCCTTTCAGTAAGCGAGGTCGCTTTGGTGGCCGGTCGCTGGGGCCAGCCTTCTTTCTCACATATTTAGACAATAATTGATCAAAGGTCGGGCTGTATTTTATCAACTGACCAGTTGCCTTGAACGTGTTAGTTTTCCACGTACCTATTTCTGGTCGTCGTGGTTTGAAGGTACGTGGTCGCCGTGGCTCTTCGGCGTTGCCGGACCGTCCGCTGGAACGCTCCGGACCGTTCGGTGATGTTACGGACTGTCCGCGCCTAGGCACCGGACCGTCCGTGATGCGTAGTATGGGTTCTCGCGCATATCCCCTTGTCTGCGCTTGTCCCCCAGTGCCGGAGTTTGTGATGATCACTTTCAGTGTCTCTCCTCCATCAGGAGTCTTCTCGGCCACCACTTTCCTGCAAGAGATTTTGTTGTTTCCATCGGCCTCCCATGAGTTGCCGATGATAACTTCTTTGTCTTTGCCCTTATCGGCTGTGTTGGGCCGAATTAGGACCCTTTTGCCCTTGAAGTCGATCATATTCATTGGGAAGGGCTCCGTGTCCTCCTGAAATTTCAATCGTCCCTCGTTAATGGCCGATTGGATTTGTCGTCGGAACACATTACAATCATTAGTGGCATGGGAAAATGAGTTGTGCCACTTGCAATATGCGCGACGCTTTAGTTCGTCGGCGGGTGGAACGATATAATCAATCTTAATGTTACCATTTTTTAGTAATTTATCGAATATCTTATCACATTTGACAACATTAAATGTAAACTTAATCTCCTCCTGTCGTATCTTTTGAACTGGCTGCAAGGAGGAGCAAGCCGAAGATTTGGCCTGCTTAGGCCAAACTATTTCGGCAGTGTAAATTTCCTTTGGTTCACCGTCCGAACTACTTTGATTGTGTTCTACTATATGGACATTATGATGAACCGTTTTGACTAGTTCTTTGCTTCGGCTTTCACAAGCCGAAGCTCTCTGATGTAATTGTGCTAGCGTAAAGAACTGGATGCCTTCTAATTTCTCTTTTAAATAATAGCGCAATCCATCAAAGGTTATTCCCGCCAGTTGTTTATCTGTTAAATGAATTTGAAAGCATCAGTTTCTCGTATCCCGGAATCTCCGGATGTAATCACTAACCGATTCATCCTTTTCTTGTCGTAGGGCTACTAAGTCTACCAAATCTAGCTCATAATCGCAGAGAAGAAATGTTCATAAAATTTTTGTTCTAAATCTCCCACGACAAAATGGAATTAGGAGGGAGCGTGGCATACCATGTGAATGCAGTCCCTGTTAAATATAATGAAAATAAACGTACACGGAATGCTTCGGTGTCGGGCAATTCTCCTAACTGTGTCAAGAACTGGTCTATGTGCTCACTCGTGCTCTTTTCTTGGTCACCCGAAAACTTTGCGAATTTGGGTATTCTGTTTCCTTGTGGGTATGGGAGCCGGTCAAACTGGCTATCATAAGGTCTTCGATATGACTGCCCCTCGGGGACCATACTAACTCCGAGCTTATCTCGGAACGCCCCAGCTATTTCCTCCCTTACTATATCGATGGCAGCCGGTGGGAGACCACCGGCTTTTTGATCCAATATGGGTGAGTTTGTTTGGATGTTGGTATGTTGTTTTCCTCCCCATTGGTTTGGGTTTTGCGGCGCGTTAATGCATGCCCTATGAGGTTCATAGGACTGCCATTCCTTTCTAGCCTTCTAGGGGCCGGAAAGTACTCACTCTCACGGGTTTGATAAATTATATTATGGTGCTGGTGTGTCGTATGGTGAGATGGGGAGTCTAGCTAGGATGGATACGGAGTTGGATATCCATCCTCCTTAAAAAACTCAGTGCCGGACCGTCCGGTTAAATACGCGGACCGTCCGGCCCAGTGTGCGGACTGTCCGGCCATGTGGCCGGACCGTCCGACATTATATTCGGACTGACTGGCACCATACGCAGACGGTCCGAATGGGTTATCTAGGGTTTGCACGGCATGTGGCGGCTTGGGTGCAGGTCTCGGTAATTCGCTTCTAAAAATGGTGAAAGTCGCCTAGAGGGGGGGTGAATAGGCGAAACCTGAAAATTAAAACTTTATCCCCCAACTAGATCCCTTGATTAGTGGTTAGAACAAGATATACAAATATCGGAGAATATAAACTAAGTTCTTGCTTGATGAGAGTATTGCTAAATAATGCGGAAGTGATAAATCAATACAATTAGTAAGTTATAGAATAACAAAGCAAGAAGCCTTAGATGAGAAGAGCACTAGGACAAGTTCTTTCTTGCAACATGGACACGGGTGATTTGTTTTACCGAGGTTCGGCCCTCGAAGGCCTAGTCCCCGTTGAGGAGTCCACTTAAGGACGGGTCTTTTTCAACCCTTTCCCTCTCTCCCCCGATCACACAAGGATCGGCGAGCTCTTCTTCTTCTCAAGGATCACTCTCGATCCCACAAGGACCACCACAATCTTTGGTGTCTCTTGCTAGCTTTTACAAGCCTCCAAAACTTTGGAGGAAGTTCAATGGGAGTCAAAACTCCACGCGCAAATGAACACAAAGATGAAGCACACACTATCTCTCGATGAATCTCACAAGGCACTAGTGCTAAACTCAAATGAGTAGCTCTCTTTTGCTTGCTCTCCCTTTGTGGCACTTGTGTTGGTTGTAGTGGTCTAAATCTTGTGTATATGATGGATCAATGAATATATGTGGTTGGGAGGGCTTGGGTATGTCAACTAGATGACTTGGAATGTTGCTTGGGCTCCCACACTTTGAAGTGGCCGGTTGGGGTGGTATTTATAGCCACCAACCAAAATCTAGCCGTTGGTGAAGGCTGTCTGTTCGATGGTGCACCGGACAGTCCGGTGCACACCGGACATGTCCGGTGCGACAGCCATGTCACCAAATAGCCGTTGGGGATGGAGCTGGTCGACCGTTGGAGGCTTTGTCCTCATGCGGCACCGGACAGTCCGGTGCACACCGGACAGTCCGGTGCCTCTCTGATCCTCTGCTCTGACGCTGCCGCGTGTACTGTTCTGTCAGAGTCGACCGTTGGCGCGGAAGTAGCCGTTGCTCCGCTGGCACACCGGACAGTCCGGTGCACACCGGACAGTCCGGTGAAATTTAGCGGAGCGGCTGCCGCGCGAACCCGAGGCTGACGAGTTCCGGAGACCGCGCTTCCTAGGAGCACCGGACATGTCCGGTGCACACCGGACAGTCCGGTGAATTATAGCGCGCCGGCTTCCGAGAATTCCCGAGAGCGAAGAATTGAAGTTGAAGACCTCTGGGTGCACCGGACACTGTCCGGTGCACACCGGACAGTCCGGTGCCTTCAGCCAGAGGTGCCCTCGGTTGCCTCGTTGCTCCATTGTTGAATCCAAAACTTGGTCTTTATATTGGCTAAGTGTGAACCTTTTGCACCTGTATAACTTGAGTACTAGAGCAAACTAGTTAGTCCACTATTTGTGTTGGGCAATTCAACCACCAAAATTAATTAGGAACTAGGTGTCAGCCTAATTCCCTTTCAAATGGGATCGACCGTTGCTGGTCCGGACTGTCCGCGCTCACGTGCGGATGGTCCGGACATGCGCAGATCGACAAATTTATCGCCGATGTGCGTGGGAGGCTGTAGTTGCCCATGGTACATGTCCATCGGCATCCCATAAAGGGGTTGTGACTGGTCGTGACAACCTGTAACCGATGAATTATGTGTGTATTCCCTCAATTCAACCTCGTGCGAAGGAAGATTTGCCAAAGTAGACTTATCAAGCGCACGCACTAGCCTTTTATGATCATTTTGTATATCCCCTACGATACGTTGCAACTGTTCTCGCTGTTCGTCTATGTAAGCTTTAAGAGATTGGAGTTCGTTGGTGTTACTTACATTGGGGGTAATCGTAGTAGATCGGAGCGAAGCCAGATCTGTCGCCCGTTGCCGAACGACTTTGTTGTTCCTGTCCACTTTGAAGTCGGCCAGGAACTTCGCCTTTGCTTCTTGGATCAGCTGCTCCTGGCGCTCCTCGAACAGGAGTTGTTCTTCAGCCGGCAAGGTTTCCCATGTCGGTGTGATGATATTGCTGGTGGAAACTTCAGAGCTATCCTTTGAACCAGCCATTGAGGGCTGATTTGATAGGTCTATATGTGTTGTCCCCAGCGGAGTCGCCAAAAAGTATGTTGACACCTTTTTAGAGGCGTCAAACACTCAACAAGAACCAGCGGCGGTGCTCTCTGGTCAGACGCGGACGGTACGCGGCACAGGGCCGGATAGTCCGCGACCTGGCGTAGGGGCTAGGGTTCCCTGCCTGACGGTCGAATGGTCCGCGCCTTAGGGTTGGACGGTCCGCGCGTGCGCAGGGGCGGCAGAAGATCGCCGGCGGCCTGGATCTCGCTCCCGGGAGGGACCCCATCGGGGAGGAGAGATCCTATGAGTTGTCTAAGCTTGGGCAGGACAACCTAGACTCCTCTAATCGACGTAGAGTCGAAGAGAAGCAGAGAATTTGGGGATCGAGTGGCTAAACTATAACTACTTCTAATTGTACAGGAAATAAATGCGAGATAAAAGTGTTTTTGATTCGATTGATTATTACAGATCGGCCGTATACCTCTCTATTTATAGAGGAGGGGGACTGGACCATTTACAAACTAATTTCCGAGCTATTTCCACGATTCTAGCTAACAACCGTAGCACAAAACTCGGAACTCTAATCTGTTCTGCTCGCGCGTGGACCGTCCGGCCACAGGCGCGCGGACTGTCCGGACCGCGGACCGTCCGGCCCCAGGACCGGACCGTCCGCCAGCTCACTTTAGTGCTGACAGGACGATTGTTGTACCCAATTTCATGGACAAATTTGGCGATAGACAAAAACAATTGAGGAATAAGTTAGATAATATAAAAAAGAAATATTCAATACTTACGGAGTTCAAGAATTACGCCAATGAACTTGGATGGGATGAGACAAAACAAATTCTTAGCGGATGGCAATAATGGTAGGATGAACATCTTGCCATAAGAATTGAACTAACGGAGTTTCGGCTCGGCTCTGGGAGGATGAAATTTTTGACCGATGGCAATAATAGAGCTTCGCTTTAGTTTCTCGGGCTCTTTGACTTCACTGTACGAGTTAGAGCCGTTTTGTAATTTGTTTAGCAAAACACTTCTTTATTTCTTTGAAATGTTGTATGAGAAAAATATACAAGGAATTAGTAGTAGCCACGTTTTTTGTCTGGCTCTCAACCATGGTTGTCCATCCCGTTTTTAAACCAAACTCCGTTCGCTTTCGAAACCCCAGAATTTCACATTTATCAGTTTACATTTTCAAATTAAAAAAAACAAATTTCGCATCTTCCGACCGAATTTTACCTGAAACATATTTTAGTTATAAAAAAATGATAGGGTTTGTCTGTGTTTTATTTACATGATGTTGCACAATGAAACAATATATTCACAAATAATTTGATACCCAAAATCACATAAACCATACTTACGCAAATAGAAACCCATAATTTGAGTGCAATGCAAAGCAATAGAATGATACAATCATGTCATGTAATGATACAAATACATATAAAGTTTTTCATAACACAATTCTTAGTACAATCATAGTAGGCATGTTTGAACCTTCCAGGTAGGAGCTAATTGCATATTCAAAACCCTGTACAAAGTTATAAAATAACACTAGCTAGATAATATGCAAAATGGAAAACAAGTAGTCCATAAAGCTATCTCACAACACATTCCCTGTCTTATCCCCAATCTCATCCTCTATTTTAAACTTCTCTCTGCAAACAGTGTCATCTACAGTTTGGTGTTCCCTATTTTCCACACTCTACTGGAGACAGTTTATTAAAGACTGTTATAATCGTGTAAAAATGTAAAATTGAACTATCCATGTATTTTTCATAAACTTATATGTCCATCACATAAATTGCACACTAAATACATGTAAGTCGGTATGGAAGTAGAAGTTTAAACTCCAAAAAAATCATATGAAGTCCATGCACACCCATTATAAAAGCCTACACATAAAATATGTATAGATCCACGTGAAATAAAACTCGAACACGCGACAAGCCTATATCATGTAATTATATTGTTATGTCATGTATGAACTTGGACTTGTATTGTTTAGAGTTTATATATATATATATTACTTATTAAGAAGCTAAGAGTAGTCTGCCGTTCTGCGCTCCCCCGTGTTCTGCCGTTCTGCGCTCCCCCGTGTTCTGCCGTTCTGCCTCAGGAATCGAACCTTAGATCTATTGAGTAGAATGCCTAGCCTTCCACCCTCTAGCCAACATGACTCATATTGAATTGTATACAACTTCAACTAAGACTTTATTTGTGTTTAACCCGTCGTCCACTCTGTATGCTCACTGAGTCTAGAAAAACATTTATAGCTTGACCCCTGATCTTTCTGGAATTTGGAACGCAGTCCAGGAAATAAAGAAAATAGGGAAAAGGAGTTTAGAAATTGATTTTTAGTTAAAAAAATAATTGCAGAAACCCATTTAATTCATGGAAATCTCATATTAAATCCAAATGAGTTCATTCTAATTTCTATAATTCTATAATATTATTTTTTATCACATAATACCTCTGTTTTTTTCATGAAAACAACAATAAAATTGATTTCCTAATTAATCCTATATCAAATACATAGAAACTTTGGAAATTCGTAACTTCCCCATTTTAATTCTAAATTGAACCGTTCCAGTTGTATTAGTCTCGTATGAATATTTACTACGCAGTAACAACATTGATTATACCATGTTTCATACTTTTATAATTAGATATTTATTTATCCTATGTTAATTGGGTTAATCTATGTCTATTGGATTAATTTATTTAATATATTAATATAGTATTCTAAGTTTATGGTTATACGATGTTTGACCATTAGTCTTGCAAACACACACACTTACCTTTTTGTTTAAGCAAAAGCGTATGGTGGTACGTGTCCGATGACTAACGATGTACGAGGAAATTTCTTCCGGTATGTGTGAAACATGCTCTCCAATAATGAGACCATGCAAATCGTGACATATATCGAAGTCTGCATGATACTGATGGTTGCAATGTAGTATTGAAACAAATAGATTATAAATAACAAAATTTATGTATGGTCAGAATCACAAATTGATTATGAAACATTTTCTCATAACGGTATAACGCATATTTTGTATATAAGTTATCGTAGTATACTGGTATTATATATTCCCGTAGCAACGCACGGACATTCAACTATATATATTCATTTGATGAATGAATTGTATCTCCATCAACTATATGTTAAGAAAACATCTATTAGAGACATCATATCCACCACACCACATCTTATTTTGATGTTATAGTAGAAAATATGAGAGTTATTAAAAGTAAGGTATGGCTGATGCCACACTAAGCCATAATGGCTCCTCCACCGCTGTTGTCCGGCAAACCATCACATTCTGTGACGCGGGACGTCGAGCAACTCCTGACTTGGGGCACTCCGGTCCCATATGACAAAATCCCCCATTCTCATTCAACCATTCCTATCGTGCAAGCCATCACACACTCCAGACGTTGGGCCCACATTGCAGACTACGGACGCCCACGTGACAGCCACCATTAGTTTTGCACACACCGGACCCACGTCTGCTCGCGCAAAAAGTTGCCTCAATTTGACACTAGCAGGAGCATTTGACCATGATTGCTTTCTCTAAAGAAGGAAGGCTTATAAGCCGGTAGAAGCTATGTTGGCTGGCCGGTATGGTCATAAAAATGTGCAAGCCGTGATGACGACATAGGACGCGTGGGTTGTGTTTCTTTGGTGCGGCCCAAGTAGCTGCCAGGAGGCCGCACGCTTCTTACCCTGACCCAGCTTGGCTTTAGGGTCAGTCTCCCTTGCTTTCTCTGCCCAGCGAGCCCTCGCCCTCTAGCTCTTCCTGCTAGCGTCGTCTCCGTCCCGTGCTCTCCTGTTCATCGTCGATCTCAGCCATCTCAGGAGCACCCGCTCACTCCCAGACGCCCGCGCAAAGGAATCCCCCACGATCTCCCTCCAAACTGCCCACTCCCTCCACGATCTCCCCCTCTAGCTCATGATCCCTCCGCCCGCCCCCACCCCCGCCTGCCACGCCCACGGGCGCAACAAGCCAACAACCCACACTCGGCCTCGCTACCCCGATCCGTCGCCATAAATCCGCTACCTCATCCTCGAGTCCTGCTTGATCGCCCCATGCTCGACTGGTCGACCGGACGGAAGGGCAGCCCCGACCGTGACCACAGCGTGATGTGCGACGAGTGAGGGCAGTGGTGGGGGTTGCGACCAACGACGGAGAGCCACACAAAGAAGCCCGTCGGCGATGTTTTCCTCAAGGTTCGCTCGCTCATTCCTTCCTTCCTTGTGCTATTGGCGTGTGATCCTAGCTAGTGCTCTCTTGATTTCATCCTTATCCACGTGAATCCTGGATCACACTACATGCAGATCGGATTACTGGAAGGCCAGACCAGCTGCTCGCATTCACTGGTGCACGGTGTGGGAGCTGAGAGCTCCGTTCCTATGGCCAGGCCCCACCTCTCTTGGGCCCTTATGCAGATACATAGAGGTAGTGTCCCCTAATTTATTTGTCATGTCCCCTAATTTGTTTGTCAGAGCTACTTGAGGATGTCAATGAGGTATGGCTCCGCTGGTTCATCAGTATTCAGTAATTACAAGGCATTATGTGTTAGCATGCTCCCTCCTGCTAAGCTAGCTAAATGTGGTTATCAGGTCCCAATAAGTATCCATTTTTAAAAGTATAAATTGTTATAGCCATACATGCGAGTCTTTATTTTGGAAATAACCAAAGGTTCTGAACCTGCATTGTGCTAACTCGTCAATCATTCCTGAAATGCGATTCCTTTTTTTCATTCAGAGTTCGGTTGGACAAATTAAGATGGATTGAGATCTTAGTTGTTAAGGTAGAAGCAAAAGCACCACCACTGAATCTTGTACTTTAAACGGTGATAGCAGCAGTTGTGGTCTTTGATATCTTAGTGTGTTACTTGGTGATAGCAGCAGCTGCGATCTCCAATATTCTAGGGCATGTTTGCCTCCCTCTTCTAAACTTAGAGATCTAAAAGCTTTAGAATGTTTTAGCTTTCTTTTGATGTCCAAATCTCTAATGTAAGGTGGGCTAAAGGTTAAAGCCAACTTTAGACCACCTGATGCATATAAGGAAGAAGGGTCCACATGCACCATTCTCTGTAGCATAGCAAAATCGAGCTTGATGTCCTTGAAGATTGATCGAGATAATATTAGTCAGTACTGAATTTAATTTTAATGACAAGTTTGTAATGGGTAGGATAATAAGGGATATGTTACAGGTTGTTGGTTTCTTGGATGAATATGCTGCTGCATAGGGTTAGGCCTGAAAGGAGAAACAGAACAGGATTGGTTTTTGTAGCTCTCCTCCCCTCATCTCTCCATGGGATTGGAATATATATAACTTTATGAGTTTATATGGAAAGCAATAGATATTGTTTATTTCCTCTCTTCTCTTCTCTCCTCTCCTCTCCTCTCTATGCCATATTACTGCTTTTAAACTAAGGCGACACTCCTAGAGGCACTATTATATGTCAAGTTCATATATTAAGAATTTGAACTCTAGCCTATTGATGATGATAATTGTTCATTATCTAAAATTCCTCTATTTGACCTCTATATATGTCTGAAATTCCTAAACAACATTATGTCCATGTTTGTGTGTTAATATTTTTTGGTCATTATGTCATGAGTTTGTGTTAATAATTTGAATACTAAAGCATGTGGTAGGCACCATTATGTCTAAAATTCCTATACACATTGCTTATGATTGTTTGAGGATTACACATGTCTTGAGTTTTTATATTAATAATCTGAATAGTAAGGTTCGTTGTACCTTGTAACACCTGAGTTTAGTTGTTGGCTCTGAACTCTGAAAAAATATTTTTTTTACCAAATACAACATCAGATGTAATTTTACTACTGTGATTAAGTTGTATCACATATTCACAGTAGTATTATTGTGTTCTTCAAGCAAGTCAATTACAGTGAGCTTTTAGTCATGAATTTACAGTAGTCTATGAATGATCATTCTTGAATTTTTGCCTTTAAATTGTCTTGTTAAATCTTGTATAATACACTACTAGGTGAGTGCTCATGCGTCACAGGCCCGAGTTTCTCTTCAACGTCATCCCGAACGACTCGTGGATGTCGTCCTCCATCTCATAACAATATAACACACATTTGTATATATAAGTTATCGAGCTATTATATGATCCCGTTGCAACGCACGGGCACTGAGCTAGTATATATATATATATGTATTTAGAGCTCTGGGCTCTATTTAGCTAAAGGAAGCCCCGGCCAAATATGAACGCACGTGCATTCACAGCCGACCGACTTTTCAGATTCCATATATATACTGACGTACGTGCTCCACCATTAGCTCCTTTTCTCCCGGTCTCAGTTTCCATAACCGCAAAACCCCAACCTCGCCGCGCGACTCCGGGAATCTCTGCCGACTCAACCATCCCCGACGACTCCGCTCCCCTCGTCGCTCGCTGTCGATCCAGTCGCAATCGGCAGTTGAGCGGCGCCTCCTCGGTGTCCCCAATCCGCGCTCCAATATTCCTGCGCTGCGTCAGAAGACGGGAGTCCAGACCGGAGAAAACCCATGTTTCTCCGCTGACGCGTCTGCTTCCTCGCTCTCCACCGACCTGACTGCTTCCACCTTCTCCGCCATCTTCCACATTCGCCACCGTCAACGGGTACCGCTCCAACTGGTAGCCCTTCCCAACCATCTACGGTGTGTTCTTCCCAACCCTAGCTCGCGCGCATTTCATCGGATCGACTTCGACCGTCAACAAATATGTTGTTTTTGTTCATACTGCATTGTAAGGATTACGGCGAGGGTGAAAAATATTTATGCAGTTGATTTAATACATTTACACACATTTACACAGTTGGTTACGCACATTAGAATACATGTTTATGCATATCAGTTAAAGTTTTTTTTTTCATAGATGATGTTCAATTGGTAATTGAGTGGTCAGCTAGTTGTTTTTGTGACTGCATACATTTATTTATTCCATTATTTTATAGTTAATACATTACTGTTCACAGGATGTATTGTTTTATTGAATCATATCCAGTTTTTATTATTATAAAACAGACATTATTTATTACACTAGTTCACAGTTAATACAGCTTGTTTATAGCAAGTTTTGTTTTGCTCAAACATATTCAGTTTGTTATGATTATAAAATAGGGCAGAACATGTATGCAAGTGATTGTTGTAAAGAAGCAGTCAATTAGTTGTTTTTGGTAGAGTATATTTTTTTATTCAGAATTTATTATCTGGTTAGTGATATGCAATCATTTATGTATTCATTAGTCTATAGTTAATACATTAATGTTTCACTGCAAGCTTTCTTTTTTTGAAACATATTGAGATTTTTATGATTGTATAACAGGCCAGAACATGTATGCAACTAGTTGTTTTTCATGTATGTAACTGTATGCAGCTGTGTTTTTTTTCATGTATGCAACTTTATGCAAAATGTGTTTCATGTATGCAACTGTATGCAACTGTATGCAACTGTGTTTCATGTATGCAACTGTATGCAACTTTATGCAACATATTCAGATTTTTATGATTGTAGATCAGGTCAGAATATGTATGCAACTGTGTTTAGTAAATGAGCAGTCAACTAGTTGTTTTTCATAGAGTATATTATTTATATAAAATTTCATATATGTTTAGTGCATACATTTATGTATTTCAGATGATTATAGCTAATACATTATTGGTTACAACAAGGTCTGTTTTTATTGAAACATATTCAGTTTTTCCTTATGATTGAACAGGTCAGTATATGTATGCAAATGTAAATAGAGAACAGTATATTCAGATGTTTATTGAGACATTATTATTGCCATGCAAAATTTATACAGAGTGCTTTTATGCTTGGTATTTAAAACAAATAGGTTCATTGATTCAATCATACAACACAATAAATACATATGCATATCCAACAATTTAATTTTTACAATATTGTGTATTATGTATGCAGCTTTTAATTTAAAAAAATGAAGCACGTGGACCGTCCTCCAAATAACCCCAAACGTATAACAATTCAGTCAAGCCAGGAGTGTTTCAGTGTTGACATTCCGTCCGCAGAACAGTCTAATCCATGTCCAGAAGTTGGAAATCCTCCAAATGTTGACAGTCAAAATTTGATCAATGAAACAGTACAGCTTGATTCTGATGAAGATGACTTCATGCCAGCTCTAAAGAAGCGTAATGTTTCTGAAAGCCATACAAGAGTTTTAAGAAAAGTTGTGACAAAGAGGATTAAACATGAGGAGCTACCCCGACAGGTTAGTGTTATGCATACCCAACAAACAATTTCATAATTGTAAGGTTCTGAATATATTTTTTTGATAATAACAAAATTATTTCATGTTTCATATTGTGTAACAGAGGCTCAATGTGAGGTGCAACCCTTAAGATGTCATTGCAAGCATTAACATTTTGAATGAAAGACAACGTGAGGCTATAAGACGTAAAGGTTTCTCTAACATTCTTGATATGACAGTAGATGCGTTGTGTAGTAGATCACACCTTCAATGGTTGATGGACAAGCTGGACCCCAAGGACATGACAATTCGTCCTGGTCTAGGAAAGGAACTAAAGATCACAAAGAACATTGTTCATCTTATCCTTGGTGTACCAAATCATGGCGGTGGTAAACCATTGGGGATTGACGAAGCAGTTGCAGCAAGCAACTTGAGGGCAGAGCTTGGTTTGGCTAAAGACGAGTTCAATGTGACATTTCTACAGGATCGTTTAAGGAAAGGCGAGGATGATGACCTTACAATCAGATGTTTCTTCCTCATTTTATTCAACCGTCTGTTGTTTCCAACTGCTAGCTGGGGCATAACATATCATGAGGTGCTTCTGACAGAAGAAATGCACCGTTTCCATGAGACCGACTGGTGCTAGTTGATTTTTAATGATCTCTGTGAAGCTGCGAAGAAGTGGCACAACCGAATCACCACAAATGTCTCCACGACTATATACGGATGTTCCATTGTTGTCCTTGTAAGTATAGTGTTTATCCTTATGTACATTTATTGCATTTTTGGTTGATCACTGTGGGTAATTATGTAACATGTTTTATGATGTTGGTTACGTTTACTTACATAGCTATTGAACATTGTAATTCTTTTATGTAGTTGTATTACTTGGATCACCTGCATGCAGCCGCTGCCCCTCAAAATAAGATTGGCACACCTCGCATTAAATTCTTTGATAAGAATACCATAAAAGCTTTGACCAAAGCTGACAAGAGGAAGGTACACCATGGGGCTGAACCTTTCGGACATTGTGAAGTAAGTTATTCATATTTACACAGTTGGTTACGCACATTCACTTTAATTTTATTTTTAGTTCCGAAGCTCGACCGAGACATGCTATTCAGTTGGACCTAAGCTCGATCGCCAATCCGAGGCAAGTTTATGATGTATTATATACATAGTTTATGAATATTTATGGAACAAATGGAATAGGCAGGTGGACATGGATTCTTATTAATTTTGCTGAACAACCAGCCGGAGTGCAGGACCAACATTTTTGATGCACCGCGCCCTGCCCCAACGCCTTGGCCCACTTTTAACATCCAACTTCCATCGATCAAAGAGATGATGTCAAGTAAGATCAACGATCTCCCACCTCGTCATCGATCTAAATTCACAGACATTCTTGCTGCATATGACTTGGAGGTTGACAAGTCATGCGTAGCCATAAAAGACAGCATTGACAAAATTATTGAGAAGCAATACGACATAGCAGACAAGTTTATAGAGTTGATCGACGAGGTACTACGTGCCGAGTCTAATAATTTAGAAAACGAGACAAATGAGCCACAACATCCAAGGAATTTGGCTGATTCAGCAGGTCAGTCATACAATTATCCCTTGTCATTTATTCAGAACCTTTAACTGTCTACATGTGCATACGGTTTTTTTATACGTACCGTTAACAGCATTTGTTTTTTCAAGTATACGCAGCAACATTTGATCTATAATGCAAGTTTTGACATATATTATTTTCAATATAATTGTGTACAAGGACACACTGTTCATGCCACCCAACCCACACCCGATATGCCATCCCAAGCTTCATAGCTCGAGACCCAGCTAGGTGGTAATCAGTTTGAAGAAATTCATGAAAGACAACAACATATCCGTAGAGTGCTGGAGACTTGTCCCGACGAATCGGATGTTGTTACAGGTCAACAGGTAATATATCCAACTCCAATACCTTTTTTACTCATCATACGTACATTGTTTGCATATTACTTTTTAGCAGTATACGAACCACACTTTTTTGTCAACAGGATTTCTGTTTTGATGTTCGAAACAACATTTTGAGGAACACATATATCACACCTCAAACCACACCAGCTTGCACCCGCTTGCTGAAATTTGATGTGACACCGCAAAAAATGTTTGTTAGCAGTTCATGTCTCATGTTATAATTCCATTTTATGATACATACTACATAATTATACTAATCATATACCTTTGTGTAGAGAGGTGAAATGGCAACAGAGGAAATGGAACACATTGACAGTGGGCCAGTTTTTGATCAGACCCCAACTCCTCATGTCAGTATAATAACATACATATTACATAATGCATTTTATGCCATTAAACTAATTTTTTAATGTTCAATCACTTATAACTATGTTGCATTTCAGGATGATACACTGAAAGGGACAACAAATTCTGGAACTGATCCACCCCTTACAGAGCACGAGTGTGTTCTTTCTCTGTGGGATTTAATTTGTTCCAAGGACATTGACCAAAGCAGGTACATGTTACACAAATTACGAATACCATATTTATAAGTTTGGTTCATTTATGCAATATGAATATATAACTATGTTCATCATACAGGGTTGTCATAGATTACGGTGAATACAGTGCAAACTGTATCGATATTTATGAATCTTTTGCAGAGGACAAATGTCTTCATGCAGTGTTTCATTGAGTGTGTTCGTGATGATTCCAAAAATCATCGTCGAACTATGACATCTAACAGATTAGTACTTGATGTCAATGTTGGGGTAGGTTCTTCTTCACAGTTATTGTAACTATACACAGAATATACTTACACACTCTATTTTTGGTTTTTAGGCTCTGTTAAATTTTGAAGAGCAGGAACGTCATAGCAAGAATCCTCAGCCGTTTGATCAAAATGTGTTACAGAATTGCTTGCACAACACATTGCCTCCTTTGGTAAATCTGGATAAATGCAAGTCGGTAAGCCTCAGTAACATTTTGTTCCCAGGTTCATTAGCATATTAACTGTACCTTTTAATCATCATGACATTGTAACAGCAACATGTAACCTATTTTTACTTTTCTCATCAACAGATATTGGTACCTATGCTTAGTAGGGGACATTGGACACTGTATGTAATCAACCTACACCATCGGTGTATACACATTTTAGATCCGAATCCGTATGGTATAGAACTTGGTGGCACCACATGGAAGGACTACTATTATGACCCAATCTATTTAGGTGGAAGGAAATTCCCATGGGCTAGGGTTATAATCAGTAGGCTGAGCAAAGCGTTACAACATGTTTGCCCCAATGCAGCCTTTCCTAAATTTGGTAACTTTCCAATGGATATGCCATATAATTGCCCAACAATGAGATCAGGGTCAAATGACTATGGCTTTTTTGTAATGAGATACATGAAGTTTTATGATCACATTGCGGGTGTCATAACTTCTTTCAATCAACCAGTAAGTGATTATGCTAACTCTTTTACATTCCGGTTGCCATCATTGTACATGTTAGCTATATACGTGTATAATACATGCTATGCTTTTATTGCAGGACAATTCCCGAGACCTACGTGCTCATGCCCTTCATCAACTCACATTCCATCGCATGAACAAGGCGCTGCCACTTCCATTAGATATCCAGAGATTTATGTTTGCGCGCAAGTAGTTAACTATGTGTCAGAACTAAGCAATGGTGTGGGCAATGTATCGTACTGTGGTATTTTGGCCATGATTGTTAGTTAACAATGTTAGGAAGCTTCCTTATATGTGTTGTTTTAGAACAATTGTTATGCTACCTTGTTTTAGGTTGTTACACAGGTACTTTCTGTGAACATTAGTTGGTTGGATACTTTATGGTTATGCTGCGACGATGTGAACATCAAATGTTTTCACTTCTGTGGGCTTAAATATGATCTTTTTATATGTTATGAAGATCTTATATGAATACCTCATTTCTTAATATTACGATCAGTTCATTTAAGTTTATACTTTTTTGGTTAATATGTATATAAACATATTGGTATCCCTATCATTTTTATACTATTTATTATACTGTTATTCTCGAATCATATTGCGCATCCACCACATTACTGTTCATATAATTTACGTATTATACGATTATCATACAAGTTATATACGATGTTTCCTACTTCAAATTATGCTACATTAGTAAGCAATATACGCTATATTTATTAGATTTCAACAACCATCTGTACATAAATCATTTGTCACTCATGCAATTTTTATTGCAAAAAACAGATTATTCGTATCACATACAACAGACTAGTCACTGCCTGACTCACTGCTACCGAAATCAACAGACTAATTACTGGTCATATAGTTTACGTATTATACGATCATCATACAAGTTATATACGATATTTTCTACTTCCAATTATGCAACATTATTAAGCAATATACGCTATATTTATTAGATTACAACAGCCACCTGTATATAAATCATTTGTCACTCATACAATGTTTATTGCAAAAAACAAATTATTCGTATCACATACAACAGACTAATCACTGTCTGACTCACTGCTATCGAAATCAATTGCGTGTTTTTTTGATGTTGTTGTCTCATTCCAATCAGGAGCTTTACTTCCACCCTTGTTCCTAGATCCAGGAGGTCGTCCTCTCTTACGTCCAGCAAGGCTAGCCAACCGTAATCTATTTTCCTCCATTGACAAACATGTCCTACTGTTGTGACCATAAGCAATTCCACACTTCTGGCATTTCCTGGTCATTTTCTTTGTACCTTTTGCTCCCAATTTAATAACCTTTTGTTCACTCCCCTTTATTGTTCTTCCTTTGGGTTTTGAGTTATTTGGTCTTGCCAAGCTTATCCCATCGACTGCAAGATCCAGTTTCTGCAATTCAAAAGTAAATATTTCTCAGCATATAATATTATGCAGTCCAACATTCAGTATAATACCATTATTACCTTTCTGGCATGATCATTTTTTCATTGTCACCACTCTCATTCATATTTGCGTGATCCTGCAAATTAACCTGTACCTGCCAACATATTTTAAGCTCAATCATAAGCCAATAACTCAAACATATAAATTATTTATATGTATAACCGCAAATCAATATAGTTGTTAAAGATATTACCTCTTCTAATGGATGTATCGGTATAGGTATTTGAACATTGTCCACACCCCGTTCAAGTATATTAGATACGTCTTGAATTTCCTGAAAAATTGGTTGAAAGCTCAGTACACATCATTTACAAATAAACATTCACAACAATATGATCAAAACCTTGTTATTCCTTTCATCGAATTCACCATCCTTTTTGATGCCTCTATTGTCTTCATCATCGTCCTGAGATTTTATTGTTTCATACCTCATCAATATATTATGATGAATAATATGTTACAAAATACATATTAAAACATTACATACTTGTATACCATCTCCTCCACTAGTTCCACATGTCTCCTCAACTTCTATATCTGTCTCCAAACGTGAAAGTACCTCGAGAAGCTCATCCATTACTGCTAGGGCTCTATCATTTCCTGCTTTGGATAAACTAGCATGATGCACTACTTTCATTGCCTTTTTTAGCAACATCTTCTGTCTATATGATTTCGTTTCTCCATCCTTCCCCTTCAAATTCCTATCATCTCTTGAAAACGGAACATCTTGCCTTGCAGAGTAGGTGTATCTTTGTAAAATGTATTCCTTCGGTATCCGTTCAATTTGAAGATGCATAAACGCGCGTAGTACATGTACACAGAATAGCCCTATAAAAACAATAACGATCATAAGAATTTTGTATATATGTTTTCAATGTATATATTTACAATTTAGTACTCCATACATGTATGTTCCCAATGTTTGCATTCACAAGTATACTTTCCTGCATCTTCATCAGCTGTCACTTTGAATTGGTGTTGTCCCCACACAATTTTATTCGATCTTGTTGTATGTTGCACTACCCAATCATTTGCACTCCCTTCTTCGTCATGCATTATCTTGAATGCAGTTGCATATTTCAAAGATTCCTGGAATTTATTCATCACAGCCCTTGTGTATGCTCTTGCAACCCTTATCTCAAACATATATAGCGTGTTCGTTTCCTTTTGACCCTGTGGCATATATAATGCAAATTAGATGACACTTATATTAAGGTATAAATATACAACATAACAATTTATCCTCACCATGCTTCCCACTGCTTCTTTTGACTCTTTCATCTTTCTACTGTGTAGAAGCTTCATCATTTGCTTGGCGAATTGATGAAGCGGAGTGTTTGCATCGACATGTGCACTTTTCACAAGCCTGTTCATGCTTTCACTACGTTGTGTAGACAACATTAGACCACAATAATGATTCTTGAAAAAAGCAGGCACCCAATCCTTATGTATTCCATACATCTTATTGAGAGTAATGTTATCGTGCAGATGGAAATCTTCAAGTAGCATTGACCATGCAGTCTCAAACTCCAACTCAGTCAAAGGATGATGTATTATAGATTGGAACCGTGTCTTAAAGTCCATTTCCTCAAACCTTGCATACAACTCGTTTAGAAAAGGCATATACCTATTTTGCACATGCCATAGACACAATCGATGTATTGTGTGTGGGAAAACCCTCTCGAGTGCTACTGGCATTGCAGGATCTTGATCTGCAATCATATATGACAAAATTGTATGAATCTTATTCCATGTTATAAAGAAAATAAGATCAAATTTAAGACATATTTTATGTATATACATTTCCTTCATTATTATCAGTCGTACCTGTCAGCATCACTCGTGGCCCTTCGGTTCCCATGCATGTTTTGAAGGCGTTGAATACCCATTCAAATGTATCAACAGTTTCATCCTCCAACAATGCGAAAGCAAATATAGTGCAATGGAGGTGGTGATTTGAACCAACAAACATACCTAGTGGTTTTCATACAGATTAGTCTTATGTGTTGTGTCAAATGTAACTGCATCACCAAAATCCATGTAATCCCCTTGCTGGCTTGCATGTGACCAAAATATGCTCAAAATTTTTCCTTCTTTATCCAATTGGAAGTCAGAGAAAAATTGTGGATTATCCTTTTTGCATGATGCAAAAAAAGATAGTAGCTTTGCCACATCATTTGCATTTCTTTCTCGTTGCTTTGCCTTTTTCCTGAAATTATTGTCAACATTTAGCATTAGGCGAAACCAACATTTTGCAAATTTCAATTCTGAATAACAATCTAAACCTATTATAAACTTACAGGGTATACATGTCCTGTGCTGTTACAGGCACACTCTCAGGACCACCGTGCATTTCTGATACATAATCCATAATACAATGTTGCGGGATTCGACTCTCTTGCATTGAACTTATGAACTCCTATTCAGGATCATGCGTCTTGTTGCATTGTAATTGATTCTTTTTGGTATCCTTCTTAAAAAATTCATGATTATGATCCAAGTGCAACAGATCAATACGCACTGATATAACTGTCCCTTTTGCATCATCATAAATTTTTTTAAGTTTCATACCGGCCTTGCATTGTGTCCGCTTCGAGCTGGTATTACGTACTTTTGGGTTTGATATTCCCCTTACTGCACTCTTACCTTCCATCGAGCAATTCAACCACTTACAATTTTTCCGTTCCCTATACTTTTTCAATGGAAATCCAACTTCATACGCATACCTACTATAAAATTTATATGCTTCATCCACACCACTGAATGTCATACCAACTTTAGGTACCAACCTCGGATCAATTGTAACTTCCTATGCAAAAAAATAAAATATATATGTATGTTCATATATTTCATAACTTGTATCATGTATGGTGTCCTACATAATTTTACATCATATGCACAATATAATATTTTTCATAGCATCTAGCTGCATTCTATGTATACAATTTAACCTACAATACTGAAAATCCAAATCAGTTAAATAGTACTTACATGTCTCTGCAGAATCACTGGTGTGTTCTGTTCATGCTCACCAATAGTACGCATAGTATTAAGGTGCTGTCCTCCTTAATTTACTGTCATCCTCGATGCCTCAAATGTGGTCTGATCATCAACCCCCGGGGCCCTCAAAGCTGCTGGTGGAGTAATTGCCTCTACAGCAATAGTTGTTTGCATATGCGCACTTGCATCTGAGGTAAACTGGTTCCCTCCTTGTTGTTCTTCTTGCACCATTGTTACGATATCCAAGCATGGATTTGTTCGATGAACTGATGTCGGCGTCGTATACTCACTGATTGACTCGTTACCCCATGGCGCCGCCATCTTCCAGATCAGATTACGCCCTTCAGCCAGCCACGCCCTAACAAATGATTCGTACTGTCTACCTTTTTTGGAAGCCTATGAATATTTCCTCTTGACCATGCGCATATCCATTATCGTGGACGCGATATTCACGGCGCATATCCTTTATCCGATGAATTCTGGGATTGTGGGCGCGCTGATCGTGGGCGTAACAACTATTTATGCAATTTATACATAGATTTATGATGTCGTAATTGTCTGTTTAAATGCGCTTCCCCAATTTTCGGGTTACGCGTCACCGGCCCACGTTCGGACAAATGGCCCACGTTTGGTTACGCATTTTTGTACTAACTATTATACTTGCGTAAATGCAGTGCAGAAATGCGGGCCTCCTGGATCGGCCCATTCGGTGCGACCAGGCTCGGCTCGTCTACGTAACCTGGCCGAGGCTCCCCGCACCTATCTGAAGCCCAGGGCTTCTATTACCATCAGCCTATATATAGTATATATATATATATGGTGAGTAGTTTATGTGAGGGATATATGCTATATGAAAATTGTATGAATAATCCTTGTTAGTTTAAGTATACTTGTGTATCTTGGATTTTATAATATAGTATATATACAACATACTGAAATGATACTAAAAAATTAAATATTTGTACGACCAAATGATCTTTTCGGCAAAAAGCACTGAAATTCACTAAGAAAGCATCGAAATCCAGCGAGAAAGAGCTGAAATTCGCCCGCTTTTATGAATTGTGTGAACCATTTTTTAAATTTACACCGAAAACCAGTTCCCCGTATAAGTCCGAAAACGAGAAAAAAAGATACTGCAATTCGTTTGGAATTTGTAAACATGCTCTCAACAAGAATATGTCTTCAGCTCTTAAGAGGGCTCTCGACGAGAAGCCGTTTTTTACCGTTTGATAGGGCTTCACGACGAGTCTAAACTTGAGCCGTCCAAAGAGTCATGCGAAAGGTCTTTTAGGGTGTGTTTGGTTGGAGAGTCAACTATAATAGAGTGATAATTCCAATTTTTAAGAATAGAGTTGTTCTATTCTGCGTTTGGCAAACAAAACAGAGTTGCTCTATTTTTTGTTTGGTTGAAGAGTAGAATAGAGCGGAGCTGTCGGTGTTTTGGGTCCGACCGCGCACCCGGGGTTGCCCCTCAAGGTGTGCTTTTAGGAGTAGGACGATGTTGTCAACTATAGTTCAATGGTTCGTGCTAGTTGCACGAGAGACGCCAGACAATGATTTACAGGTTCGGGCCGCTTTGAAGTGTGTAACACCCTACGTGATATGACCACGCCATTAAGCAACACATTACAACCCCCAAGTTATACTACATCAACTCAAGTACAACCAACATCGTCACCAACCCGAGTCTTTGATGGACCAATTACACGTAGCCGAGCTAAGAAGCTACAGCAAGAGGTGCACGCGCTAGTCTTTGATGGACCAATTACACGTAGCCGAGCTAAGAAGCTACAGCAAGAGGTGCACGCGCTACTTTATGAATTTCAATTAAACACTAATGCGAACTTTATGCTACCTAAGTCGTGTATGTTGATATTACTTAGGTTCACCAAGAGGAAGGACAAAACATATCAAAGGCGAATCAGCAAGAAGAGCTACGTCTGAGTCAGTCCAGCGCTACAGAACCGTCCAGAAGAAATAGTCATAACTTTTGATTCCCAAAAGCTATGAAGGCCCATAAGTACTTTTTGGAAAGCTCTTGAAGTCTAGTTTCCAATGCTTCTACAGCCGACTTAACCACATCTACCAGAAAGGCAGCCGACCTACTTTAGTGCTGACTGGTCAGAAGGTCAACAGTCTGCTTGATGACCAAGTTTTCGTATTAAACTGCATCATTCTACGAAGTTTCATTAAGCATGCTATATACAGTGAGAAAGCTTATCAAGTTAGCTTTCTAATGCAACCAGTCCCACGTCATTTGAACATTCCTAGAAGAAGTTATTGTCAAAATACTGAAGGCTGCGCAGAAGTCAAACAGCCACACGGAAATCAGCTCTGCAGATCTCCCGAAGAGGCTCCTTCACATTAGCACGTGAAAATACTTTTGTTTTGTGTTTATACCTCGCTAAGGCTGGTTGTTACTAGTATAAATACCCCCCTATGTCTATGATGTAAGGCAGCTTATGATAATCTAAAACAGAACCCCTTTGTTCAGCTGTGTGCTAACAAATATTGAGAGTGATCTCTACCCCTTTGCTCTTGTGAATTCCTTCGCGGGATTGCATAAGCGGCGGCTTCATCCGCTCCCAATTGGTGCTCCTACTCCCTTCGAGGTCTCCTCGATTGATTGTAGGCTGTGTTGGTTGGTTCTTTGAGAGTGTGGTTGGGCGAATCCTCGATTCAGGCTGCCGGTTAAAGACGGTGGTAGGCTTCGAGTTTTATTTGTCAGGTTGCACTAGTTATCGCTGCTTGCAGCAAGTTATCTTGGCTTCTTTGAAGCTAGTTATCTGAAGATTGATCCTACATCGTGAAGATCGGGCATCGTGACGCATCATCTGGTATCAAAGCCTCAGTTGCCATGGTAGGATTCTTTACCCTTAGCTACATATATTTTGTGTTTGTCCTATCCACCAAAAAGCCATAAAATATTTTGTCATAGCCCTTTGTTTCAATCTGTTGTTCCAGTGAGTTTTGTTAAGTTTCAGTCCTTAGAGTCTTTGTTTAGTTGCTGGTCACTCTATCCTTTGTGTTCCCTTTGAGCCTCTTATATATATCTAAAAATATCCACAAAAAGAAAAATCTGAAAACTCTCATCATTTCCTTCGCGTTAACTTTGATCCTATTTAAGTTATAGCTGCTGGTTGAGTTCTTTGTTAAAGTATTATAAAGTGTGCAATATCATATCAGATCTCTGTGTTTAGTTCGAAAAAAAAGAGTATCGAAAAAAAGAGAAGAAAGAAAAGTACCAAAAAAAGTGTTGAACAAGATTGTGAAAGAAACATAGAACAATCATTTTGTTTATGTGCACAAGTGCTGAAAATTTTTATGAAGGTGTTCAACCAGCTTGCTGTTATCATTTGGTGGAAAATTTTGGTTGGATCTGATTGCAACACTTGCATTCCAATCATACTCCTTGTCTGCATCAAATCTGAAATTTCTTGCGCGTGTGTTTGATCTACTTGCATCCCTCGTATCTTTTGGTCAGCACTAGGCAGGGAACTTCTAGTTGGATGGTTATTTAACTTTACAACAACTTGGATTTAGATTGCATTCCTTGTTTACTATTCCCCCACCAAGCTCCACATATAAGCCATCGTAATCAGTACTCTGGTCTTGTATTCGCTTAACCATCACTTTCTTGTTACTACCACACATTTTTCTTGCAACCCGCAGGGACCTCATAAGAGCTTTGGTTGGTAAGAGTGGTGAGGTTGTGAGATTCTATATAGCTTCATATTCCACCTATATTTGTTGCCCTGTTGCCACTAACTTCGCAGGAAGATGGATCCCAACGTTGAGATTGAAGAATGTGTCACCCTGATACAATTCAATGAGCTCAAACAAAGCATAGAAGCCAAGCAAGATCTGTTGGCACAAGATCTTCAGACACTTATGGCTGAAATCAGAGGTCGTCGTCGACTCCCCGACGGTGTAAGAAACCATGACGAAGATGGGGAAGAAGATGAAGGAAATTATTCTAGAAGAGCAAGTGAACATGGAGGAGAAATCAAGGTGCTGCATATGGTAGAGGAAGAGGCCGGAATCGAAGAAATAATGACAATGAAGAATCTGAATTTGGGGATGATCAGTCTCAACATCGCTATGGTCGTCGTCATCATAGAGGTGTCAACCAAGAAGAGAGATTTGAGAAACTTAAGTTTACCATGCCAAAATTTGATGGTAGATCTGATCCTGAAGATTATTTCACATGGGAATTAAAGGTGGAGAAAATCTTCCGCCTACATAATTATTCAGAGGAGAAGAA
The DNA here is from genome assembly GCA_029449295.1 of Zea luxurians. Classification (NCBI taxonomy): domain Eukaryota; kingdom Viridiplantae; phylum Streptophyta; class Magnoliopsida; order Poales; family Poaceae; genus Zea; species Zea luxurians. The sequence continues at coordinate 99,348,548 of JAOPSE010000006.1, read as the reverse complement.
ACTCGCAATGGCATCTCTTGAGTTTGAGGGATATGCTCTGATTTGGTGGGAGCAACTTCTTCGTGATCGTGAAGAAGATGGAGAGTACCCTATTGTTACTTGGCAAGAGATGAAGCGAGAAATGAGAATTCGTTTTGTGCCGAAGCATTATCGGCGTGATCTTTTTGATAAATTGCAGAATTTGAGGCAAGGAAGTTTCTCTGTTGAGGAGTATTATAAGGAGATGGAGAAGGCCATGATTAGAGCCAATGTGTATGAAGACGAAGAGCAAACCATTGCACGTTTCATGGCTGGGTTACACCGCAACATTCAGCGTATTGTTGAGTTTCAGCCGTACCAAAGTCTTATTAATTTGGTACATCAAGCCACCAAAGCTGAACGCCAGCTGCAACAAGATGCTAAGAGCAGCAAGCCCTTGCCATATGGTGCACGAACCATGCCTGGAGGAAGCAAATCAATCTCAAGGTTTACTGCTGCATCCTCAGCGACAAAAGGCTCAACTGGGGGCTTGCGATCCAATATTCAAGGCAATTCTAGTGGAAAGAACGGTGCTGCTCCAAACACGAGTTATAAACCAGCAGCATCCACTTCAACATCAGTGGGTTCAATAGCCAAGAGTAGTGGTATTCAGTGCTTCAAGTGTGGAGGTCGTGGTCATGTCATAAAGGAGTGTCCAAATAATCGTGTGATCCTTGTGAATGATGATGGAGAATATACATCAGCTAGTGAAGAGGAAGCTGAAGCAGAAAATATAGAAGATAAAATTGAGGAACACACTGGATGTGAATTTGAGCATGGTACTACTCTGGTGGTTACACAAATCTTGAGTGTTCAAATGAAAGAAGCTGAAATTGGACAGCGACATAATCTTTTTCAAACGCGAGCCAAAGTACAAGACAAAGTAGTAAAGGTGATCATTGATGGAGGGAACTGCCATAATCTTGCAAGTCGTGAGATGGTTGACAAGCTTGGTTTGAAGTTGCAGCGACACCCTCATCCATATCATGTCCAATGGCTGAATGAATCGGGAGATATCAAGATTGGTTATAAAGTGAAAGTTCCGTTCAAGATTGGAGAGTATGTTGACATAATGGAGTGTGATGTTGCACCCATGTCTGTGTGTCACATGCTGCTAGGAAAACCTTGGCAATATGACCGATATTCTCAACATTGTGGAAGAACAAATCAATACACGCTAGATCTGAAAGGGAGAAAGTTTGTACTCAAGCCTATGACCCCTCAACAAATCATGGCTGAACACTTACAAAAGAAAACTGAAATTAGTACAACAAGTAGAGGAGGAGAAGAGCAAAAGAAATTGAGTGCCATCCACAATTCGGTGAGTGAGTGCTACAAGCCAAATTCCAAAGATAAAAAGAAGGAAGAGGGAGAACATCTAGTTATGCTAGCCACGAAATCTGAGCTGAGAGAAGTGAGGAACAACCCATATCAAGTGCTCTTTGTACTTGTGAACAAAGATGTTTTGATTTCTCCTAACGACATAACATCTCTTCCTAGTGTTGTGGCTGATCTATTGCAGGACTATGAAGACGTATTTCCACAAGAAACACCAGCTGGACTACCTCCAATTCGAGGGATTGAGCATCAAATCGATCTTATTCCAGGGGCTGCACTTCCTAATCGTCCACCATATCGAACCAATCCCGAAGAAACTAAGGAAATACAAAGGCAAGTACAAGAACTTCTTGATAAAGGTTTTGTTCGTGAAAGCTTAAGCCCTTGTGCTGTTCCTGTGATTTTAGTACCTAAGAAAGATGGATCTTGGAGGATGTGTGTTGATTGTAGAGCTATAAATAATATTACCGTTCGCTATCGCCATCCTATTCCACGACTAGATGATATGCTTGATGAATTAAGTGGTTCCACAATTTTTACTAAAATTGATTTGAGAAGTGGATACCATCAAATAAGAATGAAAACTAGAGATGAATGGAAGACTGCATTTAAAACAAAATTTGGGTTGTATGAATGGTTAGTGATGCCCTTTGGGTTAACTAATGCTCCTAGTACCTTTATGAGATTAATGAACCATGTCTTAAGAACTTTCATTGGAAAATTTGTTGTTGTCTACTTCGATGATATTCTAATTTACAGCAAGACTTTTGATGAACATGTGAAACACATTCGACAAGTTTTAGATGAGCTAAGAAAGGAGAAATTATTTGCTAATCTTGAGAAGTGCAGTTTTTGCACAGACCATGTTGTGTTTCTTGGCTTTGTTGTTTCAGCAAAAGGAATAGAGGTGGATGAATCCAAGGTGAAAGCCATCAAGGATTGGCCAGCTCCAACGAATGTAAGTCAAGTAAGAAGTTTTCATGGTCTTGCTGGGTTTTATAGAAGATTTGTGCGAGATTTCAGTACTATCGCTTCTCCTTTAAATGAATTGACAAAGAAAGGTGTTGAATTTAAATGGGGAAACTCACAAGAAGATGCTTTTCAAGAATTGAAGAAACGTTTGACTGAAACACCTGTACTTATTCTTCCTGATTTCACTAAAACTTTTGAAGTAGAATGTGATGCTAGTGGGATTGGGATAGGAGGAGTTTTAATGCAACAAGGAAAACCTATAGCATATTTTAGTGAAAAATTGGGAGGTGCTCAATTAAATTATTCTGTGTATGACAAAGAATTGTATGCTTTGGTCCGAGTGCTTGAAACATGGCAGCACTACTTATGGCCAAAAGAGTTTGTTATTCATTCCGATCATGAAGCTTTTAAGTATTTGAAAGGGCAAGCCAAACTGAACCGTCGCCATGCCAAATGGGTTGAGTTTATCGAAACATTTCCATACATTGTGAAATATAAGAAAGGTAAGGACAATGTGGTCACTGATGTCTTGTCTCGAAGGAATGTGTTGTTGAATCAACTAGAGGTAAAAGTTTTGGGTCTTGAAAATTTGAAAGAAATGTATAATGATGATCCTGAATTTTCAGAACCATACATTCGTTGTAAAGATGGAAAAGGTTGGGAGAAATATCATATACATGATGGATTTTTGTTTAGAGCTAACAAACTTTGTGTACCAAATTCTTCGGTTAGATTGCTTTTATTGCAGGAGCCACGAGGGAATGGTCCATTTCGTGTTCTTGCCAAGATCAATGATAATGCATACAAGATATATCTTCCACTGAGCTATGACGTGAGCAACACGTTCAATGTTGCTGACCTCTTACCATATACAAGTGAAGACACTTCAGAGTCGAGGACGACTCCTTTTCAAGGGGAGGAGGATGATATGACCACGCCATTAAGCAACACATTACAACCCCCAAGTTATACTACATCAACTCAAGTACAACCAACATCGTCACCAACCCGAGTCTTTGATGGACCAATTACACGTAGCCGAGCTAAGAAGGTACAGCAAGAGGTGCACGCGCTAGTCTTTGATGGACCAATTACACGTAGCCGAGCTAAGAAGCTACAGCAAGAGGTGCACGCGCTACTTTATGAATTTCAATTAAACACTAATGCGAACTTTATGCTACCTAAGTCGTGTATGTTGATATTACTTAGGTTCACCAAGAGGAAGGACAAAACATATCAAAGGCGAATCAGCAAGAAGAGCTACGTCCGAGTCAGTCCAGCGCTACAGAACCGTCCAGAAGAAACAGTCATAACTTTTGATTCCCAAAAGCTATGAAGGCCCATAAGTACTTTTTGGAAAGCTCTTGAAGTCTAGTTTCCAATGCTTCTACAGCCGACTTAACCACATCTACCAGAAAGGCAGCCGACCTACTTTAGTGCTGACTGGTCAGAAGGTCAACAGTCTGCTTGATGACCAAGTTTTCGTATTAAACTGCATCATTCTACGAAGTTTCATTAAGCATGCTATATATGGTGAGAAAGCTTATCAAGTTAGCTTTCCAATGCAACCAGTCCCACATCATTTGAAGATTCCTAGAAGAAGTTATTGTCAAAATACTGAAGATGCGCAGAAGTCAAACAGCCACACGGAAATCAGCTCTGCAGATCTCCCGAAGAGACTCCTTCACATTAGCACGTGAAAATACTTTTGTTTTGTGTTTATACCTCGCTAAGGCTGGTTGTTACTAGTATAAATACCCCCCTATGTCTATGATGTAAGGCAGCTTATGATAATCTAAAATAGAACCCCTTTGTTCAGCTGTGTGCTAACAAATATTGAGAGTGATCTCTATCCCTTTGCTCTTGTGAATTCCTTCGCGGGATTGCAGAAGCGGCGGCTTCATCCGCTCCCAATTGGTGCTCCTACTCCCTTCGAGGTCTCCTCGATTGATTGTAGGCTGTGTTGGTTGGTTCTTTGAGAGTGTGGTTGGGTGAATTCTCGATTCAGGCTGCCGGTTAAAGACGATGGTTGGCTTCGAGTTTTATTTGTCAGGTTGCACTAGTCATCGCTGCTTGCAGCAAGTTATCTTGGCTTCTTTGAAGCTAGTTATCTGAAGATTGATCCTACATCGTGAAGATCGGGCATCGTGACGCATCACTACGTCCTGGCGAGAGTGTTGTATATGGTGAGTTACAAGGTGATTCTCTAATGCGTATGAAGCTAGTGTGGATGGCTAAGTGGTGAGTTCGATTCCCTCTGAAGGGGTGCCCCCTAGGCCTTATATACTCGACCGTGGGGCAATACATGTAGATATGATAATCACGTGCACCTAAGAAATAGTAAACCGATTGAGTCTATCTTCCTATAGTTCCGCCGACCCATCTTCGCTCGGTTCGTTGTACGGGCCTCCAGCGTGGAGAGATCGGGTCTTTGTTGTGATTACTCGCTCGAGATCATTGGGTCGTCTGAGCTTGTTCCGACCCAGCCTTATGTCGATCTGCTTCACTGTTCGTTCCTCCCCAGGCCCACAAAGGGATGACCTTACGACTTATTGGACCCTTGGGCCTTTCGTGAGGTCTTTTATCCTTCCAGTGGACCCGGGGGATATCTGTCCCCCACAAGCCCCCGATCTTTGGGTTGATTTTGAAATAATCGGCCCAGAGATCCTAAGTCCAGCTTGCGGTCTTTGTTTGTAACAAGAAGTACTTTCTGGGTGATCTGGTAAAAATGATTCCTTACTGTCTCCTTCTACTTTTATCACTTGAAAGTTGGTGTTTTGTCTTAGACTTTTTCTTCTGAGGTCAGCATTTCGTACTGCAGGACTTCGAACTTCATTGGGTGCACCAAAGGTGCACCCAATGGGTGTAGCCCCCGAGCTTCGAGTGGATTTTTGAAAATAATCCACTCGAAGGTCTTCACTTTGAGTATTATCAGAAGTCACCTTCATCTTCCACTTGTATTTTGTCGGAGGTTAACCTTGCATTGATCTTACCCTATGCTTTAGAGGTCAACATTGTCTTGATCTAAGATAATGATTCATTGGGTGCGCCGAAGGTGCACCCAATGGGTGTAGCCCCCGAGCTTCGAGTGGATTTTTGAAAATAATTCACTCGAAGATCTTCATTTTATGCCTTTTTATAGTGATCATCTTCCCTTTTTGCCGGATGCCTTGGAGGTCAGCACTATGTTATTGATATTATGCTTTAGAGATCAGCGTATATTTTGTCTTTGAGGCCGAGTTCGTGATCTGCTCATATCTTGCTAGGCGGTGCAATTTGTTTGATCTGTGACTGATTGGACGTTTGACAGGTGACCCTTGGCTAGTCTTTGTTATCGCTTCTTGCTTCAATGCTTCTGCCGATTAGACTTGTACCTTGTTGGCTATATTTGGCTTTCCTTTGGTCCTTGTTGATATCTCACTTTTGTCTTGAAGTATTCATTGCACGTGCTGCACGGATGTGACAGTTTTGAAAAATATACTGGTATTTCCTGGGCGTCCCCCCCAATGGGTGTAGGCAAGGGACGGCTTGGTACACCGAGTGTTTTAGCAAACTGTCTCTGAGTAGTAACTTGATGTGACCGCGGGTGTAATCATATCGCCCGCGCAGTTGACTGGAGTCCCAATGGGTGTTGTGTTGCGTGAAACGGCGTCAGCCGCCTGGCGTGTCTTCAGACGGTTTGAATTGCATATTGAATTTTTGCGACTGTTCAGTAGCCGTGGTAGGAGGTGAGCGGTTGCCTCCTTCTTCTATAAATAGTGTTCTTGTTTCCCCGGCATTTTCACATCTCTTACTGCTCTCTGCTGCTTGCTTTCTTCTTCCTCCTTCCTTTCCACCATGGGCAAGAGTAAGAAGGGTAGCAGTTCCTCGCCCCGCTCTGGTGATAAGCGCAAACGTGAGCCGACTCCTCCCTCAGAGGACTTCGGCGACTCGGAGTACTCGGAGGAGGAGTTCTCCTCCGAGTCCGAGGGGTCTCCGGCCCCCGCCTCTCCCGCGGCGGCGTCTGATGATTCAGACAACTCCCAAGGGATTGCCGCGGAGGTCTGGACCTACATCTGGGCCGTCGAGCGCGCCGGGATCGAGGGCTCAGATGAGTCAGAGTACTCCTCGGACGAGGAGGACTCCTCGGACTCGTCCGAGGAGGGCAGCGGCGGCGATGGCGGAGATAGCGACGACGACAGAGGCGACGGCGACGGCGGCGATGGCAGCGACGACGGCGGCGATGGCAGCGGCAAAGGCGGCGATGACAGCAGCGAGGGCGGCAATGGCAGTGGCGAGGGCGGCCACGGCGGCGGCAAGGGCAGTAGCAGGGGCAGCAACCAGGCCAGTGGCTAAATGCCACTGGTTTTTAGATATTAGTATAGATTAGTAGTAGAATTAGTATTAGTGAAATAACGTAGTAGTAGTAGTATAGAATAGTGTAATGTAATGTAGTAGTAGTAGTAGTAGGGAAGTATCAACTCATAACGAGTTGATTTGCAAGTTCTGTAACTTCCCTTTCATGAAGAATGATATAGTCTCTTCCTGTGTTAATTTCTTTGCTTCCTGCGACGATGGTGTCTTAGAAACAGTGGCCGAGTTATTATCAATGACATTAGCGCTTCTGAAATAGTGTCCGAATGATGGTGGGGCCACGTTGGTGTTTTTAGAATTAACGGTCGAGTAGTTACTGTTGATACCAGCGTTATAGAAGTAACAACCGAGTGACTGATGGCAGCGCCGGCGTTTTAGAGGCAACGGCCGAGTGACTGATGGCAACGTCGGCGTTTTAGAAGTAACGGCCGAGTGACTGACGGTGACGTCGACATTTTAGAAGTAACAGCCGAACGACTAACGGCAGCATCAACGTTTTAGAGGCAACGGCCGAGTGACTGATGGCAATGTCGGCGTTTTAGAAGTAACGGCCGAGTGACTGATGGCGACGTCGGCGTTTTAGAAGTAACAGCCGAGTGAAGTCAGCGTTTTTAGAAACCACGGCTGAGTCAATTTGGGCCATGTTGGCCGTTTTGGAATCAACGGCCGAGTGATGACATGGCATGCCGGCTTTTTTAGAAATAACCGCTGGGTGATGATGTGGCACGCCAGCGTTTTTAGAAATAACCGCTGGGTGATGATGTGGCACGCCAGCGTTTTTAGAAATAACCGCTGGGTGATGACTGTGCACTTTTTTGGAAAATGCATCTGGCCCGGGAAAACCCTATATGTACTGTACTGTTCCGCGTCTCCACATTCCGTGCCCTAGTTCTTGCTTTCCTGCTTCCAGATCCTCTCTGCCGATTTGCAATTCTGCTTCCACTCTGCTCGCCGGTGAGGTTAAGATGGCGCCTAAGCGGAAAGCTTCGAGTTCGTCCGCTGCTGTCATTCCCCCCATTGATCCCAACAGTCAGTTGCCTTTCGCAGGTAACCATATGTCTGTTGTTTCTGAGTCTGACCTTCTCCATCTCGTGTCCATCGGAGTTCTTCCTCCGAAAGAACTCTGTTCCTGGCAGATCTGCTGTGGGGTCACTGTTCCAACAGAAGACACCCATGAATCTGTTGTTTATGTTCCCTTCCTCCTCTGCGGCCTTGCTCTTCCTATTTCTCCCTTTTTCCGTGGTTTACTTGATTTCTATTGCTTGAATCTGACCCATTTGAATCCCAATTCCATTCTGCAAATCTCCATCTTTGTTCATTTATGTGAGGCTTTTCTTGGCGTTCTGTCGCATTTTGGCCTGTGGAAATATTTGTATCACTGTCGCCCTAGGATGGCCGGAGGTCAGCACCAACTGGTAGGGGGCGCGAGCTTGGAGATGCGCCGCGGGAGGAAAACCGACTACCTTGACATCCCGCTCAAAGACAGCATCAAAGGATGGCGCTTAGAGTGGTTTATCGTGGAGAATCATGGGAATTCCCTCCCACCACGGTCAGGGAGACAACCGGATGTTTGTACTCCGAGTTGGACCGAGTCCCCCACAGACCAGGAGGTGGCTGAAGCAGGGGCTCTGCTAGCTGAAGTTGGATTGCTAAAAGAGAGGGGTCTGACTGCCGAGGCTGTGGTTGCTGACTTTGTCTTCAAGAATATTCAGCCACTGAAGGACAGGGCATACCCGGCCTATCTGTATCGAGGTCTAGCTGACTCAACCCGGGTCGCCAACAGAAGAATTCCTGTTGTGGACTTGGTGAACCGGCTTGAAATGATACTTAGAGGCAAGGTATCAAACATTGGCGCCCCTGTTACGTACTCGGCCTAGAACCTGCCTCCTTCGAAAGCCTTTACTTATTTTGTGTCAAGTCCTCCTTCTGCTGATGGCGGTTTGGGCCTTAGAGTGCGACCCTCTGCCGAAGAAGTTAGTGCTTTGGTTGCTTTGCTTGGAGAAATTCCTGATGATGAACGGCAGGTCCACTTTGAAGTGCCTTTGGATCCTAGTGATGTAGAGATAGGTGCCATGCTGGATATGTTGGCTGGGGATTCTTCTGATGCCGCTCCTACTGAAACATTGGTGGTGGTGCCCATCCCTGAAGTTGACAAAGCCTTGGATGCTCAAAAGCCTGTCAATGTTCGTCCAAAACATTCTCGCTGAGTTGACCAAGCCTCTTTTCCTGCTGAGGGGGAGAAAAGAAGAAGAGACGCCTTCGTCAGGTGTCTAGCTTGGATCAAGGTGCCGGTCCTTCTGCTCCTGTTGCTAAGGAAGTGCCAGTGCCTGAATTTACTGAAGCTGATCCCAATGGGTGTAGCCCGTCTGACGCTGAACCCAATGGGTGTACTGTTCGTCTTGCTGATGATAACGGTGGAGAAGAAGACGAAATCCCCCTGATTCGAAAAAACAACTGTCATTACACTGCCAGTGGGGAAAGTAGCGGTGTTCCTTCTCCAGCCTTGTCTGCCCTCATTGGACTGCAAGAATTATCTCTGGCTAACTTCGATCAGACTCTTGAGGACATGATTCCAGAAGATCTGCTATCAGAACCGGCAGATGGTGGCGCCATGGATGTTCGTGTTGATGTGCTCGACGCCGGGTTGGGGTCCTCCTGAGCAGCGTCCCGCGCCTCATCGACCTTGGAGCGAGGTCTTGAGGGTCAGGAGGCTGGTTTGGATTCCCCTGCTCCCATGGAAGTGACCGAGGGACCTTCAGCCTTAGAAGCGACTGCTGTAGGGAACTCGGCCCACAATGATGGTGCTAGCCTTTACCCAGCCCCCGAGGGTGCTGCCGAAGATGATCCGACTCAAATGGATAGTGCCAGCTACTACCCAGCCCCCGAGGGTGCTGCCGGAGATGATTCGGCTCGGATGGGTAGTGCAAGCTATGATCCAGCCCTCGAGGGTGTCCGAGCGGGTTCTCCCTCTTGCACTTCCATGGATGTTCATGTAGGGTCCTCTCCTCCACACTCTGGTTGCGTGGTAACAGCCCAAGCCTTTGGTCAGGGGGTCGCTTTAGAGGCCAGCGTACCTGATGACAAGGTTTTGGGTTCTGCTGATGTCACTGAATTGGTCCCTGCTGAATCGTTGCAAGTTGCTCCGAGTGGTGATCCTTTGCCGAGCCATCAGTTGATCTCTCACGATTTGGGAGTCGCCTCCTTCTTCTCCAACTTCTAGGTATTTTGGTTTCTTCTGGTCCGACTTTTACCCAAGCAGGTAATTATTCTTATGCTCGTCTGCTTTTTAATGCCAGGCGTTGGTCGATGAGATGTCTAGTCGGGTGAGGTTGCAGGGTGCTTCCGTCTCAGAAGGAGCTTTGTCTCTGGCGCGTTGGAATCCGGTGCTGCTTCAGCGGCGTGTTTCTGACTTAGAGGCGGCGAATGCTGGTCAGTGCTCTTTTGCTTCCTTCTGGCTACCCTATCAAACTGCTTCTTATTTTAACACCTTTGCTTGACTGCTTCTCGCCAGATATGATTCAGCAGTATTATGCTCTTGAGGAAAAACGCTCTCGAGACCAAGCTGAACTGGTCCGGCGGTGTTCTGATCTTGAGGAAAAGTATTCCTAGAGTCAGACAGAACTGGCCCAGGTCTCCACTTCTCTGAATGACGCCAACACGCTGAACTCTACTCTCCGCACTCAGCTTGACTCTGAGAAGGTGACCTATGAATCCAGGTTTTGTTTCGCTGTGCTTTTATTGCTTGCTTGACGTTTGAAAAAGCTGATTCTTGCTTGCAGGAAGAAAAACGTGCCCTTGTTACTTCTCATGACAATCTTTACAGGCTATATCGTGATTCTAGCAACTCGCTGACCATCTTGGAGAGGAGTCATTGCTTCACCAGGGAGGAGTTAGACAATCTTCGTTATAAGCTACAGGAATCCTTGGATGATGTGATTCGCCTCAGGGAGTTGATATCGGCCAAAGATGTTGTCATTAAGAATCTGCATGTTTCCAAGAAATCTATCGCCCAGGAGCTAGAGACCGCTCAGTTGGCTGTCAAGGTTGCTGAAGAGACTTCCGCTACTCTGAGGGCCCAGCGCGATAAAGCTATGGATAAAGCTATTCGCGCGGGGCGGATTCTGATGAGGAGACCTGGTGTGATTGTCCCAGACGACATAGTGGCAGATGTGAACGCTGCTCCCGATTCCTCGAGTCGCCCTTCTTCGTCAGTTGCTCCTGAGAAGAATGCCGCAAAATAGAAAAATATTGCATGCTTCGAGCGCATGGTTAATGTGCTTGGACGTTTTGTTAGAGGACACCTTTTAGTACTGAATGCTACTATTGTTCTCCTATTGTTTTAGAATTCAACAGTATCTACATTTGTAGAGGTAAAATGTAGCGTAATGGTTTTGAGACTTCTTCATGGGACATAGAGGCCGCCCCTGGATGAGTAACCGTGTACGCACTGAGTGCGTTGCGCCAATTCAAGTTAGTATTAGCTCAAACCAACCGCTCCGTTAGTGTGGTTTAGTGGCCACCCCGATTTAAGCAAGCGCGAGCATGTTGTACCGTCTTAGGTCGTCGCCGACTGAAGCCGATTGCTCCGTTAGTAGGGCATAGTGGTCACCCTGAGTTAAGTAAGCGTGAGCATGTTGCACCGCCTTAAGTCGTTGCCGACTTAAGCCGATTGCTCCGTTAGCATGGCATAGTGGTCACCCTGAGTTAAGTAAGCGTGAGCATGTTGCACCGCCTTAAGTCGTTGCCGACTTAAGTCGATTGCTCCGTTAGCAGGGCATAGTGGTCACCCTGAGTTAAGTAAGCGTGAGCATGTTGCACCGCCTTAAGTCATTGCCGACTTACGCCAATTGCTCCGTTAGCAGGGCATAGTGGTCACCCTGAGTTAAGTAAGAATGCAGGTCGACAATGAACAATTTGAGCGCTCTCGAAGTCTTCTTATTGATGATCTATTTCCCAGTTTACAGAGTACATTGTCGTCCCAATAGCTTTTGGAATACAGCTAGGGGTAAAACTTCTTGAGGTGTTCTATGTTCCATGAGTTCCCAATTTCCGTGCCATCCATCTGAGTGAGACGATATGATCCCGGCCGAGTGACTTCTGCTACTATGAATGGTCCTTCCCATAGAGGTGACAACTTGTGCCGCCCTTCCCCCATTAGAATTCGGTGGAGGATGAGATCTCCTACTGCGAAGGATCGATGTCTCATGGTCTTATCGTTATAGCGCCTCAGGGTTTGCTGGTACCGTGCTGATTGAATTACCGTGTTCAGCCGTTCTTCTTCGAGTATATCAACATCCTCTAGCCTAGTAGCCTCGGCTTCTGCTATGTTTTCAAAGATCAACCTTGGTGCCACAAACTTGAGATCAGCAGGTAGCACAGCCTCTGAACCATAGACCATGAAGAAAGGGGTATTTCCATGCAGAGCTCGACTGGGTTGAGTTCTTAAGCTCCAAACTACGTAGGGCAACTCCCTTATCCATTTCCCTGCAAACTTTTCGTTTTTATCGAAGACTTTTTTCCTGAGGGCCTCCAATATCATCCCGTTAGCTCTTTCAACCTGCCCGTTGGCTCTTGGGTGTGCCACCGAAGCGTATTTGATCTGAATGCTTTTCTGCTCGCAGAAATCAAAGAACTCTGAACTTGTGAAGTTGGATCCCAAGTCAGTTATGATACTATTCGGTATTCCAAATCTGAATATTATGTCTTGTATGAACTCCACCGCCTTGGCTGAAGTTAAGGAAGCAATGGGTTTGAACTCTATCCATTTAGTGAATTTGTCGATAGCCACCAGCACATGAGTGTATCCTCCCTGAGCTTTCTTGAAAGGTCCAATCATGTCCAGTCCCCAACACGCGAACGGCCAAGTTATGGGTATCGTTTGCAGTTGCTGCGCTGGTAGATGCTGTTGTTTTGACAGGTACTGGCAGGCTTCGCACCTCTAGACTAACTCGGCTGCGTCATTCTTTGCTGTTGGCCAATAGAAACCTGACCTGAAGACCTTCCCAACCAGGGTTCTGGACGCTGCGTGCACTCCACACTGCCCAGCATGGACCTCGTCCAGAAGTTGCTTTCCAGTAGTTGAGAGAATGCATTTCATGAGGATTCCTGATGCACCCCTTCTGTATAGTGTTTCCCCAATGAGTGTATAGTGAGCCGATTGCCTTGCGATGCGCTCGGCTGCATTCTTGTCGTCTGGCTCCTCCTCATTTTTTATATACCTGATGATCGGCCTCCTCCAGTCGTAAGAATCTGACTCTGGTTGGCTCAAAGTATTGCATTCTTCTGCCTGACCCGGTGAGATGCTTGGGTGTGATATCTCTTGGACAAAGACTCCAGGCGGGACCTGAGTCCGACTGGACTCTAGCTTGGACAATATGTCAGCCGCCGTGTTTCGATCTCTCTCCACGTGGTGAAATTCCATACCTTCAAATTTATCTTCTAATTTCCGGACGGCAGTGCAGTATTTTCCCATGGAATCATTCGAGCAATCCCATTCTTTGTTTATCTGACTTATGACTACCATAGAATCTCTGTATACCATCAATCTCTTGATGCCCAATGATATAGCAATGTTCAGTCCGTGAATCAGAGCTTCATATTCTGCTGCATTATTAGAGGCTGGAAATAACAACTGTAGGGCATATCTGAGGTGTTCGCCTCCAGGTGCAGTAAAGAGGATCCTGCGCCTGCTCCCTGCAGCTTTAATGAGCCATCAAAATACATTCGCCATACTTCTGCAGTTTCTAGGTTATCTGGTACTTGTTGTTCGGTCCACTCTGATACAAAGTCAACTAGTGCTTGAGTTTTAATGGTAGTGCGAGGTCAAAATTCAATGTCGTGAGATCCCAGCTCGCAGGCCCATTTGGCTATTCTCCCGATGGCTTCTTTGTTGTGAAGAATATCCCCTATTGGAAAACCAGTGACTACTACGACTTTGTGGTCGTTGAAGTAGTGACGGAGCTTGCGTGCAGTTAGAAGTACTGCATATAATAGCTTCTAAACTTGAGGGTATTTTTTCTTTGAGGGACCCAGAACTTCGCTGATGAAATAAACAGGATGTTGCACTGGATAAGCATGTCCTTCTTCAGCTCGCTCGACTACTAACGCAGTGCTCACCACGTGAGTCGTGCAAGAGATATACAGCAGCAAATCTTCGGCTGGTTGAGTCGGCGTGGCTCGACGCGACGGTTTCAGCACTGGTGGTGTTGTCAAGAATTTTTTCAGTGCCTCTAGAGCCTCCTGTGCCTCTGAAGTCCATTGAAATTTGTCCACCTTCTTGAGCAACTTATAAAATGGCAAGCCTTTTTCTCCCAGCCTCGATATGAATCTGCTCAAAGCTACCATGCATCCTGTGAGTCTTTGCACTTTCTTCTGCGACCGTGGTGCCTCCATCCTCATAATGGCCTCGATCTTTTCTGGGTTGGCCTCGATTCCTCGGTGGCTGACAATGAACCCAAGTAACTTTCCTGTTGGTACCCCGAAGACACATTTTTCGGGATTAAGCTTCCATCGATATCGCCGTAGACTGTTGAAAACCAGTTGTAAATCTTCGATGAAATTTTCCGAATTTTCTGTTTTGATTACCACGTCATCCACATACGCTTCCACACGCTTGCCCCAGTGATTGGCTAAGCATGTTTGAATAGCTCTCTGATAAGTCGCTCCAGCGTTCTTGAGGCCGAACGACATGGAGGTATAGCAGAAAGCACCGAATGGAGTGATGAACGTCGTTTTTTCCTCGTCTTCTTTTGCCAAGCTAATCTGGTGATATCCAGAGTAGCAATCCAAGAAGGACAGCATAGAACATCCTGCGGTGGAATCTACCACCTGATCTATCCTAGGGAGCCCCAAGGGACCCTTTGGATAGTGTTTGTTGAGATCCATATAGTCGACGCACATGCGCCAATCCACCTTATTCTTTTTGAGTACAAGAACAGGGTTAGCCAGCCACTCGGGATGTAATACTTCTCTAATAAAACCAGCCGCGACCAAGCGAGCCAGCTCAGCGCGAATGGCCTCTCTCTTGTCGGGCGTGAAACGACGTAATTTTTGCCGAATCGGCCTTACCTGGGGGTAGACCTTCAGCTTGTGCTCGTCCAGTTCTCTCGGGACTCCCGGCATATCCGCAGGTTGCCATGCGAATACATCTCGGTTATCTTGCAGGAACCGGACGAGCATGTTTTCCTATTTGTCATCCAAGCTGGAGCTGATGACGGCAGTCTTGCATTCATCAGCGAACCCGAGGTTGATCCTTTTAGTTTCTTCAGTCGGCCGCATAGAGGTCGCAGCTTGAGCCTCGTTCGCAGGTACCGCGAGGTCTGTCGGTGTTTTGGGTCCGATCGCACACCCGGGGTTGCCCCTCGAGGTGTTTTTAGGAGTAGGACGGTGTCGACGACTGTAGCAAAATGGTTCGTGCCAGTTGCACGAGGGACAGTGGACAATGTTTATAGGTTCGGGTCGCTTAGAGATGCGTAACACCCTACGTCCTGGTGAGTATGCTTGGTGAATGAGGTTACAAGAGAGCTTTCTGAATTGAGAATGCAGAGAGTTGAAGTGGGTGGCTAAGTAATAGGGTCGATCGATCTGAAGGGGTGCCCCCTAGGCCTTATATACTCGACCGTGGGGCAATACACGTGGATATGATAACAATGCGTAGCTAAAGGATCGGTACTTGCTTGAGTTTATCTCCCTGTAGTTCAGCCGACCTATCCTCGCGTGGCTCCGTTGCATGGGGGCTCCGGCGCGGGAAAGTCGGATCTCTGTTGTGGTCGCTCGCTCGGCGTTGTGGGCCGTCCAGGTTTGCACCAATCCGGCCTCGTGTCAACCTTCTTTGCTGATTGTTCCTCCCGAGGCCCACGAAAGAATGGCCTTATGATTTATTGGGCCCTTGGGCCTTTCGTGAGGTCTTTTACTCTTTTAGCGGACCCGGGGGATATCTGTCCCCCACAGGCCCCCGATCTTTGGGTTAATTTAGACGTAATCAGCCCAAAGATCCCAGGTCCGGCTTGCCGGCGATTTGAAAAGAACGACTTCTTACTGTCTCCTGCTGCTTTGATCTCTCGTAAACCGAAGCTTTGTTTCGTGCTCGTGCCTTAGAGGTCGGCATTTTGTTTTATAGGACCCTGAACTTCATTGGGTGCACCGGAGGTGCACCCAATGGGTGTAGCCCTCGAGCTTCGAGTAGATTTTAGAAAATAATCTACTCGAAGGTCTTTACCAGAAACTATTTCCACTTTTACTCCTGCGTTTCGGTTGAGGGTCGGCCTTGTCTTTAATCTTGTCCCATGCCTTAGAAGTCGGCACTATCTTGGCTCGGAATGATAATCCATGGGGTGCACCGAAGGTGCACCCAATGGGTGTAGCCCCCGACCTTCAAGTGGATTTTTGAGGATAATTCATTCGAAGGTCTTCCTTTTGTGTCTTTTTGCTGAAGATTATCCTTTCTGCTTGTAAAAATCGGCATGATGTCATCCGCATTATGTCATCAATATTATGCTTCAGAGGTCAGCATGTATTTTGTCTTTTGCAGCCGAGTTCGCAATCCATCCATATCTTGCTAGGTAGTGTAATTTATTTGCTCTGCGACTGATTGGACATTTGATGGACGTTCTCTGTCTAGTCTTCAAGTCGCTTCTGTCGTCCATATTTTGTACTTCACTGGCTATATTTGGCTTTCCTCTGATCCTCACTGATATCTCATTTTTGTCTTGAGGCATTCACTGCACGCCCTGCACAGATGTGACCGTTTTGAAAAATATACTGATAATTCCTGGGCGTCCCCCCCCAATGGGTGTGGGCAAGGGACGGCTTGGTACGCTGAGTGTTTTAGCCGGCTGTTTCTGAGTAGTAATGTGATGCGACGACGGGTGTAATCATATCCTCCACGCTGTTGACTGGAGTCCCAATGGGTGTTGTGTTGCGTGAAACGGCGTCAGCCGCCTGACGTGTCTTCAGACGGGTTGAAGTGCTTATTGAATGCTTTGTGACTGTTCAGTGACCACGGTTGGAGGTGAGCGGTTGCCTTCTTTTCCTATAAATAGTGCCTTTGCCTCCCTGGTTTTTTCACATCTCTCGCTGTTCTCCACTGCCTGCTTTCTTTCTTCTACCCGCATTTCCACCATGGGCAAGAAACGCAAGCGCGAGCCAACTCCTCCATCTGAGGATTTTGGTGACTCGGAGTATTCAGAGGAGGAGTTCTCCTCTAAATCCGAGGGGTCTCCGGCTCCCATCCCCCTGCGTGAGTCGTCTGACGACTCAGACGAGTCCCAGGGGCTCGCGGCGGAGGTCTGGACGTACATCCGGGCCGTCGAGCGCTCCGGGCTCGAGGGCTCGGATGAGTCGGAGTACTCCTCGGATGAGGAGGACTCGGACGGTGGCGGCGAGGACGAGGACGGCGACGACGACGATGACGACGACGAAGGCGGTGGCGGCAGCGACAGTGACGGTGACGGCAGCGGCAGGGGCGGCAGCAGCGGCGGCAAGGACGGTGACGGCGGTGGCAGCAAGGGCAGCAGCAAGGGCAGCAGCAGTGGCGGCAGCAACAGGGCCAGTGGCTAGATGCCACTGGTCCTTTAAATGTTAGTATAGTATAGTTAGAATAATGTAGTAGTATTTAGTAGTGTAGAGTAGTATAGTGTAGTGTAGCAGTAGTATAATGTAATGTAGCAGTAGTAGTAGTAGGGAAGTATCAACTCATAACGAGTTGATTTGTAAAGATGATATCTTCCCTTTAATGAAGAAATGGTGTTGGCTTTTCTGTGATGATTGCTCGTTGATACTCTTAACTCAAAGTTCTTGAATCATTCCTTTTCCCGCCTTTTTCGTGAAGTTAATTCCTTTGGAATAGTAAGTGAATAACTCGGACATCATATCGATGCTTTTAGAAGTAGTTGTCGAGTGACTTGTAGATGATGTCAGAGTTTTTAAAGATAACTGCCGAGCGACTGAACGCCATGTCGGAGTTTTAGAGTTAACTGCCGAGCGACTTGAAGACAACGTCGGCGTTTTAGAGGTAACGCCGAGTGACTGAACACGACGTCGGAGTTTTAGAGATAACTGCCGAGTAACTTGAAGACGACGTCGGCGTCTTAGAGGCAACGCCGAGTGACTTGAGGGCGACGTCAGCATTTTAGATGTAATGCTGAGCGACTATGTCGGAGTGTCGGAGTTTTAGAGTTAACTGCCGAGCGACTTGAAGATAACGTCAGTGTTTTAGAGGTAACGCCGAGCGACTGAACACGACGTCGGAGTTTTACAGGTAACTGCCGAGTAACCTGAAGACGACGTCGGCGTTTTAGAGGCAACGCCGAGTGACTTGAGGGCGACGTCAGCATTTTAGATGTAATGCTGAGCGACTATGTCGGAGTGTCGGAGTTTTAGAGTTAACTGCCGAGCGACTTGAAGACAACGTCGGCGTTTTAGAGGTAACACCGAGCGACTGAACACGACGTCGGAGTTTTAGAGATAACTGCCGAGTAACTTGAAGACGACGTCGATGTTTTAGAGGCAACGCCGAGTGATTTGAGGGCGACGTCAGCATTTTAGATGTAATGCCGAGCGACTATGTCGGAGTTTTAGAGTCAACTGCCGAGCAATAGCGAGCTACGTAGCCCACTTTGAGGTTAATAGCCGAGTGATGATGTGGCGCACCGGTGTTTTGGAAATAACTGCCGGGTGATGATGTGGCACGCTGGTGTTTTGGAAATAACCGCCGGGTGCTGACTAGGCGCTTTTTGAAACGGTATCTGGCTCGGGAATATCCCATAAGTGTTGCGCTTTTAGCCGCCTCTGCTTTCCGCGCCCTAGTTCTTGCTTTCTTGCTTCCGAATCCTCTCCGCAATTCGCCTCCTACTCTGCTCGCCGGTAGAATCGAGATGGCGCCCAAGAGGAAAGCCTCGAGTTCGTCTGTCGTGGCGATTCCTCCAATCGACCCCAACAGCCAGTTGCCTTTCGCAGGTAACCACATGTCCGTCATCTCTGAGTCCGAACTTTTCCACCTCGTGTCCATCGGGGTTCTTCCTCTGAGGGAACTCTGCTCTTGGCGGATTTGCCATGGGGTTACTGTCCCAACTGAGGATACCCATGAGTCCGTGATTTATGCTCCTTTCCTTCTCCACGGTCTTGGCCTTCCCATTTCTCCCTTTTTCCGCGGCCTCCTTAATTTCTACCATCTTAACTTGACCCATCTGAATCCCAATTCTATCCTGCAAATCTCCATTTTCGTTCATTTATGCGAAGCCTTTCTTGGCGTGCTACCACATTTTGGGTTGTGAAAGTACTTGTATCACTGTCGCCCTGGGATGGCCGGGGGACAGCATCAATTGGTTGGGGTGCTAGTTTGGAGATGCGCCGCGAGAGGAAGACTGAGTATCTCGAAATCCCTCTCAAAGACAGTATCAAGGGGTGGCGCTTGGAGTGGTTCATAGTTGAGAATTATGGAAACTCTCTCCCCCCCGGTCGGGAAGACAGCCGGATGTTCGCACCCCGAGCTGGACCGAATCTCCCACAGATCAGGAGGTAGCTGAGGCAGGTGCTTTGCTTGCTGAAGTTGGATTGCTGAAAGAGATGGGTCTGACTGCTGAAGCTGTGGTTGCTGATTTTGTTTTCAAGAATATTCAGCCATTGAAAGACAGGGCATACCCGGCTTATCTGTATCGAGGCCTGGCCGACTCAACTCGGGTCACTAACAGAAGAATTCCTTCTACGGACTTAGTGAGCCGACATGAGATGATCCTTAGAGGCAAAGTGTCAAATGTTGGTGCCCGAGTGGCATTCTCAGCCTGGAGCTTGCCTCCCCCCAAAGCCTTCACTTTTTTGTGTCGAATCCTCCTGTCACTGATGACAGTTTGGGCCTTAGAGTGCGGCCCTCTGCTGAAGAAGTTAGTGCCTTGGTTGCCTCGCTCGGGGGGATTCCTGATGATGAACGGCAGGTCCATTTTGAGGTGCCCCTGAACCCTAGTGATGCGGAGATAAATGCTATGCTTGATTTGCTGGCTGAGGACTCTTCTGACGCTGCTCCTGCTAGGGCGTTGGTAGTGGCGCCCCTCCCAGAGGCTGATACAACTTTAGATGCTCAGAAGCCTGCTAGTACTCGCCTGAGGCGCCCTTGCCGAGCCAATCAACCTGATCCTTCTGCTGATGAACAGAAAAAGAAGAAGAGACGCCTCCGGCGAGTACCCAGTTTGGATCGGGACGTTGGTACCTCGGTTCCTGATGCTGAAGAAGTGCCTGTGACTGAATTTACTGACGCTGACCCTAATGGGTGTACCCAATCTGTTGCTGATCCCAATGGGTGTACCCAATCTGTTGCTGATGTGGACGACGAGGAGGAAGAAAATGAAGTTCCTTTAACTCGGAAAAACAGTCGGTAGCTCATCGCTAGCGGTGAAAGTAGTGGAGTTCCTTCTCCTGCTTTGTCTGCTCTCATGGGTCTGCAAGAGCTGTCCTTGGCTAATTTTGATCAGACTCTTGAGGAAAGGGTTCCAGAGGATTTGTTATCGGAGCCAGCAGATGATGGTGCGATGGAGGTTTGTGCTGATGTGTTTGATGCTGGGTTGAGGTCATACCGTGCTTCGTCGACCTTAGAGCGCGATCTCGAGGGCCGGGAGACTGACTTGGATCGTCTTGGTCCCATGGAAGTAACTGAGGGCCCATCCGCCTTAGAGGTGGCTACCGCAGAGAACTTGGACCCCAAGGATGGTGTTGACACGTGCCCAGCCCCCGAGGATGTTGTCGGGGATGACTTGGTTCGGGTGGGAAGTGTTGAGAGTACCTAGAGGGGGGGTGAATAGGTGATCCTGTGAAACTTTAAAACTTAAGCCACAAAAACTTGTTAAGTGTTAGTACAATAATCACCAAGTGGCTAGAGAGGAGTCTCAACAAAACACAATACCACAAAAGATCAAACACAGAGATGACACAGTGGTTTATCCCGTGGTTCGGCCAAGACCAACGCTTGCCTACTCCACGTTGTGGCGTCCCAACGGACGAGAGTTGCAATCAACCCCTCTCAAGCGGTCCAAAGACCAACTTGAATACCACGGTGTTTTGCTTTACCTTTCAATATCCCGTTTGCAAGGAATCTCCACAATTTGGAGTCTCTTGCCCTTACAAGTATATGATCACAAAGAAGCACAGAGTAAGGGAGGGAAGCAACACACACAAATCCACAGCGAAATGCGCACACACACGGCCAAGAATCGAGCTCGAATGACTATCTCAAAGTTCTCACTAGAACGGAGCTCGAATCACTTAGAATCACAAACGAATGCGCAAAGAATGAGTGTGGATGATCAAGAATGCTCTAAGGTTGCTTGGTGTTCTCCTCCATGCGCCTAGGGGTCCCTTTTATAGCCCCAAGGCAGCTAGGAGTCGTTGAGAGCAAATCTGGAAGGCCAATCTTGCCTTCTGTCGTCGGGGGCACCGGACAGTCCGGTGCACACCGGACACTGTCCGGTGCCCGATTTCTTTCCTTAAACAGCACTGCCGACCGTTGTAGACTGTTGCAGATCTGGGAGCCGTTGGCGCACCGGACATGTCCGGTGCACACCGGACAGTCTGGTGCCGTCTTCTAGCCGTTGGCTCGGCCACGTGTCCCGCGCAGATTGCGCGGCCGACCGTTGGCCCAGCCGACCGTTGGCTCACCGGACAGTCCGGTGCACACCGGACAGTCCGGTGAATTTTAGCCGTACGCCGTCGGCGAATTCCCGAGAGCGGCCACTTCGCGCCGAGTCAGCCTGGCGCACCGGACACTGTCCGGTGCACACCGGACAGTCCGGTGTGCCAGACCGAGCCTGAGTCTTGGCTGTACACAGCCAAGTCTTTTGCACCTTTCTTCTTTTCTTCTTCTTTCTGTTTCTAACACTTAGACAAGTATATTAGTACACAAAACCAATGTACTAAGGCTTAGAAACATACCTTTACTTCATGATTTGCACTTTGTTCATCCATGGACATAAATTCACATTTAAGCACTTTGTGTTGGCACTCAATCACCAAAATACTTAGAAATGGCCCAAGGGCACATTTCCCTTTCAATCTCCCCCTTTTTGGTGATTTATGCCAACACAACATAAAGCAACTAGAACAAGTGCAAACTCACTTCAAATAAAACTCAAATTTATTTTGATTCAATTTTGGCATATATGGATCATCCTTTGCCACCACTTGGTTTGTTTTTGCAAATCAAACTCAAATATCTATCTCTAAGTCAAACACACATGTTGAGGCATAAAGAGAGTCATTCCAAAAGAGATTGATCAAAGATTTCAAAAACTCCCCCTTTTTCCCATAATCACTACTTCTCCCCGCAAGAAGCCAACTTTTGATAAGAGAGACAACAATAGAGTTTTAACAAACCAAAAGCTCTAATCTACTATTTTTCAAAATTTCTCAAGTGGTAGCTGATCCATTATTGCTTTGGCCTTTATTTTCTCCCCCTTTGGCATCAAGCACCAAAACGGGATCAATCTTGGCCCTATAACCCCATTGCCTCACCAAATTCTTCAATTAAGAGCAAATGGCAATAAGAGTTCATGAGATGAACTTGGAATAAGTTACCCTCTCATCGGAGTGCAGTGGAAGTCTTTCATGGTCCAAGTCCACCTTTTCCCTTTCAATTCTCCTTTGAGACTAAAACAAGCAAACTCAAGCATATGGTTAGTCTCAAAGGGTCAAGTTGTAACACATCTCCCCCTAAAACTGTGCATCACTTTGCAACGGACTTGTGAGGTCCAGGGAGTGTTTGTACAACTTGAGCACCATACTTAACAACAAAATGCAAAAAGGAACATGATCAAAAGCATCAATACATGTATGCTACAATTCAATCCAAGTTCCGCGAATCTAAGACATTTAGCTCACTACGCAACCTGCAAAAGGTCTTCTCATCTAGAGGCTTGGTAAAGATATCGGCTAGCTGGTTCTCGGTGCTAACATGAAACACTTCGATATCTCCCTTTTGCTGGTGGTCTCTCAAAAAGTGATGCCGGATGTCAATGTGCTTTGTGCAGCTGTGTTCAACAGGATTTTCCGCTATTCGGATAGCACTCTCATTGTCACATAGGAGTGGGACTTTGCTCAGATTGTAGCCAAAGTCCCTGAGGGTTTGCCTCATCCAAAGTAGTTGCGCGCAACACTGTCCTGCGGCAACATACTCGGCCTCAGCGGTGGATAGGGCAACGGAGGTTTGTTTCTTAGAGTTCCATGACACCAGGGACCTTCCTAAGAATTGGCACGTCCCCGATGTACTCTTCCTATCGACCTTACATCCAGCATAATCGGAATCTGAGTACCCAATCAAGTCAAAGTTAGACCCCTTTGGATACCAGATCCCGAAGCAAGGCGTAGCGACTAAATATCGAAGAATTCGCTTCACAGCCACTAAGTGACACTCCTTCGGATCGGATTGAAATCTAGCACACATGCATACGCTAAGCATAATATCCGGTCTACTAGCACATAAATAAACCAAAGAACCTATCATGGACCGGTATGCTTTTTGATCAATGGACTTACCTCCTTTGTTGAGGTCGGTGTGTCCGTCGGTTCCCATCGGCGTCTTTGCGGGCTTGGCGTCCTTCATCCCAAACCGCTTCAGCAAGTCTTGCGTGTACTTTGTTTGGGAGATGAAAGTGCCGTCCTTGAGTTGCTTCACTTGAAACCCAAGGAAGTAGGTCAACTCGCCCATCATCGACATCTCGAATTTCTGCGTCATCACCCTGCTAAACTCTTCACAAGACTTTTGGTTAGTAGAACCAAATATTATGTCGTCGACATAAATTTGGCACACAAAAAGATCACCATCGCAAGTCTTAGTAAAAAGAGTTGGATCGGCTTTCCCAACCTTGAAAGCATTAGCAATTAAAAAGTCTCTAAGGCATTCATACCATGCTCTTGGGGCTTGCTTAAGTCCATAGAGCGCCTTAGAGAGCTTACACACATGGTCGGGGTACCGTTCATCCTCGAAGCCAGGGGGTTGCTCCACGTACACCTCCTCCTTGATTGGCCCATTGAGGAAAGCGCTCTTCACATCCATTTGGTACAACCTGAAAGAATGGTGAGCGGCATATGCTAGCAAGATACGAATTGATTCTAGCCTAGCCACAGGAGCAAACGTCTCCTCAAAGTCCAAACCTGCGACTTGGGCATAACCTTTTGCCACAAGTCGAGCCTTGTTCCTCGTCACCACCCCGTGCTCGTCCTGTTTGTTGCGGAACACCCACTTGGTTCCCACAACATTTTGCTTGGGACGAGGCACCAGTGTCCAAACTTCATTGCGCTTGAAGTTGTTGAGTTCCTCCTGCATGGCCAATACCCAATCCGGATCTAGCAAGGCCTCCTCTACCCTGAAAGGCTCAATAGAAGAGACAAAGGAGTAGTGCTCACAAAAATTAACTAGTCGAGATCGAGTAGTTACTCCCTTGCTAATGTCACCCAAAATTTGGTCGACGGGATGATCCCTTTGAATCACCGCTCGAACTTGGGTTGGAGGTGCCGGTTGCGCTTCTTCCTCCATCACGTGATCATCTTGTGCTCCCCCTTGATCACACACCTCCTTTTGATGAACCTGTTCATCGTCTTGAGTTGGGGGATGCACCGTTGTTGAGGAAGAAGGTTGATCTCGTTCATCCTGTTCCTGTGGCCGCACTTCTCCAATCGCCATGGTTCGTATAGCGGCCGTCGGAACATCTTCTTCATCTACATCATCACAATCAACAACTTGCTCTCTTGGAGAGCCATTAGTCTCATCAAATACAACGTCGCTAGAGACTTCAACCAAACCCGATGATTTGTTGAAGACCCTATACGCCTTTGTATTTGAATCATAACCTAATAAAAACCCTTCTACAGCTTTGGGAGCAAATTTAGAATTTCTACCCTTCTTCACTAGAATGTAGCACCTGCTCCCAAATACACGAAAGTAAGATACATTGGGTTTGTTACCGGTTAGTAGCTCATACGACGTCTTCTTGAGGAGGCGGTGAAGGTAGACCCTGTTGATGGCGTGGCAAGCCGTGTTCACGGCTTCCGACCAAAAGCACTCAGGGGTCTTGAATTCTCCAAGCATAGTCCTCGCCATATCTATGAGCGTCCTGTTCTTCCTCTCTACCACACCATTTTGCTGAGGTGTGTAGGGAGCGGAGAACTCATGCTTGATCCCTTCCTCCTCAAGAAACTCCTCCACTTGAAGGTTCTTGAATTCGGACCCGTTGTCGCTCCTTATCTTTTTCACCTTGAGCTCAAACTCATTTTGAGCTCTCCTTAGGAAGCGCTTGAGGGTCCCTTGGGTTTCAGACTTATCCTGCAAAAAGAATACCCAAGTGAAGCGGGAAAAGTCATCAACAATAACTAAACCATACTTACTTCCTCCTATGCTTAGATAGGCGACGGGTCCGAAGAGGTCCATATGTAGCAGCTCCAGGGGTCTTGATGTTGTCATCACATTTTTGGTGTGATGAGAGCCTCCCACCTGTTTCCCTACTTGACAAGCTGCACAAGGTCTATCTTTTTCGAACTGAACATTGGTTAGACCTATCATGTGTTCTCCCTTTAGAAGCTTGTGGAGGTTCTTCATCCCCACATGTGCTAAGCGGCGATGCCACAGCCAGCCCATGCAAGTCTTAGCCATTAAGCATGCATCTAGACCGGCCTCTTCTTTTGCAAAATCAACTAAGTAAAGCTTGCCGTCTAGTACACCCTTAAAAGCTAGTGAACCATCACATCTTCTAAAGACAAACACATCTACATTTGTAAACAGACAATTATATCCCATATTGCATAGTTGACTAACAGATAGCAAATTGTAACCAAGAGACTCAACTAAAAACACATTGGAGATTGAGTGTTCATTAGAAATTGCAATTTTACCTAACCCTTTTACCTTGCCTTGATTCCCATCACCAAATATAATTGAATCTTGGGAATCCTTATTTTTGACGTAGGAGGTGAACATCTTCTTCTCCCCCGTCATATGGTTTCTGCATCCGCTGTCGATAATCCAGCTTGAACCCCCGGATGCATAAACCTGCAAGGCAAATTTAGGCTTGGGTCTTAGGTACCCAACTCATGTTGGGTCCTACAAGGTTAGTGCAAATATCCTTAGGGACCCAAATGCAAGTTTTGTCTCCCTTGCATTTTGCCCCTAACTTCCTAGCAACTATTTTCCTATCCTTTCTACAAATAGCAAAGGAAGCATTTAAAGCACAATAAATTTTAGAAGGTTCATTCACTACTTTCCTAGGAGCATGAATAATATTCTTTCTAGGCACATGATGAATAGCATTTCTCCTAGACACATTTCTACCATGCATATAGGAAGAACTAGAAGCAAACATGGCATGAGAGTCAAAATCATCATAAGCCTTATAACTCCTATAAGCATTTCTAGTTTGTCTCCTATCATGATACATAAAAGCATGGTTCCTTTTAGTACTACTAGCCATAGGAGCCTTCCCTTTCTCCTTGACGAAGATGGGAGCCTTATGGCTTGTTAAGTTCTTGGCTTCCCTCTTGAAGCCAAGCCCATCCTTAATTGAGGGATGTCTTCCAATTGTGTAGGCATCCCTTGCAAATTTTAACTTATCAAATTCACTTTTGCTAGTCTTAAGTTGGGCATTAAGACTAGTCAATTCATCATTTAGTTTGGAAATTGAAACTAGGTGTTCACAACAAGCATTAATATCAACATCCTTACACCTAGTGCAAATTTCAACATGTTCAACACAAGAGTTAGATTTACTTGCTACTTCTAGTTTCGCATTTAAATCATTAATTTCACCTTTTAGAGAGGAAATGGTTTCATTACAAGTAGAAAGTTCACAAGAAAGCATTCCATTTCTTTTAACTTCTAGAGCAAGTGAATTTTGTGCACTAACAAATTTATCATGCTCTTCATATAAAAGATCTTCTTGTTTCTCTAAGATTCTATCCTTTTCATTCAAGGCATCAATCAATTCATTAATCTTAGCTATCTTAGTTCTATCCAATCCCTTGAATAAACTAGAATAATCTATTTCATCCTCACTAGACTCATCATCACTAGAAGAATCATAAGTATTAGCATTACTAGTGATTACCTTCTTCTCCCTTGCCATGAGGCAAGTGTGATGCTCGTTTGGGAAGAGAGCCGATTTGTTGAAGGCAGTGGCGGCGAGTCCTTCGTCGTCGGAGTCGGACGAAGAGCAATCCGAATCCCACTCCTTTCCAAGGTGTGCTTCGCCTTTGGCCTTCTTGTAAACCTTCTTGTTCTCTCTCTTCCCATTCTTCCCTTGCTCCTGGTCACTATCATTTTCGGGACAGTTAGCAATAAAATGACCAACCTTACCACATTTGAAGCATGAGCGCTTCCCCTTTGTCTTGGTCTTCCTTGGTTGCCCCTTGCGACCATTTAGCGCCGTCTTGAATCTCTTGATGATGAGAGCCATCTCTTCATCATTGAGCCCGGCCGCCTCGACTTGCGCCACCTTGCTGGGTAGCGGCTCCTTGCTCCTTGTTGCCTTGAGAGCGATGGGTTGAGACTCGTGGATTGGACCGTTCAATGCTTCGTCGACGTATCTCGCCTCCTTGATCATCATCCGCCCGCTTACGAATTTTCCGAGTACCTCCTCGGGCGTCATCATCGTGTACCTGGGATTCTCACGAATATTGTTCACGAGATGAGGATCAAGAACGGTAAAGGACCTTAGCATTAGGCGGACGACGTCGTGGTCCTTCCATCGCGTGCTTCCGTAGCTCCTTATTTTGTTGATGAGAGTCTTGAGCCGGTTGTACGTTTGGGTTGGCTCCTCTCCCCTTATCATGGCGAATCGTCCAAGCTCGCCCTCCACCAACTCCATTTTGGTGAGCATGGTGATGTCATTTCCCTCGTGAGAGATCTTGAGGGTGTCCCATATTTGCTTGGCATTGTCCAAGCCGCTCACCTTGTTGTACTCTTCCCTGCACAAGGACGCTAAGAGAACAGTAGTAGCTTGTGCATTTCTATGGATTTGTTCATTTATGAGCATAGAGTTATCCGAGCTATCAAACTTCATTCCATTCTCTACAATCTCCCAAATGCTTGGATGGAGAGAGAATAAGTGACTACGCATTTTGTGACTCCAAAATCTGTAGTCCTCCCCACCGAAGTGTGGAGGTTTGCCAAGAGGAATGGAAAGCAAATGTGAATTCGAACTATGTTGAATACGAGAATAATCAAATGAAAAGTTCGAATTGACCGTCTTTTTGTAGTCGTTGTCTTCGTCCTTTTGGGAAGAAGTAGACTCATCACTATCGTCGTAGTATATGATCTCCTTGATGCGCTTTGTCTTCTTCTTCTTCCCTTCCTTCCGCTTGTAGCCCGAGCCGGAGTCAGTGGGCTTGTCATCCTTTGGCTCGTTGACGAAAGACTCCTTTTCGTTGTTGACCACCATCCCCTTTCCCTTAGGATCCATCTCTTCGGGCGATTAGTCCCTTTGTGAAGAGAACGGCTCTGATACCAATTGAGAGTACCTAGAGGGGGGGGGGGGTGAATAGGTGATCCTATGAAACTTTAAAACTTAAGCCACAAAAACTTGTTAAGTGTTAGTACAATAATCACCAAGTGGCTAGAGAGGAGTCTCAACAAAACACAATACCACAAAAGATCAAACACAGAGATGACACAGTGGTTTATCCCGTGGTTCGGCCAAGACCAACGCTTGCCTACTCCACGTTGTGGCGTCCCAACGGATGAGGGTTGCAATCAACCCCTCTCAAGCGGTCCAAAGACCAACTTGAATACCACGGTGTTTTGCTTTGCCTTTCAATATCCCGTTTGCAAGGAATCTCCACAATTTGGAGTCTCTTGCCCTTACAAGTATATGATCACAAAGAAGCACAGAGTAAGGGAGGGAAGCAACACACACAAATCCACAGCGAAATGCGCACACACACGGCCAAGAATCGAGCTCGAATGACTATCTCAAAGTTCTCACTAGAACGGAGCTCGAATCACTTAGAATCACAAACGAATGCGCAAAGAATGAGTGTGGATGATCAAGAATGCTCTAAGGTTGCTTGGTGTTCTCCTCCATGCGCCTAGGGGTCCCTTTTATAGCCCCAAGGCAGCTAGGAGCCGTTGAGAGCAAATCTGGAAGGCCAATCTTGCCTTCTGTCGTCGGGGGCACCGGACAGTCCGGTGCACACCGGACACTGTCCGGTGCCCGATTTCTTTCCTTAAACAGCACTGCCGACCGTTGTAGACTGTTGCAGATCTGGGAGCCGTTGGCGCACCGGACATGTCCGGTGCACACCGGACAGTCCGGTGCCGTCTTCTAGCCGTTGGCTCGGCCACGTGTCCCGCGCAGATTGCGCGGCCGACCGTTGGCCCGGCCGACCGTTGGCTCACCGGACAGTCCGGTGCACACCGGACAGTCCGGTGAATTTTAGCCGTACACCGTCGGCGAATTCCCGAGAGCGGCCACTTCGCGCCGAGTCAGCCTGGCGCACCGGACACTGTCCGGTGCACACCGGACAGTCCGGTGTGCCAGACCGAGCTGAGTCTTGGCTGTACACAGCCAAGTCTTTTGCACCTTTCTTCTTTTCTTCTTCTTTCTATTTCTAACACTTAGACAAGTATATTAGTACACAAAACCAATGTACTAAGGCTTAGAAACATACCTTTACTTCATGATTTAGACTTTGTTCATCCATGGACATAAATTCACATTTAAGCACTTTGTGTTGGCACTCAATCACCAAAATACTTAGAAATGGCCCAAGGGCACATTTCCCTTTCAAGTGTAAGCCACTGCCCAGCCCCCGAGGGTGCTGCTGGGGATGATCCGGCTCAAGCGGGCAGTGCAAACTATGACCCAGCCCCCGAGGGTGTCCGAGCGGGGTCTCCCTCTTGTACTTCCGTGGACGTTCATGCGGGGTCGCCTCCACACTCCGCCTGTATGGTGGTAGCCCAAGCCTTGGACCAGGAGGTCGCTTTAGAGGGCAGCGTCCCCACTGACCGAGTGTTGGGCTCTGTTGATGGCACCGAGTTGATTCCTGCTGATTCGCTGCAAGATGCTTCGGGTGGTGACCTTACGCCCGGTTATCAATTGATCTCTCCTGATTTGGGGATTCCTTCGTTCTTTTCCAACCTCCAGGTACTGTGATGTATTTTAGCTTGACTTTTTACATTGCATGAACTACTGTCATTACATTCATCTATTCTCCTCACCAGGCTTTGGTGGATGGGATAGCTGGCCAGCTGAGGTTACAGGGTGCTTCTGTCCCAGAAGTAGCTTCGTCACTTGCATGTTGGAATCCAGCCTCACTCCAACATCGTGTCTCTGAATTGGAGGCGGCCAACGCTGGTTAGTGCCTTTTTGCTTCTCTTTGTCTTCACTGTAGACTGCTTTACATTCTGATCTTTTTTGTTTGATTATCTCCTGCTAGGAATGACTCGGCAGATTTCCACTCTTGAGGAAAAACATTCCCGAGATCAGGCTGAATTGGCCCAGCGGTGTACTGACTTTGAGGAAAAGTACTCTCAAAGTCAGATTGAACTGGGTCAGGTCTCCGCTGCTTTAGATGATGCCAATGCACTGAGTTCTTCTCTTCATGCTCAGCTCAATTCTGAAAAGGTAATTTATGAAACTGTGCTTTGCCTTGTTGTGCTCCTATTACTTGCTTGGTGTTTGAGGGAGTTGACTTTTGTTTGCAGGAAGAAAAATGTATCCTTGCTGCTTCTCGCGACAGTCTTGAAAGATTGTATCGTGATTCTAGCAACTCACTGACTATCTTGGAGAGGAGTCATCGCTTCACCATGGAAGAGTTAGACAACCAACGCTGTAAGCTGCAGGAATCCATGGATGAAGTGACCCGGCTCAAGCAATTGATATCAGCGAAGGACGCTACTATCAAAGAACTCTGAGCTTCCAAGAAATCCATCGCCCAAGAATTAGAAACTGCTCGGCTGGCTGCCAAGGTCGCCGAAGAAACTTCTGTTACTCTCAGAGCCCAGCGTGATAGAGCCATGGACAAGGCTATCCGGGCGGGGCGAATCTTGATGAGGAGACCCGGCGTGGTTGTTCCCGAAGATATAAGGGCTGAAGTGAATGCTGCCCCTGATTCCTCGAGTCGTCCTTCCTCGTCGATTGCTCCTGAGAAAAATATCACGAAATAGAAAAACACTTTGCATGCTTTGAGCGCGCGGTTAGCATGGTCAGACATTTGTTAGAGGACGTCATTTCAGTACTTGGACGATATTGTTATTTTCATATTGTTTCAGAATTCATCAGTTCATAAATTTGTAGTAGTAAAATGATGTGCGATGGTTTTGAAATTTGTTTGCGGGATATAGAAGCCATCCTTATATGAGTAATTGTGATCTCGTCAAATCGCCTTAAGTCGCCGCTGACTTAAGTCAATTGCTTCTGCTAATAGGGCGTAGTGGTCACCCTGAATTGCGTAGGCGCGAGCATGTTGCACCGGCTTAAGTTGCCGCCGACTTAAGCCGATTGCTCCTTTAGCAGGGCATAGTGGTCACCCCGAGTAAGCGTGAGCATGTTGCACCACCTTAAGTCGTTACCGACTTAAGCCGATTGCTCCGTTAGCAGGGCATAGTGGTCACCCCGAGTCAAGTAAGCGTGAGCATGTTGCACCGCCTTAAGTCGTTGCCGACTTAAGCCGATTACTCCGTTAGCAGGGCATAGTGGTCACCCCGAGTCAAGTAAGAGTGAGCATGTTGCACCGGCTTAAGTTGCTGCCGACTTAAGCCGATTGCTCTGTTAGCAGGGCATAGTGGTCACCCTGAGTTAAGTAAGCATGAGCATGTTGCACCACCTTAAGTCATTGCCGACTTAATCCGATTGCTCCGTTAGCAGGGCATAGTGGTCACCCCGAGTTAAGTAAGAATGCAAGTTAACCGCGAACAAACTGAGTATCTTTGAAGCCTTTCTTTATTGATGACATATTTCCATTTTACAGAGTACATCGTCGTCCCGATAGCTTTTGAAATACAGCTAGGGATAAAACTTCCTGAGGTGTTCTATGTTCCAGGAGTTCCCGACTTCTGTGCCATCCATCTGAGTGAGACGATATGATCCTGGCCGAGTGACTTCTGCTACCACGAAGGGTCCTTCCCATAAGGGCGATAACATGTGCCGTCCCTCCCCCGTTAGAATTCGGCGGAGGACGAGATCTCCTACCGAGAAGGATCATTGTTGCACGGCTTTGTCGTGATAGCGTCTCAGAGTCTGCTGGTACCGTGCTGATTGAATTACTGCATTCAGCCGTTCTTCTTCGAGTACATCAATGTCCTCTAGCCTAGTGGCTTCGACTTCTGCTATGTTTTCGAAGATCAACCTTGGTGCTCCGAATTTGAGATCGGCGGGTAACACTGCCTCCGACCCATAGACCATGAAGAAAGGAGTGTTTCCATGCAGAGCTCGGCTAGGTTGGGTTCTTAGGCTCCAGACGACATAGGGCAATTCCCTTATCTATTTTCCCGCGAATTTTTCATTCTTGTCGAAGACCTTTTTCCTGAGTGCTTCCAGTATCATTCCGTTGGCTCGCTCAACTTGCCCGTTGGCTCTCGGGTGTGCTACAGAAGCATACTTGATCTGAATGCTTTTTTGCTCGCAGAAGTCGAAGAATTCTGAACTTGTGAAGTTGGATCCTAGATCAGTTATGATGCTGTTTGGTATCCCGAATCTGAATATTATGTCTTGTATGAATTCCACGGCCTTAGCTGAGGTCAAAGAGGCAATGGGCTTGAACTCTATCCATTTAGTGAATTTGTCGATTGCTACCAATACATGAGTGTATCCTCCTTGGGCTTTCTTGAAAGGTCCAATCATATCCAGTCCCCAGCATGCGAAAGGCCAAGTTACTGGTATGGTCTGCAGTTGCTGTGCTGGTAGATGCTGTTGTTTTGAAAAGTATTGGCAAGCTTCGCACCTCTGAACTAATTCGGCTGCATCGCTCTTTGCTGTTGGCCAATAGAATCCTGACCTGAAGACCTTCCCAACTAGTGTTCTGGATGCTGCATGTATTCCACATTGCCCAGCATGGACCTCCTCCAGAAGTCGCTTCCCAGCAGATGGGAGAATGCACTTCATGAGGACGCCCGATGCACCCCTTCTGTACAATGTCTCCCCAATGAGTGTGTAGTGGGCTGACTGTCTGGCGATGCGTTCGGCTGTATTTTTGTCATCTGGTTCTTCTTCATTCTTTATGTATTTGATAATTGGCCTTCTCCAGTCGTCAGAGTCTGACTCGGGTTGATCCACGATATTACATTCTTCTGCTTGATCTGTTGAGATGCTCGGTCGTGGTATTTCTTGCACGAAGACTCCGGGTGGGACCTGAGTCCGGCTGGATCCTAACTTGGACAATACATCAGCTGCCGTGTTTCAATCTCTCTCCACATGATGAAATTCTAGACCTTCAAACTTTTCTTCTAGTTTCCGGACGGCAGTGCAGTATTTTCCCATTGAATCATTCAAACAGTCCCATTCTTTGTTTATCTGGCTAATGACTACCAGAGAGTCTCCGTACACCATCAATCTCTTGATGCCCAATGATATGGCGATGTTCAATCCATGGATCAGAGCTTCATACTCGGCTGCATTGTTGGAGGCTGGAAACATCAACTGGAGGGCATATTTGAGGTGCTCGCCTCCAGGTGCGGTGAAGAGAATTCCTGCTCCTGCTCCCTGCAGCTTCAGCGAGCCATCGAAATACATTCGCCACACTTCTGTAGTCTCTGGATTATCTGGTACTTGCTGTTCAGTCCACTCTGATACGAAATCAACCAGTGCTTGGGACTTAATGGCAGTACGAGGTCGAAATTCGATGTCATGAGACCCCAGTTCACAGGCCCACTTGGCTATTCTGCCAATGGCTTCCTTGTTGTGGAGAATATCCCCTATCGGAAAACTGGTGACTACTATGACTTTGTGGTCATCAAAGTAGTGACGCAGCTTGCGGGCAGTTAGAAGTACTGCATATAATAGCTTCTGCACTTGAGGATACTTTTTCTTTGAGGGTCCCAGAACTTCACTGATGAAATAAACGGGGTGTTGCACAGGGTAGGCATGCCCTTTTTCCGCTCGCTCGACTACCAACGCGGTGCTCACCACGTGAGCCGTGCAAGAGATATATAGCAACAGATCTTCAGCCGGTTGAGTTAACGTGGCTCGCCGTGGCAGTTTCAGTACTGGTGGGGTTGTCAAGAATTTTTTCAGTGCGTCCAAGGCTTCCTGCGCTTCTGAAGTCCACTGAAACTTATCCACCTTCTTGAGTAGCTTGTAAAATGGTAAACCTTTTTCCCCCAGCCTGGATATAAATCTGCTCAGAGCTGCCATGCATCCAGTAAGTCACTGAACCTTCTTTTGTGATCGAGGTGCTTCCATCTTCATGATAGCTTCAATCTTATCCGGATTAGCCTCAATTCCCCGGTGGCTGACAATAAACCCGAGTAACTTTCCTGCTGGTACCCCGAAAACACATTTTTCGGGATTAAGCTTCCATCTATACCGTCTCAGACTGTTGAAAACCAGTTGTAAGTCTTCGACGAAGTTTTCCGAGTTCTCCGTTTTGATTACCACGTCATCCACGTAGGCCTCCACACGCTTGCCTTAGTGATCGGCTAAGCATCTTTGAATGGCTCTCTGATAAGTCGCTCCAGCATTTTTGAGGCTGAACGGCATGGAGGTGTAACAGAAAGCACCAAACGGAGTAATGAACGCTGTTTTTTCTTCGTCTTCCTTTGCCAAACTGATCTAGTGGTATCCGGAATAGCAATCCAGGAAAGACAGCACAGAACATCCAGCGGTAGAGTCCACCACCTGATCTATCCTCGAGAGCCCGAAGGGATCCTTCGGACAGTGTTTGTTGAGATCAGTGTAGTCGACGCACATGCGCCAATCCACTTTATTCTTTTTGAGTACAAGAACAGGGTTGGCTAACCACTCGGGGTGTAATACTTCTCTAATAAATCCAGCCGTGACCAAGCGAGCTAACTCGGCGCGAATGGCCTCTCTCTTGTCAGGCGTGAAACGTCGTAGTTTTTGACGGATCGGCCTCGCCTGGGGATAGACTTTCAGTTTGTGCTCGGCCAGTTCTCTTGGGACTCCCGGCATATCCGCAGGTTGCCACGCGAATACGTCTCGGTTGTCTTGCAGAAACTGGACGAGCGCGCTTTCCTATTTGTCGTCCAAGCGGGAGCTGATGATGGCAGTCTTGCGTTCATCAGCGAACCCCAGGTTGATCCTTTTAGTTTCTTCAGTCGGCCGCATAGAGGTCGTGGCCTGAGCTTCGTTTGCCAATACTGCAAGGTCTTCCTCAGGCTTAGAGTTCGCCTGTGTTGAAGAAATCATTGATGGCTTGGTGGCGAGGGCTGCTTGGATGGCCACTCGGAAACACTCTGCGGTGCCTTGGAAGTCGGCGTGCACAGTTATGATTCCTTGCGGTCCTGGCATCTTCAGTATCATGTACGTGTAGTGCGGAATGGCCATGAATTTTGCCAATCCCGGCCTCCCGATGATGGCGTTGTACCCGCAGTCGAAGTTCGCCACTTCGAACCTCAGGAACTCGGTTCTGTAGTTTTCCGGAGTCCTGAAGGTGACGGGCATGTAGATGTGGCCCAGCGGGTATTCTCCCTCAGTTGGCACGATGCCAAAGAAGGGAGTGTCTGACTCGTGGAGTTCTTTGAGGTGAACTCCCAAGCCTCGAAGCGTCCGGGGGAAGGTGACGTTGATGCTGCTCCCCACGTCCACTAACACCTTCTTCACCCTGCTCTCTCGGATCACCGGGTCGATGAGGAGCGGGTATTTGCCCGGATGGTCGAAGTTGAGCCATTGATCCGCCCGAGTGAAGGTGATCGGGTGCTTTGACCATCGGTACGGAGCGGGTGGACCGGTGGTTGCCACCAGTATCTGGCGATCGTTGAGCTTTTGCTGTCTTTTGTTCTCCTGCGATCCGTGTCCGCCGAAGATGACGTTGACCTCCCTGTCAACGCGCGGAAAGGCTCCTCCTCCTCCCTCCTCCTGCTGCTAGGGTTGTCGTGGTTCTTCTAGTCCTCCCCGCGGTGGAGGAGGAGGTAGAGGTTGGAAGGGTCGGTCGTGCCCAACGGAATGCTTGAAATCCCGGCAGTTCCGAAGAGTGTGGCGCATGTCCTTGTGGTATGGGCACTGGGCGTCGAGGATGTCGTCCAGTGTGCGCTCGCCTCCATGAGGTCCTCCTCAGGCGCGAGAGGCAGGTGGTCCGGCGGCGTGTACCTCTTCGCGTGGTCTCTTCTCCCAGCATTTGTCAGGTTGCTGGTTCGCGTCTCGTCGTGATGCTGCCGGTGCGGGCTTTGCTCCTCCAATGAGGTCCTGGGCTCGCTCGTCGGCGGTGATGTAGAGGTCGACTTCTTGGAACAGCTCCTCGGAGGTAGTTGGTGCCTTCTGTAATATGGCTCGGATGAAGGCCGAGTCATTGGATCCTCTATAGAAGTCCTCGATCACGGCTGCCTCCGTGACCTCAGGGATACGATTTCTCATGGTCTGGAACCTTTTGAGGTACAATCGGAGAGTTTCATCCCCCCGGCGCTTGATGGATTTGAGGTCCCATGGTTGCGCCGGTTTGTCGGAGAGGGACTGAAAATTGGCAGTGAAGCGCCGACTGAAGTCGCTCCAGTCGTCGATGCAGTGTCAGGGTAGATGTCGCAGCCATTGCAGCGCGTCTTGCCCAAGGACGATGGGTAAGTACGCGGTCATCACGTCTTCGGACGCTCCAGCGGCTCGAGCGGCGGTAGTGTAGACGGCCAACCAGCCTCCTGGGTCCTGCTTAGGTTCATATTTATCGACATTGGATACCTTGAAGTTAGGGGGCCATTGAATGGCCCTAAGGCGTGGAGTAAGGGCTGACACTCCACATGTGTCCTCCTATCGTCGGGGATGATGCCTGTCCCGGGGAGGGGAGTAGTTGTTGTGGTTCCTCGACCGTCCCCGGGCAGTTCCGCCAGTCGAGGCCATCGTTGATTTGGCTCTGGTAGCTTGACTCCGGGTGGGGATGCCA
This sequence comes from Zea luxurians, assembly GCA_029449295.1. NCBI lineage: Eukaryota > Viridiplantae > Streptophyta > Magnoliopsida > Poales > Poaceae > Zea > Zea luxurians. The sequence goes on along the minus strand of JAOPSE010000006.1, from coordinate 99,311,855 downwards.
TGATCCCTATCGTATTCCTCCTGGCGGCGTATCTCGTTCTCATGCCGTCGTTCGCGCGAAGCGTTGATAGAACTCCGCGCGTCCCGGCGACTGTTGATGGCGTGCCGCAAGTCGTTCGGCGGGTGAGCGAGAGGTAGAAGATGGTTGGCTGCCTGGGTGAGCAGGCGTCGATAGCCCTCGGCGTCTGGAGTCCGAGGGAGTCCGTCAGCTATCTGAGCTAGCACTCCTCCGACTTCACTCGGCGTGTTCATGGCTCAGGCGAAGTCGGGGTTCGGGTTACAGCCGAGTAGTGGATTTTCTCGGCGTTGCCTCACGTCTTGCTCGGCTTGTTCCTGAGCTCGTCGACGATCACGTCATCGGGAGTTCCTTCGTTCCCTGAAGACGCGTTCTTCCGGAGTTTCTCCCATCTCTGAGATCTTGTCTCGCGAGACGGGCTACTCCGGATCCCGTTCTCCGGCTTGGTGATGTCTCCGGATGTTTCGGCGCCGATTTCTTCGTCGCCGGGATTCTCGCTGAGGTGGTTCCTCCCCAGGCGCGGTTGGCTCATCGTCAGAGACGGGAGGTGACTCCGCTCTTCCGATGAAGAGAACGTCGGGGTAGAATGGCGTAGCTGTCGTGGCGATCTTCTTTTGAAGAGTTGAGGGTAATGCTTCCCCGGTATTTTCGGAGTTCGTTGGAGGAGGCTTCCTTCCCGGCGGATCTGCAACGCGGTGTAGAATTCCCTTTTCGTCGGCTATGGATGAGATCGTTCCAAAGCAGAACATGGATCCAGGACGGAAGGTGATCCTGCTGTTGATGGTGACGACCATTGAGCTAGCTTAGATCGTTGACACCCCCCTACCTGGCGCGCCAGCTGTCGGTGTTTTGGGTCCGACCGCATACCCGGGGTTGCCCCTCGAGGTGTTTTTAGGAGTAGGACGGTGTCGACGACTGTAGCAAAATGGTTCGTGCCAGTTGCACGAGGGACAGTGGACAATGTTTACAGGTTCGGGCCGCTTAGAGATGCGTAACACCCTACGTCCTGGTGAGTATGCTTGGTGAATGAGGTTACAAGAGAGCTTTCTGAATTGAGAATGCAGAGAGTTGAAGTGGGTGGCTAAGTAATAGGGTCGATCGATCTGAAGGGGTGCCCCCTAGGCCTTATATACTCGACCGTGGGGCAATACACGGGGATATGATAACAATGCGTAGCTAAAGGATCGGTACTTGCTTGAGTTTATCTCCCTGTAGTTCAGCCGACCTATCCTCGCGTGGCTCCGTTGCATGGGGGCTCCGGCACGGGAAAGTCGGATCTCTGTTGTGGTCGCTCGCTCGGCGTTGTGGGCCGTCCAGGTTTGCACCAATCCGGCCTCGTGTCAACCTTCTTTGCTGATTGTTCCTCCCGAGGCCCACGAAAGAATGGCCTTATGATTTATTGGGCCCTTGGGCCTTTCGTGAGGTCTTTTACTCTTTTAGTGGACCCGGGGGATATCTGTCCCCCACAAGGTCTTCCTCAGGCTTAGAGTTTGCCTACATAGAAGAAGTCGCCAACGGTTTGGTGGTGAGGGCTGCCTGGATGGCCACCCGGAAACATTCTGTGGTTCCTTGGAAGTCAGCGTGCACAGTTATGATCCCCTGCGGCCCTAGCATCTTCAGTATCATGTAGGTGTAATGGGGAATGGCCATGAATTTCGCCAATCCAGGCCTCCCGATGATGGTGTTGTACCCGCAGTCGAAGTTCGCCACTTCGAACCTCAGGAACTCGGTTCTGTAGTTCTCTAGAGTTCCGAAGGTGACCGGCATGTAGATGTGGCCCAGCGAGTATTCTCCTTCAGTCGGCACGATGCCAAAGAAAGGGGTATCAGACTCGTGGAGCTCTTTGAGGTGAACTCCCAAGCCTTGAAGCATCCGGGGGAAGGTGACGTTGATGCTGCTCCCCCCGTCCACTAGTACCTTCTTCACCCAGCTCTCTCGGATCACCGGATCGATGAGGAACGGGTATTTGCCCGGGTGGTCGAAGTTGAGCCACTGATCCGCCCGAGTGAAAGTGATCGGGTGTTCCGACCATCGGTACGGAGCGGGAGGACCGGTGGTCGCTACCAATATTTGGCGATCGTTGAGCTTTTGTTGTCTCTTGTTCTCCTGTGATCCATGTCCGTCGAAGATGACGTTGACCTCTCCGTCGACGCGCGGGAAGGCTCCATCTCCTCCCCCTCCTGTTGTTGGGGTTGTCGCGGTTCTGGTCCTCCCCGTGGCAGAGGAGGAGGTAGAGGCTGGAAAGGTTGGCCGTGCCCAACGGAGTGCTTGAAGTCCCTGCAGTTCCGAAGGGTGTGGCGCATGTCCTTGTGGTACGGGCACTGGACGTCGAGGATATCGTCCAACGTGCGTTCGCATCCACGAGGTCCTCCTCAGGCTCGAGAGGCGGGTGGTCCAGCGGCGTGAACTTCTTCGCGAGGCCTCTTCTCCCAACACTTGTCGGGCTGCTGGTTCGTGTCACGTCGTGGCGCTGCCGGTGCTGGCTTCGCTCCTCCGTTGAGGTCCCGAGCCCGTTCGTCGGCGGTGATGTAGAGGTCGGCTTCCCTAAATAGCTGCTCGGAGGTAGTTGGCGCTTTCTGTAATATGGCGCGGACGAAGGCCCCGTCATCAGAGCCTCTGTAGAAGTCCTCGATTACTGCTGCCTCCGCGACCTCGGGGATACGATTTCTCATGGTCTGGAACCTTTTGAGGTATGACCTGAGAGTTTCGTCCCCTGGCACTTGATGGATTTTAGGTCCCACGGTTGCGCCGGCTTGTCGGAGAGGGACTAGAAGTTGGCAATGAAGCGTCGACTGAAATCACTCCAGTCATCGATGCAGTGTCGTGGTAGGTGTCGCAGCCATTGCAGTGCATCTTGCCCGAGGACGATGGGCAAGTATGCGGTCATTACGTCCTCGATTGCCCCGGTGGCTCGGGCAGCGGTAGTGTAGACGGCCAGCCAGCCTCCCGGATCCTGCTTAGGTTCATATTTGTCAATGTTGGATACCTTGAAGTTAGGAGGCCATTGAATGGCTCTAAGGCGCGGAGTAAGTGCCGACACTCCGCACGTATCCTCCTATCGTCGAGGATAATGTCTGTCCCGGGGGGGAGTGGTTGTCGTGGTGCTTCGACCGTCCCCAGGTAGTGCCGCCAGTCGAAGCCGTTGCCGACTCGGTCCTGGTGGCTTGACCCTAGGTTGGGATGCCGTGATCCCTGTCGTACTCTTCCCGGTGACGGATCTCGCTCTCATGTCGTCGTTCGCGTGAAGCGTTGATGGAGCTCCGTGCGTCCAGCCGACTATTGATGGTATGTCGTAGATCATTTGGCGGATGCGCAAGAGGTAGAAGATGGTTGGCCGCTCGAGTGAATAGTCGCCGGTAGCCCTCGGCATCGGGAGTCCGAGGGAGACCGTCGGCTATCCGAGCCAGTACTCTGCCGACTTCACTGCGTTTTCAATGCTCGAGCGAAGTCGGGGTTCAGGTTGCGCCCGAAGAGAGGATTTTCCCGACGTTGCTTAGTTTCCTGTTCGGCCTGTTCTTGAGCTCGCCGGCGATCGCGTCGTCAGGAATTCCTCCTTTCCTGGAAGACACGCTCTTCCGGGGTTTCTCCCATTTCTGAGGCCTCGTCTCGCGACACAGGCTGTACCGAATCCCGCTCTCCGACCTCGTGATGTCTCTAGATATTTCGGCGTTGGTTCCTTCGTCGGCGGGATTCCCGCTGAGGAGGTTCCTCTCCGGGTACAGTCGGCTCGTCGTCGGAGATGGGAGGCGACTCCACTCTCCTGATGAAGAGGACGTCGGGGTAGAATGGCGTAGCTGTCGTGACGATCTTCTTTCTGTTCTCCTTTGAGGGCGGAGGCGCAGAAAGAACAACTTGCTTCCCCCCGATTTTATTTGTTTCTTTCTTTCTTGTAATTTGTGTCCATTCTTCCGTCAGAGAGGTAGACAATGGAGTTCTCCGGGTTGGCGGGCCTCGAGCCTCTGTCCTGCCAGAGGCGATCCTTTTTCGGAGCATTGGAGGTTGCGCCTTTTCCTGCTTTTCCCCGATTTCCACGGAGATTTTTGAGGAAGATCTTCTCTCCGTTGGGTCCGCAATGCGATGCAGAGTTCCCTCTTCATCCGCTACAGCTGAAATGGTTCTGAAGCAAAATTTGGACCCGGGGCGGAAGACGATCTTGTGCAGGAAAGTGACGGCCATTGAGCTAGCTTGGATCGACGACACACACCCTACCTGGCACGCCAGCTGTCGGTGTTTTGGGTCCGACCGCGCACCCGAGGTTGCCCCTCAAGGTGCTTTTAGGAGTAGGATAGTGTTGTCAACTGTAGTTCAATGGTTCGTGCTAGCTGCACGAGAGACGGCAGACAATGATTTACAGGTTTGGGCCGCTTTGAAGTGCGTAACACCCTACGTCCTGGCGAGAGTGTTGTATATGGTGAGTTACAAGGTGATTCTCTAATGCGTATGAAGCTAGGGTGGATGGCTAAGTGGTGAGTTCGATTCCCTCTGAAGGGGTGCCCCCTAGGCCTTATATACTCGACCGTGGGGCAATACATGCAGATATGATAATCACGTGCACCTAAGAAATAGTGTAATACCCACTTTGTAAGAAAATCAAAAAGGAGAAATTACATTCATGTATGTGTGTGCATCTCTACCTATCATCATATGAGCCTGATCATGATTAAAAATGAGTAAAACTCCACTAAGACAAAAAAATAAACCATGGCATAATCTTGGATTTTTGTTTGTACATTTAAAACAATAATAACATGAATAAAAATAAGATAATAACGAGAAGAGGATTAGAGGAACGAAGGAAATAATATCCAATATAAAATAATATTATAATTAAATAACATCCTCATAATTTGGTATGACCAATATGCATAGTTCAAATGAGTTTAAATTTGCATTTGAGATTGCATTCAAAATTTGGATTCAAAAGAATTGTAAATAAAAGAAAACAGAAAATTAAAACAAAAGAAAAGAAAAAGGGATAAAAGACTACCTGGGCTTTGCTACCTCATTTCGGCCCATTTAGTGATCCCTGTGCGCAGCCCAACTCACCCGCGCCCACACCTCACTGCACACCGGGGCCCATCAGTCGGTCGCTGCTAGTGATTCTGCGCGCCTACTCTCGCTTCCACGTGGGTCCCACGGGACAGTCCACCGTTTTCTCGCGTGCGCGCACGGGTACCCTTCCGCGCGGCCCATCTCGTGTGCGGACACCAATCAACTGACAGGTGGGGCCCGCTTGCTGTCTCCCAGGTGCGCGGATCACCCTTTCTCAGACAAGTGGGCCCATACCGTCAGCTCTACTCCTCCCCTTTCTTCGCTGCTTCCGTTCTACTCCCCGCTCGAATCGCGCTCAGACGTCGCCGCATCCTCGGGAGCCGTTGTTCAGCTCCAGGTAATCTTGCGCCTATATTAAGTGCCACAGCCTCCTCCCCAGAGGCCTCTTGCTCAGCCGCCTGTACACGCCGAGTCGCCTCCAATTTCCACCCGCAAGCTGTGAAGTAGAGAGGTACTGCCGCCCGGATTACTCGCCCACGTTGACTTTCTGAGCGCGTGGTCAGGTCAGGGTGCGTCGCGGGAGGTTGGTGAGATCGTTCGTGGACTCGGCGGTAAGGTTCGACCATCGGTGCGGCGGTGATTGCTCACCGGAGCCGCTGCGCCACCGTGGAGCTATTGTCCATCGTGGGCAGAGGAGTCTGCTCCTCAGTGCTAGGTGAGGTATTATTCTGTAGATTCGTAGGAGTTTCTACCCCGTATAGCACCAATTTATGTGGGATTTGGGCCCCTGTACCTCGGATTGCCCGACACCGGAGCCGCTGCGCAGCCATGGAAGGACACAGTGCCGTCGTGTGTGGATGCGGGGAGGAAGGAACGCGCTGGTCGTCCGTTCCGTTTTTAACGGATGGGATTGATTGGCTGGGTGAGTGTTTCGGTTGGAGGGTGATGAACCTTGGCCCTTGATCTGGTTGCGGACGATCTAGATTGTGCCATAGCTACTTTAAATCCGGGCTGTGGGATTCGGATCGGGCGAGCACTGTGTGAGTTCATGTTGGGTCGGATGCGATCTAATCCTCGCCATTGGTCGTTGATCGGACGACTCAAGACAGTCGGTACCCCTTCGTCTAGACGCATTAGCATAGGAGTCCTTATGATTCCTTGAAACCAACCCGCGGTCCTCGGATCCTGTTGATTGAGTCTGGGAAATATTTTGGATTTGCCCCTGTGTTTCTGTTTAATTGAGGCCCAGTCCAGATAATTAATAAAACCAGGAAAATAGTTTAGAAAATAGTTTTTAGTACATATTTAAATGCAGAAACTTGTTTAATTTGTAGAAAATGCATATGAACTCCAAATTGGACCATTCCAGTTCCTAAATTTTTATAATACTATTGTCTAACCATTAGTGTCTCTGTTTTAACATGAAAGTGGATTTAAAATTTATCTAGCACTTAATCTTGTATTAAGCACATAAAATCTTCAGAAATTCATATCTTAAAATCTATAACTCCAAATTTAATGATTCCAGTTCCTGTGATCATATTTTAATGTGTAGATTTTTACTGTATATTTTATTTACATGTTTGATGTGATGTTAATTTATGCTATACTATGTATGTATTGTGTTGATGCGAGTAGACGAGCAAGCCACTGTGGATTCTGAGGTTCATCAAGTTGAGATAGCTGAGCAGGAGCTCATTGAAGGCAAGTTGTATCCTTGATCACTTCTTTTACCCATTCATGTTCTAATTAATCATAATGATCTGCATAGGATAATTTTGCTGGGACCCAATGGGATACCCTAGATTTTGACTATCTTTATACCTTGTTTCACCACTGGTTTTACTACTAAAGTTTTGGGTAGTTCATGCTATTGTTTTATGTGGATTTGGGTATAGAGATATTCATCACTCATTGTTATACTTTTTATTATCTGTTTTATTCATTAATTTTCATGTTAAGATCATTATGTTAATGGGAACATGGAGAACCACCCGGGAAAACAGTGCTACCACAAGGGTTTAATGGGACGCCCTTGGCTGATTAACTAGGAAAGCTAGTGGAGGGCTACCTTACCCGAAAGGGGCAAGGGCAGTAGGGGAGTGGTCAGTGTAGGGAGGTCCTTGGGTTGATTTTGCTGCGATGGCGGTCAGGCAAGAACCCTGCACTGGAGCTTCCTATAAACTGTAGCGGGTAGTCTGAAGCTAGTGGAACTTTGTAAAGGCCTCGTAGTGGTACTCTGCCTCGCTTCCTTGGTAGAGCTGTATGGGGTCTGATCAACTCTGTGGCAAATGGGTAACACGACTTGTGGGTAAAGATGCGCAACCTCTGCAGAGTGTAAAACTAGTATACTAGCCGTGCTCACGGTCATGAGCGGCTCGGACACTCACATGATTAATTTATGGAACTTAAACTTAACCTGTCATTTCATTGCATTTGGGATTATTTTATTATTACTTTTATTTATTATCACTATGGTTTGGTATTTACTTACACTTAGTAATTGCTAATAAAAATTTGACCAACTTATAAAAGCAATGCTCAGCTTCAACCTTTATCTCATTGATCAGCCTTACACTTCATGAACTCCCACCTTTGGTGAGTTCATGTCACATTATTCCCCACGACTTATTGAGCTATGAACGTATGTGAGCTCACCCTTGCTGTCTCACACCCCCCACAGGAGAAGAACAGGTGGTTCAGGAGGAGCCACAGGGCGAGGAGTATGATCTGATCTAGGTGGCGTTTCTCAGTTGACATTGGCGCCGACGATCCTTAGTTCGTTTTATATTTATTGTTTTATTTTGTAATAAGTCTTCCGCTATGTAATAAATACTCTGATGTTTTGTGACATTTATCTCTATACACTCTGTTATTATATATGTTGTCTTCTTGGCGCATGTATGAGATGCACCTGGCTTTGTTCCTTAAAGCCCGGGTGTTACAGAAGTGGTATCAGAGGAATTGTTGACTGTAGGACGAAACCTAGTTAGAAATGGATAAACCCTTACCTACTTATCTTATTCTGATTCATTCCATACTTACCTTACTCTGATTCTCTCTATACTTATCTTGATCCTGTCTCATCTTTTACTGTTCTACTCCGATCATTCTTATCTTCTCTATTCTGAGACAAGATGGATTTCACACCTTGGAATCCCTACCCCTATGACATTTCTAAGAGATAGGAGGTCTAAGACCAAATCAAAACTATTTTCTATATTTAAAATGTTGTTTGATTGTTCTGATGATAAATGTCTGATTTGCTTCTTTGATTGATTGAAATATTATATATGGACATCTTAGTATGTTCCACCATAAGGTAATGAATTAGCTATAGTAGGTAAAATATTAATTTGCTTAGCTAATAAATCCCCCAAAATAACCTGATTTGTAAGTACCTGCCTTGTCTGCTATTCTCTTACCATATGTATCTAACTCAGATGGTCAATACCAGGAGGGGTGGTGGAATTGATCTGCCTCCTAATCGACACACTCGAAGGATATATAGACAACCGCAGCCACAGCCAGCAGAGATGAATCCTCCTAATCCTCCACCAGGCAGAGTTGATCCACTGATTGCAGCTCAGATGGCGGTGATGCAGCAAATGGCAGACACTATGGCTGATATGCGTGCCCAGATGCAGCAAGAACGCCAGGAGATGCGTCAGGAAAGAGAAGATATACGCCAGGAGTTGCGTCAGGAGAGAGAGGAGATACGCCAGGAGAGAAGGGCGCAACAACAGCAGCTGCAACAACAACTTCAACAACAGCAACAACAGCAACAAGTGCCATTGCCTCCACCACCACCACCAGTTCCACCTCGTGATAAGCACCGGGAGTTTATGAGTCATAAGCCATCGACCTTCACCAGTTCGCCAGACCCCCTTGATGCAGATGATTGGTTGAAGTCAATTGAGAAGATGCTCAACATCGCCCAATGCTCAGACCAGGAGAAAGTTCTTTATGCCTCAGGTCGTCTGACGGGTCCTGCTGCTGACTGGTGGGATTCTTATACTGCTGTCATGATGCTGCTGATACCATTACTTGGGCAGAGTTCAGTACGCAATTCAGGAACTACCATATTCCAGCTGGTATGATAAAGATCAAGAAGAAGGAGTTTCTGTCATTAAAGCAAGGCAACATGTCGGTCAGCAAGTACAGAGACAAATCTATTCAGCTGTCGAGATATGCTCCGGAGGAAGTTGCTGAGGATGAGAGGAAGCAGGAGCACTTTATTGAAGGACTTAATGGACCTTTGCAGTATGCATTGGTTGCACACACCTTTCCATCATTTCAGAGGCTGCTGGATAAGGCTCTTGCTATTGAACACAAGCGTGTTCAGCTGGGTGATTTGAAGAGAAAGGCAATATCTCAAGGACAAGGAAGCAGCAGTGTTCGTCCTCGCTACAGTTCACCTCAGGGTACACCAGTTCGCACTGGCGGAGGCCAGCGCCCAGTTCAGCAATCACCACTGAGGACTCCACCTCCTCGACAGGCTACCCCTACTGGCACCCCGACAAAGTTTTCAGGACAGAGTCCAGGCACTACGTGTTTCAAGTGTGGGAAGACTGGTCATTATGCAAATGTCTGCCCACAGAGGATCGCTACTACTCCAGTTCAGAACAGGCAGCAAACTCCAGGATCTGGCAAGGGATATTCTATTGCCAAGGTTAATTAAGTCAGCGTTGATGCTACTCCGGATGGTGGGGACATCGTACTTGGTATGTTTTATGTTAATGCAATTCCTGCAACCATATTATTTGATTCTGGTGCTACACATTCATTCATGTCTGCTCGTTATGCCAAAACAAATGAGATACCGCTGCTAAATATGAGAAAACCCATGATAGTAATCACACCTAAAGGGCCTATTGAGGCAAATCAAATGACACGTAGATTGACATTAACCATTATGGGTAGAGAATTTGGAGCTACTGCTATAATATTAGAGTCAAGCAGTATAGATCTGATCCTTGGTATGTCATGGCTAAGAAAGGCAAAGGCCGTTATAGCATGTGGTAGAGGTACCGTAGAACTCACTACCACTAAAGGAGAAAGATTTCAAGTTAATATTGCAGTAACCTCCTCATCCATGCGTGCAATGTTCTTTATACCTGAGGAGTTTGCTGGTGACAACATCCGGGTGGTTAGAGATTTTCCGGTTGTCTTTCCAGAGGAGTTACCAGGGATGCCACCTGATAGAGAAGTTGAGTTTGTTATTGATCTCTTACCTGGAACCGCCCCTATTTCTAAACGGCCATATAGGATGTCCATAGAGGAGTTGAAGGAACTTAAGAAGCAGTTAACTGAGTTGCAAGAGGCTGGGTACATTCGTCCGAGTTCCTCACCTTGGGGAGCACCGGTACTGTTTGTACAGAAGAAGGATGGATCACAAAGAATGTGTGTGGATTATAGATCACTTAATGATGTTACTATGAAGAACAAGTATCCGTTACCCCGTATTGAGGATTTATTTGATCAGATGAGAGGTGCTAGAGTATTTTCAAAGATTGATCTCCGATCAGGGTACCATCAGATGAGGATTAGACCATCGGATATTCCCAAGACGGCTTTCTCGACTCGATATGGATTATATGAGTTTACTGTTATGTCGTTTGGATTAACTAATGCACCAGCTTATTTTATGAATTTGATGAATAAGGTGTTTATGGAGTACTTGGACAGATTCATCGTGGTGTTCATCGACGATATTCTTATCTATTCCAAGAGTGATAGTGATCACGAGGAACATCTGAGATTGGTGCTACAGAAGCTACGAGACAACCAGCTATACGCCAAGTTCAGCAAGTGTGAGTTTTGGATTGGCGAGGTGCCATTTCTTGGTCATATTATTTCTAATGGAGGAATAGCAGTGGATCCTGCTAAGGTCAAGGAGATAATGGAGTGGAGAGTACCCACTACAGTTACCGAGATTCGTAGTTTCTTGGGGCTTGCAGGATATTATCGAAGATTTATTGAAGGATTCTCTAAAATTGCCAAGCCTATGACCTCACTTTTGGAGAAAGGAAAAGAATTTAAGTGGGATGAGGAGTGCCAAGAAAGCTTTGATCAATTGAAGGAGAGATTGATGTCACCTCCAGTGTTGGTTATGCCAGACTTACAGAAAGGATTTGATATTTATTGTGATGCATGTGGCCAAGGATTGGGATGTGTTCTTATGCA